>JAVSCE010022493.1:0-691370 GCA_032199065.1 Smutsia gigantea | reverse complement strand
GCACTCATAAAGCCAAAAAGATGTTACCAGAGAAAATAAAATCATAGCAAAAAAGCAGACCATCCAAATACTAACTAAAGACAAAGAATAAAACAGCTAGTATATAATGAATAGAGGAGGAGTAATAAGAAGGGAGAGAAATAAACATCAGACAGTGTTTACAATTACTTAAAAAGAAAGTTAAGTTAGATTGTTAGATACTAAAGAAGCAACCCTTGAACCCTTGGTAACCACGAATCTAAAGCCAGCAATGGCAATAAGTACATATCTATCAATAATCACCCTAAATGTAAATGGACTGAATGCACCAATCAAAAGACACAGAGTAACAGAATGGATACAAAAGCAAGACCCATCTATACGCTGCCTACAAGAAACTCACCTCAAATCCAAAGATATACACAGACTAAAAGTGAAGGGATGGAAAAAGACATTTCATGCAAACAACAAAGAGAAAAAAGCAGGTGTTGCAGGTACTTGTATCAGACAAAATAGACTTCAAAACGAAGAAAGTAGCAGAAGATAAAGAAGGACATTACATAATGATAAAGGGGTTAGTCCAACAAGAAGATATAACCATTATAAATATATATGCACCCAACACAGGAGCGCCAGCATATGTGAGACAAATACTAACAGAATTAAAGGAGGAAATTCACAGCAATGCATTCATCCTAGGAGACTTCAACACACCACTCACTCCAGAGGACAGATCAACCAGACAGAAAATAAGTAAAGACACAGAGGCACTGAACAACACACTAGAACAGATGGACCTAATAGACATCTACAGAACTCTACACCCAAAAGCAACAGGATACACATTCTTCTCAAGTGCACATGGAACATTTTCCAGAAGAGACCACATACTAGGCCACAAAAAGAACCTCAGTAATTCAAAAATATTGAAATCCTACCAACCAACTTCTCAGATCACCAAGGTATAAAACTAGAGATAAATTTTAGAAAGAAATCAAAAAGGCTCACAAATACATGGAGACCTAACAACACTCTTCTAATTAATCAATGGGTTAACAACCAAATCAAAACAGAAATCAAAGAATATATGGAGACTAATGACAACAACAACACAAAGCCACAACATCTGTGGGACGCAGCAAAGGCAGTTCTAAGAGGAAAGTATATTGCATCCAGGCCTATTTAAAGAAAGAAGAACATTCCCAAATGAATAGTCTAAAGACACAATTACTGAAATTGGAAAAAGAAGAACAAATGAGGCCCAAAGTCACCAGAAGGAGGGACATAATAAAGATTAGAGAAGAAATAAATAAAATTGAGAAGAATAAAACAATAGAAAAAATCAATAAAACCAAGAGCTGGTTCTTTGAAAAAATAAACAAAATAGATAAACCCCTAGCCAGACTCATTAAGAGAAAAAGAGAATCTACACACATAAACACAATCAGAAATGAGAAAGGAAAAATCACGACGGACCCCACAGAAATACAAAGAATCATAAGAGAATATTATGAGAATCTATATACTAACAAGCTGGAAAACATAGAAGAAATGGACAACTTCTTAGAAAAATACAACCTTCCAAGACTGACCAAGCAAGAAAACAGAAAAACTAAACAGACCACTCACCAGCAACGAAATTGAATCGGTACTCACAAAACTACCCAAGAACAAAACCGCCGGACCAGATGGATTCACCTCTGAATTCTACCAGACATATAGAGAAGAAATAACACCCATTCTCCTTAAAGTTTTCCAAAAAATAGAAGAGGAGGGAATACTTCCAAACTCATTCTATGAAGCCAGCATCACTCTAATACCAAAACCGGGCAAAGACCTCACCAAAAAAGAAAATTACAGACCAATATCCCTGATGAACGTAGATGCAAAAATACTCAACAAAATATTAGCAAACCGAATTCAAAAATACATCAAGAGGATCATACACCATGATCAAGTGGGATTCATCCCAGGGATGCAAGGATGGTACAACATTCGAAAATCCATCAACATCATCCACCACATCAACAAAAAGAAGAACAAAAACCACATGATCATCTCCATAGATGCTGAAAAAGCATTTGACAAAATTCAGCATCCATTCCTGATTAAAACTCTCAACAAAATGGGTATAGACGGCAAGTACCTCAACATCATAAAGGCTATATATGACAAACCCACAGCTAACATCATACTTAACGGCGAGACGCTGAAAGCTTTTCATCTAAGATCGGGAACAAGACAGGGATGCCCACTCTCTCCACTGTTATTCAACATAGTACTGGAGGTCCTAGCCACAGCAATCAGACAAAACAAAGACATACAAGGCATCCAGATTGGTAAAGAAGAAGTCAAATTGTCACTATTTGCAGATGACATGATACTGTACATAAAAAACCCTAAAGATTCCATTCCAAAACTACTAGAACTAATATCTGAATTCAGCAAAGTTGCAGGATACAAAATTAACACACAGAAATCTGTTGCTTTCCTATACACTAATGATGAACTAACAGAAAGAGAAATCAGAAAAACAATTCCATTCACAATTGCATCAAAAAGAATAAAATACCTAGGAATAAACCTAACGAAGGAAGTGAAAGACCTGTACTCTGAAAACTACAAGACACTCCTAAGAGAAATTAAAGAGGACACTAACAAATGGAAATGCATCCCATGCTCTTGGCTAGGAAGAATAAATATTGTCAAAATGGCTATACTACCTAAAGCAATCTACAGATTCAATGCAATCCCTATCAAACTACCAACAGCTTTCTTCAATGAACTGGAACAAATAATTCTAAAATTCATATGGAACCACAAAAGACCCCGAATAGCCAAAGCAATCCTGAGAAGGAGGAATAAAACAGGGGGAATTACACTCCCTGACTTCAAGCTCTACTACAAAGCCACAGTAATCAAGACAATTTGGTATTGGCACAAAAACAGACCCACAGACCAGTGGAACAGAATAGAAAATCCAAACATTAACCCAAACATATACAGTCAATTAATATTTGATAAAAGTGCCTTGGATATACAATGGGGAGATGACAGCCTCTTCAGCAGCTGGTGTTGGAAAAACTGGACAGCTACATGTAAGAGAATGAAACTGGACTACTGTCTAGCCCCATACACAAAGGTAAACTCAAGGTGGATCAAAGACTTGAATGTAAGTCATGAAACCATAAAACTCTTAGAAAAAAACATAGGCAAAAATCTCTTGGACATAAACATGAGCAACTTCTTCATGAACATATCTCCCCGGGCAAGGGAAACAAAAGCAAAAATGAACAAGTGGGACTATATCAAGCTGAAAAGCTTCTGTACAGCAAAGGACACCATCAGTAGAACAAAAAGACATCCTAGAGTATGGGAGAATATATTCATAAAAAACGTATCTGATAAAGGGTTGACATCCAAAATATATAAAGAACTCATGCACCTTAACAAACAGAAAGCAAATAATCCAATTAAGAAATGGGCAGAGGACATGAATAGACACTTCTCCAAAGAAGAAATTCAGATGGCCAACAGGCACATGAAAAGATGCTCCACATCGCTAATCATCAGAGAAATGCAGATTAAAACCACAATGAGATATCACCTCACACCAGTGAGGATGGCCAACATCCAAACACAAACAACAACAAATGTTGGCGAGGATGTGGAGAAAAGGGAACCCTCCTACACTGCTGGTGGGACTGCAAATTAGTTCAACCATTGTGGAAAGCAGTATGGAGGTTCCTCAAAAAACTCAAAATAGAAATACCATTTGACCCAGGAATTCCACTCCTAGGAATTTACCCTAAGAATGCAGCAGCCCAATTTGAAAAAGACAGATGCACCCCTATGTTTATTGCAGCACTATTTACAATAGCCAAGAAATGGAAGCAACCTAAGTGTCCATCAGTAGATGAATGGATAAAGAAGAGTGGTACATATACACAATGGAATATTATTCAGCCATAAGAAGAAAACAAATCCTACCCTTTGCAACAACATGGATGGAGCTAGAGGGTATTATGCTCAGTGAAATAAGCCAAGCCGAAAAAGACAAGTATCAAATGATTTCACTCATATGTGGAGTATAAGAACAAAGAAAAAAACTGAAGGAACAAAACAGCAGCAGACTCACAGAACCCAAGAACGGACTAATAGTTACCAAAGGGAAAGGGACTGGGGAAAATGGGCGGGAAGGGAGGGATAAGAGGGAAAAAGGGGCATTACGATTAGCAGATGTAATGTTGGGGGGGCACGGGGAGGGCAGTACAACTCAGAGAAGACAAGTAGTGATTCTATAGCATCTCACTACGCTGATGGACAGTGACTGTAATGGGGTTTGTGGGGGGGACCTGATGAAGGGGTAGTTTAATAATCGTAATATTGCACATGTAATTGTAAATTAATGATAATTAAAAAAATGGAAATTAAAAAAAAAGGAATGATAACAAGCTCAGGAATGGACTCGTAGAGGTCCAAATCTGGTCAAAACAAATATTATTCTTTTAACCTCACCAGTAGGACTCTAGATGGATATTTGGACTAAAGGACCCACCTAGTTCTTTTCTGGTGACAAGAAAGGAGCCCTTTAGGGAAATCAGACATCACAAAGGTTATTTCAAGTATTCCTTCTCTACTTTCCCTTGCCCAGTCACATATTTAAAAAACTATTTCCTGAATTTCTGTTTAAAAAATTAAATATATGTAGAATGATATGGGTTTGAATATCATTTGATGCCCAAGAAAAGAAGAAAATATTCCTCTCTTCCTCTGCTGAAAATATCAGTATCTCAGATTCAAAAGGACCATAACATTTTCTCTTTTGGGTACAACTTTCCTCATTGCCAAGAGACAGAAACAATCCAAAACAGCTTAAATCCAAAATGGTATTTACTGGCTCACATCACTGGGAAATACATTTTGTAACTTCAGGTACAGCTTGATGAAGGTGTTTGAAAAATGCCATCAAGCCCTTCTCTCCCTCTCTTTTAAACTCTTTCCTATCTTCATTTCTCAGCTCAATTTGCCTCTGCTACTCTTTACCTAAGTGGAAGCAGGCTCTCTGACTGTAAAATGATGGTCAGGGCAGCCTGATAGCCCTTTTCCACAATGATCTCAGAAAAAGAGACATCTTCTCTCCCCTTTTCCACCCCCAGCATCTGAATCGATCCCAGAATTAGCCCTGTTGGATCAGATGCCCACCCACCCCCATTGTGGGAAATCACTGTATCCACAGGGATAGTGTTTTCTACTGGCCAGTCTGAGTCATGTGTCCACACTGACCTGGTAATAGGAATAGCAAGAACCTACTCGAATCACACAGGATAGGGAAGAGGCAGTTTCCCCTATGAAACAAGAGCAAGGATAACAAAAAAGTAAGGCATGATGAGCAGCAGTTACCTAGCCCAGGTACTAAACATCACCCTAGGGGTTCATCTAGTCCACATTTGAACACATCCAGAGTTAGGGAACTCTTGTTATAGACCACTGATACTACTACTACACTACTATCAATATCAATCATTTATTGGATCCGTGGAAGCTGACGGGCACTGGGTGAAAACAGTCCTATACCAGGAACTACACCTGGCACTCTCAAGCTATCTTGCCCAAAGCCAGCAGCTCCCACTACCATGTGCTTCAGCAAGATGGGACCTCGGGGCAGAGCCTGTTTCTCACACAGCTTACTTCCAAAAGGAGTATCTACGCAAGACAACTGGATGTTAGACCCAACTTCAATATTCACATCCTAGTGGCAAGGGAGGCTGAGATCCAGAATTTCACTTTGTGCATTAGTTAGGCAGACAGAATAATGATGGACACCAGGAATGAGAAATAACCACTTGTCTTTCTAAGATCTATATGCAGTCTTCTTAAACACTTAAACTTTCAAACATCAACAGTTAGTTCCTCTTAAAATAATGCAACTGAAGAAATCAAAAGCCAAAAGGAAATAATCCAAGAGTCTCTCATTGCATCCAGTTCCAAATTCAGGAATTCTGGGCCAAATCCATTTCTCACCCAGTTTTTTCATGATCCCATTTGGTATTCTGAAGTCTCTGGACTAAATTTGTAATGTTCACCACCTCGACACATCCTGTATATACTAGAAGAATGGAACAGATAAAAGTAAATTACAGATATTATCATTATCAAGATACAAGATACAAGAAAATACATGATACAGGAAGGAAATATGCTATACACCATCATCCTCATTTTGGCAACTGGTTGCTAACAACCAGTTTTATCACTCTTCTGTGCTAACTCATTCATGTTGCCTTTGCCACTAGCCAGGCCTCAACTTAGCTGAGTTCTCTGCCTAGTAGATGGCTCCAAACGTTATTCTTGAGTCATCTATGTCCTTGGTAGTTCTTTCTGTATGAGGTGCTGTAGTTTTCTTTGCAAAAATTGGGGTTCTTCTCTCTCTCTGTTACCTAACTAGATAAACCCATAATCCAAACTCCCTATAGACAAAGAGTAACAAAGTGGAACAGAATCCAAATTATTCTACATCCAGCCTACATCACATGGAATGAGAAGATCTGATTGAGGGCAAATGTTCAAGTCATGGAAGGAAGGTATCTATCAGTGGTTATCTGGGCCTGTTTTTGGTTTTGCATTCATCTGGTTTCTGTGAAGTTCTCCAGTCATCTCTCTACGTTATGTAAGTTATGAACAAACTATTTATCTACTAAGGCATCTCTTTATTGTGAGACAAAGAAGTCAATTGCTTGTTTTATAGATTGCCTTTCTGATTATATAAATTAGTGAAAAACCATGCATATCACAAAACAAAACAAAACACTCTTTTGGTCATTTTTCTACCTTTATTATGCACTTAAACTAAATTTTCCAAAAAATCTGGGAAGGGAGAAATTACTGTCTGGGAATTTCTTGAAGTCTGGGTCTATTCTACCTTTACCTGTGTCTACAATGTCAATCAGGAACAATTTGGCCACAGTATACTTCCTTTCATCAATAAATTGATTGAAGTGTCAATTATGTATCACCAAACATATCATTAAATATCATCAAATATATACCAAAAATATAAATTATATATGTGCTGGGAGGGACCTTGGAATAAGAAAGAAGTAATGGAAATATAAGTGATAATTTAACCAGACTTATTTCTTAATCATTAAAACCCTTTTACTAATTTTATTAAGCATAATGAATTTCAACAGAACACAAAATAAGAGGAATATGGTGCTAGTTCTAATTTAAAGTCTGACTCTACTTTAGAACTCTATTATCAGGGAAGGCTGTATGTCTCATCAATTATTTTTCAAAGAAGGGAATATTAGAAAGTAATATATTAGAAATGAAAATGGAAAGAAATGTAGGTTTATAATCCCTCTTCTGAAACCCTTGGAGTCATAGGTGCTTCAGAATTCAGATTTTTCAGCAGTGTTCCAAGACAGCATCAGTAATTAATACATCAATATTTCTGCATAGAAATTTATGAATATTTATATAAAGTGGGGTGAATACAGACTAACGACAGCTTTATGTGAGTCAGGGTCAAGTTTTTTGGTCAAATGAGTTACAAAAAGATTTTCAATTTTCAGAGCTTTTCTACATTCTGGCAATGCAGATAAGAGATTGAGACTCTACAATGAAAGGAGGAACTTTGTTTAAAGAACTTTACATTGTTGTTGAGTGATTTTCTGTGGGGCTTTCATACAGAATCTAAAAGGATTATAAAATGCTATAATTAACTTTCATTACAAAAAACAAAAAACAAAAAACTCTATGTTTAAGACTCTCTATCCTGTACAAATAATAATGCATAGAAAACTAGAAAATTATGAATAATGTCTATTTTCAGCATGTCAAAATCAGCAAAACACCAATGTGGTTTAAGATTTTGACTATTTATAATGCAGAAGGGAGTTATGACTGCAAAAAGTTTGAAGTTATGTGTGTCTTGGGGGTTGGCAAAGGGGGACAGCTGTCAGTAAATCTTTCCCTCTCTTTAATTGTATCCCACAAATTAAAAAAGGAATTTTTATCAGTTGCAGAAAAATCAAAAGATTCTAGAGACTCATTATGTATATTTATAATTTCTTTTACTTATTTCCTTTGAATCCCAACTCCAGAGAATTATATACTTACCACCTATTCATAGTCCTTTTTGTTTTGAATGAACTAGAAAGTCTCCTACCTTTTTCTCCACTTTGAAGCAAGAAGTATGACTATCAGAAAAGTTTCACATAGGAAGTTAAAATAAACATCAGTCAATTTCATAGATAACAACAGAAGGATCTAGATAAAATCCCTCACTTAACAGTGCTTTCTTTACAGCATAACTCAATTCTTCCACTGGGAAACTTTATAAAATATAAAAGCAAAAAGTACACTGCTCGGCAGTGAAACTTTGGCAACTGCCTCTCTAAGTTATCTTGTTGAAGTGATGTGGGGTCACTTTGGGCATTTTTCTGAACCTCCAATATGTTGCCAATGCTCAGCATGACACTAAGCTAGAAGTGGGGTCTAGGGAAGCTGTCTGATATTTTCTCTGAAAGAAAAATGTTTAAATCCCAAAATTGAAAACATGGAACATGATTTTTGGAAAGCACATGTGTCAGTGTATGAGAACCTTAAAATATTTAAACCCCTCAGTGGAAATGAAAAATGGAATAAAATAGACAAAGATGAGACAAACAGATGCTTCTCCTAGAATTATTTATAGTAGCAAATAAGAGTAAATAGCTAAAGCACAAAACATAAGGAGAGAGCTTCTAAAGTCTTTATATTCACCCCATGGAATGTAATATAGCCATGAAAGCCATCTACGAAAATTAAAATAACATGAAAAAATGCTCATCATGTTAAACCAGAAAAAAATGGGATTCAAATCTATAACAAAGTATTATTTTAGTCATCAAGTTTTCCCTCAATACTGGACCATTTCCATGAGCAAACACCTATTATTGACCAGCTTGAAAAAAATTCTGTTAACCGAAACAGCCACCTCAAAGTCCTAAATCATTTCTCTGTTTCCCTTTATAAAATTTTCTTGAAAAATCTGTCTATACTTGCTTTCCCCCCCTGAACCTCTTCTAGTCAGGATTTTGCCCTCACCATTCCACCAAAATCCATGACCTCAATGTTGTCAAAGCCACGGGTCAATTTTCACTCCTCATGTACTGCACCCCACCCGCAGTAACTATATCTCCACCTGACCCGCCTTTTTTTCTTGACTTCTAAAACACTTCTGTCTCAATCTTCCTATTTTACTGGGCAACCCATCTCACTCTCCTTTGGTGCACCCTCCACTTTCTTGCCATCTAAATATTACCCAGAAAGAAAAGCTCTTTTGCAGAAAGCTGTCATATAAACTCAGCAAATGAATTTTTTTTCAATTAAACTCAGATTTTTTTTCAAATGACCTAGAAACAGTTTCACTGGCAAAAAGGGCCAACTTTCAGCTTCAAAAAAAACTGTCAACATAAGTGTGATTGACTATTTTACGATTTTTCCGTTAATATTGATTTGGCAATATCCCTCCCTCATGAACACAGATGCAAAAACTCTAAACAAAATGTTGGCAAAACCATATTCAACATATTAAAAGAATAACACATAACCAAGCAATGATTGTCCTAGGAATATAGAGTTGTATTTGAGGATAAAAACAACTCCTTATTGAGTTGTAAGGTTTGCATGAGATGACAGACTTAAAGCATTTAGTATTGTGTTTGAACTTAATAAACCCTCCACAAATATTGGCTATGACCATTATTGATGGCCTTTTCTTAAATTTTATTTTTGGAAGCACTAGAAAAGTAGGTAATTTTCTGAGTGTGAGGAAGCCAATACTTGAGAGAAATGATGAAGATTTAGGTCAGCCATGGAGGAGCATACGCTAGAGAGATAACTGATGTAGTAAAAGGAGGGCTGGGCAGAAGCAAGGGCCTGCCTGACCTGGGAATCCAGGTATTGTCATGGCAGTGATCTCCATGGCTTTGTTAATAACCTCTAGAATGCTGGGCTATTCATAACGTGGCAGGGTGAAAGGCAGATTTTAAAGCCAGGGCTAGATCTTGACCAGTGAATGCAGCAAAGGATGGTGGCGAAGGGAACTGAGGATGTTCCTGAGAAAGTAAAGAGGACAAATGATGTACATGAGAACCCTAGCTGGTAAGAGAAAGGAGGACATGGGGACTGACAGGCTGGAGGAAAAGGAGGGGAATCCAGGAATTGTCACCACCATGAAAGTGCAAGAGTAGTGGCAAAGAGAGAAATACAAGGGATTGAAAGGTGGAGCCTGTGCTCCTAGTGGGGCAGAAATTCCCTTGCCTGATAACATCCATCCCCTCTTCAGTGAGGACCCCATTTTTTAGCCTGACCTATCATTAGTCACATGAAGTCTGCATTTCCTTCCAAAACTCCAACTTAGGCCAAGTTCTGCCCAGTGAGGTAAAAGCAGAAGGGTTGTGTGGAACTTCTGGAAAGTCTCCTGGATAAGGATGAAGTGATCCCTTTCCCTCTTCCACTTTTTACCTCCTTCCTTCCACATGCAATGCAGACATAACGGCTACAGTACAAGAGGCCATCTCGGCCCATGAGACAGCTTGCTAAAGATGGGTGAATAATAAGACAGAAGGCCCTACCTTGTCTCCTGCTTCTGGAATTTTAAATTTTTAATTTGGTTTCTATGTTACACAAATATAAAGCCCTATGTGGTTTAAGTTACTGTTACTTTGGGATTTATTATTACACCCAGTTTAAACTAAACCTACTGCATACAATAGGATACCAAGTTTCAATATTTCTGAAACGAATCATTGTCAAGATGTTCAGGCTGTGGCTGTAAAAATTTCAACAAGTGTTAAGTGTAAGTTTGACTATTGAAATGCTTTTTAAATTATATTAAAATTTATGCCCCTGAAGCTTTCATCAATTGTCTTAATCCTTCCCTAATACAACATGCCAAATAAAATTGGTTTGTTTTCACTCATGACATCTGAAAGCAGCAGTTGTGGCTCCAAGTCATCTTTATAGGCTGCACATCCCCCGGGTCATCAGACCGTCTTTGTGCAGCAAAGCTTTGCATTTCTGAACCACTGTGGACACTTTCCTCTGAACATGATCCAATACTTCCATTTCTTTAAGTGTGAGGTCTGGACCCAAACCTGGGGCACAGGTTTGGGTAGCAGGTTATCTCCTTCACTCCAGACATGCTTCTATTACTGTGTTACCTTTTTCAGAGACATCACATTTTCCATTCATGTCAAACTGTTTTGATTAGAATGTGTCTTTTCCACCCAAGTTGCTGTTAAAGCCATGTCTTCCCCAATCTCTACTTGTGTACACTTGCTTTTTTTCAAATGCAAGTATACAGCTTACAAGCTAGCACTATTAAATTTCATCTTGTTAAAACTTGACTCACTGCTTCAGCCCGTGGAGATTTCTGGGAATCTAATTCTGGCCCCCACTGAATACCCCCTTTAAGCCTTGTGTTATTTACAATTTTGATAAGCCTGCTCTCTGGTTCTTCATCTAAATCTGATCAAAAGGCTGATGAGGTACCTTGTTCTAGGACAAGGGCATTCCTCCAAGCTGCCATTTATCAATCTATTGATCAGCATTGGAGAGTGTAATTTGCAGTAAATGATTGTATTAAGGATTTCTTAGCCCAAGAAAAGGAAAGCTTGACTATTCCTTAACTAAATAATTTGGCCACTCGAGCCTATTTGGAGTTGGTAGGTATTATAAAATAAATGTTTGAGTCTCCCCAAAATTAGGGTTGTAGTCCTAACCCTCAACATGATGGTATGAGGAGGCAGGGCCCTCAGAAGGTAATTGGGTTTTGATGAGATCATGAGGGTCAAGCCTCCATGATGGGATTTAGTGCTCTTACAGAAGAGAAGTGACATCAGAGCTTCCTCTCTTCACCATGTGAGAATATAGCAAGAAGGCAGCTGTCTACAAGCCAGTAAGAGAGTCCTCACCAAGAATCAAATCTCCTGTCACCTTGATCTTGGACTTCCCAGCCTCCAGAACTGTGACAAATATATGTGTTATTTAAGCCATCCAGTCTCTGGTATTTTTTACAGCAGCCTGTGCTAACACTGGATTTCCAGCCAGTGTCCTTCTCAAGGTGATACAGTTCATTATTGTCAAAGCTATGATGTATAAAGCTCAAGATGGGTCACTTTTCTTTATGGCAACGACGTGCATGTTAAATCAGGGTGCTGAATCACATGTCTGAATGCTGACAGGAGTCCCTGGAACATGTGCTGTGTGGAGGAGGCAGTCACAAATGCCCACCCTATTTTAAGGCCCTACTTTGGAACTATGCTGGTGATCACATGAACGTGCCTGAAATTCTTGCTTCTTCATTTTAAGCCACATGGATTTGGATTCTTATTTCTACTTTGTGTTGCTGCCAAGTCAGAGAATCCAACTTAGCCATGTTTTGAAGGGTGTGGAGTTTCAGTTTCATTAGGCTCTGTGAGAGGAAAATGTTTGACATTTACACAAATCACCATAAGCTTTTAGAAGACTTTTCCCTCTTTCTGGTTGGAGAGAGCAGATGTCAATTTATTCCCCAACTGACATCTTCTTAAAGAAAAACAGTTGCCTTTTCAAAGGCAATCATTCTACCCAAGTCTTGTCTTTTAACCTGCTCAGAAGACAGACTTACTTATTTCCCACATGGGTACAGCAGGGAAAAAATCTACTTTCATACACTGAGGGCTTGAACCCAAGTACATTCCAAGTTGGCATATGTGATATTGATGGCAGGGTGATGATCTGACCCTCTTCACTGGCTCTTTCCAGCATTCAGGCAGAAGGATAAATGGACTAAAACCTAGAAGTCTGATAAGAACACATACTGGTTCTGCGCCCTCATCAAATAGTTGAGGTCCTCAGGCAGCCAGAAACCCATCCTCTGACTGTATCCCTATCCTGAGGTCCTTAGGACAGGTGGAAAAGTGGCTCAGGGACAGAAAAGATGGACAGGAAGTTCTCCATTATGGGACTTCCTATGGAGAGCCAATCTGGCACCAGCTATGATCCATGCCCAAGGCTATGCCAAGAAACTGAACTATTAGTTTAGGGCTTTCCTTCATGTAACTCTCAAGTAATCTCTTGTCTAGATCTCAACTCATGTGTACTCTATGGCCTCCCAACAAAGACAGGGTATGGCTGTGCTTCACACCATGCTTCCCAAACCAGTCACAGTCATGTTTACATTTTTAATTCTTGTTAAACTGTTAATTATGTGTCAGGCACACCCATTTACAAATATGATCACATTTAACAAAAGCCCTCTGAGGTACCTATGATAGATGCTTCAGAGGCAGGATGTGAAGATCGTTTTGGTTAATCAGTCATCTTAAGGTCACACAACTAGAAGCAGATGAGCCAGGATTTGGACCCAGGTCGGCCTGACCCCAAATCCTAGCTTACCTCACTATCTAGGCTGCTTCCACTTGCTCTGAGCAGCAGAATCCTTCCATTTCAATTTTGCTCATGGAACCTGAGGGGTCAGAGCAACCTTGAGAAAGAGACAGGCAGCTTAAAATATCTGTCTGGTCCTGCCTAGCACTTCTTTCTGACTCATGTATGCTTGATTCTGAATCTGCTCACATAATTCAACTACTTCAAGGTCTGTAATTTCTAAACTTTGTCCCCAACCTGATCTAAGGACTAAGCCTGCTAATGAGGAGACTACATGCTCCATCTCAAGGGAAATACTATCAAATTCTTTCTTGTTTGTATGCCATTTGTAATGTGTGGCCACTGACTTGATCACCAATGTGCTGGCCACAGGTAAGTGGCCCTACTCCCTTAAAGAATGCCAAAATCAAGGAAAATTGGGATCAGTGTATAACATGGGTTGAATGTCCAAATAAAGGCATTGTATTAATCCACATATTTTTTATGGCATATCTGTATCTTGTTCTGAAGAACAAGGAGTTCCTTGTAACAGAACTATACAGCCAGGCTTTAATTACTGCAATTGGTCTCCAGGAATAAAAACAGCAAAACCAAATGGCAAAAAAAGTAGTAGTTTCAAGGTCAGCTGAGTCAAAGGGCTCTACCCACCAAGGCGACACATTCCCATCCAGTCTAAAAGAAGTTTTCCGGCTTTACAGTGATTTTGCTGTTCCTGTCAAATTTCCTTTGGCCTAGAATTGCATTAATTTTTCATTCTTAAAATCCATTTTAAATACCAACCAAAGTAACTGTGTTTTCTCAAAAACCTCCCTAATAGATGAATACCAGAAGTTTCATGGAAAGAAATGTTGTTATTGGTTATATTCAAGTGGCTTCAAAATACTAAGTGGGGAATGTGAACAAAAAATTAAGATGAGTTTGAATTTGAATTCTAGAAAGGAGGTCTTGCATAATAAATCAGATATTACAAAATAATTGGCCCACCTTTTCCATGTATTGATTCAAAATATGAATAAAACCAAATTTAAGAGCTTTATTAGTTTGCTAGAGCTGCCAAAGTACCACAAACTTAGTGACTTAAACAACAGAAATTTGTCTCACAAGTCTGGAGGTTAAAGTCTGAATCAAGGTGTGGGCGGTTTGGTTCCCGCAGATGTGTGTGAGGGAGGATCTGCTTCAAGCCTTTCTCTTTGGCTTGTGGGTGCCCCACTTCTCCCTAATTCTTCATACTATCATTTTTTCTTTGCATATCTTTGTATCCAAATTTCCCCTTTTTTAAGGACACTCGTCATACTGAATTAGAGTCCATCCTATTGACTTCACTTATTTAACATTATTTAATATTTAAATAATTATCATTAATATTTATATTAAATTTAACATTATTTCTGCCTCATCTACATTAGACATAATTCCTTTGTGCTTTTCATTTGCTTTACTTTCCTTTTACATGACTAGATTTATATAAGAAACTTATATTTTTTTCCAAAAGATCTTAGATTTATTAATCAATTCTGCTGTTTTCAAATTATTTCTACATTCATTTTATTATCAATTCCTATGTTCATTTTATTATTGATTTATTCATGATTTTATTAACTTTTACTACTTAAATAATAAAAACTTTCAAAACTATTGGGTAAAATTGCAATATTTCCAGAATCTCTCACCTGGCCTTAGTGCATCTCCATATCAATAGGTTTTTCCAAGCGGTGGAGAGAAGTAGCCATCTCCACATCAATAGGTAATTTACAAGGGCAAGTGAGAGCGTGGGCATGTCTGGACTGGAGAAGTAGGGTGGGTCCCTTTTTGCAGCCAGATTGTGAGAGACACGGGTGAGCAGAAGTGGACAACTGCTTGTAGGCAATAAACAAGTCTCTCCCACTTTCTCTCCCTTTGACTGATTTTGGTTTCAAAGGTATTTTGTCCTGGGCTGGGAAAATATTTTCCCCCTGGAGTTACAACTATGAATTTACTTCTGATTATAATTTAAGTAATGAGTACATGATTGAAACATGAGCTCAGGAATCAGCCTACCTGGATTCAAATTTTAACTCTACCACTAATCTCATAGGACTATTGCTAAAATTAAATAAGATATCTGAGCAGTTTCTGGCTCATGATCAATATTAAGTAATTAGTTTCCCAGGTGTAGGAGGAGTGACAGCGGTAGTAGTACTAGCTATATAACCTTAGGCATATTATTTAGCCTTCCTGAAGGCTAAGTTTTCATATGTAAAAGTTTTCTCATATGTAAAATTTAGGTAGTAATAGTACTTCATCTTAGAGGGTTTTTGTGAAGATGAAGTGAAATAACTTATACTGATTCATTCCACACATATTTACCAAGTACCTACTATATGCCAAGCACTATTCTATGTACATGGGGTACATTAAGAAGATAGGCAAAGACTGCTTCTCGTATCAAGCTTACATTCTAGCAGGGAAAGACAGAAATGAACAATAAAAATGATGGAAGAAGAAATTGTATGGCATGTTAAAAAGTGATATAGTCTATGTAAAAAAAATAGAGTATGATAAGTGGAATCAGCAGTGACTGGTGGGGAGAGGGGTTGTGATGTTAAATAGGATGGTCAGAGGAGGCCTCAGTGAAGAGATGGTGAAAGCACAATGCTGGCAGAGCTGAGGTGGTGAAGATGTATGTAGTGTGCAGAACGAAATGTTCTGCTGTCGACAACCCTCCTCCACCCTTTCTCATTCTTGACGACTTCACACCTCCTTGGCAGCTTTAAGAAATACAAAGAATGATCTGGTTAAACTGCAGAGATTGGCAACCTATAGCATGCAAGCCCTTGCCTGTTTCTGCATGGCCCACAAGTCGAGCATGGTTTTCAGAGATAAACATTTCCAATCAATTTAATGATAGGGAGCACTAACTTTGGGTCCTAAGTTAAACAATATTCCAAAAAGAATAATTTTATTCCCCTTAGTAGCCTGTATTCCACTTGAATATCAATAAAAATTTTTGTGGAAATGTGTTTTCCTTCTTGTTATATGAGTATCTATGTGATATTTTTTATTTTGCCTCTTGGCTTACAAAGCCTAAAATATTTATGATGTGGTCTTTTACAGAAAAAATCTTTTGACCCCTCAGTTAAAGCAGTAGGCTATCCCAACGGCTATAACTATAGTTCAATTCATAATACTCCTTATCACTGCCAGAACAATCTCTTGCAGGGACAGGAAGAAGAGATGAAGCGTAAAGAATGTGCCAGCACTGACTGATTTATACTCAGCAGCAAAGGCCTCTGGGAAGAACAAGGAGTAGCACTGCCCCGGCAGTTCCCCACAGCAGACTGAACACACACACATCCTGACATTTAGACCCTTGCTTTGACTCCACCTGCAGTCTTGCACTCACCACCTTCTGGGCAGTCCCGTAGCAGTCCGCTCAGCAGGGTGGTTTACTTCCAGGCCTTCATAAGGTTTAGTTGTGCCCCTACTTGCATGACCATACATGTAATACAGTTACTTTGGCAGCTGGGCAGTCAGTCGTTTCTTGACAGGACTAATACTAGTTAGTTTACAGTGATGTTTGCAAGTCAAGTTAACTTGCTAAGACCCAAATTATATAAAAAGCCACATTATTGAGCTTCCTTTACATCTTACATATCAATTAGCATTAAAATGACCTAATGAATTTTCACTGTCCTATTTTCCTGAGATACTAATATACCTTAAGTTAATTTCTTCCTCAGTGATATATTTCCCCAACGTATCTATGCTCATCATGGCATCTTGCATTAAAGTCCAGATAAGAAGAATTTTAATAGCTGAAGACTAGAGGAATACAACTAATCCATGCAGAGAGTGTCACAGGCACAAATGAACAGAACTATGAGAGCACGTGCCACGTGACTGGAGTACAAGTGTATCATTTTCGATTTGTGACTGAAGCATCAGCTATGAACTGGACAATGGCCTATAAGATGAGGCTGAAGATAATGAAGCTTCAGTATTATCCTAAGGAGTTTGGGTTTTCTTGTGATTGCTAGTGGAAAACACTGAAAGATTTAATTGGGTTTATCTTTAAAAAATCACTTGACAACTGAATGGAAAATTGATTGCACAAGGGGACAGAGGTTAGAGCAGAGGCAAAGACACCAGTTAAAGTCCAGAGTGTATTGAAATAGTCCTGACTAGAAATATAAATGGTGTAACCGACAGCCACAATAGGGAAGGAGACGGATTAAAGATAAAACTCTGTGTATCAAAGAACATTAGCAAGAAAGTAGAAAGAAACAAAGTATTTGCAAATTTTATATCCAATAAGTTTAGAATATCCAGAATATATAAGAAACTTCTACAACTCAACCACAAAAAAATAAACAATTAAAAAATGGACAAATCTGAATAGACACTTCTCCAGAGAAAATACACAAATGGCCAACAAGCACATGAAAAGATGCTCAGTATTGTTAATCATTAGGGAAATTCAAATCAAAACCACAATGTGATACCACTGCACACACACCAAAATGTCTGTAATCTTTTTTTAAAAAATCAGAAAACAACAAATGTTGGTGAGGATATGAAGAAATCGGAACCCTTATACATTGCTGGTGGGAATGTAAAATGGCACAGCCGCTATAGAAAATATAGAGGTTCCTCAAGAAATTAAAAATAGGATTACCATATAACCTAGCATTTCAACTTCTACATATATAGCCCAAAGAATTGAAAACAGGGACTTAAATAGATACCTGTGCACCAATGTTAATTGCCGCATTATTTGTTCAACCTCAGGTAGAAACATCAGCATTGGGTGACTGAAATTTTTTCTCACTCTGAACATGTCCACTTAAGACCACAAAAGAGCCGCAGGTATTGGTTTGGAGGTTATTACAAAACATTTTAACAAGTAAGCAAATTCACAAACACAGAATCCATGAATAACAAGGATCGACTGTATATACAATGGAGTATCACCCAGCCACGAAAAGGAATGAACTTCTGATACAATGAAGATGAACCTTGGAAATATGATACAAAGTATGTATGATTTCATTTATCTGGAATTTCTGTAATGGACAAATTTATAAAGACAGAAAGCAGAATAGAAGTTACCAGGAGGTAGGTTGTGGTGAGATGGAGAATTATTGATTAATAAGTATAGAGTGTCTATTCGGGCTAATAAAAAAGTTTTAGAAATAGTGGTTACACATTTTAAAACATTTTAAACCTAATGCCACTGAATTGTATGCTTAAAATGGCAAATTTGGGGTATACACATATTACCAACAAAACTTTAAAAGATACATTAAGGAAGATACAGTAACCAGTTACCTGGGGGCAAGCAGGTCAAAGAGGGGAGGGAATGCAAACATATCTTTAGCTCTTAGTGGAAGTAAGTAATGATATTCAAATGGTACTCTTTTAGTACCAACATTATAATTGTTATGCTCTTATCTGACTTCAGAGCTCATTACTCTTCATTATGACGCTACAAACAACAGGCACTCCTGAATGTCATCGTGAGAGGCCCGAACCATGTCTGAATCATGTAAAAGACACAACAGTTGACAATGAATGCTTTACACAAGGGAAGAGGGACGTAGATTAAGGTAGAAAATCTGAGGTATTTTATGGCCTGCCCAGTGAATTGTTAATAAAGCTGAGTAAGCAACTCACCTCTATTAACTAGTCCTGTGAGCTCCTGCTTTTCTACACATGATTACCTCCACAAAATTCTCTTCACTTTTATATTGATTCAGTCCCCTGCATGCTTTCTAACTCATTTCTGTTATTTTCTCAAGGGGGAAAAGAAAATCAATACAGAGTGGCTGGAAGACATCCAGCTTTATTTAAAATTTATCGGTGGCAATAAATTTCATCTTTGTTATTCTCCTTGTTCCAAGAGACTGAGTTTCCAAAAGCTTTGCAGAAAAGAAACAGATGGAGAAGAGTAACATAAGGTAACAGTTCCCTCACAGGGAGAAGCTCTAGAGCTCTGTGCATCATTCAAGGGCATGCTTAGAATGCAACCAGGTCAAATAATCTATGTGTGAGCAAAGATAAACAGATAAGCAGAGGCAAGTAGACTTTGGACTATTGTTCATGTAACATGCATATTTAAAAACAGACTCAGGCATGAGTCTTCAAAGAAAACAATCGTGTTTGCTAACTGAATGGCCTAGTAACTGCCTTGTAGTCTCAGGTGGGTGTTCTGATTATTAATTTTACATTACCAAAAGTAGACAGCAGGATATCCTGGGGGAGAAGATCAGAAACATGATGTGTTTTGCATTTCTCATTGTTTTTCCTTCTTTCATATATGCCAGGAAATATATACTCTGCCATTAGCTGACGAACCCTTTTAAGACTATATCATATGATGAAAAAAGTGATTATATTTAGGTATTGAAATAGAAATCCTTAGTTTTCAATCCAAAGGGTAAAAAAAAAAAACAATCTTAGGAAAGTTAAATTGAGGATTCCTCATTAGAAATCAGGTGTCAACTCCCATTGGCCAGTCTCTCATGACACCTGTTTGACTGAAACCGTCCATGAGTGGCAAGTCTGGCTCATTCTACCACTGTTCTTAAGTCAGACAACATCAAAGAATGTTTGTCTCTGCAATGTGGAGTCACAGCATCTTGTTGTGTATCCCGAAATACAAATTCTTTCCTTGTGCACTTTCTAAGTCAGGCCCTGGACAACGGACCAACTGAAATTGTGGGTCGAGTATAATTTACCTTTTGACAGGCTCTGCTACGTCAAGAGTCCAGTGAACAGATGCAGATACATGTGACAAGGTATGGTTTGCTTTTGGATGCCTCTGAGACTTAAGGTACTTTCTTAAGGGAGAGAGTCCACATTGAGTCTTCTAGGTGCTCTATGTGTGAGCATTTGTGTGTGGTGGTATCTTGTCCAATTGCTATCCCACCACAGAAGGTTCACAAATTGTTAAATTGGGGAGATCAGGCTAAGCAGGAATTAGTAGTTTTAATCAGTTCCATGTACCACTCCAACAGGAGTACCTGCTCTCAGAGAAAAGTAAAAGATACTAAAGATGACCCTGCTCCAGCTTGTGAAAGGCAATCCAGTCTCCCTAGACAGGAAAGGAGTACCCAACAAAAAAAACAGAAAATAGAATAAATTTAGAAGAGAATAAAGGGAAATCAAATGCAAGTGCAAGAATATACCTGCAGGGAAGAGAAGGCCCTCACTGTTGCATTACATCTCCAGGGCTATATATATCGGGCACAAGGCTCTGTCCCTAGAGGTTATTAGGACTTCCAAAGTGAAGGCTATAGCTGAATAAAATGCAGTATTAAGAAGAGGCGAGGGGGACTTCTTTCACAGACAGCAAAGAGGAGAAACAGAGGAGTTGGGGCTGCTGAAGACTCCTGAAGGATGGCTTCAGACAGCTGGCTTGGGTGGTCAAAGGTCCCAAGAGCACTCGGGGCTCCATTTCCTCTTATACATGAGGAAGGACATGAGGGACAGAGGAACTCCGGCAGGGGTCACATGAGCTGAGTGGGATCAAACCCTTAATCCCTCAGTCTTAATTCTGCTTAATCTATGCTAATGATGCTCACAATACTATTTTGGTTTAACTGTAGTACTCATGGGGAGCTGTTTTTAAAGTGTATATACCTCTGGGAAAGAATAATGCATTCTATCTGCAAAATATTCCTAAAACATAAGAATCAGAGCTCACATTTATTAGTGCCAAGTACTGTTTTATGGGTTTTCACATATGTTATCTCTTTTCATCCTTACAACAAACTTGTGAGAAGGTTACTATGATCTTCTTTTTACAAATGAGGAAACACTGGGTCATAGGTCAGGAGCTGGCCATAGAAAAGATTAATTTAGTGCATCATCTTTGAGAGTACAAAGGGAGATTTTTTTTTAAGTATTCTTGCAACATACAGAAATTAACACCTTCTCAAAGCATTCAGTCACTGTAAGAGAATCACATTTGCAAGGAATCACAGGGACCAATGAGTGTGACCATAAAAGACATTTTAATTATGGTAAAGGAGCCACATTCAGACATACTTGGAAATAGCACGGCTCACTCCATACAATCTTGCCTGCATTCCTTTTTTCAACCTGATTTCACTTTCACATTTTAGATTACATATTACTCAAGCCATAATGTGGAATAATATCTATAAATTTTCAACCAAGAACATCGTTTAAAGAATGTTACCAATTGGCAAAGAGGTAATTTTTAATAAATTATTCAATAATAAACCTAAGCCAAATACTTTGAAGAAAAAAAAAGAGGTAGAGAGTTTCCACTTGAATGATATTTTAGTAGTGGTATTTTAGACTTATATGTGCAGCTTCTAATGGTGCACTGAATATTAGCCTAACTCAGTGGCTAGAGGTGAGATGGGCAACTCATCCCAGGTTTGAGACCTCCCGGGTTCTCCCAGAGGAATTTCCTGGTGTAATCTTGTGATCTCCAAATCCATTTAAGCTCTAGAATTATTGAAATGAAGCTCAATATGTAAAATGGATGAAAGCACAGAGTTCTGGTTGACGTGGATTTCCACCCAGTGGCCCTCTTTCCCCTAACAGTCCACTTCTTTGTCCCTGACCATATCAGCAGCATTCCAAGGTGCTTCATAGAAGCCAGTTTGAAACCACCGTTCTCAAGCTTTCTTAAGATGCAAATCAGGTTGCCATGACTGCTCTTCTGGTCCACTTTATTTTTCTAACGGCAGCAACTACTGGAGCTGAGGTGGGCATATAGCACAGAGCAGGTAGTCTACAACTTTTCCTAACCAACTTACATAAAGTTGTTCCACCCATCCCCATTCTTGCCTCATTTTGTTTTCTCAGATCACCTTCCTCTCCAGCCATTACTGTGGCCATTAGCTTCATGCAAATATAACTCAACTCTTGCTTTCCGTCTCTGGTCTTCTCTCCTGTTCTTACCTATAAGAGCCCACTCAGTCATCCTGGCACATGCTCAAACCTGGAACAAAGTGGCAGAACCCTTGACCTATGCAGAATAGGAGCTATGAGTAAATACTGCCATCTTCTGTGATCTGGTGAACAATTCTAAGGCACATTCAATAAAGTTCCTCAGAGATCCCCATAGGGATTGAGTTCCAATGCCTGCATACCTTAAGAAGGGATTTTCCTCCTTTACTGTCTCATTATTCCTTGTTGCCTCAGTCTTGTACCTTGGAATCTACCCAAGATAAACTACCTACATTTAAGCCATTGTCTCAGGATTCAACCATGTTAAGATGCCTCCTTAGCTGCTTTTTCTTCTTAATATTTATCATCCCTGATGTATTTTACATTTATTTATTTGTGTCCCTCATCTAAAACATGAACTAGGTAAGAATTGGAACTTTATTTCAATAGTATATTACCAATACTTTTAATAATCTTTGGTACAAAGTAGGCACTAGTAAATATTTTTAAAGTTAAACTGTTAAGTCTTCAGCTGTATTTCTGATTCCCTGGTTCCCTGGATGCCTATGTGTTCATCATTAGACACATAGACCTTGGCAGGGACTAGATTTCAGTGTGGAACCGAAACAAGGATAGATGGACTCCCACTTTATCACCAGGATACATGGTCTTGTGTAGACCAAGAGGCTTTTCTGACAGGAGGCAGCAGTATACAAAGTAACCTTCCACACCAGAGTTCAGACACAACCGCCCTACCTCACACTATGTCCATTCAACTGGTATCAAAAGAGACTGGATACCTGTGGTCAGCTGCACTGAAGCAAACGAGACCCAGTGGAAGGGATCCCTTATAGCAGTAAGAAGGCATGGCAGGTACCGAGTTGGGCCTCCAGCCTCTTGTTGAAAGAGGAGCAGAGCAGGGCGCACCATGCATGGCCATAATGGAGTTGGCTTCCACAGGCATGAGGCGGAAAAAAGGATTTATCTCCCAACAGAGGGTTATGCCAAAGGGCCAGATTATTTTAGAATAATTGAGATGTTAGATCTGACTGCATAGAAGAAATAGGAGCAAGCACCAAATCAGGAAGTCCAAAGAGATAAGAACGAAAAGAAGAAAACAAAGTGAAAACACATCAGAATCAAAGGGGTGAGTGTTGGTAGAGATGGTGCATCCGAGCATTTGCGCTAAATGCTGGTTAATGTTGAGTCTTTGCCTTGATCTACAACAGAAGGGCAAAGTAAGTAGGGTAGCCTCCAAGGACAGTTGTGGATCAACTCCTATCAGACTGCTTAAATACACAATGAACAAAATGATCAGGCTCATGGCCTAAGAAGTTTAGCAGATTTGGGGATAAACAGGGCAAATTATTTTTAACTGGAGAATGTGTAGTTACCATAATTGCATTAGGTCACTCTTGGTTAAAAGTTCATTAAATGCTTTGAAGGCGTATTTCTGTTAATCGCATCTTAAATCCTTTATTTAGAGAGACTGCCCACTCTAGTCACAATGCTGACTCTTCATGATTAGGGGCCTTATCACTTAAAGGGGTGTGTCTCAAAATCACCTGGAAAGCTTACTAGAAATGCAAACCCCAGGACCTTATCTGACTTTAGAGTGAGTAGGGACTCTCATACAGGCCAATTAAGAGAACACTGACTTAATACTAGGATTTTCTGGTACATGAGCTTTTGAAATTATTTGGCATTTATGAAGGCATACACTGGTAAATAATTCTATATTCCCATATCCCTCGAACTCAACCATCTTTATCATGCAGCTAGAGTAGCATGGTTTTATATTACACTCTCTTCTTGTTGAAAAATCTTACTTTTATTGTGGAACACATCATGGAAGAGGGACTTAATTTCATATCCAGTTTTACCAACTGAGAACGAAATACATGACACTCCAGCTGCCTCAAACCTTTCTAGAAAAGATCTGGAGAATATACACACACATAAACACACACACACAGAAGTTAAAAATACATTGAAATATCTTTCTAGGTTTTTATACTTTTAACCCAAGAAATTCCAAAAAGACAAGGATTATTTCTGAGTCAAATTCATTCAACACTGGTAACTAGATGCAAAGATGTCAGCAGAGAATGCAAAATTAAGGAACTATTTGCAGAAACCTGTCCTTGGGTGTGAAAGGAAAAGGAGCTGGAGCCGAAAGGAGGCCAGAGGGCTACGTCACCGTTACACAGAGAAAGACCTGAGGCTCCTGTGCCACTTACAGTCAGCATTTCAAGGCGAGGAACACAGGCTGGTTGCTTGGCAACTGTATATTCTTCCTTCTACACACCCCTCAAGTGGCACATGTTCTTTTGTGAGCTCCTTCCCTATCCTTTCTCTGTCTCTGTCTACCAGACCAACCATCTAGAAATTGGTACTCTGCAACAATTCTAATTATAGTAAGCAAAAGTAACTTCTATAGTGATCCTTTAGTCCAGCAGAATTGAAATCTTTGTTCACATATGTGAGGACATCTATAATAGAATCCATTCTGTAAATGTATACTGTGTTCAGTTCTTGTCACAATAGTTTAAGAGGAATAGTGGCAAAGCTGAAAGAGGAAGGTTAGAAGTGCTTAAAAATATTTTAAATATGAGATATGTTTAAGAAAGCAAAGTGTGTATAAATATATATGTATATACACATATTTAATCTTTTAAAAAATTTTGAAACACAGTAATTCAAGAATTCTAAGATGCACGTATTCCCATATTTTAAAATCTTTGAGATCAAACAGCACTGAACATAAATCAGTTTAATTCAGAAGCCTCATTTCTGGTGTTTCATAATACATCTTGATTATGGTGGGGCAACCTTCCCCCAGTTTATTATTTGAGAGAGGCTTGACTATTTGGGGACTTTGCTTTTTCATATATTTTAGAATCAACTTATACAAATCATCAAAGCAATTTCAGTGGAATTTTCATTTGAACTGTTTTGAATCTGTAGACATATTTGAACGAAACTGTCACCTTTTTGTACTGAATCCTCAACATGAACATAGTATTTTTCTTAATTTAGATTTTTTGCTATCTCTCAAAAAAGTTCTGTATATCTGCACAATGGTCCTGCACACTTTCCATGGGATTTATTTTAGATGAATATTTTTGGATGGATTAAACTATATCTTTTTAAGAATGGTATTTTTTGTTTCTGCTGTATAGAAATAATTTTTGCATATTAATATATCTAAAAGCCTTGCTAAAATCTCTTCCTAAATGTATTAATTTATTTGAAAATTATTATGGATTTTCTTTATAGACAATCATAACTTCCACAAATAATGAGATTTCCTTTCTTTCTCTTCAAACCTGATTAACTTAATTTCTTTTTTCACATTAATGCACTGGTTGGGACCATAAATTCAAAAGTGAAAAGAAAACAATAAGCATGTTTGACTTGTTCCTAATTATAAATGAAAAGGTTTTTAAAATCTCAGCAGTAACAATCATGTTATCATGAAGTATGTTGAATTTTACTCAATGTTTTTATGCCTTATTGAGATGACTATATGATTCTTCTAATATTTTAATATTCTGAATTACAAGAGAAGATTTTCTACTTATAAGTCAACACTGCAATTTCTGAGATGAACTTGAAATGATGTGTTATTTTACATATGTAGCTAAATTGAATTTGATTTACCAATTCATTTAAGGTATGATTGTTTTTTATTTTAATCACTATTTCTGAGTGAGATTTATCTCCCATTTTCCTCATGTGGAATTTATAAAAACTTTTTACTAGCTTCATAAAACATATCATGAGGAAGAATTAGTGTAATTGGGAGGCTTTATTCCTTGAATGTGTGGTGTAACTTCACTGTGAAGCCATGTGACTTTGTGATAGACCCTGTATTCTGTGCTTTAGTGACCACTCATTTGATCCTCACAACGTGAAGAAACAGAGAACTGAAGAGTTAAGCAACTGGCCCAAGATCCCCCTGCTATGAAGGGAAATGTGGTCTTAGACCATCTGACTCCTAAAGACAATGCCCCTAATCATTAAATACAGAAGCATTTAAAAATGACCACAGCAGTGGCAATGTACAGAACTATTAAGAGGTGACCTAAACTGACTACTGATTGGAAGGGTCCCATGTTGAGTGACTCACACAGAATACAGAACAAGAAACAGACTTTTTATTAGTTAAACCCGGACCCTGGTTACTGAACTAAAACCTGTCAAATACAATTTGGCTTATATCAACATACCTTCTGATTTATATTAACATCTGTAGAGCACGGCTTTAGATGTCATAGCCAACAGCTGCAAGAGCCTTCAAAGGCATGGTAGGCATGGATCCCTTGTGGTTTTGGTGCTCCTGTGTGAGTCTAAGAGGCATGTTTCATGCTGGCATAGGCTTCCAAAACATGGGACCTCCCTTTAAAAAAAAAATTGCCCCTTAGGGTTAATTAGATTTCAAAGTGCAGCTGAAATGGTTTCATTGAAGACTCCCTTCAATATAAATAGCAAACGTAGCTTCTCAGACTTCTTGGAATAGTTCAGCTATAATTGCTGTTGTTTTGACTAGGCATATAAATACTACACTAATAGGAAACCAAATCAAAACATCCATCAGTCACTTGAGAGACTACAACAGACAGAGTTGCGTCTCTGGTCAAGGTAAGGATAGATCCATCCAGACCACAATCAGAGAGTTATGCCCAAGGTAGCTTACGTGGGGTCTTCAGAGGTTGGGGGTTTAAGTCTTTTGTTTAGATTATCTATGTAGTTCAGTCCCTTGAACTGCTTCTGGAGCAGTATTACAGAGCACAACATCTTAGGAGTAAAGAACTTTAGGATCATCTTTCTATTCTCTTCCTACAGATGTGCAAAAGCAAAGGGCAAGGAGTAAAGTCATTTCCATTGTTATGTATTCTCTTTTTGCCCTTTTATATATATATTACATCTCTGGCTCAATGCTGCATAAGTTTATACAAACTAGGCAGAAATCTATGATGAAAACTAAAGTATCCATTGACAAACAACACAGCAATGACTTAATTATTTTTAATCCATCTGAATTGGCCACCATATCTCATTGCTAAAAGATAATAAAGCCTTCTCACCCAGGCACTTGAATAAATATATACGACAAAAAACAGTAAAGGCAAAAACAACTCTCGTTCCACTTAGTCTTACAGATACAGAAACAGTAATAAGTTCAATGCTCATGATCTGGCTGAAAGATCAAATTACATGCACTTTCCTTTTTCCACTAAACATTTAACATTTGGCAAAGTTCCTTTACACACTTCCATACTTAGCTAGATTCAGATCCTTTATTCAACTCTGGTTCATGTATTTATGTCATCCTACTGCTAGTAAAGGGCACCTTATTGTTATGGCACTTTGCATACAGTATTTGTGTTTATCCAAACTGGCTGATTGATTAAAGTGGGGTTAGGATCAGTTGCTAAGGGTCTCAGTGATGCTAAGTCACATCAGTGGAACCTGAGAATCTTAGGTATTGATTCAGTTTTAAAAAGCTAAAATAACTCAGAGATATATATTTAAAACAAACACAGACGGAGAGACTTCTAGGATGGACATGGCAGGTTAAGTCAGCATCTTTTCTCTTCTCCTTCTGGAAGTCCCATGAAGGCCAACCAGGAGAGAGGGGGAAAAACAGTTTTTCAGTAAAACTAGGATACAGCTATTACCCATATACTTCAAAATATGTGTGAGAATGTCAAAAGGAGCTTAGTCTGGATAAAATAAAGTAGAAGTTCAGAGAAAACCATAAAAGTGGCTAGATATCTCAGAGCCAAGTAAAATATACTTGGTGATGATAATAGGCCTCATTCTGATGTACAAACCAATACAGATCATCTTTATTAATAGGAGTAGGAACTGGGGTTAGCAGGAATGCTTGAAGAAGTCTCTCTGGACACAGTTTGACTAAGAAAAGCAAGTGATAATAGACCAAACAAAAAGTAACATGGAAGAACCATTTTAGCATAAAGGGAGAAAATATCTTAGAATGTGAAGCCTGGAAGAATGCACTCCCCTTGAACACATACATACACACGTGTGCGCCAATCTTCTGCAAAGTCCAGTCCAACAAAAACATTTGGATGAGTTATAACAAAAAAAAAATCACTGGCAAAGAACTGAATCAGAATATAAAATAAAAATAATGGGGAAAAACAGAACTTAAGATAAAGAATACTCACTAAAATATATTGGCATGGGGCAAATAAAAATCATGACCAAATATTTCGCTATGAATTTAAAAGAACTAATAGTAACTTCTAGGAAGAAATAAAGGAATTCAAAGAAGAAAGAAGAAGATAACAGTGGATGAACTAAAGTAGAACTCAGGAAACAAACAGGAAAAAATGAAAACTATCACAGAAAATGAAATTTTAATGAGTACAAGGGAAAAGTGATACTGAAAAAAGCACAAGTCACTGAGGATACATGAAAAGTGAACAATGAAAAATGGAAATAAAGAGATAAGATTATACCCATACAATGACAGCTAAAGATGACAGACACAGGTGATCCAAATCATACACAATTAGAGTCCCTAAGAAAGAACTAAACCAGTAACTACAGGTATATATCAAGAAAAATTCTTGAAATAAAAGGAAACTAGAAAAATATATAAAGAGTCTATGTATTGGAAAAATTGCCTTTCAATGTTCAACACTGAGACACAAAAGAAAAAAAACAGACCATACAGAATAAAAGGCTCTTAAACGCTAAAAAATAAAATACATTAACAGAACCAAAACAAAATAAAACTCTAATAGCAATAAATGACAGAGTTTAACTATACACAAGATATGGGTCTGAAAGGTTGAAAATGAAAAGGTTATAGGGAATAAGGGAAAATTGGCAAATGCAAACACATAACCTAAAAGCAGGGATTACAATCTTAATAGCAAATAGAGTGGAGTTCAAGTTTAAAAAAAAGAATTAAGGCAAAGGAAAGAACTCTATAATGTTAATGAAGACATAAAATTATGACTACCCAAGTATCAAATAACAAAAGGGAAATAAAGACCAGAGCAGAAATAAATTAGGGAATAAGAAAATAGAGAAAAAATCAGTGAAACCAAGAGCTGCTTCTTCGGGAATATAAATGTAACAGATAAACCCTAAGCCAGATTTACCAAGAAAAAAAAGAGAAATGATACAAATAAACAAAAACAGAAATGAAAAAGGAGTCATTACAACTGATGCCTCAGAAATTCAAAGAATTATAAGAGAATTCTATAAAAAATTATATGCCAATAAATTGGACAACCTAGAAGAAATGAACAAATTCCTAGAAATGTGCAATCTTCCAAGACTGACCCAGCAAGAAACAGAAAATCTGAACAGAACGATTAACCAGTAACAAAACTGAACTGGTAATAAAAAAACTCCAACAAACAAAAGTCCAAGGATCAGATAATTTCACAGGTGAATTCTACCAAACATTTAAAGAAGAGTTAATACACCCATCCTTCTTAAAGTATTCCAAAAAGCAAGACAGGAGAGAATACTTCCAAACTCATTCTATGAGGCCAGCATCACTCTAATACCAAAACCAAAGACAATACAAAAAAAGAAAACTACAGACCAATATCCCTGATGAACATAGATGCAAAAATCCTCAACAAAATACTGCAAACCCAATTCAAAAACATATCAAAAGGATCATCCATCATGACCAAGTGGAAATGATTTCAGGGATGCAAGGATGGTACAATATTCATAAATAAATAAATGTGATACACCACATTAACAAAAGGAAGGATAAAAACCATGTGATCATCTCAATAGATGCTGAAAAAGCATCTGACAAACAACATCCATTCATGATAAAAACTCTCAACAAAATGGGTATAGAGGGAACATACCTCAACATAAATACAGCCCATATACAACAAGCCCACTGGTACCATCATACTCAACAGCAAAAAGCTGAAAGCTTTTTCTCTAAGATGAAGAACAAGACAAGGATACCCAATCTCACTAGTTTTATTTAACATAATACTGGAAGTCCTAGCCACAGCAGTCAAACAAGAAAAAGAGATAAAAACCATCCAAATTGGTAAAGAAGAAGTAAAACTATCACTATTTACAGATGACATGATACTATATATAGAAAACCCAAAGACTACCAAAATACTATTAGAATAATGAGATTCAGCAAAGTCACAGGATACAAAATCAATATACAGAAATCTAATTCATTCCTATGTACTAACAATGAATTAGCAGAAAGAGAAATCAAGAAAATAATTCTATTTACCATTGCATTAAAAAGAATAAAATACGTAACAATAAACCTAACCAAGAAGATTAAAGACTTGAATTCTGAGAACTGTAAGACACTGATTTAAAAAATTGAAGAAGACACAAATAAATGGAAATCTATCATGTTCATGGATGGGAAGAATTAGTATTGTCAAAATGGCCATCCCACCCAAAGCAATTTACATATTCAGTGCAATCCCTATCAAAATACCAAGGGCATGAACTAGAGCAAATAATCCTAAAATTCATATGGAACCACAAAAGACCCCAAGTAGTCAAAGCAATATTGAGAAAGAAGTACAAATTTGGGCACACCACACTCTTTAACTTCAAGCTAAACTACAAAGCCACAGTAATCAAAATAGTATGGCACCAGCACAAGAACAGACCCACGGATCAATGGAACAGAATAGAGAGCCCAGAAATAAGCTCACATACCTATGGTCAGTTAATATAAATGGTGTTGGGAAAACTAGACAGGTACATGAAATAGAATGAAACTGGATCACTGTATAAACACCATACACAAAGTAAACTCAAAATGGATTAAAGACCTAAATATTAGACATGAACCATAAAACTCTTAGGAAAAAACATAAGCAAAAACCTCACCAACATAAACATATGAGTAATTTTTTTCTGGACATGTCTCCCCAGGCAAAGGAAACAAAAGCAAAAATGAACAAGTGGGACTACATCAAACTAAAAAGTTTCTGTACAGCAAAGGAAACCATCAACAAAACAAAAAGGTAACCTACACTATGGGGTAATATATTCATAAATGATTTATCCAGTAAGGAGTTAACATCCAAAATATATAAAAAATTCATATGACTCAACACCAAAAGAATAACACAATTAAAAATTGGGCAGAGGATCTGAATAAACATTTTTCCAAAGAAGACATACAGATGGCAGACACATGAAAGGATGCTCCACACTGCTAATCATCCAGGAAATGCAAATCAAAACCACAGTGAAATATCACCTTATGCCAGTCAGAATGGCCACTATCTAAGAGACAAGAAATAACAAGTGTTGGTGAGGGTGTGGAGAAAAAGGAACCCTCCTACACTGTTGGTGAGAATGTAAATTGGTGCAGCCACTATGGAAAGCAGTATGGAGGTTCCTCAAAAAGCTAAAAATAGAAATACCATATGACCCAGTAATTCCAGTTAGGAATTAACCCAAAGAAAACAAAATCTCCAATTTAAAAAGATATATGCACCCCTGTGGTTATTACCACATTATTTACAATGGCCAAGATATGGAAGCAACCTAAGTGTCCATCAATAGACAAATGGATAAAGAAGATGTAGTACATATACACAATGGAATATTATTCACCCATAATAAAGAAACAAAGCTTGCCATTTGCAGCAACATGGATGGACTTAAAGGGTATTATGCTATGTGAAATAAGCCAGGCAGAGAAAGACAAATACCATATAATTTCACTTATAGGTGGAATCTAAAAACAAAACAAAACAAAATGAACAAAACAGCAATAGATTCATAGACACTGAGAAGTGACTGGTGGTTACCCTGGAGGACAGATTGGGGCTGGGGGCCGGGGGGTGAAATAGTTGAAGGGGATAAAGTGGCACAAAATCTCAATCATTAAATGTTAGTATGTTAGTCAAGGGGATGAAAGTACAGCACAGAGAATATAGTGAAGAGTTCTGAACATCTTTCTATGTTGACAGTAAACTACACTAGGTGGGGTGAGGATTTAATAATGTATGTAACTCTAAAATCACAATGTTTTATACTTGAAACCAATATAGTATTGTATATCAACTATACTTCAATAAAAAATATATCAAAATAAAAAACAAACAAATCTACTGGGGGAAAAAACTACCTTTGCATTTATTCTCAGACCTAGCAATTGAGAACTTCAGGGAATTTGTCCTATAGATAAACTTGCATGAGTGTTAAATGATAAATATGTCAGGCTATTCACTGTAGCATTGTTTATAGCTTCAGAAAGTTAGAAACAGTTCTATATGCATTAGAAGACTGGTTAAATAAATTATAGTTTATGCCTACTTTAAATTCTATGCTACTATTAAGAAAGGATGAAAGAAAATGCTTCTATGTGCTGATACAGAAAAAAAGAAAGAAAAAACTCCCAGGATAATATATTTATGTGAAAAGAGAAAGGGACAGAGGAGTAAATATTATCTTTTGTTTAAAGAGTTGGAGGGGTAAAAATAAAAAAAATGTGTTATATATATATATATATACATATATATATGTATATGTATATACACACACACACACATACATGCACATAAACTGCAAAAGTACTAAGAAATCAGTAGTAGGTGGGGTACAAGGAGACCATTTACTTTTTCCTTTTTTATTTAATTATGTGAATTTATTACTTGTATAAAATGAACTTACAATATAATAAAAATGAGAGGGAGATTGTCATAGTCCTGTTTATATTTTTCCAAGTAATGGCATAAAAAAAACCCTCCTACCATCTATTATAACTATTACATCATAAAAGAAAAGACATCTTGAAACAAAAAACCATAAAAATTTATCATTTTTAAAAAAGATTTTTAAATTGATACAATATTATTGTCTTTTTCATACTTCCTTGCAGAACAGCAAACACTTCATCACTAGCAGAGGTGGCAGGAAGAGGGGCTGCATGATTCTGGAAAAGATACAAGGCTTCTTCTGGAAACTAATCATAAAAACACTTTTGTAATAATATTCCATAATTCTTTATGCATGACTATTTATATATATAAGTATGTACTATATATTATATACTACATATATAATACATTATTATATATTTACGTCCTAAAACATTTTAAATGATCAAAAAAGACAAAATCATAAGAACAAAGGTAAAAAGATGAAGTTGCTATTAAAGTCCAAAAGATAATTCCCTCAAAGTGAGGCTAAGGTGGTGGGTGACTAGGAAAGTGGGCCTTCCTAGAAGACTGATGATCTTGTCTAGGGTAAGCATTCCTGGCTTCTGTCCAGCTGTAGGGAACCCTGCTGGCTCCAGCTTGTAGATCATGGCATGAGTTCCAGGTAATGGCCAGTGAATGGCACTTTCCTTGATCTATGTGCTGTATCTGGACTCTCCTATCCTGTCTCCATAAGTGGTTCAGAGAAAGAGGGGCCAAAGGTGTGGATTCACCTTCCTTCTGCCCTGCAGTTAGACAGAAATGATTAGGGAGGCTATATTAACATGTTACTGGAGCAAATAATCATATCACCTCTTAGTGTTTAAATGGAACACTTACACATTACTGTGCAACAGCCTTGCCTAATTTGCCGTAACAGAAGCAAACTCAGACAGAAAAAGTGGAGTGGTAGCTGATGATGATAATAATAATGACTAATAAAGTTTGCATTTTGTAAGCCCTACCACGTGCCACTTCTAGGTGAAGCTCTCTGTGCATCACATTACTGAATCTGCGTATCTCTTTAAGATAGGTACCATTACCATCCCATTTACTTTGGGACAACTGAAGCACATAAACTTGAGGCCATTTGTATTATGTCACACAGCTAATAGAGAATCGATTGTGTTTTGCATTCCATGCAAAGAGATCACAGTGCAGTAGAAAGAGCTCTGGATTGAAGGTCAAGAGATCCATATTCTGCGGTACTAGCTCCTAGGTAAAAAAAAAATGTATTTCTTTATATCTGTCTGTTCACCCATAGAATTAGAGAACAGAATCTCTAACCGCTAAGCTTTTTCAATTTTAAAATTTGACAGATCTAGGACAATTCTAGATAATTTGGTGAACTCTAAATGAATGTGAAAAAATGCCTCTTAGTCCATAACCCAAATGATTTAATTCAAGGAAATATTTTTCCTGTAGTACATGGCAATGTAGCAAGATACATACAGTTAATTTTCCTGTTGATTTAGTATTTTGGCTCATGGGGTCTGAATCAAGCCAGGGGAAAAAAATTTCCCCTCCCTCACTTCCTCATTCCAATGGAGCTGCAAGCAGCTGGAGCCAGCCAACTCCCTACAGGGTCTATTGGATCGGCCCTCCTGTACTGGATTGGGAGTGCCTAAAACGTGGTGCATACTGAGCTGCACTACCCAAAGGCCTGCTCTGATGCCTCCACGAAAGCACAGAATGAAGAGAGTTCGAGGACTCTAGAGCCTGCCAAGTGATGTTGTCAATTGTCAACATCCCTTCCCCAGTAAGGGAGAGATGAGGATGATGCTTAGAAAAATATCACCCCCTGTGGTTAGGGATACACTTAAGCAAAGATGGTATCTATTTCTGGTCCAAATATTTCTAAAGGTGTGTCTCACTTCAACAGACAGTGAAGTAGTAACCCTAGAAAGAAGATGGCCTCTGACCTGCTATGTTCTCCATGGCCCTCAGATGATGCAGAAGGGGTCTCCAGTGGTTCCTATGGTTCTGTGGAAGGAGCACAGAGTTAAAGAGGGACATGCACTATGAGGCTGCCAGGCAGCTGCAGGGGAGTGAAGCATGGTTGGTAGTGTCCCACAGATGGGCCAAAGGAAAACATGGCTGCCTCCCTGATGGGGACATCATTGATCGAAGGAGTCCAGGTGAAAGGAAACATCACCTCACAAAAAGTACACAAACCCGAGAGACCTCTTCATCAGAGTCACCAGCATCAGGCAAAACCAGAGCGGGGCCTGGAACAAGTTCCCATAACCACCATGGGGGCAAATGTATAGGAAGATAGACGTCTAAGAAAACATCTGCAATGCTCTTCCTCCTCTTGCTCTCAGAGCCGGAGCACCCTCCTCCCCTACTCCAAGCAAAAATAGGCAAGTTTTGGTTCATACTTGGTATAGATTTCAAAGAAAAACAAGACACTCAGGTGTTATTAGCAGAATATGCCTGCTTTTATAATCAAAAGTGGCAAAACAGTTAAGTAAACTATTATTAGGGGGCAGCTCAAGGAGACACAGTACAGGTGAAAGCAATGAAGACAAAAAAAATCCACTTTACATTCATATCCCCAAGAAGCTAAAATGTCTCAACTTGTTACAAAACATACATGATACAACAGTTAAGAATATGGTATAAAAGGATGCTGTCATCAGCTCCCAAAATATTCTATCCCTTTCTCACTCTTTCGTTCTTCTTTTCTAAGAATAGGTACCATGAAGCCTTTCTACACAAAAATCAAGATAATTTGTTGGAGGGCTGTTTTAAGTATTAGATAGTGTCTTGCCTAAGGCTTTCAGTCCTGGGCAAGTTCACTATGAATTCCATGAGACTGAGAAATGACAACAGAATTTTCTTGGGGTAAAGGGGTTTATACCTGGTTTTACTCTCATGACAGTAGGTCAAGCACTAGAATCACGTCTGCATCCAGCAGTCTGCAGGTCCCTAATCCACGTCCATCTCTGCCTCCACCCAGAGCATTAGGCAGAGCTCTTTATATAGTGACTCAGTCAATATGACAACATCAAGTAGTTCAGGGTCAGGTGAGGATCCTGGCCATAGGAACTGTCATTTTCCTCACAGAATATAAATGTTCAATTATGGAAGGTGTTATCAGTATTATTATCTCCTTCCCACTGAAATCATGCTTTCTATACTGCTTTAGCTTTTTTTTTAATCTGCAAGCATTTTAGGAAAATGCATGTATAATTTAAATGTGGACAATTAAATTCGTGTTACTAAGTACCCTAGGACAGTGGTTTTCAAAATTATTTTAGCCTTGGAATGATTTGCAAAGTGTAAGTCTTATGTGGAAATCAAACAATAAAGCAGATGAAAAGCAAATCTGCTCTAGAAATGGAGGGGGCAGGAATCTTCAATATTCTAGTCAGAGTTTAAGGTGAGTACATCTGCTCTCAGGAGAGCAGAGCAGAAGTTGGGGGGAAAGGGAATCTATTAGTGATGAACAAAGAATTGTCTAGCAAAATTCTCACTTTGTCTTCATTTGTCTGACATTTTTTTCTGTAGGTCCCTTTGAAAATAATAAAAGACCTCATACATACTCAAATAATATTTCAAATACATTTACAAAGTTTAAAAATTTTGTAGAGCACATGAATTATTTTGTCATCAAAATGCTCCATGAACTTAATAGAAAATTTATTTTTATTATTATTTATCCCATTTTAAATATTAGGCAATACAGCAACAGCTGGGTTAGATATTTTCAGAAACATTTGCAAATAATTATGCAAACAGTAAATTGTGGTCATATTTGATTTCATAAAACTCTTTTCTTAGAACTTATTCAATAATAAATTCTTGAATTTAGGTTTAAAACAATTGAACAGAAGAGGGAAAATTAAGATTTTTATAACTATTCCCTTTACCTACCACTCAGCTGACTCTGTTTTGCAAAATTATTTTCTTTGCATTCAGAGCTTGTCTTATGAAACCTGCCTAATATACCCTCAGGAGCTATTTAGTTTCCCTCTTCTGCAACATGTTTGGTGTTTAATTTTACTTTTGAATCAGATAAAATCAAAATCACCCTTGGGGCTGGACTTCCTCTTTCTTTGTGCCCCACAGGAAGCTTAGCTAAAGGGATGTAAGTGTTGATTAAGAAGTGTTGGTTAAAAATAAGGAGCTACTTATTTCTGGGCAAACTACTTAGTGATCTTGGTTAATGAAGGAGAATCACAAGAAGATGACACTTCCAGAATCTAGAGATTTTAAGAAATGTATTGTGTACAGTTAACAGGAAAATGGGCAGTAAGTCACTGACTTTAAAAAGTAGTGGCTTTAAAATAACTTATCTAGGGATCCAATCCTGCACTACACAATTCCAAAGGAGGCGATTTCTGGAGGCCAAGTGATGAGCTCTGTGGACCCACTCCTCAGCAAAACAACCTGAACTGATAAAAACTGTAGAAAATAACTACTTCAGAGTCTCAGAAAATTCTCCTAAGGTCATACAGCAAATGAGGATCATTTATTGAAGAAAAATCTATCACATCTAGCTAAGAGTCTGTGGCACTTGAATCGTATCTGCTCCCTTCCTCCCCCACCCAAACAGCTCAGCATTAAGGGATTTCCACACCGAGTGGGTCTGGCCGAGAAGTCAAGGCTCCCTTTCCCCCAAGCCCTGGCTCAGAGGCTGCTGTATCCCCAGGAGGAGCAGGCCACCAGTATATCACTCACTGGTTTCATTGCAGAGGCTAACGTCCAAGTGAATGCAGCTGAAAGATCAAGAGCTCCCTTTCTCCACCCAGCCCCTACTTGCAGGGTGGTGGTTCTACCCCCAGGTATGTTAGATTGAAGATACTGGGGCCCCAACTTCCCTGTCCTAGCCTCTTCATAGGGTTTAGGTTCTGTGCTAGGCAAGGAAAGCTGAGAAAGCTGGAGGTATGGCCCCTGCCCAGCATCCTTCTCACAAAACTGGATTGTCACCACAAGGGATGCAGCACACTGCCTTTGAGCCCAGCTGCAGAGCAGTGGCTCAGAGATTTTCCAGGAGGAAAGACAGACAATAAGAACAGAGCCCTAAACCTCTCCATAAGGAACCGTCTTTATTTGGAAGAAGTGTGGGGAAGTGTATTCCCCACATGAAACACCTGAGGGTGTTTTCAAAACCAGTGGAGATTCTGGTGATAGCACTTAAGAAGACTGGTAACTCTGAGCACTAAGGAGCTAAACCCTAGAAGCCTGTTTGTTTACCAAAGAGAATCATAAACAGGGATAGCTAAGAAAATCCCTCCTGGGCTCAGAACAAACCTCAAACACTAGACTCAAAAACTATAGCAAAGCAACTCAAACTAAATTGGTAAGATGCTGGAACAACTTATGTTGTAGGGCACTGTTGGAAACAACAGAACAATGATCTGGCAATTAATGAAGCCTATCATCTTACTGTGGTAACAGCAGATGCAGGCAGCCTCTGAGAAAGCCTCACAGAAAGAGCCAGTAAGAGAACTGCTGAGATCATTGTCAACCCAGGGTGACAGGTACGTGCCCAAGCTGTGCTTTCTGACGAGTGACATTAGAGACTTCATAAAATATTACTAAAATCAATAGTCTGGCCAAATCATTAAATACATTAAAAAGCAAACAACAACAATAAACCTGTTGGAAACACCAAAATAGAGAAATGGAGAAGTATAACCTATGCACAATAAAGTATGACCTACTGCACAGGCAGGAGAAACTTTCAGAGGACACAGATGTCAAATTTAATGAAGATTTCAAAGTATCCATTATAAATGTTAAAAGAAATAAACTGCTTAAAAAGAAAGATATGGGTCACCAAGATGGTGACACAGGTTGTTTTAAAAAGAAAAGTATGGGTCATGGTGACATAGGTCATTTATAACTGCTCCCTTTACAAGAACTAACAACTAATCATGGAGAAGACACCACTGAGAGAATCCTAGGACATGGGGCTGAGACTGAGGCAACCCCCAGCACCACACCAGAGACCCAGACAAACTGCATTAGAAGGGGGGAACGAGTGGTACATGCTGACAGCACTTGAGCAGAGTGATGCAGGCAGAGCTGATCATCTGTAGAGTAAAACCAGTGGCACAGGGAACTTGGGGAGGAGCATAGCTGAAGACCACAAACAAAGCATCTTCAGGCTTGGAGTCAGTTCCCCCCCTCTGCTCAGGCAGGGAAGCTAATTCATTGTTCTGGTCATTACTGTATATAGCTCCTAACCCTACCTGGCCAGAAAGCCTAGCCAGAATACCTGGAAGTTCCACAGCCCAAACACAGAATCTGGCAGGCAGAGGTGATTGTCTGCAGATAAAGCCAGTGGCACTCTTCTGACACTCTTCCTTCAGGGAACTTAGGAAATAGGCTTGCTTGGGTCAAGATCACAAAAAAAGATGCTTGCCTGTTTTAGAGATAGTTTTCCTGCTCCACCTGAGCAGGAAAACTAATTCATAGCCCTACCCATTGATGAATACAGCTTTCAACCTACCCAACAAGGGAACCAAACTAGAGCACACAGGAAGCTATGTAGCCCATCCAACAGCCCTGCACACAGCAGCACTTCAACAGAAAAAAACAGTTCACGTCTTCTCCCATATGCAGAGAAAAACTGGTACCCCACCTAGCCAGAGAGTTTAATGCATACTCTTGCCTGATTCAGGTCCCTAAAAATGACCTGTGCAAGCCCTGGGGACCATTCTGCTGCCTGCACACACACACCCCCCCCAGCCCCAGAGCAGGGAAGCTAAAACATAGTCCCATTTACTACTGAGTACAGTACCCAGTCCTGACCATCTAGTAAGCCTGGTCAGAAAACCAGGGCAGCTGCAGAGCCCATCCTACAGTCTCTTGGACAGGGAACCCTGATAACTATACTTTAATCACAAAACTAGACTTTAAAAGCAGTATAAAAAAAAAAGATGAGTTTATTATATAATGAGAAAGAAATCACTCCATCAAGATGTAGCAATTGTAAATATTTATGCACCCAACACTAGACTACCTAAATATACAAAGTAAAAACTAACAGAGCTAAAAGGAGAAATAGTGACGGGTACAACAATAGTTAAGGATTTTTAACAATGCACTATCAACAATGAACCAATCACCAAGACAGAGAATCAATAGGAAACTGAAGATCTGAACAACTCTATCAACCAACTGGACCTAATAAATATACACAGAACATTTTATCAAACAAGAGCAGAATACACACTTCTCTCAAGTGCACATGGAATATTTTATAGAACAAACCATTTGTTAGGATATAAACCAAGACTTAGCAATTCAAGAAGACTGAAGTTATATCAAGTATCTTCTTTAACCACAATGGAATGAAACTAGAAATGAATAAAAGGGAAAATTGGAAAACTTACAAATACATGGAAACCAAGCAACACTCTACTGAACAGCCAATGGATCAAAGAAGAAAGTACAGGGGGGAGAAAGTATTTTGAGACAAACAAAAATGGAAAGAGAACATGCCAAAACTTACGGTATATAGCAAAAGCAGTTCTAAGAGGGAAATTCATAGCAATAAACACTTACATTAATAAATAAAATCTCAAATAAGCATCTTAACTCTGCATGTCAAGGAACTAGAAAAAGAACAACAAACTGAGGCCAAAGTTAGCAGAAGGAATGAAGTAACAATGATCAGAATATAAATAAATGAAATAGAAAAGAGGAAAACAACAGAAAATGTTAACAAAAGTAAAACTTGCTTCTTTAAAAGGATAAACAAAATTGACAGACCTTTAGCTAGACTAACCAAGTCAAAAAAGAAAAGAGAGAGAAGACAAATCAACAAAATTATAAATGAAAGAGACATAACTGATGGCACAGAAATACAAAGGATCATAACAGACTATTATGAACTACACTCCAATAAACTGAACATAGGAGAAATGGAAAAAAATTAGAAATATATCATCTACCGAGTGGGATCATATGGCACTTGGCTTTCTGTGATGGGCTTATTTAACTTAGCATAAAGTCCTCAAAGTTCCCCCTGTTGAAGCATGTGTCAAAATTTCTTTTTTTTTTAAGACTGGGTAATATTCCATTATAATTATATATCACATTTTGCTTCTCCCTTCATCTGGACACTTGAGTTGCTTACCTTTTAGCTATTGTGAATAATGGTACTATGAACACAGGTATACGAATATCTGTTCAATACCCTTTCAATTTTGGAGGGTATATACTCAGAAGTGGAATTGCTAGATTTGACTGAGATGTAGAAATATGAAGTAACTGCCTGAAATCATCTATGTCACAGAGATCCATAATCTCAACCCAGATAATAATCTTGACAGCTGATATATTTTCACATTTGCCTTCTGCATATTTCTTCTCTAAAGAGAACCTACTGTATGACAGGCATTTTACAATTTTTATACTGTTTCTTAATCCAAAGCTATTATGGTAGCTACTGGTATTCCCATTACAGTACATGATGATCTTGAGCTAAATCAAGTAATCTGCTTAAAGTTTCTCAGATATTAGGGGGTAGCTGAGAGTCAAACCCAAGTCTGTCTAACCCAGAGTTTGTGACCTATTCCCTAAATTGTATTTCCCTCTATACTAGGAAGTCTGAAGTCAATTGCTTTATGTCCAGATATTGATGTCCAAATTGATTAGGAACTGTGGGTTTGAAATGAAATGTAACTGATCCATCTCTCTTTCAGATAGAGGGAATGAAACAGGTGATCAATGCACTCTAGGTGCACTCTAACTTCATCCATGGTTCAATATACAAGGCACCCCAGAAGTGGAATTTGCTAAGAACCATGGACACTAAGCTAGCAATCCAGACTCCCCTGATTTGGAAGAGTATATGGTCTATCAATCAGTCTACAATCCAAATATTTATGTGGGGATTGGGTGCCACAAAGAATCCCCTAAGAGGGCCAGAGGTCGATTTAGCCTTCAAATACTACACCTGGAAGAGATTTGAGAGATGGTTCAGTCATTAGAGTTGTTCTCAGACAGAGCCAAGAGGGATTCTGGCCTGTTAATTCCAAAACACTCCCACTCTGAGCTGTTTTTAATATTTACTCCTATAGTTAACGTGCAGTCCCAAAAGCCACAGTCTTTTGTAAAATGCACACTCTTCAGAGAACATTCATTTCCTGGTGTCTAAGAGAAATATTTATGTTCCCAAGGAGGCAGAAATAAATATAACCTCTGGAAACATTTTCACAAGAAATCAAACGCTGGAAAAGACACAAATATCCACCAATAGGATTGTTACATTAATTAGTATATAGCCATTCTATGGAATGTTATTAATTTAAAATATGAGGTACATCTCTACAGTTACATGAAAATATCTCCAAAATGTATCACTAAGTAAAAATGTTACAAAAAATAGATGTATCATATGATCCCCTCTACATAAAGTAACACACAAATGAAGCCCACCTATAGACATACCTTAGAGATATTGCGGGTTTGGTTCCAGACCACCCGCAATAAAGCAAATACCCACTAAAGTGAGTCAAATTAGTTTTTTGGTTCTCCAGTGCATATAAAAGTTAAGTTTTACACTATACTGTAGTCTATTAAGTGCCCAATAACATTATGTCTAAAAAACAATGTACAAACCTTAATTAAAAAATATTTTATTGCTAAACATGCTATCCATCATCTGAGCTTTCAGGGAGCCCTCATGTTTTGGTGGAGGGTCCTGCCTCGAAGCTGATGGCTGCTAACTGACCGTGGTGGTTGCTGAAGGCTGGAGTGGCCATGGCAATTTCTTAAAAAAGGACAATGAATTTTGCCTCACTGACTTTTCCTTTCAAGAAAAGGAAAATTTACCCACAGTATTTTACCTGCAGTAGAACTTACTTCAATTAATTAGAGTCAGTCCTCTCAATCCCTGCTGCTGCTTTATCAACTAAGTTTATGTAAGATTCTAAATCCTTTGTTATTATTTTAACAATCTTCATAGCATCTTCACCAGGAATAGGTTCCATCTCAAGAAGCCACTGTCTTTGCTCATCTGTAAGAACAACTCCTCATCCATTCAAGTTTGGATCATGAGTTTGCCGCAATTCAGTCACATCTTCAGGCTCCACTTGTAATTCTAGTTCTCTTGCTGTTTCCACCACATCTGCAGTGACTTCTCCCACTTAAGTCCTGACCACTCAACGTATCACCCATAAGCGTTGGAATCAACTTCTCCCAAACTCCTATTAATGTTGACATTTTGACCTCTTCCCATGAATCATAAATGTTCTTGATAGCATCTAGAATGGTGAATCCTCGCCAGAAGGTTTTTCAACTGACTTTCCCCAGATCCACCAGAAGAGTCACTATCTATGGCAACTACAGCCTTACAAAATTTATTTCCTGATTAATAAGACTCACAAGTTGAAATTGCTCCTTGATCCATGGGCTGCAGAATGGATGACAACAACATGAGTCTCATTGTACATCTCCATCAGAGCTCTTGAGTGACCAGGTGCACTGTCAATGAGCAGGAATATTTTTAAAAGAATCTTTTTTTTTCTGAGCAACTAAGTTTATGTAATATTCTAAATCCTTTGCTGTCATTTTAATAATCTCAAAGCATCCTCACCAGGAATACCTTACCAAAATATTAACTTGGTTCAAAGAAATATGGATTTGTTGCATCAGACTGTATATCTCCTTATCAGAAAGTCTCCATGTCAGCAGTAAGGCTTCGTCATTGCTGTTACCACCACCACATGTGCTGGCCTAGCATGAATTCTGAATTCACCCGGCACTGCATTAGGAGTGTCTGCGCTGGTCGGAGTCATCAGGGCAGCGTGGTATACACGCGTTTGGGTTGTTACTGCTGGGGGTTAATTTCTGATGAGATGGTACAAGATGGGAATGGAGAAGGAAGAAACAGAACCCACGTTACTGAGAGGGCTGAGTCAGGCAGGGGTCTTAGGTAAAAACTGCATTTTGGCAAAATAGCAATTAGAGTCACTGAGAAGGCTGAAGAATGAAACTTAGAGAATGAGTAAGAGAAAGGGATGCTAAACCATAGCCAGACTACAACTAAAACCCTGCTACACAGTGAATCTGGTGAGGACACTCCTATAGCCATCACCAAACACTGACTGACAAAGCAGCCCTTCCTGCCACTGCCACATCCCACCTGGTACCCTGAATGGTGTCACCACACTTCTCCCACTGACCTGCTGCCCACACCTGCCTCAGAATGGGCTCTACAGATCTCTTCGTTGGATCACAAGCTCCTAATTCGAGGTCTAGGGGGGTAGTTTCTGATCAGTGGGTACCAGGTCATATGTCCTCTACCCCGCTTCAAGAGAATCAGCGACATAAAGTACAGCCATAGTGGGAAGCAGACTCTTCATCCAGGGCACCAGGGATTCTGGGCATTTCCCAAATGTGGGAAGGAAGTACAGATGCTGGACATCCAAAAAAGGTGGATGCTAAATAACCACGTAGTACTCCCTCTGGATACCCAACATAATATGGACATACATATTGAGAGGAAAAAAGGAAGAAATGCTTTTGTTTCAATCATGTAACTACCTTCTGTATCCCTAAAAAGAGCTTATCCTTATCTTCAAAAATAGGACAACTTAAAGGATAATTAGTTAATAAATTTAGCTCCAAATCATGGAATGCTAGATGTTCTTTTTTTCACTACTACTGTCATATTATCATCCCAATATTTTATAACTTACAAACTAAACCCTAAAATTAAAATCAACATATCCTTTATAAAATAGGAGAAGGGGGTGGAAATAAAAGATAAGTGATTCAAATATGTGAATATGTATGTGCTTCAGCAAGAAAATTTATGCAGATGTCACAATCCTCATTTCTGCACTAGTCACAAGGCCGTATTTATTTTAATGACTTTCTTTATTTTACCAAGTGGACTGATGTTTTCACTTTTCATCAGGACCCAAATGAAATGGTTCAGGATGTGCACTGAATCTCTCATGGCATCCAACCCTACTCTCCTAGGTCCAAAGCGTCATATTTTCCTGGTAGCTGGTTGGCTGAAAGTGTTTTGGAAATTTCTCTGAATGATAAAAATGACCTGAGCTGCCAGTGAATTAGAATTTTCAGGAAATCTGGATATTTTTAACTAGCACCCAGTAACTATCAACAGCAGATCTTAATCAATGGACTTAAATATCCCAGACTCAAATAACCAGAGTTCTTCAGAAAATATGAAATATATTTCATGCATTTTGCTATTGGTATTGAAGTAAGAGAGCACTATATACATTGACTTTGCCTTTCAGGGTATCATTACTCTTCAAAAAAGGTAACACAGCTTTAATAGACGGGGAAACTGGATTCTTGACTGATAAGGGAGGAACAGCAGAGGCTGCAGTCATTCAAGTCTCATAACTCCTCCCTTATTTTCTATTCTAGTTCCTGGGTCCTCACTCTCAATATTTTAACTCTTTCATAAGAAACCAAGAAAGGCTAAGAATTCAACAGCTTTGTAATTTTGTAGTCTGGATCACCTTACTAAAGTACATTCTTTGTTCAGAAAAAAAAGCATCAACTTCCTTATTTCACATCTCTGATATTTCTAGTTCTTCCTTTAGTACCATAAGACTTGGTCTTGCAACTATCTGTGTACACATCTGATTTTCTCATTATAATATCCTGCACTTATATAATGCTCCACATTATCACAATTTCACAGATAAAGAAGCAGACATCCACCAAAATTAGCTTTCCCTAAACCTTGCAGACAGTATGTGGTGGAATCAAGACTCTAATGCAGGTGTGCCAACCCCACACCCTGTGCTTCAAAATAGGACAACTTAAAGGATAATTAGTTAATAAATTTAGCTCCAAATCATGGAACACTGGATGATGTTCATTTTTCCATTACTTCTACCATATTACCATATCAATATTTTATAACCTACGAACAGGTTGGATGCCATGAGAGATTCAGTACACATCCTGAATCATTTTACCTGGGTCCTGATGAAAAGAGAAAACATCATTCCACTGACAAGATGATCTTTTCCTATAATACCAATAGTACCTATCTTTGCTAATTTTTAAACACTTCAAAAAACTGGATTTTTTTCACCATTTCATCTGTGTATGTATTCTAGAGGTATTCTAGAGACATGGCCTAACTCATACAAAACTATTATGCTTCTAACACTATACCATGCACATAGTAGGGGTTGTTATTAGCAATCCTTAGCCTTCTTAGATGATGGATGTAGCACCCAAATCTCTGCCTCTTTCTCCACATGGCCTTCTCCTATGTGTGTCCATATTCCTCTTCTTATAAGGACACCTTATCTTAATTTGATTACATCTGTAAAGACTCTATTTCCAAATATGGTTACATTCAAAGGAATTGGAATTAAAGATGGCAGAATAGGAAGGCAAGACAGAAACCTCCTCCCAAAAACACATAAAAGAGGAAAATACAGCAAATGCAACTAGACCTGAAAACCACCCGAAGACTGCAGAACAGACTCCTGCACCTGAGAAGGAAGGACCACACAGAGAGAGGTGAGGTGGCAACGCCAAGATCAAGTGGGACGCGAGCCCTCCCCCCGCTCCAGCCTGCAGACAGGAGAAAGGAACGGAGTGGGGAGCAGGTAGGAGCCCAGGAACACTACACATGTGGCCCTGGAGATCTGCTCTGGGAGCACAAGCCGACAATACACTGGGTTCTTGTGATTACCGGGGCTGGACCCCAGGGGCAGGCAGAGCACTCTGGGAGGCTGAGACTCCAGCCAGTGTGGAGGGCAGGCATGCTCCACCAGTCCTGAGACCCAAAGCAGAGGCAACAGTTTGAAAGACTTGCCAGCAGTGGGAGGGGTACCAGAGGGGACGAGGATGGGACGGAGCTCTCTCCTTGGGAGAAAGGGTAGGTAGAGGATACATCCCCAGCCCAACAGACTGGGGACTCTCAGGAGCTCCAGATGCTCCATGCCCCTCGCTGACAACACAGCCCTGAGGCACCTCCCTGCATGCTGCCAGGAACCAACCCACTTGGTCCAGCGGCAGCATCAGACTTTGCTGCCTGGCAGGTGGAAGGAGATCAGCCCAACCAGAGAGGTGCCTGGAGGAGTCAGCCCCAAGAGTCCTTGCTCCCTGTGGGTGTCCAAACCCAGCACTGTGCATGCATCTGAGGCACACTGGTCCACCAACCCCATTAACCCTGCAGCCTCACCATTGCTGCAGGCCTGGCAGAAGGTGGCCCTGCCCACAGTGAGCTCAACAGAGATTCCTGAGCTGATCATAAAGGCAGCAGCTCAAGCAAACTGCCCACCCACACTCAGACCACTTCAGAAGTCAGACAGAAAGGTGCCCCACCCACAGCACACCAACCACTGGGGCCCCCATAAAACAGAACCAGGCACTAGAGAGTAAAGAATCTTGAGCTTCTGGGCACCACAGCACAATAGCTTTCTTCATAAAGCTATTACTCTTTAGACCAGAAAGCACAGCAGAGACATCTAATACAAAGCAAGGCACACAGAATCCCTGACAAAATGAGCAGGCAGAGGAATTTGATCCAGTCAAAACTACAAGACAGAACCCTAGAAAGAGGGCTAAATGAAACAGAGAGTACCTTGATCAAGAGTTCAAAACAAAAGTCATAAACATGCTCATGGATTTACAAATAAGGTTTACACATTCACAGGATCATCATGCACATGAATTTGGGAAGTGGAGACATTTATTCAACCCAGCAAAGGAGTTAAGTAATACCGGTTCAGAAAAGGAATAAAATATTACAGCCTTGTGTTGTGGTCTGTGCTGAGAAGGAAACACAGGAAATTACTTTTTGGAATAATCTCTCCCTTGGTCTTTGAGTTATAAACTGACGTCATTGCACTCCAGAGAATGTAAGCCTCTCTTTGCACCTAATTCTTTCATTTTGCCTTCACAGCATTATTGCTTTTCTGATTAAGTATTTCTATGACCTAGTTAACTAGATGCACACTTAGAGTTTCAACAATTTTCCCTACCCCACTCTTCATATGTCTATATCCCCTTGGAAATGGTGCATTTTTCCAGATAGACTAGCTTTCCAGAAATCCACTAGATCTTCTCAATTGCCAAAGATTGGTAGTGAATACAATTCCTGGGGTGCCTCTAACCAGGGCCATTGCTAGAATTCAACTTACAGGATGAATCCCCCATTACCTCCTTCCCCTGACACATTATTTATATGAAATATTATACAAAACCTGCTTCAAATGAGCTCACAGGTATTGTGAGGGAGAAAGACACATAATTGTCTAAAGAGGGGCATGTTGCTGTTTAGTTGATGAGAAACTGAGTGTGTGTGTGTATGTGTGTGTGTGTGTGTATATACATATATAACCAATGTGAGGCCAGGTCATATTCCACTCCTGAGATCCAGGCATGTCTGGGCTTACCTGGCAGGACAGGTGTGGGGTCCTCTACAAATGCTGTCATCAGAGTGAGTAAGGATCCTCCTGAGAAACAGGGCCAAGCCGGGTAGGTCTGGCCTTTAGTTTTGGAGACAAAGGTGATTCAGAGTGCAAGATCTGACCCCCGCCACTAGGGGGTCTTCTCTGAATCATGTGATAGAGGCAGAGGGTGGTAAGAGGATCAGAAATGAAAACATAAAGAATTGTTTCCCTGTGGCTCTGTTTGGGCCACCATAACAAAATACCAGAGACGGGTATTACCAACAGCAGACATGCATTCCTCACAGTTCTAGGGCCTGGAAGTCTGAGACCAGGATCACCCTCTTCTGGGCTGCCCTTCTATAGCAGTTTCCTCACATGATAGAGAGTAAGAGAGCTCTCTGGGGTCTCTCTTACAAGGACACTGACTCCATCCATGAGGGTTCCACCCTCATGACCTAATCACCTCCTGAAGGCCTCACCTCCAGACGCCATTGAATTGGGCTTAGGCTTCAACATATGAATTTGGGAGGGACACAGCCAGTCCACAGCACCCTGTAAGCTAAAAGAGCACATGTAACACTAACAAAGTGGAAACAGTAAGGAAAGAGGAGCATTTGTCCCACTTCTCAGGCTGTAGTTTACGAGCAGCTATGAAAGACCACAGCACCTGGTGGGTTCCAGTGAAGCTGGGCAGACACAGTGGGATCCAGTACACCCAGCAACAGGGCACCACAGATGTGAAGGAGACAGAAGAACTAGCAGCTATCTAATGGCACCTCATCACACAGGCTACCACATTTGGGCTGCAAGCTCATGTAAGACATTTCTAGCAACCCCCAAGTTATGTGTGTATGTGTATTTGTATCTCTTATTCATGTATTTACTTGTCTGCTATGTTATCAGTTAGAAAATCATCTGGTTACAAGTTAAAAAAAAAACCTAATTGCCTGAATATCTAGTACATGGTAGCTCTAACTGGCCATCCTTAAGGAGTGTTAACTAGTGAGTACTACTCAAAACACAGTCTGTCAACCAGTGCCAATCTGTCCATTTTAAGTCCATAATAAAATAAACACAAGAGTGTTTAGATGCCTTGATTGCAAGGTGCTACATCAAAGCACATGATCAATGGATTTGTCTCACTGAGTAGAGTGAAGATGAAAAGTACTACTCCTCAGAAAATTCGGAAAAAACTGTCATTCACCACTCATAAAAATGAGAAGCACTGCTAGCAACCACAGAACATAAATTATAAGCAGGTGGACTCAGGGGTCATTTTGTGGTTCAGAGCTCTTTCTAGTCTTCTCTGCCCACAGATTCTGACTTGTACGCTCCTGCTTATCCCCTTAGAGTCACAAAATTACTTTTGCAGCCTGAGGTATCACATCCTCATACCAAAATCCCCACAAAAGAAGGAAAGGACAAAAGGCTTCTACTCTCTAAGACCCTCTCTATTTAGAAAGAATAAATTCCAGGCTTTACCTGGAAGCCCCCGGAAAAGCTTAGCTACAGAGACTGGAATACTGAGTTTGTAGCTAGGAGAAATGGGGTTATCATGACTATCTTAGACTGATTATAATATAAACCCTGACATCTGCCTTCCCTGAGATCAAAGGACTTCCTCATGCTGTCTGAATAATGGTTCTATTAGAGAGAAGGAGGAAATGGTTGCTGAGTAGACAAGAAACAACTATGGGGACCCTTCATTAAGATACGGGCTCCATGAGGGTAAGCATTGCTACTTCAACATTCAATATATGCCTGATATATACTGGGTTCTCATGACAACTAAATATTACAATGAAACTGACATATTCAGCCCATTATATAAATGATCAGTCTTCACAATAGGAAGCACCCAAGTATTTAGGAGCATTTTTCCCTCCACCTCACTTCATCTCCCTCATTTCTTCCCATCAGTTTGTCCCAAATAATAACTAATGTAGGCAACATATTCTCTCTGTCCTAGTCAAGGTTCTTGAATGCAATGACTGTAGACTCTGAGTCATGCCCCAGAAAGTGCCTCCACTTCACCTCATTAAAACCAGTTCTTCCCAATTCTAAAACCCTAAAAATTACTTTGCTGCAATTAACACTCATAAAAGTCATAGGTCTTAAAACTTCCAATTTCAGCTCTAACATGTAAAGGGCTTAAAAGTCATCAGTCCTGCCCTTAGAAGAAAGAGCTGAAAAGATTGAAAATGAGGGACCAACGTGGACCTACCAGAGAACTGATGGCTACAGGGCAATCCACCACCCTAAAATCTGGAGAGTCAGGTGGATCCAGGCAGTGAAAGCCAAGAACTCCTTACCTGGAGCAGAAAGAGGCTGGTGGAGTCATACTAGTGGGAACACTTACATGGAAATATTCATGAACCACTGGAGGCTAAGTTTGCACTAGCATGAGAATAAGAATTTCCTTGGGACTGTGGTCTTGGAAGGGGGCACACGTTTTGGCTTTATCTCCATGAATCCCACCAAGTTCTCCTGATGAAGAGCTGAAAACTCAGATACCCTCCCAACTCTAGCACAGAAAATAAGGAGTAAATAAAGCTTGTGAAAGAGGCCCAGACCTTCTTCATAACAAAGGCCTTCTCTCCAGGGGGAGGGACTACCAGAGATGTGTCCTAGAGCTGCAGAAGGAGGTCATTCCTGATTCCTACCTACCTTGCCTGAGGGTTTCAGACCTGGGCAAGTTCACTATATAGGTTCAGTGAGACCGAGAAATGACAATGGAATGTTCTTGGGGTAAAAGGGTTTATACCCGGCTTTATTCTCCCAGTGATAGGTCAAACTCTAAAATCACATCTGTCTCTTGGATAGAGAAGGTACAGAGATCCATAATCCACCTCTGTCTCTGCCTCCATCCAGAGCACTGAGCAGAGCTCTTTATATAGTGACTCAGTCAATAACAGCTCATTGCCTACGGGTGTGGGAGCAGTAACCTAGCAGTAGGCCAATTACATCTTCAAGTAGTTTAGGGTCAGGTGAGGATTCCGGCCATAAGAACTTCCATTTTCCCCACACCTACCCCTTCCAACCTTCCTGTCTTACCTAATGGGCATGCAGAGGGAAACGGTATATACAAGAAACACCTGTGGTCACAGGCTACAGACACAGGCCCAGCAAAACACTGAGATTTAATTGGAAGATTCTAGAATGCTCCTTCTCCCACATACTTTACCACCACACTAATTAGGCTCCAGTAAAGATGAGTGAGTTATAGCTGAAAAAGCCGCAGGACATGGATGCTCCTGGAGAAGTACAGACAAGGTCCCAGAGTCAAGAAGGGAGACAGAAACAGGCACACTAAATAAAAGAATTTGAAGCCTTGGACACTCCTACAGCTATGGCATATATTAAACACAGCCCAGCTACTAACCAGATTAACATAAAACCTCACACTAAAGGCCTATTACCTCAGTTCCTATCACCCAATTCATGGTGTCCAGATTTCAACCAAAAATTACAAGTCATGCCAAAAGCAAGAAAAAAAGTTTGAAGGGACAAACAAGTATCAGAACCAAACTCAGAAATGACACAGACATGACAATTATCAGATCATTTAAAGTCAGTCTCATATGTTAAGGTCTGCAATGGAAAAATTAGACAATATGCAAGAAGAGATGGGTAAATAGACAAATTCTAAGAAAAAAATCAAAAGAAAATCCTAATAGAAACACTGAAACAGAAATAAAGATTAGATGAACACAGTAAACTGGACACAGCTGAGAAAAAACTCAATTAGCTTATTTATAGGTCCAAAAAACTTCCCAAACTGAAAATCAAAAAGAACATAATAAGAGAACTATAAAAGGAGCAACATATGCATAATTGGGATATCAAAAGGAGAATAAAAAAAAGAGCGAATATATATATGTATATATATAAAGAATAAAAGCTGAGAAGTTTTCAAACGTATGACCACTGCTAAAGCACTGACAGAGGAAGCTCTGAGTAATCTCACACAAACACATACACACACACAAAACCTAAACAACAAAAATGAGAAGCCCTACATCTGGATGTATATTCAAAGTGCACAAAGACACAGACAAGAGCAAACCTTGCAAGGACCCGAGAGTGGGGAGGACCCCTCACCTGCGGAGGGAGGGGAGAAGAATCCAGCAGACTTGTCGCTGGAGGCCCGGCGGGCATTTTGCTGTCTTTCCCACGAGGACGCCAGCGGCCAGCCTGGGGCCTGGGTCGGGTGCGTGGAGCGCAGGCTTTCCAGGGGTGCGCTCCGCGGCCTCGGGTGTGCACGGAGCAAGTGCGACCCGGTCGGGGGGGCCTGGAGACGATGGGCCGGGACCCTGCAAGCACCAGGTGGCTCCGAGAAGAGTGGAATCCGGCCGGAGGTGCTGCGGCCCCGGGCACTCTCGCCCAAGGATGCCTGATCTCGAGGACTCTCGCGGGGGTGTCGCGAGGTCTCACGGGGGTCTCGCGGGATCTCAGGGATTCTACAAGGATGAAGGGGAGTTGGAGGAGAGCCGTCTGCTCGTGCGGGGTGAAGAAGGACTCCTGTCCCAGACTCCTCTGCAAGGATTGTCCTGCCCCACACCATCCATCAAGCAAAGCCCAATCCTCACCATCGCCTCCTACTCCCATCCCCTTGCGATGTCTCACCCCAGGGGCCAGATACATGGCAACACAGAGCCCCAAAGGCTGTTCAGGGGCGCTGCCGCCCAGCCAGAACCACAGGGGAGGCAAACTTGTGGGCACACGCAGGCAGCAAATCCAGACACCCAGGAGACAGAAGCCCCAAGGCAGCCACACGCACACGGGCCTCTGCTGAGAAACCCCAGGGCCCCAATCCAATGCCTGCCCAGGTCCAAGGTTGCAGCAACCCGTATGCACCAGTCCATTGTCCGTGCTCGGACTGGTTGTTCCTTTTAGCAGCTGCGAAGGTCCAGAATTAATACCAGGAGAGACCGACAGCCAGTGAATTATCCTTCAGTAAGGGGAAGGCATATAAAGACCTTCTCAGTCATACAGCGAGGGAATTCATTACCAGCAAACCTTCCCTTAAAGAAATTTAACAGAATCGAAGGAAGAAATAGCTAGTTCTACAATAATACTTGGAGACTTCGATACCCCAATTTAAATAATGAATAAAACAACTAGATAGAAGATAAGTAAGGAAATAGAAGGCTTGAACAACATAAAAAAAAACTAGAACCAACAGACATATGCAGAACTCTCTACCTCAGAACAACACAATAACCATTCTTACGCGAAAAAAAAAACTAGAAAATTCACAAACGTGTGGAAATTAAACAACACGCCCAATGGGTTAAAGAAGAAATCACAAGGGAAATTAGAAAATACTTGAAGATAAATGAAAATGAAAACACAACATACCAGAATTTACAGGATACCACAAAGACGGGGTAAAGGGGTGGTGATTTATAGCTATAGACGTTACATTTAAAAAGTTAAAGAAGCCAATCTAAAACAGCTGTGTAGTGGATGAATTCACCTGAAAAGCACCTATTAAATGATATGTATATTCACAATTCCATCTTCCTAATGCAAATTAAAATATTTAGACAACCTTCAAAACATCGAATTTAAACAATTTCAGACCTTCAAAATGTTTGAGTACTGCCCACTTAAAGCTCTGTCTACACAGCACTTGGCAATATGAATTTCTGGATTGGGTAAATCAACTCAGAGAAATTAGTCACCAATTCTCAACACAGATATAACCATAAATGTAGTTCCATGTCATGGTTGCATCTTCTTAAATGACTGCAACAAGTGGTCTTTCAGATAAAATGTAAAATATACATTTTGTTGATCTGATAATTGAAAATTTCCAAGTCTCCATTTTATATTCCCCGGCAGTGCCTGAGGTTGTAATCTTTCTCATTTCTTCAAGATCAAAACTGTACACCCAAAAGCGCTTTCAGAGATAATCTGACAAACTGATATATACTCTTTTACCTTGATTCATTGCAAAAACATTTTCATTGTAATGACACTTCTTGGAAACATTCCAGAGGAATGAGTCTAATGGCCGGAAATCCATGAAGATTGTCTGGGGAGATGTTTTGAAGTAGGCTGATCTAGAACCTTTCAAAGCTTCCACCTGATCCTGTGTAGATTTAGGGTTAATTTATTTGGGATATATAATCTTATTATCTTTCTTTCTTATGCAGACTTTCATTGTCTTTAACTGAATAGAGATGATTATTTAGTTTTTGCGATTACAGAGCCAGGGACAAATGGTTTGATCAGCTCTATCCAATATAAATACAATATAAGCTATGTGGGAAATTAAAAATTGTCTAGGAATCACATTTAAAAAATGTAAAACAAGAGAAGTGAAATTAATTTTAATAATATATTTTACTTAGTTCAATACATCCAAAACATCATTTCAACATATAATAAATATTTTTAAATTGTCATCAAGCTGTTTTAATTCTGTTTACACTGTCTTTTAATTTGGTGTGTGATTTATACACGCAGCACATCTTGATTTGGACTAGCCACCAATGACCACATATGTCTAGTGGCGACCGTCTTGGATAGAGAAGGTATAGATACACTGGTGATTAAGAGGGGGGAGCTGGGCTTGAGAGAGTTTAAGAGTTGCAGCCAGCATGATATCATGGGGAAAATGTTGGTTTTGGTTACCAGTATTCAAATTCTTGCTTCCCTCGTAATATAAGTACCTTCAGAAAATTGCCATAAATGTCTCTAAGTCTGTCTGAGTATTTGTCAAATACAGGTTATGTTATTTCATGAGGTTGTAGATAAGAGTAAATGAGATAATGCACATAAACCTTTGGCCACACTGTAGATACTCATTAAATATTATCTTGAATCCTTAAAAGATGATATATCCTGTGAATTTATTAATTCAGCAGCATGTATTTGTTGGGTGACTATTTAACTGTTATATATCAGTGAACAATCATACCTAGAAAGTAGAGGAAGGCTGACAGCAAAGAATAAAGGGTATTATGTTGGATGATGTTAAGTGCTATAGGAAAAAAATAAAATAAAGCTGAGTAAGAGGGATAGGCATGGGAGGATTTGGCATCATTTTAAATAAATGGTCAGGCTAATTGAAGCCAAGATCTCTGAGCAAAGACTTAATGTAGGTGAAGGAGTTGGCCTTGTAGATTTCTGAAAGATGAGCATGCCAGGTGGGGAGTCGAGCTCAGGCAAAGACCCTGAGGTACGGGTATGCCCGGCCTGTTTGAGGATCCACAGGGACAGCAGTATGGCTGGAATGCAGGGAGTGAGGGGGGGAGTGACAGGCGATAACGTGGGAGAGGTCCTGATTGAGAGGGTCCTTGTAAGCCATTGTAAAAATTCGGGCTTTTACTCCAAGCGAGAGAGGACCTATGGCAATATTTTGAGCAGGGACTGACATGCTCTCACTTCTGCTTTAAAAGCCTCAGTCTGACATCTGAGTTGAGAATGGGCTGTGGGTAGCAAGGGTGGGGGACAAGTGGCACAGGAGCAAGGGAAGAAGCATAGGGACAGTTAGGGGCTACTGTCGTAATCAAGGAGAAATGGTGGTGGCTTGGATCAGACCGGCAGATTACTACCAAGTGTGAGTGTTGAGCAGTGGTGAGTCTCTAGACCTATACTGAAGGTAGAATCAATAGTATTTCCCAATCAGTTGGTTATGAAGGGTATGAGAGAAAGAGAAGCCTCAAAGACGACATCAGTCTTTTCAGAATAAGAAACTATGTATCTGCCATTAACTTAAATGAGAAGATGGCAGGTGGAGGAGTACTGGGGTGAAGAGCAGGAGTCCACTTTGGGATGTATTAGTTCTTCCCATGTGGCTCCCAGAACAAAAGCCCCTGGTGAGAGTCTGCAAGATTCCCTCTCTGGGGAAACCAATAAGCCACTGAGAGGAAAATACCTGAGGATTCCGGAGTGGGAAATCTCCCAACAAAATATCCCCATCAAATCACTTCACTGAGAAGCTGGTCACTAGGCAGGCAATTTGTCAGTTTGTTCCATTTTAACAACTTTGAAACATAGATGCATCTTAGAACAGTAAGCATCGTACAATCACCATTGGCACATATATATATATATAACATATATCCTTGCTACAAATAAAACATAAATTATAAAAGATACTACATGATTTACACTGCAATATACTTTGAGCCTTTCCAGAGACCCATCCTTCCGAAAGCCATCATCTACATCACTGCTAGCATTTTCTAAAACTTGTTCACATTTTTTAATATTTCCAGAGACCTGTTTTGAAAAGTTTGTTACAAAGTTTTTTCCCATCTTTAAAAAGTGCAGAAAATCCAATGTTCAAAGCACAAGGGCTGTCATGGGGCTCAAGCCTCCGAGGAAAAGAGAAACTCCAGGAATCCAGGAAACCCAAGTGGAAGTGAACCAATATACAACTGGATTCCCTTAGGGAAGCAGACTGGCCACACACTACTGTAATCATTACTGGCATGAAGGAAGATGTGCTTGGGTCTAGCAGCTGAACGTTCTTTGCCAACTCCACAGACCACTGGTATCTGCTGATAGACCCACATGCCACACCCATGGCAATCCTCTGCATCTAGTAGAGTTGACCATCAATTTTTAAGGGACCAGAACTCAGTGTTTATTGTTTGCAGTTCAAATGGAGCTGGCTTCTAGGCAGGGATTCTTTTTTTTTTAATAAACACAATAAGATGAGGTGGGGAAGACAGCTTTCCAGTTCAGTTGTTCTGTAGATCAGAAACTAATTGTTCAATACCGCAAAGCAATTAAAACAATCTTTTCTAAAGGAAAAATTGAAGGCTAAAATAGCCCAAGAATGCCAAGTTGATCTGAATTGAGGAGAGGAATTTATTATTATTTATAATAAAAGTAAAATCTGAGTTTCAATGATGAAAATAAATTCAATCTGCTGAAGTCCTAAAGAAGAAAATGTGCATACAAGTACATAAAGATGCACATTTTTTTAAGAGAAATGTGTGTTTGTTTCATCAAGTATCCAGAAAGACAAGATAATGTGAAAAACACATCTTAAAAGATGTAACCAGCTTATTTCCCTCAAGGGAGAATTCATAGAAATTTGTCAGTTTCCAGCTGCACACCGTCTTTTCCATAAGAATAACAATGCAACCACAAATGTTTAGAGTATGCATAAATGAATAAAGAAAGAAATGGGTAAATACAGAACTATTCAATAGAGCAGAAATAGAAATTAGAAAAATGAGAAAAAGTGCAGGAAAATATAAGCTAACTGCGCTCTTGTACAGTAATGAGAGAAAAAAAATTAATCGCCTGCCATCAGAAAATGGTATCTTACAAGTTCAGAAAAAAACAAATCCAAATCAACAAACCCAAAGCACAAAGCCAAAGACAAAGTTAATGGCAAGAACAGTTTAATATTTTCATTTTGTCTTGTTTTGCTTGCTGTTTTCTTGATGGGGGTGGGATGGGTGTTATTACTGCCAGTATCCCTTCAGTTAAGAAAACTTCCTTAACAAACAGCCATTTTTACAGAACCATTTAATTTGGAGGTAGCTGTATTCTAACAGCATCACAAAGAAATTCATCTTCTCAATAGCCAACTTTTCTACTGTCTTGCTTTTGAACCCAGCTCTTCCACCAAGTGGCAAATATAAAGCTGCGTTTATTTTCCTGCCCGTGAAATTAGCTGAATGCAGTGACCATGTTCCATAGTGTCACCTAGTGGTCTTGACGGACAGGACCCAGAACTGAGGCAAATACTGGAGAGATATACAGTTGGCTTCAGAAGCCTCCCGTTTTGAAGGAAGCCTTCTCCTGTAACGAGGGGTGGGGACAGAACATGGCTCCTGGCTGACCTCAGAGTTCAGTGGTGAGGCTACAACTCTCACACTTCACCGACACTGTAGGTTTCACGGCACTGAGCTCAGTTCTTTTCATAAAACTAAAACCAGAGTTTTGAAATCAGATTCCCACATATCTGATATGAGACTCCTCGGCCTGTTGAGTTTGAGATTTCTATCCGAGAACCAGCTAAAGAAATTATCCGACAAATGAATGCATGGTTTTATGCAGGTATCATTTCCAGGCTGTGTGGAAATGACTTGTACTCAAACAGCCTCTCTGTCACATCATACTCGCACTGTATCTCATATTGGTTTGTCACTTGATTACAAGGTCATGGGCCTCAATGACGTGGAAATGCCATTTAGTTCAGGACACCGTCCTTTGCTTCCAGGATCACTGCAAATGACTTACCTGCCTGCAGCCCGAACCCTTCAGAATGTATTCCCCATGTCGCTGCCAGCCATCTTTCTAAAACATAAATGTGATGGTGCTGTTCCCTGCTTTAATCCTTTATGAATTTCCCTTTGCTTCTGTATAAAGTTCAGATTCTTTCATGGACACGCAAGGGCTGTCAGGACCCAACCCTGCTCACCAACCGGGTGGAATCACAGTCCCACTCACTCTCCAAGCCCAACCAGATGGAGTCCTCTTGCGGCACACCTGGCCCAGTGACCCGGCCTGCAGGTCTGCGAACGTAAAACCCCCGGCCGTGGGGTTCACCAACTGGGATGTAAGGAGGGGGTGCGCGAATGAGGAACAGAAGACAAAGAGAATGGAAATAAGACAGGCTTTCTGATCAAGTCTCATTTATTTGTAGAAAAGGCAGGGAATATACAGCATTGGAAGGGGTGTGGTAGGGAGTGGTTTCTTCTGGTTGGTTGCCCGTCATGTTAATGAAGCGATCTACAAAGTCCAATCACGCACCGAGTTGTGCGCATGCGCAGGTGTCTCTGACGTAAGCGGCGGACTGGAATGGGAACACTTGGCGGGAAATTGTGGCGTGAAAGTGATCAAGAAGAAGTAAACAAGATGGAGTCTTTAAAACAAAATGGAGTCTTATTGTTCTTGTGTCCTGTGGCTCCCAACAGCCCAGGTTCATGCTACTCCCATGGCGACAACACTCCCCATTCCCTCTCTACCTGTGTCATTCCTGGCCATCCTTTGTCCTGACCCAACCTCAAGCTTGGGTTAGGTGCCTCTTGCATACAACCCTAGAGGATTCGACATGATCATGCACTGTGATACTTAACACTCTATTTCATAATTACTCCTTCATTAAGTTATTAGCTCCTGGAGTGTCTTATATCTCTATATCCCAGAGCCTGGAAGAGTGCCAGGGGGCATAGTTAATCCTGGTAAATACTTGAATGAGAGAGTCATGAATGGTGGAATCAATGGCCTGCTTCTCTGTCCCCTAGCACATCCAGACACACAACTTAGTTCCAAATATAAATGTGACATGATGCTTAGGGGACCCTGGCTATTAAACCACAGATAAAGAAGATAAAGAAGAAGGTGTGCCACACTCTAAGGAGAGCACACAACAATGAAAGCCAGACACTCCCCATCTCAGGCCCTAATACAATTAACTGCCACCTACTTCCACCTTCCCCAGTCTCCTCGGAGATGAGGTCTTGGAGGGGGAAGAATGTGACCATCGTGGGCTTTATGCAGACCTAGTAGACATATGGGGCTTCTTCTCCTCCTTTCCAAAATCCAGTGAAGGAGGAGAGTTCAAGAAGACCATGTGCATCCATGGGGAGCGCCACCGAGAAAGGAAGCTCCACTCTGCTCCCCAGCTGGGTGCTAGCCAGTGGGATAAAGGAATTCTTGGGAAAGCCTGGAATGTTCTCTGGAATAGGAATGTAAAAACATGGAAACTGTTGTTTGCTTCTCAGCTGGATATTCCTAAAGGCAGACAATTTGATGGTGGACCCCTCATTAACAGGTACAAAAGGGCTAACATACAGTGTAGTGTGCCTGGGAACAAAAGGACAGGAATGGACATCTTCAACAACCTCACTCTTAATTCCTCATGTCTTTTGGCCCCATAAAAGAGCTTGGAGTAGAGGACAAGCTGCAGGAGGTATGGAGTGGCCAGGATGGCCACGAGGACAAGAGAGGGATCCCCTGCTGGGCAGGGTAATTGATGTCTGTGTCTGAAGCAAGAGAGAAAGCTGTAGAGACACTCCACACCATGTGTTCTGTCTGCAGAGACCACTGCACTGGAAAAGGAAAACCAAGAGCAGATATAACCTGAGGCCAGCAATACGCCCCACCATCTGCATGCAACCTCTGACATAGACATTCTCTGCCTTCTCTATTTGTCTTCTGCCTCCTTCTAAGCTAGAAGGGCTAGATCTATCTGAGATAAGCCATAGTGCAGAGGCAGACCTTGCATCCCCACCGCCTCCTTCCACTCCAAGCAGACAGCTTCATGACTCAAGCCTGTGCCGGGAAGTAGGAGCCAGAATAGGCTGAGTTTTGCTGCAGTATCTCAGAAAAGCCCCATGTCGCAAAGGCTTAATATAACAGGGTACTTCTCACTTATGCTCTATTTCCAAAGCATGTTGGCAGAGCACCCCTCACAGTGAGTGGTCATTTAAAGGGAGGTACCTGCTACCAGTCATCAAATAACCCTGTCCCACTGCACACCCACTTACCCATCCCAGAAGGAGGAATAAGACAACGAGAGCTTGGGCCAAAGAAATTCTTTCTGCACAAAGCGTACATAACAAGCCAAACCCTGACTTGTTAGGAGAAAAGGCAAATCTTGAACCAGACCAAAGAAGTTCAACTCATCGTTGAATTTAAGTCACTTACAGTTTACTTGAAAGAAGGACTCTCTAAAATCAGAGGTAAGTAAAAATGGAGAGGATTTTCTCTGGCAGGTCATGGTTTTGATCATAGGAAATGTTCTTGTAGTGGTGATCAGGGACTACAGGAAGCAGTATGCTGAGCGTTTCCCATGGGACAGGTGGCATGTAACTTGGGTAAGGGGACTGTCCTTCTCACTGCACATACTCTGAAGGGCTTACTGAGTGAGGACCTTCCTGGCAGGCCCCCATCATTTTTCTGGGGCATTGGGGTTGGTAATCACATGTGGAGGGACAGAGCTCACCTGCAAGGCCCTAGGGGGCCCAGGCTAAATACAGCCCCAGAGCAGTATTCTCCCTGAGGCCAGTCCTAACCTCAGCAGTGCCCACCTCTACCATCATGAACATCCACCCAACTGGGCCCCATGGACTGTCGCCAGGACACAGCTCATAAACAAGGCGGCAGAATTTACAGATTATAAATATGGCCTTTGGAGTCAAAGTACCCAGGTTGGACTCTTGAATAGGTGTGCACTTTCTGCATCTTAGTTTCCCCAGCATAAAATGGACACAATCTTAAGAGGTGCCCCAGAGTGTCCTTTTGAGAGTTACATGAATTAGCCCACAGAAAACAATTCATAGTTGTTGTAATGTGGAATATTTTACATTACCACTGCAGATTTAATTTTAGTATTTCCACACCTATTCTCTTGTTTGAATCTCATTATAACCCTATGAATTAAGCAGGGCAAATGCAGAGGATTAGGCCATTTTGGGGGAGCAGTGCTGAAATGAGGAAATTGAGGGACATAGCAACTGAGTGACTTAGGTGATCAAGTATCAGGAAGAACGCCTTTTGAATCTGCTTCTACCACTTATAAGCCGTGGGACCTTTAGCAAGTAACTTAACCTTTCTGTGCCTCTATTTCTTCATCTCTAACATGGGATAATGCTATTTATCTCATAATGTGGGAAATCAATGAGTTAGCGCAAGTAGAGAACTTGGAGAAATGCCTGGCAAATAACTAGTCATTTTTATTGTTTCTTGTACTATTTCTCTCCTTAATTAGTCTAATTTTTCCCCCTGCCCCCCACTTGGTATATCAATTGATACCTAAAATGTGATCAGTAGTCCTTTGTTGCATGAAAATGCTATAGAATTTCAGAAGAGAAGGAGACCATGAGACTCAGGGAAGGTCTAGAAGGTTTTATGGAGATGGTAGGTCTTGGGTTGGCTTTATAGATGGCTGGAACTTAAATATGTAATGGAAGGCACATTGGTATTTATAGGCGATAGAAGAGAAATTAATATATATATTATACATATGCTCCTGGATTATACATTATACATTTACTCTTGGATTTAACAACTTTTATGTTATATTATTTAATTTCATCCATTTCTAGTTAATTAATGTCAAAACCTATTCAAAATACATTGTAAAATGTAGTTTTATCTTACTCTTATATCTTTTATGTTTTTTGCTGTAACTTCCAGTTTGCATCATCAGAAATCACACTGAACTCATCATCATTATACGACATGGAAAAAATCAGACAAAACAGCCTTAGGGATATTTTCAGCTGCATTATAAGAAATGACCAACAATAATTTCACAGAGTACTTCATTTTATGAGTTTTTATTTTTGTTAAGTGAGTCCAATTACGACTCTGTTTCTCTTATTAGCTTGGAGTTTTTTCTTTATGGTCTCCAGGCAAAGCCTCTATGTCTCATCTGCCTGGAGTGAAACTCCTTCAGCCATCAAAGAAAACAGTTGAGTTATTAGCGCATTTTTCACTTATCATTTGCTACCAGCCCTAGCGTATCTTGATTTCTTGGGTCTCCAAATGTTTGCCGTCACCAAGGGGGTGCATTAAGCATATTGTAATATAATTAACATGGAGTGTTGCTCAGAAAGTAAAGAGGGTGGGGTTTTTTTTTCTCTTTTAAACTCTGTATTTACAGCCCTTCCCACACTGTGCTGCAATATCCAAAGATGGAAAAGCATAGGTAACCAGCTGACATTTATCTCTGGCCACCTAGCTGTGTCTAATGCTCCAGATGACCAGCACCCCATCAATCTGACATTCAGGCGTCACCATGACCTCCTGCTCCTCTTTGCTGTCGTCATCGACAGACTCCACCCCACTCCCTCTCATTCACTGATGAATCTGTCATCGACAGACTCCACCCCACTCCCTCTCATTCACTGTCATCGACAGACTCCACCCCACTCCCTCTCATTCACTGATGAATCTGTGGACTGAGCACATTCTTCATTCCTGCCGCTCCTGCCATCATTCTCAACAACTTAAACTTCCACATGGACAATTGATTCAGCATCTTGAACTCTCAAATCCTTCAGCTCTTGGCTTCCAATGACCTATTACTTCCTCTCACTTCAATGACATTTCTGGGATCTTTAAAAAGCTCTCTCCCTGAAAACCACATCTTTCCCTTCCAGCTCACTGACTCTGAGTGCCAGTCCAGAAATTCTCAGCCCTACCAAAACACTGACCCAACCTTTTCCTGCTGTCAATCTTATCTTCCCCCTGTGCTTGTGACTCTTCTTGCTCAGTATAGATGCTGTAGCTCATGACTATAAACTTAACCCCCACTCCTCCCTCCTTCACTTTGCTGGTCTTGTTAAGTTAACCCCCCTGTGCTTGTGCTTCTTGCTCAGTATAGATGCTGTAGCTCATGACTATAAACTTAACCCCCACTCCTCCCTCCTTCACTTTGCTGGTCTTGTTAAGTTGAAACCCCACCATCCACCTGCTCCCCACCTGCCCTCAAGCAGTCTCACTTCTGTTTAAGTTCGCAGTGACCATCTCACATGAGCACATCTCTAATATGTGTGCTTGTTCGTTCTCCAAAAAGACAATTTCTTATCTTCTCCTTTCTGCTTAACTCTGCTCATCTCACACACACACACACACACACACACACACACACACACACACACACTATCTCCCCTCTACAATCTTTGCTTTCACCAATGACTTTGCTTCATATGTTACTAAAAGAAATAGAGACAATCAAGTAGGCACAGAATTAATTCACTTTACTGGACCAACCTGGATTAAGAACTTTGCTCCTGGGGGCAGTGATAGATCAAGATGGAGAATACGTCTAATAAAAGCATAATTACATTTCTTGTCTACCTGAATTTGTGAATAGAGAACATTATATCTTCAATCAAAACAGGCTATATGACAGTGAAAATCTTCATTAAGAAATGTTTTTAAAGCATTGCTACATGATTGTGTAGTTAATTGTGTTTTTGTCTGGTTGAATTTAAAATCCTGCATTATTTGAAAGATCAGTGGCAACTAAAATGATCCGTAGGGCCACAAAGCTCTGTTCTTGGACCTGTCATTTTGTTATTTTTATGGATGAAGGTACTCAGATGCTAGAAAGTTAGAGAAAAAACTAATATGTTGGATGAAAAGATTTAACATGCTAAAGCAATAGACAAACAAATAAGGTAAAATTTAATAGGGATAAATGTAAAATCCTTCATTGGGGTTTAAAAACAAATTTGTGATACTGTACGGGATGGACAACACTGAATTAACAGAAATAGATGTACAGAGTAGCTTTGCATTCACATAAAATTTATGTTCATCGCAAAGAAAGCAATGGCCCACCATCTGACACAGGTCAGACCTCAGCTGAAGAACTAGGTTTTAATTCTGTGGATTTTATTTCAAGAGAGAAATGTAACATCTGTAGCTCATCAAATAGAAGGGAGACAGAAGAGTGAAGAACAGAGGACTTGTGTGTGCAGCAGCTCTCCGAGAAGCTCCTGGCACATCCTGTGGGGACTGAAGACACATTGAGGCTGTTGGCATAGCTGAGTCTGGCGTGTTCAATAGGGGATTCAAATCCCAGCTTTGCCAGTGAGACACCTTGTAAACTCGGCAAAGTTACTCACCTCTCCAAGCCCCAGTAGTTTCATTTAGATAAAAGTTTTTAGATAATCTTATAAACATGAAAATAGTATGAAAATCAAATTAAATAATCCATTTGATGCAATTAGTCGATTCCTGGCACATAAAAATGCTAACTAAATAAACGTTTGTGTTTGGGCAAGGCAGGGCTGGCAAATGTGTAGGAGAAAAACAGATTGTAGCTTCTATAGAGTCAGAAGCCGGTACTTTCAAAGCTCAGTGCTTTTCATATTCAGAAAATATTTCTGTGTTTTACTCAGTTAAGGTGGGAGTTGTTTTTGTTTTTTTTTTTTTAATCCAGACAGTTTTAGTCCCGGTTAGGAGAAAAGTTGAAAAAAACTATATGTTTTTTCCACATGTGAGCCAGAGAGACACTTCTCAGAGACAGAAGCTTCTGAACACAGCAGGTGTCGTGGTAACAAGAGCCCTGAAGGGGTGACAGATGCAGGGACACTGTCAAGAACTGCTTGGTTTCTGTCACCCGGAGTCTGTTTTTGAAACCTGTCTTGTGGTATGGGTTTTGTTTAGACAAGGGTGGTGTTTGCTTATTTGCTGCATTCACGGAGACTGGATACCAGGCTTGGGGACAGAAAGTGATTTCCTGTTGGACAGACTCATGGTAGCCATTTAAATGACTTGAACCAGAGCCACTGTGCAGCTCACCCCAGGCAGCGAGCTGGGATGCTTTCCTGTAACCTCCAGGAATTGCATTTGAGTGCCTTACCACTCCAACAGACAGGGAGCTCTGACCTACATCCCTCCCTCTGGTGTTAATCATTCTCTTCCTAGACCTGTCCACATAGAATACAGAGAGAAGTGCTTACCACTCCTCTGTCGGGAAGCTCATGCCCTGCAAAATTAGCCAGATGCCTTGTTTTGTATCTGAGAGATCTCCTTTGCTGGGCACTGACGTGCTGCTGGGCATGTTTGCACTCACCCCTCTCCCTCCAGTCTCCCAATCTGTCTTGGTGAAAAGTGCCTTTCTTGCTTTCTTCCCCGTCTAGCCCATATCATTCACTTTATTCTGTCCTTTGGAATCAAACTTTCTGAAAGAGTGGTCCTCAGGGCCAGGAAGAGGCAACAGTATTGGCCATGATCGGATCTTCTGTTGGGTGGCAGGCAGTGGAATTCATTTCATCACTATGCTGCATGACTTACATATATGTTACATATGTGCTTTTATAAGCATCAAGTAAGGCAAAAGGAAAAAAAAGAGTAGCCCCATGGGTTCCTAGCACCTCACCGTCTCTTCATTCCTGAACCCATGGCAACCTGGACCCCTCCCCCAGCACTCCATTGAAACTTCCCTGCTAATGTGACCAAGGGCCTTTTCATCAGTGGGTGGCTGTCTTTATTCCACTGGAATTCTCTGAGATGTCTGATGGAATTAAGACTCCATGCCTCTTGGAACATTTTCCTCTTGTTTTCTGGACAACCTCCTTCCTTCCTAGTTTGCCTCTTCCCTCAGTCTTTTTCCTCAGATTCTTTTTTTGCCCCTACTTAACTATATTGAGTGGACACTACTGGTTAGCTAATCAGCCCCCACCCCATTCTCTGTCTCCCTAGCCATCGTCCAACCAAGGAAGGCCACTGAGAAAGTGCTAATCAATGAGATACACACAGAAGTCAGCTGTGCGGTTCCCAGCCAAGTTTTGTTTTCTTGGTAATTGGCACTTTTCTCCCTTCTTCCTCCTAGAACACAGATGATGTGACTGCAATTGCCCCCAGCAAACGTGTGAGTAGGAGCTAAAGGAAAACACAAATTAGAGAGATTTCTACACCAACTAAGTGCTGACTCAAGACTTCTTGTTCTACGAGAATAAAACCCCATCTGTTTAAGCCACACTTGAGACTTTCAGTTGCAGCCAAATGCTGTTATCTCTTAGTTCCTTCTTTTTCACTGGATATACTCTCCCTGGGCGACAGAACCAAGTCCCCTGACACCAATATGTTGATGAGGTACGTACAAATCTATAGCTGTACCCCTAGCCCTTCCCTCTGCTCCCCATAGATATTGCCAAGTGCCTAAACTCCGTATGTCCAAATCATCCCTCACCAGCGTCCTTCTCCTCTGCCCACTCATGCTTAATCTACTCAGTCTCTACAGCAGAGAGAAATAACCATAAAATCCTCCCCTCACCCACCACTTCACCCCATAACCAAGCAGCCAGTAAAGCCTCTTCAACTTCATTCTGCCTGCCAAGTTTTCTTCTCCTGCACTTCGAAGGATAATTCAATGGGCACAAGGTACTGTTAGAGAGTCTTTCCCTTCAACACCTTATTTTAACTCCACTCCCTGACTGCTTGCATATTTCTCTTGAGGGCAAATCTTGTAGGAAGCAGAATACTCTGGGATTTTCCCTGACCTTCAGAAAACCTGGGAGGGCTCCTGCAGGTAAAACTCACGGAAGTATGCACCCCTCCCCAAAACTGGGCCCTCCTGCAGCTTTTAACTCCCCCACTTGCCCACACTGAACTTCAATTAAAAATGTTTTCCTTGGTCAGTACTGATGCCTGCAGAACTTTCTGCTCCTGGGCTTCTGCTCGGAGAATTTGTGATTTTCTGTCTGCTTGTCTGTCCCTACAATTTTGGAGGTTGTGGTTTGTTCTCATGGATCTAAGCAGAGTTGTTGATTTCCTATTGTAAAGCTTTCTATTGTGATGTCAACAGGGAGAGATGATTTCCAAGCTCCTGACATGCCAGACCGAAAGCCAGAAATCTCAAATTCCCTTCTAAGCTATTTCTTCACCTCAATCCAGCAGCTAACCTGTCTCTGTTCAGGCCACCATCCTCTCTTTTGAAGACTGCTGCAACTGCCTTTATACTGCCTCCCTGTCTCCAAGATCACACCTCTGAAATTCACTTATTTATTCAAATAAAGCATTTACTGAACACTTATTTCATGTCATGCACAAACTAAGACCATCAATAACACAACCAGAGAACCAATTTCTAGAATGAAATTCATCACCTCACTTCCTTTCTCAAAAATCCCCCACTGGGTCCTCATGAGCAGCCAATTTAAGTCCTAAGTTCAAGAACAGACCTTCACTGCCTGAACTGGTCATCTATTTCAAGCCCACCACACATATCCCACTCTGCAATTCCTAAACACTGACCGTCATGAAATCCCATCTTCTGTACCAATGCCATTTACTCCCTTGCCTGGAATGCTCTTTCCCTTTCTTGCCTAACCCATTCTGATGCTTCAAAGTTCAGCTTAAAAATTAGTGAGCCCTTGCTGAGGGGCACTTAAAGGGATCTATTTATGGGAAAAACCACTTGAGGCTATAATTGTAGTTCTCTGATCAGCTCAGGTTTTTATTTTAAATGAATGCTTTAAGTTTTTATAAAATATATTTCATTACAGAAAACTGAACATAGACAAGAAAAGCATAGCAAAGAAAATAAACATACCTAATGAAAAGCGCTGTTGGCATGGGCTGCTTCTCTGCCATCATTGTGCTAACGATGATGTACTTTTAATCACCAACATTTCTCAGGAATATTAAAGACTCCTGAGACTCACAATTTTCAATGGCAGCCTAATATTTCTTGCGTGGATGTACTATAATTTGTTTAATTCTTCCCATGTCGTTGACTGTTTTGATTGCCTTCAACTTTTGCTATTATGAATTATGTGCACAAAGTTTTGTCTGCATTTCGGCTTATTTCCTAGTGATACATTCTTAGAAGTTGATTGACAGAAAAGATGGAAAGGTTTGTAAGACTCCTGACAATATTACCAAATTGCTTTACAGAAATAGATCAATACTCCCACCTGCAATGTATTTGAGTTCATATTTCCCTGGCAACTAACCAGAATTGTTTATCTTTAATTTTTTTTTTTTACTTATTCGTTAATATTTGGTATCTTGTTTTTATATTTTAATATCTTTGTTAATTAGTTCAGTTGAACATACTTTCACATTTGCTGGCTATTTGTTTCTTTTTCTATGAGCTAAGCAAGAATCAACCAGCCTCAAGGTACAAAACTGAGCATTAGTGATACAGTAAGAGGATTTACTCATTTCACTCATTATTTCTCAGTTTGAGCTATTGTATAAACTGTTATATAAGGCTATTTGTCAAATCAAGTTCATTTTTTTAAAAATATATAAAATCACATAAGGATGACTTAATTCACTCAACATTAATTGAGACGCTATTATGTACCATTACTGTTTTAGAAACTGTATACAAAGAAAAATTAGACATATATTTTGCCTTCAAAATGCTTATAAATTACATCATAAATAGTACAAAATGGAGTGATATCTGCTAGAGAGCTAGAAACTCAGAGCTCATTGTGCACTCAGAGGAAAGTATCTAACTCCTTCCTATGAAGCAGAGAAGTCAGGGAAGGCAGGAAATTTTTTGAGAGGAATACTAAAGATGAGAAGGAGTTTAGCAGGGAGAAAGGGGGACAGGGATGTCAGACACAGAGTTACAGTGTCCAACAGATCCCAATTACTAGGGGATCTGTCTTTGGTGCGATTGGAGAACAAGGTGTATTAGGAAATTGTAAGATTCAGGAGTGGTTATGGTTAGTGTGAGGCCAAGCTATCAAGAAGCTTATAAGTATTAACAAGGAATGTGAACTCCTCCTATTTTGGGCATGAAGTCAACATTTTTAATGCAAGGTACTATCATCCTCGTTTTGAAGATGAAGAATTGGAGGGGTAGACAAGTTAAATGATTTGCCAGGTGATGCTGTTAGGAAGTGAAAGAATTCAAACCCATCTTATCTGTCTCCAGACTGGGCTTTTGTGTTCAATGCTGTATGCTTCCCTTTATTGCCCTCAGCCTCACCACGTCCACGTGAAATATCTGCCAGGAACGGTGTGTGCGAGGTACTACACACTGCAGGGAGGAACTGGGCCTGTCCTGTCTCCCCATTTCATACGCCGCACCTGAGACACACACACACACAGACCCTATGTTACATACTTACCAAATGAAGAATAGCTATTCGTCTACCTGGCAAAGGATAGAGCTGTGGGGGACAGTGCAATGGGTGTTGGGATGTCAACATAATTTATTTCAGGCTCAGAACCAAAGAATATACTCATTACCAATAAGAATGCTAAACACACCTCTATTTATCTTCCCACAGGCTAGGATGACCTCAGGAAGCATGGGTTACAAAAGCATTTTTCTTCTTTCCACCCACATTAATAAAAGGACATTCTTAATCAGATAATTAGCCTTTGTAAGTTTGAATGAGAGAAAGAAAAATGCTTTTTTTCCCTTGTCTTCAGGGAAAGCATTCTGTCCCTTATTAAAGACCCACTGGTAAAAAAAAACTCACCATTTGGAAAGTTTGGACCATGGTCTAGAAAACCAAACTCTCCTCCCTGCCAGAATCCATGTAAGCAAGTTTTCACTTCTAGCCTACTGCTCTCCTCTTCACTTTCCATGTTCTGGTCTCCAAAGTTAAAGAAAACCTAAAAATACCATCTGTGTTTTAAGACCTACTGTTTCCTTTCCTGTACGTCAAAGTTACTGGAGATATTTTGGAGGTTTATTTAGTTTCTATGAATTGTTTTTATATGAACCAGTAGAAACATGGGGCAGAAAACATAAGAAAGAAGTTTGCTGTATTTTGACGGCTTTGCTGGATAACAGCTCATAAATCACAAAGCCAGCCTATGAGCCCTCTGTCTAGACACGTCATGACTGCATAAGGTCACCTCTCCAGAATACTCTGAAATTCATTAACCATCTGGAGACAGTGTTAAGGTTGCTACCATGATTCTGTACATGTGAAGCCTCCTTAGTTTCCTGCAACCTGCATATCTCTCAGCAAATGCACATCAGCCCTTTGACAGGAACCTTACATCAGTCGTAGAGATTTAGTGGCATAGAATTTCTTTACTTTGACCTTTAAATTCTTGACATGACAGCCTTTCTTTTTATTTGATTTAGTTTATATATTTTTAAAGTACATTTAAATATTTATTTTTAGTCATTTTATTTTTAAAATTTTGATTACCCATTGATGCTTTACGATCTGTCTTTGTGTGTCATTCTTGATTCACTGTTTTCTTTAAAGAGCTTTGCCCCTGTCATCAAATGGCCACTACTGCATATATGTTGGGAAGGATTTGACAAATACTGGTAAAAGTTCTGGGCATTTATTATTTATTTGTACCTGCTATACGGCTGCTCAGATTTTTAAAGAAAAGATTAAATACCCAACCTTGAATTGCATATTCTAAAAATCTACCTCTTTTCATCTGAGATATAATGACAAACAAGATAAGGTAACTTCCTCAAACACACAGCTAGTATTTGAGTTTGGTAGAATAAGTTTCTAGAAGTAGATGATGCACAAATTATTCAGAATAAGATTCAACATTAAAGAACATGGGTCTAACATTCAAAGCAAAGATGTTTGTTTTGTCTACTAGAGCTCAGAAATGGACTATCTATGGTATTTTCTCTAAGTAAAAATGTGATATCGATTAGCAAGATAAGCCTGAGACACAGTGATGGGAAATTTCTTCTGATATATATATAAATATAAAATTACATATATAGAAAATGAGATTTTAGTTTTTGTTTTGCTGCCTGAAGCCATTTATGTAATAATCTTTTGAAAGATTTATTGATCCTTCTAGGAGGAAGTCATTTTCCCCAGTAATGAAGAAATAGTACCTTCTGTTTATTGTGGAGGGAACATCTGTTAATGATGATTTTTCTCTTATTTCAGGAATCTTTAAATGAACCAAAAGAGGATATTCACCAAGAAGAGAAACATTAAGACATCAGTCGATGAAAGGGTAAAGAACCTGACCAGGAAATATGCAAAAGAGGAAATTCAGTGAGAGAAATGGGGAGGAAAAAATAATGGCTTAAAGTTATTGACATACTTATTCAGGGAGAAAACTACATTAAGTTTAGCAAAACCCTAACGGGCTATTTCCGGTTGTGAAGGTTTGCCCTTGGACCTGGCCAGGTGGAGGTGAAAGCCGGACTGCAGGCCTCCGAGAACCAAGGGAGAGGAGACCAGGACTCGGGAGAAAGGGGAGTTGGACAAGGTGTGGTCTGGAAGAGATGGGCCAGCATGATGGGAAGCTGGGACCTTTCCACTGGGAGAAGCTCTTAGGAACAGGAAAGGCTGTGCCCTTTTATAAATAGAAATGTCCCACCTTTAACTTGTAGGTGGTTTGCCATCCTAAGAGGTTTTGTCTACTTACAAGGTCCACCCCTTCTTTCTGTCCCTGGTCTGGAGTGTTGGAGGGACATGAAGAAAAGAGGACAACATGATGGGAGTCACATGAGGTAAGAAACAGGAGAGACTGAGAATTCCGTTGATTCAAAAAATTGGAAGAAGAAGTGACTAGAGTTAAAATAAGCCCCTCAAATCTCCGGATGTGCCACAGTGGACAGTGGGCTCCTACTGCCCAAAAGAACTGAAGTTATTCTAATTTAAATACAATGGAACAAGGTGAAACTGGCAAACAGGAGCTCTATGCTAACCTCGCTGCCCCTGATGTGAGGGTAACACGTTCTTCCTCAAAAGAGTAAAATACACACAAATTAAAATAAGCAGCAAGTGCTATTTTAGCTTCCAAATTAGGGAGGAAATGTGTGAGTGATGAGTTAGAGTCTTGCCATTTCATATCTTCATATATCACAGAAGGCAGGGTAAATTGGATGCACCCTTTAGAAAAGCAATTTAGCAATTATACATCAAAAGATGTACATATGTCAATATGCATGGGCTAATAGTTGCATTGTGGGTCTAGATCCTAAGAATATTATCCCAACATGAAAATAGCATCATTGTTATTTAAACAGCTGAATAATTGCCAATGACGTATTTAAAAATATATATATTTGATCCCACTGGTTTGCCTTGCTTTACTCCCAAATCCCACTAAAATTGCCAAAGGGGCATTTTAAAAAAAAGAGGAAATCTGGTATCAGCTCTGAAAAATTAGGGACATTAATATAAACATGGAAAAAAATGCTGCAAATCTGCCAGACTGTGTGGTGCTCACCAGAGCAGATGGCTCACACTTAAAATGAGCAAAGGCGGACCCCGCTTAGGAAAGAAGTAGACAGGATGCCCCAGAAGGATCCCTGAATGGGCCCTGGAAACCTTAGCCAGTGGAAGAGAGATGGTGGGCCATCCGTCAGCCCATGGGGGGCTGGGGGGCAGCCCAGCTGGGAGTCAGGGGTGACTGAGGAGAAAGCAGTGTAGACATGCCTAAGGGTAGGTTTCCCTCACTAGGGTCTGCCCCCCAGTGGTGCCCGGGAACAATCCGACTGCCCAGAACCATCCTTTAGCCGGTGGGTGACGCTTTGACACACACCTTCCTGATCACTGCACCTTCGTGCCTCTCAGCCCATGGGAACTGGGCTGCGGCAACACAGAACCTCAGAAAACATATATTTTCCTCTTTCACTATTTGGTGAAAGGTTTAAAACACAATCTCAAAACCAAAACAGAATGATAAAAAGCCCTCTCCGAATCCTGACCCTGAACAAACACACATCACCCCTTCTGGGAAGGTGATCAGAGATAATCCCAAGATAAATAAGAGAAACCACAATATTCTGTTAAAGGATGAAGAACAATATTCTACTGAAGAATAACTTCTTTAGAAAAGATAAGCCGTGATACCCATCCAAATATAAACTCAACACGTGTCGAACCTTTCCGTCGGGGAGGGCAGATGCAGACATGGACAACCTGGAAGGCTTAGGCAAATCTGCTTTTAGATGCAAATCTTGCCTCTTGAACAGAGCAGCAGTCACCAGCACCTTCATCTTGTGAAGGCGTGTGGTTAGCATAACTATCAGCCCACTAAGATTTGCCTTCTCTCTCTACGGAGTCGCCAAATTGTCAAGCCAATGGAAGAGACAGATCCCCACAAAATTCAATAGCCTATCAGAATCCTCTAGATCAGGGGTCCGAGGATGGTTTTTAAAAATATTTCTATAGGTACTTTAGGGGTTGTAAGGTCTCTGTCACAACTACTCGACTCTTCCCAGGGCCAGCTTCCTAGTTCTGTGACCCGTGCAGTCTCAAACAGGGACCTTGCTCAGAAGAGCCTGTGCTGGGGGTTTAATCCTCTGCAACTCCTGTCTCAAAAGTCTTAATACTTTTATCTTTGAATTTGTGTTTTATAAATGAAGTCCAGTGAGACAACGGAGGCTGTGCTGAGGGCTTAGAGTTGACTTACTTCAGATTTCAGATTTAGTTCCTGCCGTCTCCCCACCTCCCCACAAAGGGGAGAGGACCTGCCATATGCTCCCCTCCCCATGAAGCCACAGGTCTTCTGTGTCCCTGCAGTCACTGCTGCCCTCCACCTGGACATCACCCTGGCAGGGGCAGGCCAGCTTTCCATCACTACCTGGACATGAGTATGAGGAAGGTGGGAGCTGGACATTTGCCCCGGGTTGTCCCACTGCAGGCAGGCAGCATGGTGGCATGTTCGGTGGGCAATTTGGGGACCTCTCATCCGCCCCTGATCCAGTTATAAACGTGTCCCAGTGTGGATGCAATCCCTCGAGGGTCACCCATCTGCCCCAGGTTGGGGCTATGGATCCCTACAAGGGAAGATAATTTGATGGTAAAGTTTAGTGGCTTGTTTTAATACCATCTGCTTTCCAGCCCCTCCACCCTGCCCCAATCCTTTCAGCAAAATAAGCCAGTATAGCAGCTGATACTGAACAAGAAATTTACTCCCAGCATTTCTAGCCTCTTTCCTCCATTCTTCCTGCACTTATTTTCCATTCCCAGCTGCAGGCTGTACTTCTGATCCTAACCCCATTCCAGCTCCCTGCCATATTTGCTGTTTTTCTCAAGTTTTTTAGCTTTGATTTGTATGGGCGCTGAGTTTGTATGTGTTTGTAACAACATAGACTTAAACTTTTACAGGGTTACTTTTATAGATGTTTCCTGGGTCTTAGTTCATCACTTTCAACTAAGAAAATGACCCTGAGCTTTCCAGTCTATTCTATCGTCTATCTGCCTGTTCTTTCATCAGCAGCACATGGGGTTCATGTCTATAGTAAAGGGCTGACAAGATAAGCCAAGGCGTCACACAGATTCCCCCACTGCACGGCTGATTAGCTCTCTGATCTTGAACAGGTGATTTAACCACTTGAATTTTTTCTGTAAAATATGGATAATAACAGTGCCTGGTTCATAGCATTTTAGTGAAGATCAGATAAAATAATGCGCAGAGAGTGGTTAGCATAACGCCTAACACATCATAAGTGCTCAACAAACATTAGTTTATCATCATCGTAGTTGTCATATCGCCATTAGCTTTCTTTAAAATGGATTTTGAAACCTCGTGGTTCATAATCCATCTTTTTGAAGTAATTTTTGCCTGCTGTTCATGTCTTTCAATACTACGCAAGTTGTTTGTGAAGTTCCAAAAATCTACCAGGATTCTTTGGTTGTAGTTATGCTGACCCTCTAAGATAATAGTCATGATCTTTTTTTAAAAATCAGTATTTACACCTAGAAACATAGCAGATCTCTCCATTTGTTCCACTCCCACATCTGTCAGGACAGTTTGGTGGTTTTCTTCCCATTGGCAACTAGATACTAATGCAGGAGGGACATTAGCCCAGGAGATGCCCGTTACCCATGTGAATGGCAAGATTTAGCACCATGCCAGGGGAGGAGAACAGATGTGGGCAGGAGGACCCATTTGGAGGGCCTGGGGCGTGCAGGCTCTGGGGAAAAGTCATAGCTTGGGACTGCATGTTGTGTACCACTGCCGTGCGAGGGCACAAGGGGCTGACGGCCACCTGCCACCCAGCAGGCTTTCCCCAGACTCCCTGACCCTGCACCACCCAGCCTCCAAAAATAAATTCTGTTGTTTAAGCCACCCAGTCTACAGTGTTCTGTCGCAGCAGCCCCTGCAGGCTAAGACATTCATCTCATTTCTATTTGAAATTGCATTATTCTCCAAGTGTTCAGTGAATTCCCACCAAGTGTTACTTGGGTCCTCAGCTGTGCTGGAGACCGTGTGGGGGGCAGAGCAGCAGGGCGCAGCCCGGAGCCTCCTGCACACGGTAACGGTGGAGGCGTGAGAGGGTAGAAGGGAGCAGGCCCTGGAGATAGGCCATTGATTGCATGACCATCAGGACAGGTTTCTGGAAACATGCAAGCCTCAATTCCTTGATCCTCCTATCCTGCCTGCAATTCAGGGTCACACCTCACAAGACAGGAGTAGAGGCCTCTGATGGGAAAGCTGGAGAGAGCCCGACACCGACATTTCGCCTTACAGGAAGTTTTATCGCCCTTGTGCTCCCCCCCTCCCCCTGCCTCTCTCCCTTTCCGACTGACTGGGGCCGTGGACGCTCTCCCACTGCTTTTGCTCTGGGGGTCCGAGGGGTCCAGCAGCACCCACAAGAAAAAAAGGATGAAAACTGGCCATTTACCTGCTCTGGGCGCCAGCAGGGAGAAGCAGGAAGAAGATGCCTCCTTCTGCTTCTGTCCTACATTGTGTAGGGTACCTGGAGAGAAAGAGGATTCCAATGCCAGCCCTTGACTGACTTTTTAGTAAATTCAGACAAACAGTCTTGTCGTGGTGTGGCAATGGCTGACCGCGGCCTGCTTCCAGGATGAGAAGTCGGCTGTAGGAGACCCTCCTCTCAGGCCAGGACCACACGTTTGTATTGTGAAGCCTTTCCCCCTTCTCTGCCTTCCTGATTATGCCCTTTGAGATCTGCAGGTCTCAGGTTTATCCAATTCTCAAAAAGCCTCATGAAGACATTTTGAAGGTGAAAGCCAGGCCTATACCCCCTGCCTGCCTCAGACCTACGGCCAAATGGAGGTGCTAGCTCACATATTTGAGTAAAAAGCTCCCCTGGGAACGTTGCTGAGCACGCCCTGCTGTGAATTTTGCCATAGACACTCTCGCTTCCACCCTCTTGCCCTCCCAGAGGGAATGGCTGCCTCCTGGAGGAGAATTCCCAGCAGGCCCCCTTCCCAAACCCAGCTTGGCTTTCTGCACGATTGTGCCTCTTCTGGACAGGCAGTGCGCCACAGAGCAGGTCTCCAGGTCACCCTCTGCAGTGGGTGCGATAAGATCAGCGACCCATCTGGCAAGGGGCGCTCCCTGGCCCCCAGCGGCCCGGCAAGGGGCGCTCCCTGGCCCCCAGCGGCCCGGCAAGGGGCCTCCCTGGCCCCCAGCGGCCCGGCAAGGGGCGCTCCCTGGCCCCCAGCGGCTCGGCAAGGGGCACTCCTAGGCTGCCTCCTACGGGTCCTTCCCCCACAGCCTCCCTGGCTTGGGCCTGTGCAGAAACTCAGGATGTGTAGCTGATCTTACAAGGGTCAAGGACACTGAAGCTTTAAAAAGCAGATGTTGGGGTGGGGGGACAGGGAGAAAGAGCCCCAGCTTCCAGGGCCTGACTTCCTTATTCACGAACTGACTTCCAGAATATATCCTTTCGAACCAAATATTCACATCAGAACTGAATCTTGGAGATCTTCTTCCACAGCCTTTGGAGCCCCCCTACTACTGCAGGCATCACGGGCCTGCTCTGAGCAGCTACCTTGCCTTTTGCTCCACTAATTATTGTGGTCATGCAGGGCCTGTTATGTGCTTAAGGTCCAACACACCCTGCTGGCCGGGGCTATGCCCCAGAGGCTGGCTGATGTCCCCGGGGGGTAAGGGGTGTCCACTTCAACCCCCACCCCATCCAGGCGAATCCCCTTCCAGTGCTTCCCAAGATGGCAGAGCTCCCATTGGTAAAGGGGAAACCTTTACCTCGTGTGAGGGAGGGTGGAGCAGAGGGAGCATTCACTGGGCCAGGGTCCACACGTTGACCATGCAGTTGACATTGTGAGGCAGCTGTTTCGAATGCCAGTGCCAAGCCAAATGAATATTATGTGGGAAAATAAATGAATCTTAACCTCTGCCTCACACCATACTCAAAGATCAACTCCAAAGTGATTGCATAGCTAAATGTAAAAGATTTTAAGAAAATATAGGAGTAGGCATAGATTTCTTAAATAGTATGCAAAAATTGCTACCCATAAAAGTGATAAATTAGATTCATTGAAATTAAGAACTCCTCTTCATCTAAGAATATCACTGTGGGGAGCAGGGGTGTTGGCCCCCAGACTTCCGGAGGATGTTTATAGTGCTTAAATTCAAAAAGGAAAATATTACGAGACTAGTAAGAATTCCTGCAGATACGGAGAAGTGCATTCGTTTCTTATTGCCACACTAACAAATTACCGCATTTAGTGGCTTAGAGTAAATGAGTATACTATCTTACGGTTCTGGAAGTCAAAAGTCCTAAATCATTTTCACTGGGCTAAACTCAAGGGGTTGGCAGGCCTGTGTTCCTTCTGGGGGCTTTGGAGGAGAGCCCATCTCCAGGCTTTTTCAGCCTTCAGAGGCCACCTGTATCCCTGGGCTTGTGGGCCCATCCCTCCATCCTCAGAGCCAGCATGTAGCATCTGCTTTCTTCTCTGACCTCTGCTTCTGTTGTCATATCTTCTTGTTCTGACTTTGATCATCCTGCCTCCCTCTTATCAGGACCCCTGTAACTACACTGAGTCCACGTGGATAGCCCAGGATAATCTTCTCATCTCAAGAACCTTCACTTAATCCCATCTGGAAAGTCTCTTTTACCATGTGAGGTAGCCTGCTCAGCCTCTGGGAATCAGGGCCTGCACATGAGGGGCCAGCATTCAGTTACCATAGGAGGGTGGACACCCAGAGGTGAGATCAGCGGGACACTTCGGTGGATGGCACAAATGGCTCCTAAGCATATGAAAACGTTATCAAGGAAGTGCGGACCGAAGAGGCCACCAGGCAGTAAGACTGCCCAGCGACCAGAATAGCTAAAATCAGAGGACAGTAGGTATTGGTGAGAATGTGGAGCAGCTAGAGCTCTGGAGCTGTTGGATGTGTGGACTGAAACAGTCAACGCAGAGAACCCTTTGTCAGAAACTACTGGAGTTGGACATGCACATGTCCTGTGGCCCACAGTCCTACTCCTGGGTATATACCCAAAGCCCACACATGTGCTCACTGTAAGAAACACCTGCAGATGTTCATGTAACCACTTTTGCAGCGGCCACAGACTGGAGCAGTCCAGATGTTCATCTGTGCTGGGTGATGGTTGGCTGGATCTTGATAGGATCTCATGGTGGACAACAATGAAAATGGATGAGGTTCACTGCACGCCTCCACATGGATGGATTTTGAAGATGTCGCGTTGAGTGAGGAAGGCTGTTCACAGGAAATGTGCGCGTGATTCCATTCATGTGGAGTAAAGGAAAAGTCAAAACTAATGTATGGGGTTGGACAGCAGGATGGTGGTTGCCCTTGAAGCAGGGGACAGTGACAGGAGGGAGACGTCTCTGGTGCACCATTCTGTTTCATGATCAGTGTGCAGATCACACAAGTGTGTTCATGATGTGAAAATATATCCAGCTGTATAATTAAGACTTGCACACTTTTTTCCCTGTTATACTTCAGTAATACTTACAAAAATAAAAATAAAGCCAACTCGGGGAGCACTTTTCTTTCTAACTTCTCCACCACAAAACACAGTTGCAAGCCCTTGCTTCCTGCCTACAGATGTCTGGAGGAATTGAACAGATGTCTTCTATCATCCTAGTTTCCCATCAATCAAAGATCCCCAAGGGCTAAGGGCTCCGAATTGTTGTATCTGGCTTTTACTTAATCAATAAATTAGTGAGGGGAGAAACCAAAGCTCACATTAGATCTGAGGTAATGACTGGTCCAATCCAGGAAAACCTGCAGCTGCTTCTCTGTTTTTAGACACCCCCATTTGTAAACAGATTCAGTGCCATCCTTAAGGGGGGATAATGTGACCAGCCATCCAACTCAGGCAATCTAAATTACAGTGTCTGGCTTTTATCATTAGGTTGTATTTCTGTACTGCCCAGTAATTCTGGTGTTTTTCCATATTTAGGATTAAAAAGGTAGTATCTTCTACATGCATTATCCTAATGGATTCCATTTTTAGTAAAAAATTATGGACCAGCCCCCTCCTAGGTAGTTGCAACATTTCTTACCCAGAAAAGAAATGCTTTTCAAGTCATAAAATCCCTCAGGGGCGACCAAATCATCTTGATCCTGTTTTCTGGACTGACTTCTCCTTTCCAGAACCCTCTCTTCCAATCTGCGCCTATGATCCCCTTCGCAGACCATGATGGTTCTTCTGGATAATAAGGTCTGCACGTGGTTTGTGAAAACCATATGTTCCCTGATGTTGTCACTGAATGTGTTGGCCGCTCTGAGATAGGCACCAAAGCCACCAGCAAGTGCCAAACTCTCAAAATAGAGAGTCACTCTCACATACCAGCATGTCAGCTCTTTTCTCTTAATAATCTATAGAGTTCTTCATTCAGTCATGAAATCACTCACGCAATCCTTCCACAAATCATTTACTGAGCATCTACTGTAGCCCAGAATGTTGCAGGCCCTGGGGATAGATAATGAAAATACAGTCACCTTGGCCTTGTGGATCTTACATTCTGGGGAAGAGAGACAGACAACAAAGAGGTGAATATATAATATGATACAGGGGGAGGTAGGGCTAGGCCGAGGTAAGCAGAGTGAGGGGAGGTAGCAGAGTGGAGTTTGACATTTTGAGTGACCTAGTCCGAAGGGCCTCTCTGAGCACGGGCCTGAGTGAAGGGAGCTTCTGCTGCTTTCACCAGTATCTGGGGGAAAAGCATTCCACATAGATAAACAGCCTATGGAAACCAGGGTCCAGCCAGCCAGCTACCTCAATTGGTTCCAGGTTTTACCCTCTGAAACGGTATCTAGTCACATGTCTACTTCTTGACAATTTGTGTCCAAAATGGATTTTTTTCGGACCTGAAGGTACCATTTCCAGAACCAGGTCATCTCAGGAGTATGTCTGGGATTGTGAGCACGATCCGTTCATCAGTGCCTATGAAGTCCCCTTTGATGGCAGGCTTTAACCTTCAGCACTTGGGACTGTATAAATTCATCCCTTGAAGGGCCACTAACAACAGCAAGCTCCTTCTGAACTGTAACGTTGGGTGCCTAGTGGTGGTGCCCCAAGAGCCAGGAACATGAAACAGCGTTGAAGCCAGACCCAGGCCTGAGATTGGATGCTGGCTCTGCCAACCATGCACAACTTGACTTCTCTGTGCCTCAGTTTCCTCATCTACAAAATGGGGATACTAATAGAAACCACCTCTTAGGGTTGTTGTGGAGGTCACTTTAATTATTATAAACGCTTAAAACTATGCCTGGCACATAAGAAGAGCTTCATAAATATTAGCTTTTGTTTTAACTATCATTCCTCTTCCCTAACCATCTTCCGCTGCCTCCAGACATAGCTTTCTTTAATTACAGTTTTCGGATCATTAAAGTAATACATGCTCACTGTAAAAATAATTGGGAAAAACACAAAAATGTATAAAAAAGAAAATTAAAATAATTCATAATTCCATTATCCATTGGGATGATAATTTCGGTTTATTTCTCTCCAGGTTTTCTTCCATGCATATATACATGCTCTTATTTTATTAAAAACAACTGGATTGACCATACTATCTAAACGTATGTGACTTTCTTTCTCCACTTAACACACACTGTGAGCATTTTCCGTATCCTTAAGTACTCTTTTTTAAACATAATTTTTAATAGTTGTATCATAGCTCTTCCTATATATTCATAATAGTATTTACTTCATGCGATCGTTGTGAGGAGTAATGATACATATAAATAGCAGTAGTAAAAAGTAATCAGAACAGCATCATTTTCACGTAGAATGCGCTAAAAAAATTAGCTAAAAATAAGGATTACGATGACGATACTGAAGCCACATTTGGGGCAATTTAATATATTTCCAGTGTTTACCAGACATTTCCTGGGTGAGCAGGACAGACAACACCCCTCCTCCTGGCTCTGTGATGATTCGTACAGTTTTGGTCACGTAACTGGGAAGGATAGAGAAGCTGGGCTTCAGTAGGGACAGGAGGAGGCGGCGAAGGAAGGGATGACAAAGTGTCTACTGCTGCATAGCCTCAAGAACTGAGTTAAGACACTGAAATGACAAGTGTTACATAACCATTTCCATGAGAGATGACGTGAGGTTCCCAGTGGTGGAAAGCGACAGGTTGATTGTATTGTTTCCACTTGCAGAGGCCCTGAGCATATAGGCAGAGTTACTCTGAAAACAGGTGTGCATACGAGGCCCATTGTTCTCTTCCCCCAGCCTCTCCGTGGAGCCCACCTCCGCTCAGCGTCCCTGGGGCTCACTGCCGTTCAGAGCTTCCGAGGGCAGCCTCCCTAGAGAACTACCGGGGACCTAACAACCGCTTCTTTAGCTGTGAGGCTATGGGGAAGATGCAAGTAACTTCTCAAGGAACTGAAGTTAAAAAAAAACTGGATCTGGAAGGAAAGAGAACAAGAAAGTCTTTCTTCTGGACCAACATGGGCTACTCAGGAGAAAAAGCCCATCTGGAGCCATTTTAAGTGTTGCCTAAAGACGACAGCCACGAGGAGCAGGCCATCCGATTCTCAGCGGCCGGTCCGAGGAGACCGCGCTGCAGCTGCGGCCAGGTGGGGCCAACGAGACCTCTGAGAGTCCCAGAAATGTGCCCCAAGAGGAAGAGTCAGCGTTGTCCATTCACCACCACAACCAGACAATCGGTTTCTAATTTCTGCCGAAGAGACAGTCAAAGCCTGATTACACTGGGACAGACCAAGTAAGAGATGGTCTTCCTGCTTCTTCCGTGGCCTCTGTGGAGGGGTCAGGGAGCTTAGCAGGGACCAGGTAACTGCAAAGAGGGGGAGGCATTCTGTTAGATCATGAAGAAGAGAAGAGGGTGACGATTCTCCTGATGGTCAACACCAAGCACGGCATGGCAGTGAGGACCCAGGCGGAAGATGGCATCTCCACCCCAAAGAAAGAAGCGTCTGAAGAAACCGATCCTCTGACACCTTGATCTTGGACTTCTACCCTCCAGAATTGTATGGAAATGAATTTCCACTTTTTAAACCACCTGGTCTATAGTGTTTTTTAATGGCAGCTCTAGAAGACCAATATAGCTTCCCATCATCATTTATAAGGGTTTATGCCTTTGAAGAAGTTCTTTGTACCCAATCTTAATATCCTACAATGTTCTGAAACTTTATTTGTGAAATAAGTCTTCTAAATCGCAGCTGGCATTTTTTTCCTCCCAAAAATCAGTTTAAAAATCTTTAAACAAAGGTTGAAAGAAATAAAATGCCAAAGATTTCAGTTTTGGAAGGTTTTAATGAACTGCATTTATTGAAAACCATGCATTTTCTGGCTTTTCCCCTATTCAAACCGAGGATGAAATGAAAAAATTGAAGGGAACTTGATCCCACCCAAGATTTAATTCTGAAAATTTCTAAGTGAGTTTTGGAACATCTTGACCTGTGGGAAGAATCTTTTGATGCAGCTCCTTCATACTTAATTGGATACATTTATACACAATATCAGGATTAAATTAAATTGAGGAGGCCTATAGCTTTTCAACCTCTAAATTTGCATAACAATAAGAATCACAGAGACAATTTATTGAATGAGTTTTGTTTTGTAAAAAGATATGATAAAGATACTCTCACTGGAGTTCAAAACACAATACCTATGAGAGTATTTGGGCTAAAATATCTACACATTTCAATATTAAAAATAAGTTGGAATCATTTGGCAGATTCTCTCCGCGCTTGCCACTTCGCATGTTTCCTCGGCCCTCCTGTCCCGCACTCCTCCCCCAGGGGTCATCAACCAGTCAGCACTGCCTGCATCTTCTGGTCTCAGTTGTGTCCCCAAGAGTCATATGCTCAAGTCCTAACCCTCAGTCCTTCACAGTGTGACTATATTTGGAGACAAGGCCTCCAAAGAGATAATTACATTAAAACGAGGCCATAGAGTAGACCTCGATCCAGTATGACTGGTGTTCTTCATGAGAGGAAATGTGGACACAGACACCCACAGAGGGAAGGCCACATGAAGACACAGGGAGGAGGTGGCACCTACAAGCCGAGGAGAGAGGCCTCAGAGGAAACCAGCCCTGCCCACCCCTTGATCTCAGATTTCTAATCTCCAGAACTGTGAGAAAAATACATTTTTGTTGTTCAAGCCACCTAGTCTGTGGTGGCCCTAGCAGACCGGTATGCTACTACACGACCCTCGTCACAAAAAGCCACCACGGGCTTTAAATCCGAAGTGTGTGATTCCAGAGGCATTTGTTGATAAGATGTTTTCTTCTCTTACACTCTGGGCCAAGATGAGCAGGCACGAGGACTTCCCTGAAAGCCACGTGTGGTGTCTCTTTTTTTCTTCCTAACAGGAGATCTCCGCCTTCTGCTCACACCCGGCCCAGCCCGTGGCTGTCAAGAGCTCATACCCTTGCTGAGAACATGGCCCCGGCTCCCACGTGTCGCTGGTACCGTCTGAACATAGCATGTTTTACTCGGGGGATGAACACGAAACCCTACTTCCTCACAGGCACTAACATTTCCCTTTGAAGGACTTCCATTGTTTGCCTCTTTAAAATTGTCTTGCTCCGTGTATAAGTTTCCTAGGGGAAAAAAATGCTGTTTTTATTTTTTTTAAGGGTGAGCTGTGATTTAAAGAAGGATCGTCTGCCTCTACCTCCCCTGTCTGGCCGGACCATCTCAGGGGTTTTCTCAGCTGCACTCCCGGCTGCCCTGTCCTCAGATGTCGCACTGGCCGAATGGGTCACCTTCCTCCTTCGTCCAGGACGAGCGCGCCCCCTCTGGCCTCACACTGCTCTGGGCCAGGCCCTGCCTCTGGGTCCTGGGCTCTGGATCGGCTTGTGTCTCACTGCGCTTCCTCTCTTCCACGTTGGCGTTGCTTCTTCTACAGTTTTCTGGAAGCCCTTTGCTCTGTGCCCCCCGGGGAACTCAGATAAAGGATCACAGATGCCCAGGGAGGGAAGCTTGTCTAGTTCCTGGGAGGCCCCCCTGGCTACCCTGCTTGCTGATGCTTCTCTGTTCTTCATTTGGACAGCGCCGTCCTCCACACACCCATGGAGTCCCGTGAGCAGGTGGTTTTCCGTTCCACGGGAATGCCCCCTGACCTCCACACCCCTCCTCCTCCCAAGCCAGTGTCCAGGATGTTTTTTCTCATCAGTCCCAAATTGGGATTTGTTCCAATCGCTTTCCTCTTCCCAGCCACCCTGATCTCTACTTTTCCTCTCTCCTCAGGACTAAGCTACAAAGTGGCATTCAGAATTCCTAATATCCTCTTTTCATGTTTTCCCTTTATAGAGCTGACCCATTCACCTTCTTTTTCAAAGAACTTTTGAAGCGAAGATTTTGGGGAAGACAACAATTAATTACCAGAAATTCCACAATGCACTTAATTAAGGTCCCTACCCCCATGTGTCCGTCTGTCAGGCTCCCAGGCTGGGTGGTCCTGGGGAAGACCTCTACGACCTCTCCCCTCAGGGGTCCAGCCGGCAACCTCCTTCTACTGTAGGACGAAAATGGGAGATAATCATATTTATTCTGCTTGGCACTGAAGGATGGCAGGTGGATTAAATGAGAATATGTATTTGATAGTGATTTGTAAACCGTAACTATACAAAGCTCTATTCAGATAGAGAGGATTGGTTTCCCAAACAGGCTTCACTGCTAGGAGGAAAATAATGTGTTAATATTCCTTGTCAAAGTGATCCTGGCAGTCATTTTCCTCATTAAAAATGAGTAAGTCGGCTTTCTGCGCCAACTTGTATGGCCATGGGTATGGGCGTGCGGCCCTGTCTCCCAGAGTGTAATGGCTCCAGGTTAATTCAGCCACAAAGGAAGCTTTCGGTTTCATTTCAGCCAAGCCGACAGACCAAACAGAAGTCAGGAGTGCTTCCCCATTACAGTTGGGGAACAACGTACATGTGAATCTCTACACCGCAGCAAGTGGTTCAGAAAAAGAGTCAAGACACACGGACGGAGCTGATGTGACCTGAGCAAGCCGGTTAACCTCTGTCAGCCTTCATTTTGCACCTGTTATAAAAAAATGGGGTGAATAATTCTATACTAACTCTGCCTATTTCAGAGTTGTTATGAAGATTAAACGAGGTCTGTAAAAACACTTTGCACACTATCAAGTGGAAGCAAAATTTTATCAGTTATGAAATATGAAATATATTTGCTTCCACAACTGTGGAAGCAAAATTTTATCAGTTATGAAATATATTATGATATAACTGGGTTACTATTTAGAAAAGGAATCAAGTTAAAACCTAATTTAAAAGGCGGGAGTTTTTTATCTCCTAAAAGCCAATATTTGGGAGGTCATAAAATAACAATAACAGCACAAACAAACCATGGTTTAAATGTGTTGTCTCATTAACTACTCATAAGAATAAAGTTCCCAAGCTTAGGGAAGACTGCAATTTTTATTCTCTAACTTTTATTCATTGAGCAGCTTAGAACTTAGAAAGGTGTGAGAACATATATACCTAGAGGAACAAATAAGGTCACAAAGCTATATAGGCAGCAATGAATTCTGTATTATAGACAAAACTTTGCATCCAAAATTGAGAGGAGGGAGAAATCTCTGTGAGCTGGGAAATCTGGAAAAGGTTGATGAGAAGGCAGTGGGACTTTGACCAGATCTTGAAGGCTTGGTCACATGTATTCGGACATACCTAGACACCAATGCAGGCAGGGAGAACAGTACGTGAGCAAAAGGTCATAGGTGAGAAACCATGGCTGTATTTGAAAAATATTAAGGTAGTCTGTTTGGCTGGAGGCAAGGAAACATGAAGTAGCCAATGGGAAACTGGGTGAGAGAGGAAGACTTTGAGAGCTGGAATAAAAGCATCCAATTTCATTATGAAGGCAGTGGGGAGTGATGGAAATAGGCAAATACCTTTCCAAGAGGGGTAATCTGGAAGTGAGACAGAATGCATTAGACATGATGCAGCCAAGTTAGGAGACTTTTCAGACAGTGTACTACTCCGCTACTAAATAGATGACTCCGTTAGTAAGTGGAGCCCCTGCCAGGTCTTCCTACTACTACCCTTCCAAGTCTCCACAGCAGCTGTCCATTGGGTCTTCCAGATCTTGACCTCTCATACCACCCTCCACCAGAAAGAACCAGAACTCCTTGGAGGAGTGGCTGATTCCTGGGCCACGGCAGAGCAGGAATGTGCATAAGTGACCCAAAAAATATGATGGGGGTGTGTGTCCAGGGACACAGGAACCTGAAGGGGCACCCACAGGCCAAATCTGGGACAGTTCACACTTACAGAAATGAATTTTATGAACAGGAAAGGAAGATGAGGAAGATGCCTATGTACTGTAGAATGCCTGTTGCAGACTGGTAAAGCTAGGAGTGCTGGAATTGGAAAATCAGCACTTTGCCATCATCGTAGAAAGACTAAATCAGGCAGCAATCATGAGTGGATGCTACTTTATGAAGAAATTTATTGTAAGGAATAAGATATGTGAATGTTTTAAAGCAGTTCCCTACAGATCACTTACTGGTTGCCAGGGGGAAATAATATACTTACATTCTAGCAAAGTCAAAGATACATTGACCAGGCCATCAAGTTGACATCATGAATGAGGGGCCGATGGAATTTGTGTGCCCCTAGATGGAACACTGAGAGGAACACATCCCCTCTGCTGTGTTCTGGCTTCTAAAGCACAACCAGAATCTAATCATAAGGAAACATCAGGCACACCCAGAGTGAGAACTGTTGTATTTTTTTTAAGTGAGGATCAGGGCATGTGTTCTTCAAAAATATCAGTGTTGTAAAAGACAACAAAAGATTATAGAAATGCTCCAGATTACAGGAGCATAAAAAAGCATGAAATCCAAATGCAATATCTAACCCTAACCTAGATCTTGTCTGGAGAGAAAAAAATGCTAAAAATATCACTTGGCCAATTAACATAATTGAAACATGGATGATAGGTTAAAGTGTTGCATCAAAGTTAAATTTACTGATGTTGAAAGTGGACTGTGGTTATGTAATTAGAAGGAATAAAACACAAGTTTTCTATCAATAACTTGTTATACACAGAAAATCAATCAAGGTTTCAAGGTTTAAAAATACTACAAAACAGTAAATTCATCCATTTACTCGTGGATCACATGACCCCTTAAATTCTTTTCAGCAAAGAAATCTTAATTTTTTAGCAAACTAAAATCATTGGCATCCAAATCTCTTTGAGTTTCATGTTGTATTAATTTCAATGAGGAAACAGAAAGAAAGAAAGGTGGTAAAAGATGGAGAGAAACACACAGAGTGAAAAGAAAGATGGATGAAGAAAAAAATCGCACCTTTACTCCATCAGCACATGTTTATTGAGGGGCTCCTATGTCCCTGGAACAATATGCTAACGGAGGAAGTGGGTAGAAGGAAGGAGTGACAAAAGGAAGAAGGCCTGTGGTTTCTGAACTAGAGGAAGCACAGGTTAACTGTTTCTAAGGCTGCGCCGGTGGAGATGGTACAGACTGGAAGCTGAATCTGCCACCCTTCAATGTGATGTTGAGTTAAAGTCTGCAGTTCACAGTTCTCCTTGGTGCATCATTAAAGTTGCACAGACTCCTCCCCAAATGGAATAATCCCAATAATAAAATCACATTGGGGGCTGCAGAAGCTCTTGGCAGGCCCACACTCACCTAAGGAATATTAGCCAAGATTCAGATGAACTAGGCTGAGGGCCAGGTTTGGCCCATGGGCTGGATGTTTGCCAAATCCAAAGTAATCCAATATGTTTTCTTAACAAATATCCTGTAGTTTGTGGTCATGTCCTGAGTTCAGAGTGTCATGTGGTGAAAAACTGATCATAGGATTACTTTTTTATGGAATGCCAACCTATTTATATTCCTAAAAGATACAGTAAAGGAAATGCATTCAATTATAGGTGAAATATATAATTAGTCCCTGTTGTAAATTTCAACAAAGACTCAGTTTACTAAAAGTAGTAATTAAATGGTTTTTAAACTACAGAAATAGTTCAACAAATACTAGTTAAAGACATACTCTGCAGACTTCATAAAATCCTCAGTATTTGTTTCAGGAAATGAGGTTTTGCTGATTTATTCAATGAGTACAACTTTCTGGACTGTTGACATGATTTCCCCCTCTCTCTCCATCTCTCTCTTTCTGTCTATCTCTCACATTCCCTCCTTTCTTTAGTTTTCTGTTAGCAATGGCTTCCAAAAAGGGCCAGAAAACATGAAAATGCAAAGCAATAAAAGATGTAATACTGTACTGTGATGATGGGTCCCCTTCCCTTCCCATCCTCCTAAGTCATGTGTATGTTAAATTTGGCAAAAAGCATGGGAAATGTCTGCCCCTGCAGAGGCACGTAGAAAGGGAGGGCAGTACAGGTTCTAGGCAGCCAGCGATGCTGGATGATATACATAAGAACTCAGGCCACAGTTTGCACCAGCCAGCGAAATCCTTTCTGTCTCTCTGTACCTCAACCCCTATCCCAGGTGCCTTTCTGAGTCTCTTTGAGCAACCTTGACCATCACTGGAGCTCAGGGGACTCCAAAATAAAATAAAGACCTAGAGAAGTCATCCTTACATGCAGCTGCCTTGGGGATGGCTCTGTGATTTAACAGCCTTTCCTGGACCCTGTACTTGGCTGTAACGATTGGGCTTATCAACTTGATTCTGAAGTTAGCTGCTATATCATATTCCATGAATATACAACTTTTCAATATTTTCACAAAGTTTATCTCCATTCATTTGTTTGCTTTGTGTGTTTTAAATATCCATCATGAAACCCAGTAGCATTTACAGACAGGATCTAGCCAATTTTCTGCATACATCCTTGGAATATGCACATGGACCTAGTTACCTATATGCACATGTAATTAGTTACCTAGCCACATCTACTACCTGTGGTATTGCAGCTTTGCTTTTCTTAGCTCTTTTATTTTGGTTTGCCCAAATGCAGCCAGTATATGCCAGTCATACAAAGAATGCCCATTAGGTAGTAATCTGAAATCAGCTGTATATGTACCCCTAGTACTGTGAGCGCCATTGCATGTTAATGACTTTTCAATAAAGCTTCTAATGACTATCCTCTTATCTATAGCAACCGAATGATTTTAAATTTTTGACTGTAGCTTTTCAATCCCTTTATTTTAAAGTCATTTAGGTAATTATTATGACAAAAGAGTCTCCTTGTTTGCCCACCATACCTCTGTCTTGAATTCTGACATCTACTTCCAACTACTAGCAAGACATTGCTATCTGGGTGTTCCTCAGGCCCCTCAAATTCAGCACATGGAAATATTCACTCAGCATTGTACCTGATTAAAAAAAAACAAACTCCTCCTCCAAGGTCTATTACCCAGTGGCTCAATCTTCCTCTCTTCCTTCATCATATCCCTTCAATTCTACTTCCTAAATGTATCTCACATTTGCTTCGTCTTCTCCACTCCCTCTGCCACAGTCTTGGTTCACGCCTTCCTGGACTACTGCAGCAGATCTAATGGTCCTTCTTCAAGCTCTGCCCTCTGCAACACCCTCTGTGGTGGCCATGCCAAGCAATTTGTCCCTTCTGTTTGATTAAAGCTTCCCAGCAACTCTAACTTTCCTGCCACAGAAAGTCTACTTTTCTTCCCTCATAAACTACACTTATCCCTATTCTGCATATGCCCTTGGCTTCTGCCCACAGCCCCCTCTACTCTAGCCCTCTGCACATGCCACGGTCCCTCACTCTTCAGCTCACAAGCAGTTAAACTCAACAAGTGTCTGTTAAAGAATAGATCAACAGATGAAATAAAAGTAGCCGTCATGAGTTGTCATAGCTGAGCGGAGTTAACTCTGCTGTCCAGAGATGACCTGACTTATTGGTTATTTGGGGAATGGCTTTTGCTCATGCTCCCACCTAAAACCAAGAGCTGGGGCACTTTTCTGATACTTCATCCAACTGTCAGGATGTGAAGTCATACAAGGAAGAAGGAGTGCCCAGGCCAGTGTTCACACCCAAGCAAAAGGCAGGGGAAGGGAAGAGGAACAGAACAATGGCTGTTTGGAGTCTTTGGGCTCATGTGAGGGCTTCTGTGGGCTTTGCCAAGTTTGGGTTTTTGTTATCCTATAAAATGTAGGGCTGCATAATGAATTCAAAAAGAATTTAGATAAAAAATGATTTACAGCTTTTCACTTTAAATCAAACAACATTATCCAGTAATATACATGACTGTGCTTTATAAATAAAGGTACATTCATTCAGGGTAAACTCAATACACTGACTCGAAAATGAAAATAGTCACCAAATAGTGTCCTAGTTTATTTCATGTAACCTGAAGCTATAAATGCAGGCACTTAGAGACCACGATACATAACACACTAGAAAATAGCATCTATTCACTTGAGTGCATACTGAAGTCCAGTCACACAGAATTTCAGAAAAACAAAAGGTCTTGTAAATGTTTAGGAAGCATTTTGTGAATGATGAAGGGAATGCCACCTCTGGAGGTGATCCCTGTATAATTTGCTTTAAGAAACCTGGGAATAGAATAGAATATTGAAGATATTCCGAAAAAAGGAAATTTCTTCAAGGAAAACTGGAGTTAGGGACATACATTTATTCAACGTACACGGCATGTGCCTCTAGGCCAATATTCTCAGTTTTAGTCCTGAACAGTCAAGGACTGATGACGTCCGGACCGACCTGTCTGTCTGAGTCAGGTTTTGCTGCGGCAACCAAAACAGCAGCAAGAGAGTCACAGTTTCGGGGGCTGACAACAGTAAACACATATGCCTTAATCACAGGTCTGCGTGTCATCGGTGGCTCTTCTGGGCTTGGCTGGACTCAGGCTCAGGCATGCTGCCTGTGACTGTCATTCTAGCCAAGGAGTGGGGGACACAAGAGCTCAAGCCACAACCCACAAACACGCTTAAAGCCTCAGCTGGAACGTGGCATGGGTCACATCTAGTCGCGGTCAATTGGTCAAAACCAGTCCCATGGGCGAGGGAGAAGTCAACAGAGCAGATAAATATACACTGCCCTTAAGACGTATGGCCAAGTCACACGGTAAAAAGTGGGGGCACAGCATCCTCTTACAGCAAGCAGAATACTTGGGAACAATCCTCTAATGTACCACAGCATCTCTGATATACTTCCCGCATATCTGTCCTGGTTTCGGTGCAGCCATGCATGACCAGACAAGATATTCTGACAAGAATCTGCTTTTATTTCCTTCTCCCTTTAGCCTTTCTTGAGTGAGCCTAATACCTGACACCACTGTGAGAAAAGTTGCCCTGACTTCTAATCTCTTAGGCTGTTGTTCAAGATGCACAGAGCTCAAGTTTCATCTCATGGCCTTTGCAACTCAACTGAAATGTTCCCTTCCCTCAAATGCCTTAGAACTTCCTGTCTGCATAGTTCATTTTGGTTCTTACTTTTTAATATATCTCATACATGACTTTATCCTATACTCCCTGTAAAGATGGTTTCCTGGGTACACAATTTTTAGTTGCCAGTTATTTTCTCTCAGAACTTGGAATGCTATCATACTTCGTCTGACTTCCATTGTTGCTGTGGAGAAGTCTGCTGACTTTCCAATTTTCCTTTTGTAGGTAGTCAGCCTTTTCTCTCTCGTTTCTTTTAAATCCTGCCCTGCATATTTGATATTATGCAATTTCAATACCCAAATGTCCAGTCGTTGATTTATTTTTATTTGTACTGCCTACTAGAAATGACTCTTCCTGTTTCTGTAAATTTTATTTTTTATCACTTCTAGAATATTCTCAGTCATTAGCACCTCAGATATTGTCTCTTCTTCATTCTCACTACTCTCTCCTTCTGGGACTCTAGACATATTTTGAAACTTTTCATGCTTTCCTCCAAATCTGTTAACTTCTTCAACTTTTTTTAATCCCTGTTTATCTGTTCTACCTTCTGGATAATTGTCTCAACAATGATTTTACCCACCCACGGACTCCTTAAATTCTGCAAGCCTGTTGCTCATTTCTAGAAATTCTCTTTGGTTGTTTAGAGTGATTTATTATTCGTTACTCACTTTGGTGATTCCATGTGTTTCTGTCTTTAAACAGTTTATATTCCATCACTGATCATTTCATGTTGGAGGTTTTGGGGGCTCTAAATCTATTGCTTTTGTTTCTGCTGACTTTCACCCAAGTGTGCTTGGTTGATCTTTGCTAATGAGCCAATACTTCATTGATGTTGATCTGGGTAAAACCTAAGGATCTGAATTGAGGATCATGTTCCTGTTGGATGGTGCCAGCGGCACCTCCTTTGACATGACAATGCTCGGCTGAATCCTCTGAGGAGGCCGAGACGGAGCCTCAGACCTTGCCACAGATCCAAGGCTTGGTCCGGAAGCTGCAGTGCCAATATCCACATTTGTCTGCATAATGCATCTTGCCTTCTACATTTGTTTGCTGTTCTCCATTGCCATTTCAGCATTTCGGTTTGGTTTTGTCTTGTGATTTCCCTTTAGATTTAATTCCCCTCATTTTGAGACTTCAGAAATGTGATAAAGTTGTTTTACGCAGGGGCTATTATTTTCAAGCCAGAAGGCCCTTCAGAGTATCTAATCTACAGTACTGCCAGTAGTGGGTGTCTTCGGTGATATTTTTTACTTTGAGTTTATAGCTCTGCTCCTAAAAGCTGAGCTTGCCAAGAGTTGAAATTCCCGGATAAATGGAGCATGACTTAAATTATTTTAAACATAGAGCAGCAGAGTTATAACACTCAACTTTGACTTTCTTGCTCAAAATGCACCCAATATCAGGACAGGTTTGCTTAAATGACTGACTCACTATGTTAATGAGATCATGCGAGTAGGTTAGGTTTGCTCTGCCTGCAGGGCTCATATAAATCTGTTGCCACTGCTAAAAAAGGTTACTCAAAATATTGCTTATTGAATGATGAATTAATAATATAATCTCATGAAGAAAGGTAAAAGTAATTATCATCAAAAATAACTTAGCTAGTATGGCTGAATTACCAAGGTTTTACTACAACTCCATTTATGGAAGGAGACTACTCATGAGAACATTGCCACTGTGGTGCAGCTATCATGAGCTTTGGATTCTGATATTTGTTAGTCTGCAATTTATCTTTTTGAGGAAAAATCTTAGCCATTAATATAATTCATTCATTGACTATTGCTGTCCTTTTCTCTCAAAAAAAGAAAGTGATACTAAACAGCTAAGGATCAGGACTTACGAATAAAAGATTAGATAGTCTGTAGGGTAAGAAGTGTTTACAAGCCTATCATGGCATTAAGTACAGTGGGTATTTAATAAATATCTTGATGGAAAATATTCATTTGGCAAGAATGTGAATTACAGCCTATATGAAAAGCAATCATGCAATTCTGAAAATGTGCTAAAATCAGGGTTTTCTGACCATATTTAAATAAATTGTGTTCTGGATTCAGAACTTTATATGTAACGATGGCTTCTAAGAAGTGAAGAAAAGTTACAGCAGAAATTAAGAAATTCCCCTACCCCCACGCCTATACACATGGAATAAGATAATTAGTACTTTCAGTAAAAAAGCTCTCTTGAATGAGGCAGAATTATATTGAATGGTACTATATTGTAAATACTATATTTACACGAGCTTTTATGCTATTACTGCCAAAAGTATGCATGCTACCCACAGGCGATTAGAATGAAGGAGTGAGTTGATTCAGACAACAATCAATAAAATACACTTGCACAAATTTGAAGTTAACGTCCAAGGATGAATCAATTTACACAAGTTTCTCTCATCTCTGCTTAAAGCACTCTCTCTAGAGTTTCCCTACCAATGATGTCTCTAAGGAAAGAGTAAATTTATTCACTCTTACTTAAACATATGCATGGTATCTTGGTGTACATTTCACCTTGTTCAGTTTCAGTTCAAAAGGTTGGATATTCACACTAGAAAAATCAAAGTGAAACATACTGAGTGAAACACATTCCAGTATTTGCACTTTCTGCCTTTGGAAAACTCAGTAATGAGCCAAAGATGTTTGTAAATATTTCTGAATTTTTTTGTGTTAATATTTCAAAGATAAACTTTGAAAAAGCCTAACACAAAGGGATGATGATTGAACTTTTTAGCAATTTACATCTATTTCTAAGGCTAATATTCATGAAAAAATCTACTTAGTTCTTTGAAATCTTGACATCTTTTTCTTTCTCCAAAAACTGTATTTTCATGGAACATGTATTTAAACTTCAAATAGACTTGTGATGGGCAATTTGTGGTATTTAACTGCACTTAAAAATTCATGCTTGAAGTTTCAATACCAGAAACTAGCATCCATGATGTTATTTGCACAAAACAAAATGTAAGAAAACATGTTTTTAAAGTGAAGTAAGGCAATTTTTATCGGAAAAGAACATGAGGTTAATGAAGAAAAAGGTGCTTGAAATGTAAGAAAAGATCTTGAAATATTTCTTCTCATATTTAACGTTATTCTCTTTGTTGCTTTTTCTTTCTTTCTTTTTTTGAAAAATAGAAGGAGAACACATCTCAGTGTGTCTGGAAAGAGCCTTGGGGAATTGAGCTCACTTGTTAAGAGAGAAAGGAACTAACCACATTATATGATAATTAAAATATTTTCTACTTCAAATTCCCTTTGAATCTTTATTCTATCAAAAGCTGGAATGAAAGAAAGCCTGATGAAAACCCCATCTCTCCTGATTTGTGATGACAACAGCCTGTTATCACAGGATGTTTTTTTAAAACACTGTTGTTACGGCACGATTAATAACATAAGAGAATCCATATCGTTCACTAACACAATCTTCCATCCATACCAGGACTACAAACGGCTTTGTATGTCTGCGTAGACATTTCCCTGTTAGTAAAATATATGTTAACTCTGACAGTGAAATTCTACAAAGAACTTTTGTAGAAATCTTTATGATCAATGGAACCCTACCACCGAAAATCACTTTCTGTACTTTTAACTGGCATGAACTGCTGTTTAGAGGCTGCTTTCAGGATATAAGAACTACATTTTAATTAAGTTTTCTAACAGGCATGCAACACAGAATTGAAAGCAAGAATAAAATTATCCACTTTAAAAAAGAGATATGATTGTAGAGGAAGTAAACAAAGTTGAAAATATTGTGTAAATGCATTAATGAGTAAAACACAAGGCCATATATTTTTGTTATTAGTATCTTTGTGTATGTCGTGTAAAAACACTTAAATGCATTTGAATAGAATAGGTGTTCTTCATGTATTTGCTAGTAAGGAGCTTTTTGTCACTTGCTTATTGAATTAAAAAAATATATGCTTGTAGAAAGTTTCGTCACCTATTCAGTCTAAATCTATATCCCTTCATATTTAACAATTTCATATGTATTTGTGTTTTAAATATAAGAGCACGTTGTACTACATGCTTTGAGGGGAAATTTTTTAAGTGATTAAAAAATATATTTCTTATCTAATAATACCAAAGTCTTATTTATGTCTCTTTGTACATACTATGATGAATTAATGACCAATAGTACAACTGTAATTTTAAAATAAAATAAACAAACAAAACAACAAAAAAGATAGGCTACGTAGTGTCAAAAGATGGTTTCCCCTCATGCCAGTAAAGTTCTAGCTGTGAGCATGCTCAGACACATGGGAGGTACCGAAGTTACTATATTAGAACTCCTTCTGAGGTATAAGGAGGATACATCTAATAACTCAATCGCTGTAAACCTATTGTTATTTTTCTGGTATTAAACATCTCTTCAACCTCAGATTGATTGCAATGTTCCTTCTACTTCATTTCGTCGTTCTGATAGATATCAAAGGTAAGGCTGCTGCTTTCTCGCATAATGAGTGCAGTTTCCAAAAGAATATAATATTTCTCTTTACTTTTATCACATTTATCATAGACTCCTTGCAGCATTTGCTAAACAGACATCCAATCTGCATTTTCATTATCATTGTCAGTAATTGTTCCTAGTCCCATCCTAGCAATTTCTAGATGCAACACATTTTTCATGGAAACCTGCCTTTATATGTCATTAAAATTCTAGATGAAATATATTTTTAAAAGAATGTTGAATATATATGTTATGGAGAAAACTTTAGTATTTGCAAAAAACAATGATAACAAATTAATTAAAATTTTACCTTACAACATTTCAACCTGTTGAAATCTGTTCATTAAATTTATGCAATTGCTAGTTGCTATGTTTCATTAATGTAGTTAAACTAGTTAAGCTGGGAACTGCAAAGCCACAGACAAATCTGAAGCCCAGTATCTCTCCCTAAGAGGAAACCTAGCTAACATCAAATTGTTAAAAATGTACAAAAGTGTACCTATTTTGATAATTCTCTTGTCTGTTTTTGATATTTAAACATTTTTATTTCAGTCAAACTGCTAATTTTCAAGTTAGTGGCATTTTTATTGCAAAGCTGAGAAAGAAGATTTAATCTTCACCTGGTTTTAAAGAAAAGTACAGACTTGTTTTGTTGTGAGCTTGTACATTTGGAAGTAAATAAATAAGTAATGTATTCATCATATTCAAGACATTTTGAGTTTATTACTACTACTAAAAATGTACCTATTTAAGTTCATAGTCTTAAAGACTTTGCAAACTCTCTGAGAATATGTTACAATTTGAAGTTATTTTAATTTTCTGAGAAATTCATTTTAGGCTTTAAAAATATTCACTTTTATTAAATGATCAACTGAATATTTTAAATCTTGATTTAGCATGCAGTGTTTATAAGTAGTTGTTCAAGAACTAACAAGTACAAGATTTTTTAAACATTTAAATTTTAATTTGAACTTGAAGTGATACTAAAACTATGCTTCATATTATCCTAAAATATTCTGATGCACTTAACACGATTTATATTTTGTTGTAATCTCTTACATGAAAAGTTGTTAGCTTATCACTAACGTGTTATATGAAGTATTTCTTAAGAAGAAACAACATATGAGCTCATTTTGCATGACATACAGATGTAAAAAGCAGTCTATTTCTTTGATTTAAGGTCTCTCAGAAGGTCCTATCCTATGCACATTTGCAATATTCAATTTTATGTGATTTTTAAGAATGGACAGTTAAAAGGTTTTTGGGTTCAACACACTTTAGAGAGGTCATCTATACTTTAAAAAATTCTTTAATATACAGGAATATAAGGTTAACCAATTATACAATAGTATTGCTTTTACTTGTAGTAATGCATTTAATTGATTTTGCTTAGAAAAAAATCTGAGATGAAAAAACAGCTATTACTAAACTGTTTTAAGTTTTGTCATAATGTAGTGGCATTCTTTAAAAAAAGAAGGAAAGAAGTTTTAAACATATGATTACTATTTGTTTTTTATTTCTAAGTAAATGCCATATTTCAGATCCATAGTAACAACTTGATATGTATTTATTAATTGTAATTCTCTGGAAATTTTATTTCTAATCTTACATTACTTTGGATTGATAATTTATCCTGTTATATTTAAAATCATTTATTTTCAAATTAGACACGCTAATCAATACTTTGTTATCTTCCTTGTATTTATTAAAGTAGTAATCATTTGCTACATGGACAGCAAAACATTTTTCTTTTTCGCAATAAAATTATAGACAGTTAAAGCCATAAGGCTATAATAAGCAAAGAAAACAATTTCGAATTATGTAAGAGCAAAGATTTCTTTTTAAAGTTTAATAAATATCTGTATTAGATTCATAGGGCCAAATCTAAACCAAAAAGGGTAGAAATTATATTTTGTCTTTTTCTTCTGGCCAGGACCAGCTTGAGAGTGTGAGGAATCAATGATACTGTCTGAAGCTACAGACATTAATTTATAAGTAATGATAACCTATCTTATTACCACTTTCTACTGTATTGTATCATCCGTTTATTCACTGGGTATCCTTATTAACCAGCTTCAAACCACCTCGCACTCGGAAAAAATAGTTTTTTGTGGACTAATCATGGACAGTACTAGAAACCAAAACATGGGCTTACATGGGAAATTTAAATCATGAAGTGTCAGAAGGTTACTTAGGAACTACCAATTTCTACTTACTCAATTTGCTAACCTTGGAAAAATGCCGTCATCAAAAGCAGGGACCCAGCAGCATTTTGAAGTGAGCAGTGTTTGACTGCCCCCTAGTGGACAAGTTCAGAGCTCAACTCCGACCGTCCTTTTTCTGAGTTCATATTGGTCTCTGACTTAAGGTTTTCCAATTAAATTTTAATTTCACACAATTACATCCAGGCTTCTGATAGCTGTGAAAATCAATTATAGTGCAGGCCAGTCATACTGAGAGGCTACAGCAACACCACTAATGAAAAAGAAATGCATCTGCCTAGGGGCTGAATGGAGCCCGCTGTGAGGAAAGAGGGAAAATACCAGAAACTCAGAAGTTAAAACCACTCAAAATGTGCTAACTCTAACAGCACTACTAAATACATGTGGCAACAGATGTTTACCATTCGTTCATCTCACGGTGAGTAAATATGACCAGATGTATTAAGAGTTTTGAGGACTCTCACTTGAACTGACAAAATTGGCTAAATTCTAGAGATGAAATTGGAATGCTGCTTTTAAGTAAATTGATATTGAAAAATGGCGTGTTTTTATCCTAGGAAATTGTGGCCTGAATAAAACTCAATTAACTAAGAATAGTTTTTGTGTACATAGTTATGTAATAATAAATGCACACCATTTTCAGGAGAGCATGTATATATATACATATAATATATTGTATTACATATATTATATATACATATATCTCAATGTATAATATTGAGAACCCAAACTGCCTGGTTTACTTGTCCAGTAAATATATAACCTAACGTTCACCAGGCAAAATGAATGTGCTTGTTTTACATGAGAAATAACGGTGGAATTATCTGAAAATGAAAAATACACCTCTCTTCCATGCTTTATTCACATATACCAATTTCTCGGCCCTCTACTTCCACTAGAGAAAAGAATACCTTTGCAATAAATTTCCATGTTGCTAAGTACATCAGAAAAGTGCCTCCCAATCAAAATGAAATGACGGATGTAATGATTTTGCTTCTCTCGCCTCCCCTTTGACCGTGCCTCCTTTCTGTTATTTGTGTCTAGCCCCAGTGCCTCCGGGCCTGGTTCAGCAGTTACCATTTCTGCTGCTTGGATTGCTAGAACACGTGCCTAAATGGAACCAAACAAGTATGAATGACATCGAATTATATCTTCAACACCAGCTTGCTGTTGTTTTTTTATGTCCATGGTGATTTATCTACAATTCTGAAATCCAGAAAGCTCTGAAAATGGAAAGTTTGAACACTTGCCTACCAATCTGGTCAGAATTGGCCACTAGATCATCTACCCAGAGGCTATTTGGAGGCTTTATTTATAAACTTACTGCAAAATTTCATGCATTGTGATGCAGATAAATATTAATGTGTTTAATTATGGGATGTTCCCCCAGACCTAGCAAGGAATATTATGTAATTTATAGTGCGTATATCATATTAACTTTTAAAAATAAAACAAATTATAAACTCTGAAACACATCTCTCCAAAGGGTTTCTATGAAGGTATTACAGATCTGTACTAGCCATCGCCCTGTTTAACTTACCCACTGTCCTGTGTCACATTTTTCTCACTAGTAGGATCTGACTGCTTTCTTTGCCCACGAAAGTTGTGAGTTAATAGAATAAATGTTTGATGAAGAAAAGATAATTTTAACCAATTCTCCCTTTCTCTGGCTCTAGTTTACTTTTTATTCAATCAAATTCTTAGAAAAACGTTAGTGAGTGTATTTTCCTTTCTAATAATTCCAACTGTATTTAAATCTGTTCTGGTTTTATAATGATAGTATTATGTCATATTATTATATCTGGTTTTGTTCATGATATTATTCCTTGCATTATTTCTATGAGAATTTTAAATTACACAGATTTTTGATAGCTCTTTGAAGCACCATCATTTAGTTCCCCAGGTATACATTCTCCCCGTTTTGGAGCCCTGGACATTTTCATGAACTTGGAGGGACGTTTTCCTGCATGGTCTCCCTATGAATGGCCCCATAACTGCTTCAATATAGCCATTGGAGTGCTCAGATCTGAGCCATAGTTTATATTAGCATCTCAGGGATTTCACCTCGTGGGCCATCCAATTCCAAATCTCACGCCCAATTTGCAAAGGTTTTGACTGCTGATTTTCCCTGCTGGTCATGGGCAATGAGCAATATTCAAATCACAGCCTTGAGTGGTCAGGCAGAGCTATTTCAATCCTCATTCCTTGCCAGGGGCTCGGTCCCAGCATGTGGCTTCTGTAGGTCCCAGGGTCACCTGGGCGGGTGGCATCCAGCCCCATCTCAAACAGGCCCAGAACCCAGTCTCACTGCTCATCAGCCCCAGCTCCCTGTTGACCAGATGGGTCAGTTCCTCTCACAACAGTGGCTTTTCCTCTAGTCATATATTCTGTGCAGAGTTGTCTCTTCCATGAGCTAAGTGTTTTAATGAAAGAACATAATATCAACGTTTTCCGTGTCTGTGGAAAAGAGTATGTCACAGGGAGCATATCCAAGACTTGCTCACGATAGGTCATCTGGACTCAGAAGCTAAGAAAACAAGGTGGTTTTTATTCTTGAGATTTTGCCTTCTTAGAGATTGGACATGGGTGGGCACACACACCAGAGATGTGGTCATGAAGTCAAGGGTTACACAAATGTAAGGGATGGGCTAGGAGAGGCAGCACAGTGATAGGATCCTGGACTTAGGGTTAACAGACCTGTGTTCAAGTCACAGTGCCTGATCCTTACCTGCCTTTGACCTTCAGCCTCACACCACATGACCTCTCAGCCTCAGCCATCACACTGGTATAACTGTTGAGTTTCTAAGAACCACTTGTGATGGCATTAAATAGATTCTAGGACTCCAGCCCCCATAGATTCAATAGGTCCAGGGTGGTATGTGGGTGTCTGCCCATCCTAGAAGTGTCCCAGGGATCTGATAAACGTGTCCCATGGATCCCACCTCCAGAAACTGGTATTACAGGTAACACATCAAAATATAAGTAGGCTTTTTTAAAAATAAGACATGCAAATTCCTTGTTATCCTCTTTGTGTGTACCGAGATTGCTAATTGGGTTCGCCTGGATTATTTAACTTGTTCATTCTACCTGAAAAGGTTTTTTTTTTTTGAATTTTGGGGATTATGAGGACAAGTTAAATAGTTGGCAAGGGGACAGCTGAACCCGTATTGTCTAATGACCAATATACAGTCTCTTAAGGGATGGTATAATTTTTAGAAGTATAATTAACATGTAAGTTTATAAAGCAGTCTTGATGTGAATTAGCACTCCCTTCTTTGGAAGAATTAGTAAACCCATGACATATGTGGCCAGGGAAGAGTCCTGATTTGGAGAAAGATTCTCTTTCTCAATTGTTCCCTGGATTTCATTACCGACTCTTTTGTTTATGATCCAGCCAGTGGACACTGGAATTAGTCATTTGCTGGATGAGAGTGCTAATTCTTCAGGGACCTTCCTTCTCTCTCCTTCCCTCCCCTTCTCCCCTCCATTCCGTGCCCCCCAACCCCCATCTCTTACTCACACTTTGCGTGAGACTTTCCGTCTCATCTGCACAGGCTAAAAATAGTGTATTCTGTTGCTGCAGATAGTCCTACTCTTAATTTCCTTTTATGTAAATTCATGAAATGTAAGAAATGCAAAAGATATTGATTCGCTTTCATTCGGCCTTTGAGGGCCATTGAAAAAGTGTTTCCTCAAAAGCCTCAAATCCTGTCTGAGGTTGAGATGAAAAAGTTGTAGGTAAACTTACCTATAGGCAGGAAAAATAATCCGTGCTGAGCGTTACTGAAAAACTCTGTTCCCTTGCTCTGCAAATTCCTTATCCTCTCTTGTGTGTACCGGGATTGCTAATTGGGTTCGCCTGGATTATTTAACTTGTTCATTCTACCTGAAAAGGTTTTTTTTTTTGAATTTTGGGGATTATGAGGACAAGTTAAATAGTTGGCAAGGGGACAGCTGAACCCGTATTGTCTAATGACCAATATACAGTCTCTTAAGGGATGGTATAATTTTTAGAAGTATAATTAACATGTAAGTTTATAAAGCAGTCTTGATGTGAATTAGCACTCCCTTCTTTGGAAGAATTAGTAAACCCATGACATATGTGGCCAGGGAAGAGTCCTGATTTGGAGAAAGATTCTCTTTCTCAATTGTTCCCTGGATTTCATTACCGACTCTTTTGTTTATGATCCAGCCAGTGGACACTGGAATTAGTCATTTGCTGGATGAGAGTGCTAATTCTTCAGGGACCTTCCTTCTCTCTCCTTCCCTCCCCTTCTCCCCTCCATTCCGTGCCCCCCAACCCCCATCTCTTACTCACACTTTGCGTGAGACTTTCCGTCTCATCTGCACAGGCTAAAAATAGTGTATTCTGTTGCTGCAGATAGTCCTACTCTTAATTTCCTTTTATGTAAATTCATGAAATGTAAGAAATGCAAAAGATATTGATTCGCTTTCATTCGGCCTTTGAGGGCCATTGAAAAAGTGTTTCCTCAAAAGCCTCAAATCCTGTCTGAGGTTGAGATGAAAAAGTTGTAGGTAAACTTACCTATAGGCAGGAAAAATAATCCGTGCTGAGCGTTACTGAAAAACTCTGTTCCCTTGCTCTGAAGCCATTCCTTCATGGTTGTTTCCTGCTTCCCACTAAAAAATGCCACTCTTAATGGATAAAATGAAAGTTCCTGTGGCCAGGATTCTCACCTGGCCCTGGTTGGCTAGCTCACTCCACACGTGTGAGCAATACGTTGCTATTGACTCTATATAGAGAGCCCTGCCCAGTGCTCTGAGTGACATGGTGGTATGGCTTTAAGGCTGCAGGACTGCAGAGCAGAGGCTGGAGTGATGGCAGCATCGAGGACAGAGGCCCAGAGGACAGCTGTGCGGGCAGACAGGCCCAGAGGATGACCGTGCGGGCAGAGAGGCCCAGAGACAGAGACTGGCTTGCTGTGTGCAGACTCGCTCTGAGTGGATGGGATTTTAGTGACTGACCTGCCATCATGGAAATAAAGTTGGGTATAACCCTTACACCCCAAGAACGTTCTACTGTCATTTCTTTGGCCTCATGGAATCCATAGTGAACTTGCCCGGGGCTGAAACCCATTGGCAAGACACTACTTAAGTTGTAACTACTAAAGCTAAAATTATCTACTTGGAAAATAGATTGCCCTCACTAAAAGCACAGGGTTTTGCAATGCTGTGTTATTTTCATTCATTGTATGTATGAACTGCAGGAGTTTTGCAAGGAGTAAAAGCATGGGGCAATTCGCTGTCCTAGAACCTGATTTCCAGGTGTCGAGCATATAGTGTTATAAGCCAGTGTGGGCCATAGAGTTCACCAGGAAATTGCCCACCTCTCCTCTTCTGCTACCTCTGCTGTCTATGGAAGATAGCTTCAAGCAAAAAGGCCAAAGTAAAAAAGAAGTATTGATAACAAGATAAATGAGAAAAGGGAAAATGAGCACAGAACTTGTATATGCACCTAACCCTCACTGACATATATCCAACACAAACTTAGCCTGTTTCTGACATGATCATTGAAGGACCTATATGCTCCCTACTTCCACATACAGGGATTTAGGTTATGTGTAGCCCGATTACAGAGACAATTTTAGTATCCCTGAAAATGTTAACTTAGTTTAGATAACGATTTTGAGGCATATGCTATGTGCTAAAAACTGAGAACTTTTCTAGGCATCAGGACATTCAAAATTAATAAAGTAAATTCCATTCCATAGATGGGGCACAGTAAACTGTAAGAAGAAAAATATCTCTAATTATAATAAATTCCATAAATATTACAATAGACGTATGTGCAAGATGCTCTGCAAAGAAAAGAGAGGAAGTTCATCCTCTGGAGTGGTCGTGAAGGGATCAGTAAAGTTTGCACAGAAATGACTTTTGAGATGAATATCAAAGGATGATGAAATGCAAAACGAGAAAAGTTGCATTTCAGACATACAGAACAGGGCAAACTAACGTCTCAGTGTCTTATTACCGTAAGAAGCGTGTTTCCCTGATGGAACACACAGCGATTATAAGAAGTACAGGAGAACTGTCCACTGGCTATGCTTGATCTGATATCACTTTGAATGATTTAGTTTCTTCATTTTCAATACTATATGTTAGGCATTGATGAATACATCCATTTTTTTAATCCGTTTTATTTTGCAAGGACATTTAGGCTGTTTCCAGTTTTGTCCTTTTATGAGTACTGTTTCTGTGATATCCTTGTCTGACTCTCTTGGAGCACATGGGCATGCATTTCTACGGATATCTGTATCTGGAAATAAAACTGCTGACTTATAAGGTTCCCAGAGCTTCAAGTTTGGTACGTCATAAATGACAAACTGGTTTCCAAAGCAGTTGCTCCAATTAACACTCCCACCCGTGTGTGAGAGTTTACATAACTTCATATCCTTGCCAAATAATGTGTGATTTTTAAAAAAATTATAGCCATGCTGGTAACCTGTGTGCTATTTCATTGTAGTTAAATTGGCATTTCCCTGATCACTAATTAGATTTAATACTTTTTCAGATTTTTTTGGTCATTTGGATATCCTCTTATATTTAGAGTCTATTCAAGCTCTTGATACTTTTTCTATTTACTGTTCATCTTTTCTTTATCAAGATGTGGGACCACTCGCTCTCTAATATATATGTGTATATATATATATTATACATATATATATCTAAGGTAGAGAATATAAATATACACATAGATATAAATATAAAATATATATGTATTAGAGAGTATTAGAATGTATTCTAATTATAGACTTTGAAAGTTTTTGAAACATCTACTCTGCAGCTTACTTTTATACTTTCTTAATAGTGACATTTTCTTATCTTTCAACAGTTCCTAATTTTAGTCTAGTTTCTCTCTCTTTTCTCTTATGAGTGATGCTCTTGTTTGTTGTTTTTGTATTTTCTTAAAATCTGTACCCCAAAGTCATAAGGACTTTCTCCTATATTATTGTGGATAAAATCAAAGTTCCTGTGGCCAGGATTCTCACCTGGCCCTAGTTGACTAGCTCACTGCACACCTGTGGGCAATACATGGCTATTGACTCTATATAAAGAGCTCCACCCAGTGCTCTGTGTGTGAGACGGTGGCACAGCTGCGAGGCTGCAGGAGAGCAGAGCAGAGGCTGGAGTGGTGGCAGTGCCAGGGACAGAGGCCCACAGGATGACTGTGCAGGACGACTGTGCAGAGAGGCCCAGATAATGGCTGTGCAGACAGAGGAGCCCAGAGGCAGAGACAGGCTTGCTGCATACAGACTCACTCTGAGTGAACGGGATTTTAGTGACTGACCTGCCACCTGGAAATAAAGTTGGGTATAACTCTTTCACCCCAAGAACATTTTGCTGTTAATTTCTTTGGTCACTTTGAATCCATAGTGAATTTGCCCAGGGCTGAAACCCATTGCCAAGACAATTGGTGTAGTCGGCAGGATTCATTGTTGACCAAGGAAAAAGACAGGCTGCCCTTATGGGAGGGGTGCTTCAGCGGGCTGCCCCTGTGAATGGGGAGACAGTGGATTGTCCCCCAGTGGGTATGTGGTCTGAGGTGGCTTGCCTCCTAGAGGACTGGGCCCCACCCCAGGACTGGAGGCAAGTGGAGGTGACACCTGAAGCAGTAGGGATGGCCCTTGGTATAGTAAGTAGATCCTTTGAGAAGCAGAGTGCCCGTGAGGCAGCAGGGACTGTGGGTTGGCTGCTTCTCACAGTATTAAAAAAGTCTACAGAAGAGACCCAAGAAATGGCGGCACGAGAACACGAGCTGCAAACTTCTGTGGATTCCCTGAGGAAGGAGATGGCACTGATGCGAGAGGAGGCAGCATGAGAGTGCCGGCAGCAAGGAGCCATTGGAGATGAGATGGCAGTGCTGCCAGGTGTTCTGAAGGAGGAAGAGGCCTCACCTGGCAGAGGTGGCACTCAGTTGACTAGCTCACTGCACGAGGCCTGTGGATGCACAATACATGGCTGAAGGGGTTGACTCTATATAAAGAGCTCCTATACCCAGTGCTCTGTTCTGTCGGGATCAGAGATGGGAAACTGACAGTGGCCTTGAGGCAGTGCTGCAAGAAGAATTTAAGGCTGCAGGAGAGCAGAGCAGAGGCTGGAGTGGTGGCAGTGCCAGGGACAGAGGCCCACTTTTTGCTGGAGAGGATGACTGTGCAGAGAACGACTGTGCAGACCTGGCTCTGGTTGACTAGGCCCAGATAATGGCTGTGCAGACAGAGGAGCCCAGAGGCAGAGACAGGCTTGCTGCATACAGACTCAGACTCGCTCTGAGTGAACGGGATTTTAGTGACTGACCTGCCACCTGGAAATAAAGTTGGGTCAATTTCTTTGGTCACATTGAATCCATAGCAAACTTGCCCGGGGCTGAAACCCATTGGCAAGACAATTACCTTCTGGAAATTTCCTTGGTTTACCTTTAATATGTAGCATGATCCACCTCTAAGTGACTATACTCAGCACTGCTCTGCAGTGCCACTAGGTCATAAATCAAATGTTCATATGTGTGTGTCTTTTTCTGAGCTATCTATTCTGTTCCATTGATCTAGTTTTCAATGTGCCCTGATATCGTACTGCTTAAAGAATTGCACCACTGTAAGTCTTGATACACAGATAAGTTTTCTCATCTTGTTCTCTTTCTTCAAAGCTGACTTGGCTGGCTCTTTCTCTCCTTCTACATTACCATCTGCCTTTCAGAAGCAACTTATCCATTTCTGCACACATATACATGCACACTCCTGGATTTTTGTTGTTTTGAAACTATAGATGAATTTGGGATAAATATTAACATCTTTAAAATAGTAAGTCTCCATTCATTTAAGTCTCTAATGTCTCTCAATAATTTTATATACTTTGCATAAATGTCTTGCAGATTTTTGTTAGCTTTATTCCTAAATATATGATGTCGATGTGATAGTAAAAGGTATTTTTTTAAACATATCATTTTCTAATTGTTTGTTGCTGATATATAGAAATTAAACTGATTTTACAGAAACCTTTCTAAACTCACTAATACTAATAGTTTATTATTCTGGATTTTTTTATGTTCACAATCATACCAGTCATGAATGAGATTCATTTTCTCTCTTCCCAATAATTATACCACTGATTTACTTGCCTTGTCTAACTGTATTTGCTAAGTCCTTCCACATACTGTTGAAGAAATGTGGTAATGGTGAATATTGCTGTCCTGTTCCCAGTCTCAAAGGGAAAGCCATCAGAAATTCACCACTGAGTATATTATGTTAGAGGTTTTTATAAATATCCTTAATTGAATCAAGTAAGTTACCTTCTGTTTTTAGTTTGCATAGTTATTTTAAAGTCAGGATCTGATAGTTTTCTCTCTGGAGCCCCTGTCTGTCATGAGCAGAGTTAAAGACAAGTGACAAACTAGAAGAAAATATTTATGAGTTATACAACAGAGAGCTAAGCTCCCCAAAGAATTCTGGTAACCTTGCTAGATGCTACTTTCTCACACATATTAGAACACTGTTCCAGGCCACCGCTGTCAGGAATGAAAGTTTTACCAATCCATGAGCATAAATAAATTAGATTTTCATAAAGCTAAAATGCCTTCCTTTCAAAGGGTTGTCTTTTCTTCTGTGGGTATGTTCTCTCATTTTAACAGTAAAATACTATTTTTCTAACAAACCATTACTGTAAAACACAGTAACTCAGGGTTTTTTAATGTTCTTATTTGAAAAACTAAAATATTAGTAACTTTTTGCAGATCCCTCTAACGTCTTCAGTTGATCCGATTGATGTGAGAAACCTCTGACTTCATCTGTGTATCAGTGACCCTCAAGGAATTGGCAAAGAAAAGGAAGCCAGTGCATTAAGGAGAAAAGGGGTGGTGATAAGGAAACCTTTGGAGATTACGGAGAAGGAGGAAGTAAACCAGGGCAGTGCGACATCACGAAGACAGGGCAGAAAAGGGTTTCTACTTGGTGACTGCGGTTGGCTGTGTTAGTGCTGCGGAGAACTATGAAATGCTTGCTGTGTTTAGTAACAAAGAGGTTATTAGTGCTTCTGGTGTGACGAATTACAGCAGAGCAGCAGGGCCAAGACGGAATGCCTTTCAGAAGAAAAAAGAGTGGTGAAGAAGTGGAGACACTGACTTGTATGAATTTTCGGGGAAATTGACTTGCAAAAGGAGCAATGTGTGCCTCCATCCTCATGTGGACAGAGTGGGATTTGAGTTGATTGGCTGCTTGCTTGAGTAGCTGACTGGAGGAGATTGAATAAGATTAATGTTAACAGAAAAACCCTAAAGTAGAAAGACAGGGGTATTGAAAATATAAGAGATAAAGGAAATCATTAACAGAGAGATTCTGAGAAGAGGTGGTTAGATGGAATATAGAACACAGAGGAGAGGCTGCACCATGGGCAGGAAGGGAGACCTGTATCCTTGGTCCACCAGAAAAGATGCTTCCAGGACTCCAGCCAAGACTGTGTGGCCTTTACATGGCTCAGCACGAGTCCGTCAGTGTGAAGGGGGCCCCTGCCCATGTCAGGGCCCCCGAAGTCTGGGATGCACACAAATCTGTAATCCAGTGAGACTAGAATCGGGGAGAATTACCACCAAGAGGAAAAATAGCCAGTGAAAGTCCCTGGGACAGAGCAGTCAACAAATCCGAGAGGAATAAAGAGAAGCAAAGGGCAAAAGCTGTCCCCTTGTGTCCTCTCCACGTTTCCCATCAGACTTCACCCTGTCCCCTTCATGGACACCCTCCCCATGGCCACCTAACCTTCACACGCCACAGTGTTCATTCTCTGAGTTCATTGTGCTCACGCAGGGTGTAGGAAGAACATAGTCTCTCAAACTCAAGCAGAACAAGATGGGTGTTTGAAGACTGAAAGGCAAGGCTTTCAGCTAAAAGAAAGCATCTCTCAAGGGGAAGTGCATACAGTTTCCTAGTCAGTAAAAGAGATTGTTTGGGAGACAAGCGTTCCTTGTGCCCTTATACGCCTTATAACCCAGCAAAGGCCTGAACATTCTGTATGTGATCCACGTAAATGCACCAGTGCAGGCGGCCTTGACATAGCATCTAGAGGGCATTCAGTTAACATTTTCTTGATGCTGAATGAGTGGTTCCTCTGGGGCTGCTCTCTCAAGAGTAGCTGGCTGTCTAGCGTCTGTGGCAGAGATGTCACCTGCGTCTGGACGGGACTGAACTCCGCTAGGAGTGGTGCCCTCTGGGAAATGGCCTCCCTGGCCCGGATCCTCTGGGGTCCCTGCATCCCTGGGACCACGGAGTTGTCGTCTCTGGCATGACTGTGGAGAGAGCCTCAGCCGGAACACCAGGCTGAGGGGATAAAGGCTTTTCTCAGCTTTAAGCAGGATTAGCATTGGCACAGAATCAGAGAAAGCAAAGAAGGACTTGAACGTCTCCTTGGATGCTTAAACTGAGAACCTGAAAGGTCGTTCTCGCCTGTTGTTTCCCAATAATACAAGGAAGGTGCTGGTGGGCAGCAAAAAAAAAAAAAGTCCTTGGGCAGCAGTCCAGTAGGCTTCAAAAAGCTATCAAAGAGTCATTTAAAATCCCTTTGCACACACATGTCCAGAATATTGACCATAAGATGGAAGAGAGACTATTCCTGCGCCATGTCCTCCAGGTGCCCACACCTCCCGCTGGCCATGGATCTGGCAGGGGCCCCACAGAAACTGCTGCGGAAGCTATCAACATAGCTTTTATGGACGCATGCTCCATTTTTATAATCCCCACGTTTCCATAAAAGCTCGCTTTTTCCATTCCCACAGATGGCAGGAAGAATAGACAGCAGAATATACCCTCCACAGATGTCTACTGATTCTTTTTCATTATGTGCCAAATACAGCAGGGATTCTTAATTATGTTTTAAACTGTATGACAGAACAAAATAATAAATGGAATAAACAGAAGACTAAACAATATTTTGTCATAGGAATAAAAACGTCAGCCTGAAACTTTGGGAGGTTTAAATCTTGTAGGGGCCCTCTTCCTTCGATTCCTCTTTTATTCCTAAAGGACCCATTCATTCATTCATTCATTTAAAAAGTTACTGAGCACCAAGTACCAGGCCCTAAGTTACAGGATGGGGATTCGGGATGCAGAGGGCAAGGGGTAGGGGATAGGTTTCATTTGTTTACTTTCAATTCATATAAAATTTATACCTTAAGATGTCTTCAGGAAGATGCCATTCTGGGGTGAAAATGGGGAATCATGAGAAATGCAGTGGACAGACTCTGTTTGCGCATGGCCAGTCTTTCCCCTCCCCTCCCTCACCCATCCTTTCTAGATGTAACCCAGTTTTTTCCACAGAAAAAGAAACGATCTCGATCCCTCTCATCTGTGACCGTTGAATGTTTGTTTCCCTCTAAGTGAGTCTGTCGCTGGGAGAGAGGCATTATTTGGGTCTAGCCCTCAAAGAACTCAAGGTTATCTTCATGGTAAATCTCATAAGGGAACACAAAATACCGCCTTCAAAATACCTTATATAGCCTCAGCCTTCTATTGCAAAATTGTCTTTAATCAAATGTTTGAGCAATTCTTCTGGACCATTAAGGAAGTATTATTGTTAGAAGTTTATGAGGACATTTTTCATTGCTTATTTGTCATGAACAGACCCCATTAATTTTCAAAAGAGAGTTGAGGCTGCTTAAAACAGAAACTGTAATGTCCTATGGCAGTTAAGAGAGAAAAATGTGGAGAAGTAGGGGAAGTTTTATTATATAGCTCCTGTTATTTTTTCAAAGAAGTCACAAAACATCACGCAATGCTAAGGTACAGCAAGCCTCCCTCCTACACTAGACCTTTCTTAAGTCCTCTTTTCTTAGCTTGTGCTGAAATGGCCTGTGTGACAAGGTGAACTGAGGGCCCATCGTAGGCCAGGCAGTCTCCAGTACTTCACAAGCCTTAGCTTGGCCAGCTCCTAAAACATACCCATATGGAAGATATTACCATGAATTTTATTCTAAATAGGAGAAAACAAAAGTTTAGTGATCAAGTATCTTGCTCAAAGTCATACCACTAGTGAGTGGTAGCGCAAATTCTAATCCAGACAGGTCTGATAATCTCCAGAGTACTTCATTAACGAACATTTAAAAATAGTGGATCACATCCCATTAGCGGATCATGAGGTCAATATAGTGGCCTATGAGTCCTTTTCAACCGAGTAAGTCAGAATAGCAATGATTGGAGTACATCCCACATAGTAAAAGGCAAGGAGTATTTGAAGAAATTGTTTTCAGTGGTGCGCATGTGCGTGCATGCTTATTTGTGATACAAAACTTATTCCTGTGGGTGACTATCTTTAAAAAATTCCAAAACTGTTGCACTGAGATATATTGATTCTCATTCATTCATGTTCCAAACATAGAAGGACTACTAGTTTTTATGACTCTGCCCTCTACAAAAGAAATTAAGAGATTTCAAAATCTATGACTCAGTATGCTTCTTGCTGGGTGAACAGGCTTCACCGGCCAAACCCCACAGCCATGTAGCAGAGGGTTCCCTAAAATAGTCAGACCTGACTGGTCTCTTGGGCCTAGTTGCTGGTAGTAAATCGTTCATCTATCACTGCCTTAGAAGCAGAGAAAATGTTTTTTGCTTTTGTAAGAACAAAAATCCAGTGGGTAGAAAGCATAGGCCACATCACCACTCAGGGAAGGCCTTGCAGATGATGCATGAGCTTCTCTGGGACAGTGTCACTGTTACATTGACTATCCCCAGGAGAGGGCCAGACCCTCCTCTTTTATGCACTTATGGGATTTTGAGGGTCTTCATGACTGAAGATCTAAAGCTGAAGTAATGAGATCATCTACTCTTCCTCTCTAATGAAATCACTAAAAGCTTAACATGCACTTGTAGCTCAGACATCTTTAGTGCCTATATCAAACTCCTGCCCTGTAATAAAGGGCATTATTTGCTAAACAACAAGGGCCAGCAGGCTCCACTATCTTGAGGAAAGCCTGGTGACCTGCCTGGTGGGAAAGCAGGTCACTCCCAGTCAGCATCTTCTTGGAGGACCCAGACGTAACAAGGGCATTTCCCCAAGAACCAGAGTTAAAAGTGCTGCCGTGTTCTCAGGCTTCATTTTGTCATCTTTATGTGGAAATAATAACACCAACCACACAAAATTGCTATTAAGATTAAGTGAGATCATTAGGATACACCCAGTACAAAGTAGATGGTGCCCCATGAAGGTTTGCTCTCTAGCTTTCCACTATATTAAAAAACATCTTGCCATTGACTCAAGGAAATTTCTGGCCACAATTCAGTGGCATGGTTAGGAATACTTGGCCAACATCCCTCTCGCCCTTCAATTACTCCTAATGACCTGTAGCCATGCCTGAGTCTACAGTCTCTTTAAATCAGCTTCTGGGACATTTAATCCTGTACTCCTTTTTTTTTTTAATTTTTTAATATAATTTATTTTATTATCATTAATTTACAATTACATGTGCAATATTACGATTATTAAACTACCCCTTCATCAGGTCCCCCCCACCAGCCCCATTACAGTCACTGTCCATCAGCGTAGTGAGATGCTATAGAATCACTACTTGTCTTCTCTGAGTTGTACTGCCCTCCCCGTGCCCCCCCAACATTACATCTGCTAATCGTAATGCCCCTTTTTCCCTCTTATCCCTCCCTTCCCGTGTGTACTCCTTTTTTAAAACTACGTGACTTCCACAATTTTACTATCTACAAAGAACATACCTCTTTATTTTCTGAAAAGTACGGTTACAAAATTGGAAGAATGTCTCTTACATCTAAATGTCTGGCATGTTTTGGTCATTCTATGCACAGAGCAGGAAATTTTCTCAGTGTTAATTATATTTCCTTTCTGCATTCCTTCCTTCAACCCAGCAGCTGTTCAACTCTTGTCTTCTCTTACGTTCTCTGCACAGAGACTGTTCTCAATTCGTACTCATAGAGGACATAACGCTTCTTGAAATGTAGGTCCCTGACGCAGTTGATTCCTCAGAGCAGAGTGGTTAAGAGTGGGTCTCTGGGATTGGGGACGGGGGTGATTTAAACCAGCCATATGTGACTTTCCAGACGGGTGACAGCATTCGACCTCCTTACTCCTGAAACATAAAGGATAGTATCACCCATACATGGATGAAGGAAGAGCTGAGATGAACCATTGTGCAAAGGCCTGCCACACAGTAAACTCAACAAATGTCAGATACTATTACTATTATCTCTCCTTATTCTGCATTCCTAATTCACGCTTCAACAATCCTTTTGCCTATGCATCTTTTGTTATAAGTCACCTCAAATCCCTGTAAAGGACTAATGAGCAAGCAAATCCTTCTATTTGATTCTGCTAACTGATTTCATACAAAAGCAGCGCAGTAGCTTGGGGTTTGTTTACTATTGCCTTCACCAAGTGAAGTCAGAATGGGCCTTAACTTCACTGTTTGTGCAGCTGGTGTTGGGTTCCCGATGGTGATTGGGTAGAACGTTCTAATTAAGAATTTCAAAGAAATTGTGCACTGAGGATAACACGAGACAGAGACTCAACACGGAGGGTTCCTGGGGAAGAGCCATGGGACACCAGGGCAGGAGCTCGGCCATATTAGCACTTTCTCGCTATTACATGAGATTTTTTTTGTCCCTTTTCACGTAGATGTTGCACTGACCGAAGGCAGTACAATGGCTCCTTTATGCCAAAAAGGATATTTTCCCTGCGGGAATCTGACCAAGTGCCTCCCCCGCGCTTTCCACTGCGACGGCGTGAACGACTGCGGGAACGGGGCTGATGAGGACAACTGCGGTGAGTGGGCCTGCCGGGAGTTCCCGGCACGCTGCACACGGAATGACGGTCACGCAGTAGCGGGGAGCATTTGCTCTTCTATAGGGAACCCTTTTGTACCACAAGTAATTGATCCCTGATTTCTTGGTCGTGATGACCTGAATTTTCATAGAGGTTGCTTAAATCAGAAATACAGTATTATAAAATACAGAACTACAACATGTATAGAATACAGTATTGTAAAATTAAAAATATTTTATAAAAATTGAAGTTATGTTTTGAAATCTACTTGGATGGCCAGATTTTAATTTTAAATGGCTTCCCGCGACTACCTCCTTAAGGATTACTAATATGATTCAGTTGCAAGAATATCCTAATCCTGCCTTGAGAACGAATTCATTGATTAGGTGTGTCCCCTCCTCATGGAGAAGCTGCTTTCCTTGGCCATGCGCCCCGCCCCTGAGGCTCTACCATCAGTCTAGGATAAGCACCCAGTCTGTGGTCACAGCATCCTAGTGTCTCTGCTGTGATGTCCTAAGGATCTCCTTGTCTTTTCACATACTTACCTCATTAGACGTGGACTCCTCGAGAAGAGTTTATTTGTGGCTTATTTGTTTTGCTGTCACCAGAGCCTAAAACAAGAAAGTCTGTAGTAGGTGGTCAGTTGGTGATGGTGGACAGCTCTCTGGATGCCAGTGGGCAAGTCACTCAAGCTCCTGGCCTTTCCTTCTCACTGCATGGAAATCAGAGATTCTGCAGGCTTATCTGCCTCATGGGGATATTCTGAATTTTGCATATATATATATAGTTCCTATAAAGGCATCAAATAGAATCATTTTTAAAACCATTGGAAGTATTATAAGACAGAAATTAATTAAAGATCGTGGGGCTCAAAGGCACCTGTGGACATTTTAAATTTACTTTTCTGTCTGTGTGGATTTTGGTATCATACATTATAATGTGTACCTTTTCAATGGCAAATGCTAAAGTAATGATACTTCAAATGAGGCCTCCTTTTTAAAACGAATATAATTTTATTGCAAAAAAAGAAAAAGAAACTTGGCAAATAAACAGATTTTATCCTCTGACAAATCAAGAAAATATTATTTCTTTCAACAGGAATGGATAGCCTTCATGAAAAGGAATTTCATTTTTGCTTTATTAGAAAGATCAGGAGACATGAATTTTATCAGAACTCATTACATCTATCAAATATGTATCTACATCTCCATGGGCAGCATATTCATTTGACAAAACAGAATTCAAATTATATTTTATTATTCTGAGGACCTCAAAATTAAGATCAAGCATTTAAAATGTCAGCATAGAAATAGGTGACAGTTTCCAAGATGGATATACGTATGTAAAATAATTACTGATTTCCATTATATATTTCAAGATAAATACATTTGAAATATTTGTAATTGCAAAAAAGGGAAAAACTCCAAATGTTTGCCTAGCTTTTTCTCCCTTACCATTGATGTTATTAATACTTAAACAAATTTTTAATTGACAGAAATTAATTAAAGATCGTGGGGCTCAAAGGCACCTGTGGACATTTTAAATTTACTTTTCTGTCTGTGTGGATTTTGGTATCATACATTATAATGTGTACCTTTTCAATGGCAAATGCTAAAGTAATGATACTTCAAATGAGGCCTCCTTTTTAAAACGAATATAATTTTATTGCAAAAAAAGAAAAAGAAACTTGGCAAATAAACAGATTTTATCCTCTGACAAATCAAGAAAATATTATTTCTTTCAACAGGAATGGATAGCCTTCATGAAAAGGAATTTCATTTTTGCTTTATTAGAAAGATCAGGAGACATGAATTTTATCAGAACTCATTACATCTATCAAATATGTATCTACATCTCCATGGGCAGCATATTCATTTGACAAAACAGAATTCAAATTATATTTTATTATTCTGAGGACCTCAAAATTAAGATCAAGCATTTAAAATGTCAGCATAGAAATAGGTGACAGTTTCCAAGATGGATATACGTATGTAAAATAATTACTGATTTCCATTATATATTTCAAGATAAATACATTTGAAATATTTGTAATTGCAAAAAAGGGAAAAACTCCAAATGTTTGCCTAGCTTTTTCTCCCTTACCATTGATGTTATTAATACTTAAACAAATTTTTAATTGATTTCATTATCAAATTTTTATACTTTTGCTTTGTAATTTGATATTTGGTTTATAGAATAACTGACACATATTCATAACCATTTCACAGGAGACACGAGTGGATGGGCGACTATATTTGGCACAGTCCATGGAAATGCTAATAATGTGGCATTAACACAGGAGTGCTGTAAGTGGTATTGGTTCAAAGACTCAATATCAGCTTTGCAAGCAACATGATTTGCAGCTTATGGATTGATATGGGTAGTGTGATAAATTCCCTTTAGAATTTCAATTTCAGTTCAGCGTATTTCAGTGGTCAACTGATCTGCTGTCTGCCCATAGGCTGAAAAGAAAGAAGAAACAGACATTCTCAATTCATGGTCATTTTATGTATTAGCCTATAACTGCAAGAATATATAGGCATTGAGTAATTGTGACAAATAATAAAGATCTTATTCCCTTTAATTTTTTTCTTCAATAAAGATATTGAGCACCAACTACTTTCCAGCCCCTACATCAGACACTGAAACAACCATAAGATGTGGTCCCAACCCACAAATACATAGTTCATATTGTAGTAAGAAAGACAAATCCTTACAGAGGCAGGAAGGATACACTATTACTGCTAAATTGAAGGGATGATGTTTGCACAGGCAATGTGGACGCCCACTGGTAGAAATGATGGCTCTGCTAGGAGTGGGGAAAGATCCTCAGAAAAGATGACAGTAAGATGGACTTTGAAATCCTTGGGTGGAGGGAAGGGTAGGAGGTAACAGGATGAGCAGGAGAGCAAGACCAGTAAAGTGCTGGAATGGGAAGGCAAAGAGCACGGTTCCCGATGCCTTTGGCAATGGTTCTGAGTGCACGAGGTAAAGGACATGAACTCAGAAGAGGGGCCAGCCCCTAAGGGGCTCTGGGTACACACTTTGGAGATTGGCGTCGAGGCTGGAGATAGAAATATGTCTATGTATATACATGTATTATATATGTATAATGTGAATATGGACATAGTTATGTAGGTGCATATATGATTATATACACACATTAGTAAGTACATATAATATATGCATATCATGCATATATATATTAAATACTGCATTGACAATACCTTACATACTTTATAATACCAGTTTATAATGACCACTTATTATAGACTTATTCACAAGTATATCATATATAAATTTAGAAATTAAAAAGGGTAAAAACAGACAGAACTGAATGTTCTAATATTCTCTTCCTGAACCACACTGAGTCACCTTGCACATGCCCCATTGCGGCTATCACTGCTGTACACAATGGGCAGCCTCGGAAGTTGTGTGCTTATTTTCTTTTAATGAAGAGGAGAAGCACAGGATAAAAAATATATATGTGAAAATGATCCCTCCACCAGAATTGTAGAGAATGGATGAGGGTGGTGGTTTTCTCCTTGGGACAAGTTTGCCCCTAGAGAACATCTATTTATTGATAAATAGAAGTCTGCCACCTCAGGGTTGCAATCTAATAACCACTATTCTCAAAGCCAATAAATGTTGAAGTAACCATTTTGAACTTATCTTTAGGAAGCTGAGCTACCTAGCATAAACGTATACACAACATAGACTATTTCCCAAAACTTTGTATGCTAAAATGCATCTTTTGAATTTGAGCAGGTACTCGATATAAGTGTGTTGAATTTACTAAAATTCAGTGATGTTCATTTTTAAAATAAAGTTTAAAAGTGATTTCGAAGCAGCAGAGCAACTTGAAAGAACTTATAATCAGATTTAAACAAATTAAAAAATGTTAATTTGAAAATAATTCTCATTTTTCTTAGTGCCATCAAAACAAATACCCACAGAATTAGAGACAAAATCAAATGCTTCATTAGTATACCCTGGCCATTTGCTCTGTCAAACACACACACATACACACAAACACAAACACAAACACATACACACAAAGTGACTGTCCCATGGAGTGACTTGGCCTGGTTTCTCCCCAGATTCTTCACACCTTTATATGCCATTATTTTCATAATTATGTAAGTTCCTTCAGAGCAAATTCTGAAACCTTCTTCTTTCTTCTGAATGCTTCAGATAGCTGAATCTTAGGTTTTCTCAGCTTACAGCTTCTTCACAACTTGTACTAACTACTTTAACTTCCTAGCCATGAAAAACAAGAACCCAAATGACAGGGTATCTGACTTGATTTTAATAAGGTGCAATGGTGTCTATGGTAAAACCTGCATCCTGTCATAGCTCTGAGAGGTTCGAAAAGGGAAAAGAACTGAACTGAATTTTAATCAACAGTATTTATTAAGCAACCTCTTTGTGCCATTCAATTAAATTAAATTGCTTCAATTATACCCATTCAAGTTTAAAGATTATACCATAGAGATACACGCAATTATAGTAACATTTTTCATTGAGGAAAACTTAATCTTGCTTCACTATATGCTTTTCTGCTATTTAGATTTTTCTGTGGCTTCTTTCTAATCACTTATTATATGCCTGTGAAATGACCCCTGGAAGCTAGAACTGAGATGAACACCAACATCAGTCTATATTTGATTGGGAGAGGATTCTGACTTGTTTTTATCATAGGCCTAAATTAGTACTTTTAACAAGATGTGAATGTTACACATTCAATGCAAAGAGAACAACATCAGTTCTTAGAGATAAAGTCATAATTAAAGCAAAGTATTTTTTTTCCCTAGTGAAATCTTACTCTTTTTGCCCCTAGTTCTAGACCAGTTTCCACAGCGCTGTGACTGCAAAGAAACTGAGCTGGAATGTGTGAATGCTGGCTTAAAGTTCGTGCCCGTGATTTCCAGCAATGCCACATTATTGTGAGTAGAAGTCATATCTTCATGCTATTTGCCCCTAAAGTCATATGAAAGCCATGTAACCCGATCCAATGTCTCTTTGTTCTGTTTTATGCTGCTTGTTTATTGACAAAATAACAGCATCTCCTTTTAAGACCACCAGCCATCAGAGAATTCCAGTCCTTCTCCAGGGAAAAAACATTTTCAAACTGTACGTTAGATTAGCCAGGTTATGCTTTAGTTCACAGATGTCTGGAGTTCTTATTTTAATTGCTTTCTGATGTATGTATTACTAGGAAAATGCCAGATCTGTACAACTAAAAATAAAACTCAAAAAGAAGAATACTCACATATTCAATCTCATTTTTAATGGTGGCCAAGACTGCAGAGATTATAAGAGCCATGAAACTAGCTATCATCCTGTGAGTTTTTCTGTGCTGTGAAAAAACCTTTTGAGAGCCTCAGGAATTTCAGTCGTGTCATAATTTGAACATGCGTGAGTTGGTTAGGATTTGTTGAGTTTTTCGGTGTTGCTAATTAGAGTAAAAAAGCTAAATCACTGTAGACATTCCAGACTCTTAACTAACTGACTAGACTTGTCAAATGTTTGCAAACTGCTTTAATTGTGCTTCATATGCTTTTCATTCTGCCATGATAAAGTTTTAAGTTACTTTGTTTTTTTTTTCAAATATGTGTTAAGTAGCTTGGAACATCCCCAGGTATTTTCTTCTCAAGCATAATTTCTAAGGAAGAGTTTGGTTGGTCATAACCATAATGAACTCTGCTTTACATGTTATTTTAGGTCTCTTAAGAAAAACAAAATTCACAGTCTTCCAGATAAAGCTTTCATGAAATACACAGAACTTAAAAAGATGTAAGTAGCTATTCATAGTGTTTTTTAGGGGGAAATCCTTGTGATGTTTTGTTTAACATGTTTTTGATCCTAAAGTAAAATGAAATATAATGTTGATTACCTTTATCATTAAATTTATTTTTCTAAATATACTGAAGGTTCAAAAAGAAAGCATTGAGAAGTAGCATCTTTCCATTTCATAATGTAGCTGAGCTAATTTTGATTTAAACTATTTTTACAGAGTTAGAGTTGAGAGCAAGCACTTTAACAAGAAAACACATAATTCCATGCTTTTCTCCAAGATATCTGGAAAATGATACTGCAGATTCAGAGACATTAGATGCACTTTTTAACTTAAAAGAAAAATGTTAGCATAGACAAGAATGATCAGATTATTTAAAACACATTACAGGCTACAGACTGTCTCCCAATAGGAGCAAGAACACCATCTGAGTGAAATCAGTGGTAAGAGTGTATCTGAGGAAATAAAATGTTAATAAATTAGGTGCAGTCAGCAGTGAAAAAATGGTAATCAGTAAGGAACAATGTGTCACAAAATGTTGCCAGTATCATCCAAGAAAGCAAGCCAGTGTCTGGGGTATATGACCTAGAGACAGCCTCTATGGGAGGACAGGGATGGACTGATAATTGTCACAACTTACATAACTGTCTCTTGATAAAGAGTCCTTGCTTTTCCCAGCTCACCAAGCAACCTTATGATAACTCCATTAACTTCCCAATTACTCATACTAACATATTTGGGAGACATTCTTATTTGTGGAATAAGATACTTCCCACTTAAGTAAAGAAAATGAGATCATTCAAACTTTTATGAGTTTGATTACTGTGTGTCAGTCCCTCTCTGCCTAGTCACTCTGGGATAATGGAGAGATGAAGTTTCTATACTTGCCAAGAGGGTCATTAGACTAGATTTAAAAATCAGCAAAGTTACGCTGTAAGGCCCCTTGGCAGTGCCTTCAGCTTGCTTTTTATCCATCAACATTGGGCACAGAGGAAGAGTTTTTAGAAATGTGGAATATGTCAAAATTCAGGAATGAAAAACGTCTGATCCTTTGCTGATACTGGACAAATGTATTTGGTTTGAAATACTACCAACAGTTCTGTGCTGTTCATGAATTCACATTCAGATTCCCTCATACAAGAAAGGAAGTCATTGATGTAGGTCCATTAGTGAGGTAGAATTTTATGTGAACATAGATAATCATGCCTGGGTTTGATTATAGCCTGTGTAAATGCCATCTGCAGTCAGGACCTTCTGCTCCATCCTGGAACATGTGGTTATGCTGTCATTATCGCACGGGAGGAGCTGTGCATTAGCTCTGTGTTTCCAGATTCCTCTAGAGAATATACTGTTTCTCATCTTACAGCGAATTCTTAGAATCACAACATATTCATTCTGTGAATCAATATTGTCCTTGCACTGCCTGAATTATGCTCAAGGGAAGACAAACAAAATAGCACTAGCAGAAGAAAGGAAAAATATTCACAGTTTAGAGCACCTGTTTAAATTCTATTACCCGGAGTCATAGAAGTTTTATGAATCTCTAATTAAATCTTTTCATTATTCATGAGGTAATTAAAGTCTGCAATGGTTAAATGAGTTACCTAAGATCTACAACTAGTTAGTGGAAAAGCTAGAATTAAAGCTTGTGTCTTCTGATGCCTAATACAGTGTTTATTTCACAATAACCAGAAACATAGAGATGGAAGAAATTGTTCTAGCATCTAATGGAATCTTCTACCAACACATATGTTCTGCAACACACAGGACCCCCGCCCCGACTTCTATACATTTTTTCCCTCTAATTTGGGGAAAACTATCTTCTGGGGAGGCAGAAGGATTAATAGAGGATCTAGTGAAGAGCATTAAAATTAGCCTTCTCAGGCCAAGTGCTTTCCCAGACCACGGACCCAAAGCCTTGTTCTATGTCTGTATTTATCTCTCATGGTATCTGCTATTCCACTGAATGGAAGAATATAGAATCACTAATTTCGCTAATTCAGGTCCCAGTTTTTCCTAGTTAAAAAGAGTAGGGATTAACTTTAACTGCCTGAATCAGCTGGAAACTTCTCCAAATAAATATTTAATTCTACTTTGCCTGAGAGAACTTAGGTACCACATCACAACCTGAATATCACCCATCAAGGGCTCTCCTGATGCAAGCTGCTATTTGAGGCTTTCTAGGAAAATTGATTCTCCTAGAGACTCAGAGAAAAGAGATTAGGAGACTGCCTTCAATAAATATTCACTAAGTGTCTATGCCATGCAAGGTACAATGCCTTATATTCATATGTCACTTTTTAAAGTTTACAAAGGGTTCCAACATTTGGAATTCTTATTTGATCCTCAAAATCTGCAAGGTGAGGCAGAAATCATGAAGATCCCTTTCAGGTATGAGGAAACCTACTCTGAGAAGAGAGGTTGTCTGCCCAGAGTCAGCCATCTGACGAATAGCAGAGCTTGGCCTCTGTCTTGCCAATGGGTTTCAGCCCCAGGCAAGTTCGGTATGGATTCAGTGTGACCAAAGAAATTGACAGCAAAACGTTCTTGGGGTGAAAGGGTTATACCCAACTTTATTTCCACAGTGGCAGGTCAGTCACTAAAATCCTGTTCACTCAGAATGAGTCTGTATGGTCTCTGCCTCGGGGCCCCTCTGTCCGCACAGCTGTCCTCTGGGCCTCTGTCCTCTGCTCTGCTCTCCTACAGCCTTGCAGCCATACCACCATGTCACACACAGAGCACTGGGTGGAGCTCTTTATATAGAGTCAACAGCCATGTATTGCCCACAGGTGTGCAGTGAGCTAGTCAGCCAGGGCCAGGTGAGAATCCTGGCCACAGGAACTCTCATTTTATCCACAGCCTCAAAGCCACACCTATGATTCTGATCCTTTGGAAGCTTACCCACATGGTCCAGTCTCAGAATATTGTTAACCGTCAAGGAAAATGTCCAGGAACCAAACTCTGATTTGAAAATAACACAACTTCTTTACAAGTGTCACTAAAACATCGTAAAGCAGCTCATAAGCTTGGCAGTCCTTCCTTACATGCCCTCTCCTCACGCCTCCCAGCACCTCCTGCTGCTCTTCTCCAAACCCCCAGCCTCAGCAGAGCCCTGGTCTCCCCTGTCCTTCAATACTACCTTTTTCTTCCAAATTCTGCATTACAACAGCCCAGATAACCAAGGTAGTAAAACCCCACATACTTACTATCCTCCCAGCACTCTGTCATCTGAAAATAAGATGACCCATCTTTACCCAAGTTCTGGCATAAGATACCAGAGAGGATGTGGCCAAGTCATCTTTCCAGAGTCTGTTATCATCATCCTTCAGACAATAAGTACTGTCTTTTATTTTGTCCATAAACACATCATGAAAATACATGATCAACGCCTGGTAGACATATACCAAGCATTTTTGTTGATCAGTCTTTCAAAGAAGAAAGTCAAGTTGGTCTGACATGCCCTGTTCTCTCTCTTTGAGGTGCTCACAAAGCAGTGTCCTATGAGCCTACTCCATCATCTCTCCCTAAACAAACGTCAAGTTCATCCAGCCATAGCTTGTGAAATCTACTTTTTCCATCTTTGGAAAATCAAAACAATGCTTTCCATCTTTAATTTTCCAGCTGCTCTTCTCCTTTCCAGATTCCTCAGTAATTGGTCATGATTCAGTGTTTTTATTTTTGGTGTTTTCTCAATTTCTAGGAGAAATTGCCCAAGCCAGAGGGCTTTAACTCATTTTGATGAATGTGTTCTACCATCTGGGCTTTAACTCCCCAACCCTGTATTCTCTCTATTCATTGCTGTCCTGAGATTGCCTCTTTGACTGAGAAGACAGGAATAATGTAGGAGTTGAGAATTTATATTTGTATATTATTTCATCATACTATAAAACAGTTCTCATACTCTAGGCTTGGTCATTTCCTTAACATTTTCTTGTTTATAAAGTACAACTAGAAATATATTTCCATTGCCCACAGTATTCTTCACTGTCTGAATTTTGAACATGACTTAGATCATTCTTTGGACTACAATTCCATTTTTATGAACCCTTCACATTCATCCTTGATTTTGAACCCCCCCCCCCAGTGACCACCTCCTTATGAGTTGGATGGTCTTAGTTTTCTCCCAGTACCATGTACCACCACCCCTCAATGTTGCATATGTTGAAACACACATGAGGATCAATGATCATTTGTTGAAGGCATGATGTGTACAACTACCCCACAAGACTAAAGCAAAGGTGGGGGGCATCTTCAGCAGGGAGAATGAAGAGACATAATCAGAAACCCTCAAAGGATATTGCGACAGAGTGAAAAGAGCAGTTTTCTAAAAGAAAAGGGTTCCCATGGGAAACAATGAAACATATGCTGGAGAAATCATTGACTCATAATTGTAGGACCTTTAATTCCCTAGCTAAAGAATTTGAGTTATATTCTGTTTGACCAAGGAAAAGGCATACCCAAATGTGTGGTTTAGGTTGTATTGAACCAATAAACTGAATATGCATTTTTAAGTTATATTGGGATAGATCCTAGGAGATCACCAAATTTAATATTTAATGCTATGTGAGTCTCTGGTCTGGAATGCTGTAAATATTCACTGTGGAATAGAGGTCATTTAGGCATCCAGAAAAACAAATTCCTAAATCAAAATGAAATTTTAATAGCCAGATGGATAACTCTTGCTCGGCTTGTCTGAATGCTTTTCTATTGATCAGTTTATTCATTTTAATAATCTTTTAAAATATCCAGCCTTTCTAACATTGCATGGGAGGGAGCAATTTAAGATGACCTTTCAGGGAAATAAAATATAATTCAGGAGGTTGACTATAATGGTTTATCACTGCTACCATGGAAACCAACAGCAATTTTCCTCCTCATTGTAATATAAACCTTATGTAAATTAGGAATTCCTTCTTAAACTGGGTTCTTATTCAATGCAATTATTGGCAGCAAAATGTAATTCAAGTCTGCCTGACTCATGAATACAAAATATTGGATTCAAAAATAGCCTATAAACATGCATATCATTAAAGCATTTATTTGCTCTAGTTTCAGGTACATAAATTCCTGGCGTTTCTGCTTGAAAAATCTCTGACAGCTGAAACAGCAGGAATTTATGAACTAGTAAGTTATTCTTAGAAAAGCCATTCAAGGTAAAGTATATTAAATGGGCTCCTATCTCAGCTCTGAATAAAAAGAGGACACCACTTGCCAAATTGTCATGTTTCCAAATTTCCCCTTATATTCATGTAGCTACTATTCTGCAAAGAAGAACGAAGGTACTAGGGGATCAAGTTAAAATACAGCAGCCTAAGTCTGAGACAAGATATTTGGGACTCCAGTTCTCCACAGGGTGCCAACAAGCTGACTAAATAGAAGACTGGAGGCTTTATTATTGCAGGCATTGGAGTCCTAACTCATGGTCAGGAAGGCAGATAGGCTGTACACGTCAGATGAGTCATGCACATCAAATGCACAAGGTCAAATTCAGAACTCATGACCGCATGCATCCCTTCAGTATTGACAACATGTGGGTAAAATATGCATGGTGCTTTTGAGTTACTTATCCTGAATAAATGTAAATAATACTAGTTAGGTAGCAAATTTTATATTTAGAAGGAACTTCAGTATACCTTTCTTATCATATATTCTTTTCCTTTTTTCATGTGCTGTTGTAACGTAATTCATCATATTAACTTTCATTACATCACTGCAAGGGCTTTGAAAATGCTGAAACAGATACTGATCTGCATGGGTTTATTTTATTCATAGTAGAACTTTCAACCAAAGGCAGAATTTACGTTGCAGTGGGAAGCGTGGTACGAGGGCCGTGGGTTTGGAATGGCACAAGGTCTTCTCGGGTTCAGGTTTACTTTGTAGGATTGGAATTGATGCTTTCTGAATTGCTATGGATGTAATGCAGGTGCTGTGTAGTACCAATCTTTCCACGTAAAAGTACACAGATAAAATGCCAGTATTTTTCAACATTAGGGGTAAAAAAATGGGTTTGCTGGTAACTGGAAGCTCGTCTCCGCTTTACCTAGCTATCTATGGGGCTGAGGGCTTCAGTATCCTGGCATACTTGGTACCACATTCATGACTCAAAGGCTGGGAAGCTTTGGTAGGAATAATTGTCCCATAACAAAATTCACAGTACAGCCAGATGCCGAATGAGCATATGTTTCAGCAATAGATTTGCAGGGAAGTAACGTAACAAGAAAATGTTACCTATTATAGTAAGAGCCAAACCAAATCAAAAAAAGAGAAAGGAAAGCCATTCAAAGGACTATTAGTTACTATTATTAGCGATACTATTTCCTGTCCTGAAAGGTCTTTAGAAAACATGAATTCAGGGCTAACCTCCCACTGCGTAATGAGCACAGGAAATGGAAATTATTTACTTAGATTGCTTCCAACAGGGATATTATTGAATCAATACTATATCGCTAAATTGCTGCAGAGGTTAAACAAGGCATGACCCTGTGGGTACTAGCCCCAGTTCCTTGGGACCTGCTAGCTGGCTATGTGCTTCTCACTCTGCATCTCAAAATAGAAATGATTAAGACTTGCCCTCTCCCTTTTGAGGAGTTGATGAGGAGTTCAGGGTGGAACTCTGCGCAGAGAGAGGAAGAAAGCTCAGCGGGGAGAGGCTGGCCAGTCTCACGTGGTGAGCCACTCCAGCAGGTCAGAACAGGAAGGCCACCAGAGATCTGGTTTGTGGCCACAGGACTAGTTCCCTCCTCAAACACGTCGCAGTGGAGTTCCGTGGTCCAAATCACGCATGCCCGAGTCTCAGTGGAGGGGTGCTAGAGGGACGGCAGCATGCATTGGCTAGGTTCAACATGAGAATAGCGTTTGGGAGTTAACAAACCAGTGTCACAAATTGTCTTTAGGTAAAGAAAGTGGAGAGCACACTCAACAGCCTACTAAGTACAAAAACCATAATCACATGGCACTTCTGTCTTATTCCTACCAGATTCCTTCAACATAATTGTATTAGACATGTATCCAGGAAAGCATTTTTTGGATTACATAATCTGCAAATATTGTGAGTAACTTCTTTATAATTATATTATGAGTACAATTTTCAGTACAGATTAAAGGGTAGAATGGTATGTTTAAAAGGAATGATTGGTCTATAAAGAAACAGGAGGAACAGGTTATCACAAAGTACTTAGATTAGTTATTACGCTGAAAGAATTATTGAAAGATTCCTAGTTTTACCATAAGATGGATACAAAGGTTCTCCTTAACCTTGTCTCTCAAATTAGGGTTATTTCCACAATATTTGAGCATTTTATTTTTTCTAACCCTTGCTAACTTACCTATATGCTTTCTTAAAATGCTAGTCTATTAAGGATGTGACTAGAAAGGACAAAAGCAAAAATCGCCCCACATATTTATTCCAGTAGTATACTCTAACATACTGTAATATTCCAACACATTATTCTGGGGCACTTACCAGGCATTGGCCCTGGGATTGCAAACACTAGGCTTATGGATATCTGTATTTCTTGGCTGTGTTTTGATTTTTCCTCTTCCTCTCAGCCGGTAGAGTGCTTTCAGAAACAGACGTCCATACTTCATAATCATAATGAGAAGTTCATATTCTAATTATATGTGAATGAAAGACAATATCAAGTTTGCCTAATTAACTCATCCATGCTATTTGTATGCTATTTGTAGATATCTCAACCACAACTGCATTACAGCTCTCAGACCTGGAGTATTCAAAGACTTACATCAGCTAACTTGGCTGTAAGTATTCTAGCTCTTTTTTCCTCCACAAAGGATCCTGGTCTTAATGGTAGATATTGGTGTTCATAGTTTCCATTTGTGTATCTTGTTTACTATACTTATTTTTCTGATTGTCGTACAATCTGGAGCACTTTACCCAAGCAATTCAGATAACGACATGCCGAATGGAAGTTGGGTGGGAGGCACCATACTTTTCCAAGGGGCTTTCTGAGCCCAGCAGTAGGCTTGCTAGGCCATCCCTCCGGCATTTACCCACAGCAGGTTTTCTCAATCTCAACTCTACTGGCATTTGGGGCCAGATAATTCTTTGACTGGAGGGTGGGGAAAATATGTCCTGTGTATTTTAGGGTGGTCAGCAGCATCTGTGGCCTCTGCCCCACCAGATGCCAGCAGCTCTTGCTTCCAGAGTTGTGGCAACCCACAGTATCTCCAGACATTTCCAATGCCCCTGGGGGAATGCCCTCTGTTGAAAACCACTGACCGGGAAAGTAAGCCAGTTAAGGACTTCTTTGATTTCCAGAGCATTCATAGAAAAGTCTGAAAATATGATAGTTCGTGGTGTTTCACCACTTTCCAGCCTGAGCTCCCAGCTCCATCCCGGATACCTGTGTTTCCACCAGTTCCAAGGCTCTCTGTATCAGCTTGCCCAATTTCCATAGGTTGTCCTGGTCTGGGGGCAAAGCCAGGACGTCAGCTTCATGCAGATCCTTGGATATGCCGTGGCCCCGTGTTTAATGTTCCAGGCAACGCTTAATCTTCTTAGACCTCTTTTTTCTCATCTGTCAACTATAGTCATAATTCCTTTTTAAGAGTCATGTTGTGAGGATTAAATCACAATGCATATATAAAATGCCACATGCAAAACACCTGGCATATAGTAGGGGCTCATGTTGACTTCCTCTCTAAATCCTACATCAGGGACCTCTGAGAGGAAGATGAAATGGTACCTAGCTTCAAAGGCAAAGAAGAGGAAGGCAAATTTCCCCTTCATCTAATATTTTCTAGGAAAATACCATATATAGTTAAAAACCAGTGATTTGAATATTTAAATATTTTCAATCTTTCATCCTCAAAGCCCTTCATCAGTTTGTACAGACCTTATAATCCCATGAACGTCATGAGACTGCCGAACCATTTGTGATTTCCTAAGAGGCTTTGTTCATTCATTCTTCATCTGGTCAATCAGTAGGTCTAAGCATTTATGGAGCCCGTACTCAGTCAGTAAATAAGTGCAGCTTGTGCCAGACCCAAGGATCCAGAGGTGAAGGGTATGACTGGGTCTTTAAGTCCAGTGGGAGGTGGAAGCAGGGAGAGGAAGCAATCAGGATAGACATGATAAGTGCTGGGATGAGGCTTGTAGGAATTTGGAGGAAAGGACAGCTCCAACCACGGGAGCAGGAAAGGCTCTCGAGAGAGAGACGGGGGTCAAGTGTGGAAAGAGGGGAGCAAGGTCAAGGGCAGGTGTTGGGGGGAAGCAGGATCATCACAGGTCTCTTAGTTTTTCCTGCTTTCATTTCACAAATGTCTCTGATGCTGGACATGTTTGTGATGTGTTTTGTCAGAATTCTAGATGACAATCCAATAGCCAGAATTTCACAGCAGCTGTTTACAGGATTGAAATCCTTATTTTTCCTGTAAGTATGCCTCTACCTTTCGATACATCTGTCTGTAAATTGCAAGGACACTGAACACTAGCTTATGAACAGGGCTTTAAAAAAATCAAGTTAAAATTTTTATTAGTCTAAACCTTTCCTGTCTTTCCAGCCACAATATTACTGTTGCTACTTCCTGGCCATAGCTCAAGGTATATTTTGAGTCTACCAGCTGATTTCTTTTTTAATTTCCTTTAGTCCTCAGGCATGTTTTTATCTGCAGTTTTTGACCAAAGATAGTATTCATGTTTATCTCCTAACTACATATAAATCTGTTAGAATCTCCCAGGGGTTCAGCTCCAACTACATTTTTAACAGAGGAAAATGTGCCTATGTCCAGCAAGAGTCACTGAAAATCCTAAAATCTTCATCCTACAGAGCTGTTCTCATAATTACGCTTTCCCTGCTTATTGCTACACTGGAATGATTTATCAGCAGGGTGTTATTATGTTCCTTTACAGTTGATCATATAGCTCATTATTCTTCCATTTGTCAAAAGGGGTCACAATATCATAAATTAATCATGCCGCTTAACATGCTGATGAGCTGTTTTCTTTCTCTAAATGCCTCCTACTCTCACTTCTTAGATTTAATGCCGTTTCCAGTGCAGCCCTTTAATATTATAAATGATTAGTGTTTCTCTTAAAAAGAAACTTTGGATGTACGATGCTGGAAATGATTGTAACTTTGAAATTCACAAGGAAAATTACCATGAACTTCAAAGTCATTACCCAATATATACTTTTGATTCATTTCATAACATTAAAGGGCATATTTATTCCTAGGTTGTAGATTGTACTTTTGCATTTGTGGTTTCTTTGACATCGGCTCCCTTACCCACACCATATCCACGTCTAGAGACCATTTTGAAGAGGCAGTTATGTTTATATTCTTCATCCTACTTTACCGATTTTAGCATGCAAGTTTTCAATTTGTGGAAATAGTAAAAGTACTGTTTGCAAAGTGGCAGGTCACTGTGTTTCTAATGTCTTATTTGTGTTAAGGTCTATGGTTAATAACCACTTAGAAGCCCTTCCCAAGGAGATGTGTGCCCAAATGCCTCACCTCAACTGGATGTGAGTATGCACTTAGGGGTTAATTTGCTATTTGCCTCGATTAAGGAAACTAACCCTGAAGTTAATTCATGATTACGTAAAAAGCCCATCCATGATCTTCTTTCCAAACCCCAAATCCCATTATGTTACTTCCTGGTTTAACTCTTTGGAGAATTTCCACGGGTGTCAGGGTAAAGTTCAAAGTTCCCCCCGAAGCACCCAGGACCTCTCATTTTCTATCCCTCCCTCCATCTAGTCTCTTTCCCTGCCCCTCCTCCTCATGTACCACCAAACCACAGCTCCTCTAATCAGTTTCCTGAGCACATACTGTTCCTTCAACTTGAAAACTCTTGCTCCGTTATTCCTTTGATTAACTCCAACATTTCCTTCAAAAGTCCACTTAAGCATCACTCCAGGAAGTCATCCCGGACAAAGCAACCCATTTCCGTGTTCACCTCCGTGTTCCCATTAAACCATGAACAGACTTCCAGCATGCCACCCTTGTCTACACTCCACCCCTATCTCACAGTACTGTCAGCATAGAATCATTCATTTACCTGTTTGCCTTGGACAGTTCTGTAAATTCTGAGGGCAGAAACCTATCTTGTGATTTTATGTCCCAATATTGACACAGTGATCAATACATAATAAAGGCTCAGCAAATCCTTATTAAATGAATGTGCTAAACCATTTCCATTCCTTGTTAGCTTTTAACCAATACGTAATTAAAGCGTTTATGTAAGTCACTCCATGGTTTCCCCACCACTACCTGCCGTTCCCTGTCATGTTTACCTTCTCAGTCTCCTGAGACAAGCAATATCGTCACAGTCAGCGACTCCCTGCCCTGTGACATGTGACTGTACTGTCCCCTATAGCACTCCTCTCATTGCCAAATCAGGGTACCCATAAGATGATACCTTGTGTTTAGTTACTAATTTTTTGAATATTTATTTATACACCTGTCATCAAAAGTCTTTTAAGTCAACAGAGGTCTCATGTGAGTGTGCCACTCTCACACTTGTGAGACATAAGAACATTTTTCCCATTTAACGAGATTCAGACTTTTAAGAGGCTACAGTGGTTATTATTTTAATCCATATTTTTGAGAGTGAAAAAAATATTGAGCTCCTACAAGACCACCTAAATGGCTTTAAAATAGGGTTTCAAGGGAAATGAAAAAGGGATTGGTGGTTTCAGTATGAACTTGAGTAAGGTTCAAAGGCAGCAAAGTAGCTATTATATACAAGGAAGACTGTCCAAGGCTAACTATAAATACAAGTTAGGAGAGTTGGCAGAAAAACCGACTCTCTCATTCTGAGGCCCTGCAGGAAGCGGTGATGCAGCAGTGTAGCCGAGGGCGTTCCCTGGGTACGTGTGCTGCCCCTGTTTTAAGGAGCCATCGGCACACGGTGTAATCTCTCCACCAGGGCTTCTCCATTGTCCGCGTGCGTCGCAAACAAGGCGAGGACTTGTTAGGACAGATGGTTGGACCTCAGTCCTACTGTTTAAGATCCAGGGGGTAAGGGTGGAGCCCAGAATCTGCATTTCTAATAAGTTTCTGGGGGATGGAGGCCCCCACAGCCACCCTAGGAGCAGCGCTGCCCTCAGCAACAACGTCCCTGATGCCCCACAGAGAGAGCTCTGGCTTTCCATCTCGCAGGATGGGACGGGCACTCTGACTCTGCAATTCAGTATTTGGAAGGCACCTTTGGCCTGAATTTCTCCTTCAGCAAAATAGAGACAAAAATATCCTCCTGAGTATAAGAACAAAGAAAAAACTGAAGGAACTAAACAGCAGCAGACTAACAGAACCCAAGAATGGACTAACAGTTACCAAAGGGAAAGGGACTGGGGAGGACGGGTGGGAAGGGAGGGATAAGAGGGAAAAAGGGGCATTATGATTAGCACACATAATGTAGGGGGTGGAGGTGGGGTAGGGGCATACGGGGAAGACAGTATAACACAGAGAAGACAAGTAGTGATTCTATAACATCCTTCTACGCTGATGGACAGTGACTGCAATGGGGGTATGTGGTGGGGACTGGATAATAGGGGCAGTCTAGTAACCATAATGTTGCTCATGTAATTGTATATTAATAATAGCAAAAAATATATATCCTCCTGATTCTGGGGGGAATGAGGAAGATAACGATCTATGATGTCATGGTTCAGTGTTTACACTCAGACAGATCGGGATAAGGAGGTCAGTCCCACCACTTACCAGCTATGTGACAGGAAGGAAAGTGCACTTCCAAGCCTCAAATCCCTCTTGTGTTAAATGGGGGGTAATGATACCAGCTTAGGGGGAGTGCTGTGTTAGGCACTCAGAACAGCACCTGGTACCATGAAAGCCCAATAGATTGTAGTTACTGCTATTATGGTGGTGATATTATGGTAATTAATAGCATGGTATTCAGCATAGAGAGATACTCAGTAAAATGCTGGGCTGTTCTTTCCCTCAATTTTATTAAGTTCTAACATTAATTGGAAGGGGAAAAGAGGCATAATGTTAATAATACCAACCCCACAATAATTAGGAGGAAGGCATAAAACTTGGAATGAAGTAAAAATAGAGCTCAGAGCTGTTATACCAACAAAAGGTGCCTCTAGACATATGGTTTGTGCAAAAACATTAAAAATATTTTTCCTCCATGCTTTTTAGGGATTTGGAAGGCAATGGAATAAAATACCTTACAAATTCCACCTTTCTGTCATGCAGTTCACTCACTGTGCTGTAAGTATACAATGGAATTCAGTAAATGAGGGGAAACCCAAAAGATTTAGAAATCAAAAGAAAATATTGACAAGGGATTTTAAAGTTGTGTTCGGTTTACAGCCTCGTTCTGACACTGCAATGTTAGAAAATGCACACATGGGTTTTGATCTTGATGGCAGGGCCGAGCCTTACGCTTATCCACCCACCATTTAGGTCTCCAGCTGCTCTCCTTTTATCTGAGGGCAATCGTTATTTCTGTGCATCCTCTCAGACGCACTGGTACCCAAGCCCGTCATCACCAAGGAAATGGGATAATGTATGTGAAAGTGGTTAGCTAATCGACAACTAGTTGTCACCGCCAATCACACTGATTACTTGATGTCTCTCTCTCTCTCTCTCTCTCTAAAGAAAAAAGCCGTAATTTTATTCTAAAAGGAAGATGGTCTAATGTGTTCTGATTGGCCAAAGGTTCTGGCTAGTGATTCTGATTATTGATTATGTTTCTATGGAGTCAGGAAGGCAGACAGATCAGTTAATGGGCAAATTTTGCCCTGGTAAGCTTAAAAACCCGAGAATTTTGCCTTTGTTTTAACCTTATTTGTCCACACGTAGTAAGCACTGGGTAATGTTTGTCAGCTGGGTGGATGGTTGGAAAAGAAAAATCAGAGTATATCCATTCTTAGTCGTTTAAACCCTCTTCTCCAACAAAGGAAGAGATAAGGCTACTGCCAGGTGGCATATTTATTAATTAGATTGCAGGTTAGCATATGTAATGAGGAAAGAAGCTATCCCACTTAGGAGATGCAGAATTTATTTTTTTTCTCATGGATAACGAGAGAGAACACTGAAACCAAACAAATTATGTTGATGGCTTCTATTTTTTTTTATAGCTCCATGTAGCTTTTGCATCTCTTTCATACTCATCATCTTATGCGTTAACACCTCCATAAGGCAGTTAGCGGCTGACCCCATCCTTCTGCTGTTATTCTTGGAGGAGTACATTTCTAGACAAAGGAAATGTAAAAACACCTTCCCCCTACCACATTTAAAACTTGTTTGTGGCCCCAGAAACTGCTATGAGGTTGGTTCAAACATTACTATTCTGATCTTCTCCTAAGGAACATTCCTTATGCAAGGATTGTCTCAAAGCCTCTCTGAAAACTATTAACACTGTCCAGACTTGACATGACACCTGGGAATATTAGGAAAGAAACACTTTCTAAGGTAACGAGAATCCAAACAAAGTGCTGCTTTATAGACCACACCCAGCACCCCCAATTACTTATGGCAGCATTTCCTGGAGAGGATATCCGGGTATCCTCTGTGAGAATCCTGCCTGTGCCCCATCCCAGAACATGCCTCACTTCAGGACTTCAAAGGAGGCTCATTAAATTACACCCAGGTCAATGGCAGCTCCCAATGAGAGCTGATGATCACAGCAGACACAAACACCAGGGCTGACTCTCACCATGTCTTGCAGGTTTCTGCCTAGAAATCAAATTGATTTTGTTCCAGAGACGACATTTGCCTCATTAAAAAATTTAGGAGAACTGTAAGTAGCATTGTCTACCAGGAAAATCTGATTGCTTCTTCTGAGATTATAAACCTAAATGACTAAGTGAGACTGCTTTTCCACTAGCAGCAATCAAAATCCTGCAGAATACCAGATATTCAAAATCAGTTAAGAAAACCAACATTATCTTAAAGCCAAAAGCAAATTAAAATTGGACAGTGGGCTTAATATGGATTTAACCTACTCTAATTTCCCTATTTTCTTTGGGTGATTTTATGTATATGTGTGTGTTTGTTTGAAATAAATTAGTTTTCCATAGCTCCTTAAACTCAGAGATCATGATGTCTAATGGCTGCAGTATAGTTAATTCTCAATAAATGCTTGCTGAATGAATAAGTGACTGAAATAATATGAATTATAACAGGACAAAGGAATGAAGATGCTTATTGCCTCTAGGGTAGATGAAAAAAATACAAATATCCAGCATGAAGAGTAGTCGTAGGCTCACTGAAAAATATTCAGAGAGTTTGTGTAATTTTTTCTGTCCAAATATATGTTTGTAGATCTGAGCCTTGTAAAAAGCATCTGGCTTGCTATTAATTCATTGCTACCAATGCAATTATGTATCACTGGAAGTTAAAATTAAGCCTGCTACATTACAAATCGTAGCAATTAGGATAGAGAAATCCTTCTCCTGATCTAAATCCTAAAAATGGAAAATAATTTCTTAATTAATCTCTCCCCCATTCTGTATGCCTTGTACTGAAATCCAGAAAGGGGTGGGGAAAAATAACTCGGTAAGAGTAACTTGAAAACCAAAACTCCCAAATAATTAAGATAACTCAATCTAATTAATAAGTTTCATAAGTCAAATCCACAAATATTTAGGAGTGCCTACTATGTGCAAGACTGCATTAGAACTGAAAATGTTATCATGTGATGGCAAAAAATTACAGACAGCTAGCTCAGAAGAGCTCACTCATTCCCCACAGGGACATTCGTGAGCAGACCTGGGAGGATGGACACTTGAATTTGGGTTACAGGGGTGCAGTGATTTCAAGACACCCCTCCCAGACAGCAATAAGCACACGTAGGTGAGGCCACTGAAGTCTGTTCCCCACAAAAGACTGTACTTGATTTTTCAATTTGACTTTTCAATGGACACTTGAGCGTTTTCGAGGTACACAAAATCATCATCGTATTGCTCTGTTGGCATGCTCTCTCTACCTGTGCATACCTGTGGCTTTCCTTCTGCACATGACCCAGGCGTGCTCCTCACATCTGGAGCATCAGATCAGAATTCCCGGAATTCCCAGCATGTCTCCACTTGGATGTCAGAGCAGCACCTCAGAAGCAATCTGTTAAAATTAATTTATACATGACCCTTCCGCCACTGCGAGCTTCTTCCCCCAGACTTGCTGTCCTACTGCTGTCAGCATCCTTCCCAGCAGCTGGCTGGAAGGCTGCTCCCTTTCCCTCTGCCTATCTCTGCTCCTCATACCCTAGCGGACCGCAAGCCCTGCCTGTGTCCCGTTGAAGCCCCAGCAGCTCTCCCCTGGGCCAGGGCCAGAGCCTCCTGCCTGGTCTCCCTCCTTTGCCTCTTTGACTTTTCAGGCTTCTGAAAGAATTAGCATCCCACAGCCATAGCATGGGACGTATGCCACTGTGCTGTTTAATATCCTCACTCCTTGGGGCCTGCTGTCGAGCAAAGTCTTTGACACACTTCTTGAGTGTCATTGTTCAGAAGAACCACAGTGGATATGGGCTTTAAATCGCATGTAACCAGGCTCCCTTCCAGAGATTCTTGCATAATGCTTCTGGATTGGGTGCCAGGAGTGTGCTCTTCGCAAGCACCCTCCCTGCTTCTGATGCCTGGACATACCACGGGAAACCCTGCTTCAGAATGTACCCATGGCCTTCCCATTATGTCACCATATATTCCCATACATTTCACCCTCTACCCACATTGGACCATTTGCTGACTCCTGAAGATGTCATGAATTCCAAATGTCTGTTTCTCTGACCCTGCTTAACCCTCACCTGAATGATGCTCTTTTTTTATCCACCTATAAAAATCACCAAGCTTTGACCAAACCCTTCCTAATTTCCCAGGCCCACTTTGACGACTCCTTCCTTGGTTTTTATCGGTTCTTCTGTAATAGCACTTGTTTCCATCCTAGCTTTATAATCTAGTTGCTTACTCTAATTGTAAGCTCCTTTTGCGAGAGACCTAAGTCCTAGTTATTTGTAACTCCCACATATCTATCAGCAGCTCCAAAAAACAGGATCTTTTGTTCGGCTTTTAGGCAACTTCACATCTGTTTCACTTTTAACATCTTCTCTGACTCAGAGGGATATTTTGGGCTCCTAAAGATCCCTGATTCCTTCTGGCTCTTAAGAAATTTCTTTTCCATATTCTGTAGAAATACTTCCCTATGATTCTTTCCAGATTGGACGGTCCTATTATATTCACTTCTAAATTCTCAGTTTCCTCTGAAAAATAGTACCATATTAAAATAAATTAAAAATGTGTGAATTTATTCATTCAAGGTTATCTGGGAAGATAACTGTGTGGCCAATACTATCTTAGTTGGAAGGCAAAATAAGTTGAAGACGAAGGTCTTGACTTCAGAAAGCTTATAGTATAGCTGGATAAACAAGATATCATCATACATGAACCAAGTAGAAATCACAGAAACAATGGAGAAATCGAAGTGTACATAGGGTACATAAAACAGAGGAAATAAATCAAAGTAAATGTTGAAGCCAGTTTAGGAACATGCTAGAGAGGGGCTGAGAGGAAATTCCATTCAGGAACTGCATGAGCAAAATGTCACATCTGAAAATGATGGAGAACACACCCATTTGGCTGACTCATGAGGCCTAGTTGGGTAACCAATGATTAGGTTGGTTAAAGTGGAGCATATATTCTGTTACGTCCAATGGGATGATGATAATTATGAGGAGTAATATGTCATTTATTTCCAATGTAATTGCCTTGGGCTTTCACTGTCACTAACAGGGACCTGTCTAGTAATAGGATAATGGAGCTATCACCCCACATTTTTGAAAACCTGAGGCTTCTACAAAAATTGTAAGTTTTTCCTACTTTCATCAGATTGAAATGGCAATGTCTTGATCTTCGAAATAATAATGTTCTCATGCTTCCGTCTTCCTCCTCCTAATTCCAAAAGGAATCTGTCATCCAATCCTCTTTTGTGTCTCCATAAGGACCAGTTTGAAAATCTTGAACGACTTCAGTCTCTGTAAGTGAAATTTAACAGGATGTTGATTATCATTTGAGTGGATGTACATAGACCCAAATTTATGTTTAAGTGGGTATATTTTATACACACGAAGGCTTCTGATTTGAGCCTGCATTCTCAGAAAGTTGAAAATACGATTGTTACCATAAAATATGTATTCAAAGACAACATTGTTACCTTGGAGCATGTACTGAATCTTTTTTTTTAACCATTCAAATTATGTGAAGACTCTTTCTGTGTTTGAAGCTAGATATAACTCCTTCCTGAAAACTGGTTCATATGCAAGAGTCTCATCTTAAAGTTTCCCAAAGAAATGAATTTTCAGTAGTGTTGCTACCAAACAGTTGGTAAAGAGCAAATTAAGATTTACCTGTTTCTTTTCCTTTCCCTTTTGCTAAAACAGTCCACTTGATAGTGATCTACAGAGCATGCTTTTTACTCTTCTATCAGTAGAGAAAAAAATTATCCCACAAATATGAACATTCAGACAATTCATGTTGTTTAGTATTTTAAAATTTCAAACGTGTTTGGCTTCAGTGTCAGGAATTCTGCCAGTTATCATTTGAACTTCGTTGTTTCTTTCCCATGAATAGCCATTGTTAGCGAAAGTTTACTTGTTTGTTTTTACGCAAGAGCATACTACGTTACCTGATCTCAGCCTAATGCCTGCCTTCATTTAATTCCAAAGACCAGTCTTTAATATCATTTTTTTTATTCTTGCTAAATCATTTTCTATTGGAAAATAATGCAAGATTAAGTTCTCTCTCAAAGATATTAGTGAGCATCTGCTGATGAAAAAGACTTGGTTCCTGCTCTCAAGAAGCTAGAATACAAAAAAGCAAAAAATGTAAATGATACATTGTTTTTAAATATAAAAATAGACCTCAGGATATAGGCTAAATGATTCTTCCCTTCACGCAACACATACTGAATTCTGAAAGCCAAGATATCATGTTACCACATCATGCCTTTCTAAAAGTCAAAGTAGCAATTATTTACTCCATACTTTTAAAATTTTCTCTTCTTTATTGTCTCATTTCTTTTTTCCTAAAGACTCACACATTTACTTCGCAGACATTTATTGGCCACCAGCTTATTCATAGCACTCTTTGGCACTCAGGAGATAGTGGTCTCTGCACTTTTGGAAATTATGGGCTTTTAATCACACAATCTCACAATCCATGTAAAGCTAACAATGGTGACAGGTCTAGGAGAAAGCTAGAGAACAGAACAGAGAAGGGGGGGATCCTTTAAAAAGGACTGACCCTCTGATGATTCAGTGGTATAATTTCTCCCCTAAATTTCATCTCTGACTGCCAAAGAACAGGGCAGTTCCTCTCTGAAGGACACACTGGGTAAAGGAAAACTCAGAACCATGCCAAGAAATCCTTATTTGGATTAGCCAAAAAGAAAGTGATTGAGAGTCAAACATCTTTCCAAATAAACCTTAAAGGTAAAAGGCTCTGCCTTTTTAGATTGTCCTCTCTCCACCTGTGTTTACTGAGAACCTGGCAGACTCCTGTAAGTCATGCCGTCCTAGAGTCTTCAAAGCATCCATATTGGAAGAAGCTTCTGGATAAGCAAGGAGTATAGGGGTTCTCCTTATAGCCCTCTGAGAATGACTTATGGGGCCTGCAGGAATGAAAGGAATTACCCTTCCTTCCACTGTTGTCTTAAGAACAATTATCCTAAATTGAAGCTGCTCTTACTGCTTCCCTGGAGTTCCCTCTAAAGACACATAGACCTATAATGAAATTATAATGGGTTTAAATCCAGATTCTCACAAAACTTACTTCAGTGATATTCTTAGGTTGGAAATATCAGTTCCTGTCTGAGACCCTAAACACACACGGCATAGTTCATAAAATGAAACCACAGAGCCAATTTCATAATCACACAAACCACCTCTGAATGTTTAAATTAAGTGAAGAAACGTGTTCTATTGGCGTGTCATTCTGCATAGCAAGTGACAAACCTTGCCATGCACCAGCTTCAACCTACAGGGGGCATAAATAGAAATGGCAATTTTCTAAGAGACTACCTGTAAAATTTTCCAATCCCGATTTGAATTGGTAACATGAGATTTTTAAGCATGGCATTTCGGATATGAGAAAGAATGTAATTGCTAAAAACTTCAGCCCTAAAACATGCAACCTATTGTGCGTATTTTCCAGAGACCTGGAAAGGATAGAGATTCCAAATATAAATACACAAATGTTTCAGCCCATGAAGAATCTTTCTCACATGTATGTATGCATGAAAAAATGGAGAAGAAACTATGGTGCAGTGTTAACCTGTGTGTTAGTGTAAACTGTCTGATGTATCGCTGCAATGTGTTTTTATGCAAGAAAAGTCTTTTTATTGAGAACTTTTTAATTTTGTCACCTTTGGTCCCTGTTCAAATAGAGTTCAATATTATGATGTGCCGACACGAATGACACTTCTCTCTGGAAACATGCTGTTTATCCAATTGAGGCCCACTAAGAGATCAGGGTACCAGAGTGCCACATATTACACGAGATGAAGTCACTGGCTAAATGGTACTCAGGAGACCTCGAATCATTAATTCACCTCACATGAATGAGCAGTCCGCTGCTCTATGGTTTGAGCCCCTAGGAAGAAAGGTGCTATATAAATTCCAGGTGTTACTGTTACTAAGTGCACTGCAAAATTGAGGTAATTAATCTTTATCGTAGTTTTTGATAAGTCACTTTACTATATTTGGCTAAAGTGCACTGTGTAAGTTGTGTTAATATATGTGCTTATGACATGATCATTTCTTTATCAACTGTGTAATCTATGTGTTCATGATCTCAAAAATTAATGCTTGTTATCCACAACAATAGGGAGGATTCCGATCTAAGATTACAAGTTGGGTGCAGCCAGTGGATGAAATGGTTGGTGTGAAGGTGCTCTTTTGGGAGAACATTTTGTTTATATCTGTGCAGCAGGTGGATTACTACAAGACAAGTATTTGATGTATATCTACATGGTTTTCATCCTATCTCTTTCTGTGGCACCAGTAGATAAATATTTAATGAAGTTGTCATGTCCTTGTTGCCCTCAGAATGTGAGGTCGTTTTAAAACAGAGAAATGCAACCTTTTCAGAATTTGATGGAGAAGCTACTGTTTTAACATGTGAACTTGAGGGATATCAGGACTCTAGACAGGAAGTTACTCAAGGTCAGGGATTGTCTCCTGGTTCTCTACCTGACACGCCCAGAACCAAATTATCTATCATTCCTTTGTTCACCTAAGTATTTGCTGAGTACTAAGTACTTCCCAAGGGTCAGGCTCTGCTGGATCTGAGAACACGGGGCTGAACCGGAGACACAAGTGTCTGCCCCATGGAGCTGCCATTCAGAGAGGAAGGAAGTCAGTGGTCAAATAGTTAATAAATTCTGTGAGGAAAAGTAAAGCAAGATGAAGGGGTGCAGGGAGGGTGTCAGAGAGATGTGACATTCGAGCAGACCTGGAGGGAGGGAGGAGGCCGCCCTGCCAATATCTGGGGGAAGAATCTTCCAGGCCGAAGGAGAAGCCAAGAGCTGCCCTGAGCAGGGGATGAGCCTGGCTTGCTTGAGAATTAGAAGGTCGGCGTGTCTGGGTGGAGAGACCGAGGAAGGGAGGCAGTGAGGCATCGGGGCCCAGTCACGCCGTGGCAAAATAAAGCTTTGTCTAACATTCCAGAAACTGAATGGGGAGATGACAGAAAAAAAAAAAAAAAAAAGAAATGAACTTAAAAAGGTGGTAAAAAAAATTCATAGAACAAGTTTTATGGGAGAAAATCCTAAACACAGAGATTTGGGGAATATCAATAAACCAAATGACCTCCCCAGTTCAAATACCTCGAGATTCCTTCCACACACCTAGATGATAAATACAGCGATCGCAAATGAACCTACCTTTTCCTCCAGACATTATTTTAAGTCCTTCCAGGCCCTGATAAGAAATCTGTGTTTAAGGCCACTGCTTCTCCTCCCAGCTCCAGGGAGACTGAATTTTCCTAGTGGCAGAGACCCTCCCTTCCTGCCACTGTCAGGGAAGTTTATTTAAAACTAAGTGCAATGCAGGAATGCTCCTAATGAGTTACTCTGGGTCCCTTACACCCCGAACGCAAGCACCTGACTGTTGGGAAAGATCAGTTTAGCAATGGCTATCTCCTTTTTATAAAACCCTAGAGAACAGTCCAATATGATTAGGGGGAAAAAAACAGAGTCCCAGACACTTCCCAATCTCACGTTCTCCGCTGACTCGCCTCAGACAAGCCACAGAATTCATTTGTCTTTTCGGCTATTCATCTTTAAAACGAGAATGTTATTCAGGGTAGAGTAATATTGAATAAAGAGCTCTATAATTACATTATCACTACTAAACAAACATAGACAGACCTAGTGAAGTTGTGCACCTAACAGAGCTCATGGGATTGCAGTTGCTCGTTGTGTCGTTGCTATGTGAAGTGACTCTTTTTTTTCCCTTTGACTTTAGTTATTTCAAAAACTTTCGATACTGCTCCTATGCTCCCCATGTCCGAATATGTATGCCCTTGACTGACGGCATTTCTTCATTTGAGGACCTCTTGGCTAACGATATCCTCAGAATATTTGTCTGGGTTATAGCTTTCATAACCTGCCTGGGAAATCTTTTTGTCATCGGCATGAGATCTATCATTAAAGCCGAAAATACGACTCATGCTATGTCCATCAAAATCCTTTGTTGTAAGTATGTTTCCTATCTTCTGTGAGCGGTGACTAGACATATATTGGCCTTCAGCAACGGCATTTAATATGAATTATATATGCCGGGCAATTCATTTTTCTAAGGATGAAGGCACTGTTCTCTAGGGCTGCTCTGTTCTAGATTGCATAGGTTTGCAGTGATGGAGCATGCACCCCTGGGGGTTATGTCTTAGAAATGGGGTAACGAGGAACCGATGAGTCAAGGGATGGATGTAGAGGACAGGTTGTGGGTTATAAAACTAAGCTTTATTTAACCTTCAATTATAATAGCACCAGTGTTCCTCAAGCCCAGAAAATGTTTCCCTTGATTAACTGTGTAATACGTATTTACTGTTTAAAAACTAACTCTCCTCACAAAATTACACCCCTGCCACCACCACTGTCCTTTTAAACGATCAAAGAAAGATCCGAGGTGGTACTTTAAAAACATTACAGCTTTTGAAGTCCGTTGGTTTTCAGGTAGTGTTGTAGGTGTTCATGTAAGTCTATTTAATACAGGATGAAAGAAGCAGATCTAGTTGGAAAACTCAACCAGAGATGCGCGAGCTCCAACACACTCTGCATTGGTTCCCCAACAGGTGCGGACTGCCTGATGGGCGTTTATCTGTTCTTCGTTGGCTTTTTCGATATGAAATACCGCGGGCAGTATCAGAAGTACGCGCTGCTGTGGATGGAGAGCTTACAGTGCCGCCTCATGGGATTCCTGGCCGTGCTGTCCACCGAAGTCTCTGTCCTGTTGCTGACGTACTTGACTCTGGAGAAGTTCCTGGCCGTTGTCTTTCCCTTCAGTAACATTCGTCCTGGAAAACGGCAGACTTCGGTTATCCTCTTGAGCATCTGGATCGTGGGGTTTTTAATAGCGGCGATTCCCTTTTGGAATGAGGATTATTTTGGAAACTTTTACGGAAAAAATGGAGTCTGTTTCCCCCTTTATTATGACCAAACAGAAGATATCGGAAGCAAAGGATATTCTCTGGGAATTTTCCTAGGTAAATTACATTTTTTCATTTCCTGGACAAATGTAATTGCAGTAGAAATACCATAAAGTTCAGCAAAGGCATATTTGTCCCTCTCAGAAAGTAAATGAATATACCCAAGACTGTGTGCTTTCCTAAAGAAAAGTTCTTGCTGCATATGTATGGAAATGTTTATTAAACTTTTTATTATAGAGATTCAGTAGGGGAAACAAAAACCGTCAGGATCTCTGGCTGATCTTGCATTATCTCTGAGATGCTTTGCTTTTCACGTAGTGACTACGAGCTGAAGGAATTCTATTTTAACGCCTTGTCCTGTGACCCTACCAAGTTATTTGAACTCATCTTTTGTTTTACAACCTAGAATGAGTTAGATAAATAATAATAATAAAATTCCGGAAACTCACTAGCAGGAGATTATTTATATGAAATACCAAGAAGGTTTATTATCTAGGTGAGGGTAGTTCTAAAGTCAGCGATGTAAGGGTGCTTAAGGTTTTCTTAATTTCTCCTAATTTTTTAGAAAAGAAGCCCCCACCTTCTCTGTTACAGATGAATGAGAAGCTTAGGCATTTATGCTAAAAGAAAAACATTTCTTATTTTCCAACAGGTATCTCTCCTTCTTCAAGTTAAGGCCATTCTCAAGTCCTCTGTTTCTTAGCATTTGAATCCCCCTCAGCTAAGTGGCCAATACGCTTTATAACCCTTTTTCATCAAATATTTTACATCAAAATATGCGTGTCTTCTGTTTCTTCCAGTCTCTGTATCACCTTCGTTAAAGACCTGACTATGTCAGTCTGGAATTATTACATTAATTCTTATTGGTCTTTTAGCCTCTGGGGCCTTTTCTCTTCATGTGCTCACCACCTGGGTGCCAGAAAGACTGTGTGCCTCTGCTCAGAGACCTTCCATGACTCCCTGCTACTGCAAGATCAAGTTTAAACTAATCACAAAATGGTCCTAACCACTGTCCCCCATCTCTTCTCTGGTGATTCCTTCCCCTCCTTCTCTGAAAAATACACTTTTTTGGTGCCATTTTGATAATACTCTTCACATACCACCCCGTTTTGTAGTTATTTTTCAGAGCTATGTTACGCCCAGGATATTGTAAGCTGTTCCCAGCATTGGTGCATGACACACAGACATTCACTGACACACACGCACGCAACTTTCCATTCACTGATTCCACAACGATTTAATGAGCCCTTACTATAGGCCAGGCACTCCCTTGCAGACTGGGGAAGTCCGACAGATGGGTCCTCACAGACCTACAGCCTGAAAGGAGGGTGAAGACAAGTCAACATCCTTACGTCACAGGCTGGCAAAGCCACGGAGGACGAGTGCAGGATGTTGTAGGAGCCCCAAATCACAGGGCCCGAAAGGCTTCCCAACAGGAATGAACCCCACCTGAAGCCCAAAGGGTGAGGAGGCACTAGCCAAGGGACGCCTCTTCCAGGAAAAAGCAGTGGCTCTCAAGGCCCAAAGCCGAGGAACAGGCCCAGGTGAAGGGCGAAGGAGGCTGGATGCAGCTGGATCTCAGTTAGGCCCAGGGAGGAGGCTGACAGGTGATGTGCTCCAGACAAAGAGCTTGCAGCACATGCCCACGCACCCCTGCACACACACATCCTCGTCCCTGTACTCACGGCTCACCTGGGTGATGCCTCCTGGAGCCCTTTGTTCTGCTTGAAGAATATAAGAAAAAGAGTTTTCAATTATTTATTTGAGAATAGAATTAGATTTAGAGAAAAGCTGCGAGGACAGTACAGTTTCAATACTCCCCACCCCCAGGCTCCTCGGTTGTCACCGTCTCACGTTCCTGTGGGGTTTTCACAACATACGCTTTTGAGCCTTTCTGTATGTAAGTCTGTTTTCAGAATTTGTCCCAGAGGATTCTCTTTAACGGTCATTTTTATTTATTAACTGAACTTCCTGACAAGAGGCCTAAGATAAACCAATTTTATAAACTTCTCTAGCATGACTTTACTATGAGAGTCGGTGGAATATGAAATGTTTTGGATAAAAACAGCAGACCACCGTGCATCTATAGAATTTTCCCTCAGACTTGGCCGGTCTTCCACAGAGTCTAGATTCAGATGAACATTTTTTTTTAAACAACTTTGAAAGTATGGACCAGTTTTATGCTCACAATGAAGAATTAGATGATCACTCCTGGGATTTTTTATTATAGCAAGAATATAACAAAGTGACTAAGAAGTCAGTATAATAGGATAGTGATGTTAAGTGAGAGACTTCTGAACATATATGACCCTGAAAAAGTCATATAAATTAAAAAGGTTTTTTTCTTGTGTCTTTTTTTCTAAAACATGTCTAAAATGTTCTGATAGTTTAAGTTACAGGAAGCACTCTGAAGAAAAACAATAGTGTGTTTTTGTTTTATATAGTACTTTTATTTAAGACCAAAAAACAGAAATAAACCTGGGGCTAGTATCTTCTTGATATTCCAAGATCATCCTATTCATATTTGTAAGATAAAGGAATGGTACATATTTATTTTTTGATATATATATATATATGATAACAGTAATCCCTTAAGGTTTGAATTTGCAGAGAGCTAAAGACAAAAATAGCTTTTTTTCCCTGTTTCAAAAAAAGTTAAAATTTACCTCATGCTATACCTAGCTCTGGATCTCAGAGGTCTATAATTCTTTGTAAAAGGTTTTGTGTTGAGGTATCTTTTTGATCTGCCAAGCTCAATCCCTTATCCCAGCATAGAGCCTTGGATTTAGGGTTTTAGCTGATTACCACTGGGCTTATACAAAAGAATGCTCCTTGGAAATAAAGCATAAGAGGCTCCATATTGAATACCTAAGTAATACAATATTTTTCCTGTTGATTTATACACCTGAGATGTTAAACGGTGTGAACTTTTTCCCAACAGGTGTGAACTTGCTGGCTTTTCTCATCATTGTGTTTTCCTACACTATCATGTTCTGTTCCATTCAAAAAACTGCCTTGCAAACTTCGGAAGTGAAGAATCACATTGGAAGAGAGGTGGCTCTTGCAAACCGCTTCTTTTTTATAGTGTTCTCTGATGCCATCTGCTGGATTCCTGTATTTGTCATTAAAATCCTTTCCCTCTTCCGGGTGGAAATACCAGGTCAGTCCTTTTGGTTATTATTCCCCAGCACATTGTGCCTTCTTATGCTGCTTGTTTGGCGAGGGCAAAATACAATGCCTTATGTATAGTAAATGCTCCATAAATACGTACAACTTCAGTACAAACAGTTATTTCCCTCGAGGCTTTATAATCAGTATTCTAAGGTACAGCTGGGTAGGGCTGCAATTCAGACAAGAATAACAAAAAACAGGAGCTAGAAAAAAATTAAGTCTTAGTGTTTTGCTCCTACCTGAGACATGTAGTGGTTCTTAACCAAGAGTACATGTAAAATATCAAAATAAACATGCCCGGGTTCCACCCTGAGCTTCTGAGTTTAACCTATAGGAACAAAGGGCTATGCACGGGTATTTTGGAAAACTTGCCTAGTTGACCCTGAGGCACACATACACCTCTGGTTAAGAACCACCCGTCTATGTCTGGCCCTAGCCCTGTAGTTGTCACACTGAGCTCCACTCTGTGGAGTGCTAGATGTTCGAAAAACCTCTCACTAGTTAGAAATTTACTGAAGCCCTTTCTGGGACCTGGAAGTCATAGCCATCTAGGGGCCACCCAGAGCTCTAGGCTGACTTCCTGTGAACCAGAGTTTGTGATCATCTTCAATTCATTGTTTCAGGCTATTGCAAATCTACTTGGAGAGTTCATCCAGAGCAGAAATTGTGTCTTATTTATCTCAGTACCCCGGCATCAAGCATGCGGTTGACATGTCGGAAGCCCTTATAAAAAAGAATGATGAATTTACAAGTAACAGCTGTGACAATTTATGGCCCTCTGGCTTGTACACAAAGTCATGGGAGGCCTTGTCAAATGCCTCACTGCAAAATGACACACAGCATCCCTTAACCTGTCAGCTTAGTCTCATAACAAGGCAGAGATGTCCCTAGAGCCATGGAAGATGTAGAAGTGGAGATCCAGCGAGTTGATCAGGGCCAGCTACTCCAAAGCCTTTGCTGGGTGGTGAGAGCAGAAGCCATGAGAATGTGTGTGAAATCCCTGATACATGAAGAGCAGAGTTAATTAAGTGTTCATGTCACAGGTGGGGAACTTAATGGACAGTCTCCAGTCTACTGCAGCTTCCCAGACACCTCAACTTTTACATCCTACATTGCAAATTCAACAAGACCAAGATGTCCTTTGTCCTCCATTGCTCATGGAGTAAAGTCCAAATGCTGGGATTGGCACTAAAATATTTCTCATCTCCCACCCGACCCTCATATATTCTGTGATCCAGGCCCATTAGAATTATTGGCCTTCTTAAATCTGCCTTTTCTTGATGTCCTGCCTTTGCTGAAGCTGTTCCCTCCATCTGGATTCTACTTTCAACCAGTATATAGCCTACTAAACACCCCTTCTCACCCCTCAAGGTTCACCCCAAATACTCCCTCTTCCAGACCTCTCTCCAACCCACTCCCATTCCGTCCAGTTGCTTTAATGTCAGCTCTATCTTGTTCGCATTGTACTTACTAGCTTCATTTGAACTGCCTCAGATCAGTATCATTTTTTTAAGCGTATTCATTGTTCCCTTTGGATTATAAGCTTCGAGAGAGGAGGGACCATGTCTGGTTTGTCTTTCCACGTAATGTTATTGAATATATGCTTTTTCAGGTGAAGATCCTGAGCTTGTCCAAGAGTGGTAGAAGGGGGTAGTGGGGTGTCCTTCTCCCTGGCTCCTCTTTCTACACCTTTTGGTGCCTTTCTCCACCCCAGACCCTTGCTTCTCTTAACTGTGGAGGAGGCAGCCCGTGTGGTGGAAGAAGGACAGTGTGAGGCGGGAGTCCCGGGTTCCTGTCCTGACCTTGCCACCGAGGGAACTTAGGGGCTCATCTCATCTCATCCAGACTGTTCCCAGATGGTCTCTCAAATGCCTTCCAGTTTTAATGTTCTTTGAATCTGTTAAGTCCTTAAGGGTTTTTGTCCCTGTGCTAGTCTTCTGGGGCTGTCATAACAAATATCAAAGGCTTACACAACAGAAATGCATTTCTCACACCAGGATAAGGTGTCGGCCGATTTCTATGGGGGCCTCTCTCCTTGGCTTCTTCTCAGTGTAGCCACCTTCTCACTGGGTCCTCATGTGGTCTCCCCTCTGCTGCACATACTCATAGTGTCCCTATGTGTATCCAAGATTTCCATTCTTACAAGGACACCCATCAGATCAGAATAAGGCCCATCCTAATGGACTCAACTTAAAATTTTGAAGGCCCTGTCTCCAAAGAGAATCACACTCTGACGTTCTGGGAGGGTAGGATTTCAACATATGAATTTGGGGGAACGCTATTCAGCCCATAATATTCTCTGATTCAGAATCAGGAGATGACAGGTGATCAAGGCTATCTGAAAGCAGCAAGACCAGTCATCATCCTCAGGGAGACTAAGACATTTCAGATCATGATGGGGAAGGGGAATCAGAAAAAAATGTCTCGTGAAAACATTATTGGACCACACTGCCAGGCTCTATGTTTATAGTGCGTACTTTGACGTTGTCTTGAACACCTCGGTGCACCTGGAGATCATCATCACATCTGGCTAAGACCCTTCTTCTTTGCTTGGCTTCCCACGGTGTTGCCAAAAATGCACTCACTGTCCTAAGCCCATCCTGGTCCCCACCAAGAACTCTGGCAGAGGCTTCACCAGGGCATGTCACTGACAGCAGTGGGGTCAGCCCAAAAGATAAGCCAGCGTTAGCCCTGCAATCTCAGGGGCGTTTCGAGAGTGTCGCCCTCACACTGAGTAGGAAGTCTCTTTCCTGAGCCGGTTCCTTGGCGGACCCAACAGGCAAAAAGCAACTTACCCTGTTTTTTTTCAGTCTTGAACTGTGCCTAGTTTCTCATTTTTTTTAATTAAAGTTAAATAATATAGTAATATGAGACTTTAATAAGTCTAAGATATGCCAAATACAGATCTTTTTCTTCCCTATTCATTCCAGTTAAAAATAAATAAATAGCGACAATAAAGAGAAGATGGGATGGGAAGAAAGGGAGGCAGACATAGAAAAAGGAGACAGGAGGAAAGGTCAGGTGAGCAGTCAGAGAAGAATCAAACAAAAAGGAGAAAACCAGAAAGGTTGGAAGGAAGGAAAAGGGCAAAGAGGAACAAGTCACGGGGTTTGCAGGGTAAGAAAATGATGCGGGGGATGACAGAGAGTGAGAGCATAGCACCTCTGGTCTCACTGTCCAGCTCCTCTCTGGAGCTCTTTGAAATGGGGGAGGAGGCCTCCTACTGGGGATGGGAGTGGAGAATCAACCTCCAGCACTAATGCTGAAAAGGGACGTCAGCAGAGCTGACACTGGCCCAGGCCCCTGACGTCCATCCAGTAAGTTACCGGGGCTCCCTTTCACATGGAAGGCAGGTGAAGTCTAGGGAGGTTAGATGGTTTGTCCACAGTGACATAGCTAAGAGGCATCTTAGCTGCACTTAACAGGGAAATACACTTCTTCCTAACCAGGCAAATGATGTGTTGGGAAAGTACAGTATCATCCCAGATTTTGCCTCACAAAGAACATTTTGTGGTGTCTTTCCCTTAATCTTCTTTTAGCATTTGTGAGGCTCTACACAAAAGGACTTGAGTTTGGAGATGTATTCCTTTCTGCCCTCCAAATTGTCAAAGTCCTGTCTGCACAGAACCCCTGGGCAATAAGGCCTTCGGGGCCACAGTTAAGATTAAGGTCAGATCTGACCCTGGCTCGGCAGTTTCCTGAACACTGTCCCACTGGTTAAGAATTATTCCCTCGTTTTCTTATTTTTCTATAAAGAAAGGCAGTAAAAACAAAAATATGACTACATACCAATTTATAGTCTGTGAAATGCATTCACACATTTCTTCTCCGTTGGCCTCACAACACCCATGAAGTGGTTACTGACATTCAGAGAAGTTAAATGGTAGGACCTTGAATTCATAGCTTCCATAAATACTCAATAAGGTGAGAGAAAACTTAAATGAACTAGGCAGCCTTCTCGAAAACACCCCTGACTACACAAGGTTTGTATGCATTTTGTGTCTCTTTACAATGCCAACTTCTACTTTTCATGCTCTCTGCTTCCTTCTGCAGGCGCAATCACTTCCTGGGTGGTCGTTTTCTTCCTGCCGGTCAACAGTGCCTTGAACCCGATCCTCTACACACTCACAACCAGCTTCTTCAAGGACAAGTTTAAACAGCTGCTGCACAAACATCGAAGGAAATCAATTTTCAAAACGAAAAACAAGAGTTTATCCGTGTCCATTGTGTGGACAGATGACTCCTCTTCACTTAAACTTGGGGTTTTGAACAAAATAACCCTTGGGGACAGTATGGGGAAACCAATTTCCTAGTAATGGTTTTGGCTCACTGGACATTGGTGGACTCCCTATAAAAAAGTACAGCATTTGGACAATGACGTCCACAAAGCCTTTCAGCTCTACCAGTGGCCAACCTTTCTGCGTGGAGGGCACAACCAAATGCCCGCTGGCACTGCATTCTGGCGGTAGCTTTACTACTTACAAACTGAGCTAAGAACGGTACCTAAGGGTTCTTCTCACCCTGCATCCTTGAAACACACAAGCGAATCCATTAACAATAGGCTGTTGTGTAGTTGATCTCTAGCTAGTCAACACTACCAACCTACCAGTGAATGCCCACATCAGCACTGCTTGCTCGGCTTTTACACTGAGTTGCACTGTCCATACAATAAAGACATTCATGGCACGTAATTCCAGTGCGACCATTAGAACATAAGCCTGACATTGCTTTCCCTGCTTTTTCCAAGTCAAATTAAATCAGCAGCTTCCTGCTGGGTTGCTAGCACAGGATTTCTGAAATGTTCACTCACCTCAAGTCCAGCCCTTCAGAGGCCGGCGGAGTAGCAACTTTGAAAGCAGAACTTCATACAGGTTACCACATCTAGCATATGACCAGAGAGGCACACTGACAAAGCCTAGTGCCATTTGCCTTCTTGGCTTCTACTTATTGTCAGAAGAACTGAGATCCCAAACAGGATATTGCTTTTCAGGCACAAAGGAAAAGTGGACATCCCAACTGTCAAGATTTGCATTTAAACATTTTTATTAAAATATTAATAAGATCTATATTCTTAAGTAATCTTAAATGTTAACTGTCATTGCTGGAAAGTTCTGCCTTCAGAGAACACACAGATAAGAGGTGTTACAGAGGATTTAAGAAGAGTGGTTTGATTGGGACCATTTGCTTACTCAGGTAAATTCCCATTGTTTTTAACAAAAAGCCCGGTAAGTTTGGATTTGTTTTTTGAAAATGAGAAGTACTTGTGAAGGCCTCGCTATGGTTTATACTGAAAGTATATGTGAAAAAATAAAATCAGGTAAATAAAAGTATATTTTGCATTTGTCCATATATTCCTTTCAGTTTAACAGACCATGGATTTATTGACTGTTAGCCATGTTTCTCCTGACAGACAATATAGCTGGGAAATAGAATCAGTTAATAAGACACATCTTACCTTTTTCTTTCTCTCCCCCTTTTACCAAAGCAGGAGGCGGCAACCTAATTTCCTCACTGCGTACTCCATTCTGAGTTCCTTTAACGAAATGAAATGTAAGCAACTGACTGAGAATACCAGGTCATCTCGATTACTTGTTAATGAGATGACCTTTTATCCAGTAGCATTCAGGCAAGGAAGAATCTCAGTGTCTGCATCACAGCTGTTCTAGTAATTTACCTGTTGTTACTTAGTATTGACTAAAACCATCACATATGGTCCTTCGTTTTCACCAAGTGTGATATTTCTTACATCAGTGAAATCTTTCCAGCAGGATTCTACAAATAATGTTCCTACACATGGGTAGGCTGCCCTTTTTCCTTATGGTTTCGAACTTTTCCCCATCTTGTCTCTTCACTATGATTAGCTGCGTCCCAACTTTTAGTTTAGTTGCCAATAATCAGTTGCTTTCTACATTCACTAACATTTCATTAACTGTCCTTTGCCAGTCCTTGATCACCATACGATTTATTTCCTAATACATTTCCCGACATCAGGAGCATAAGGAAGGAATAGACCCTGAGCCTAGGGTATTGCAATCTTAGCACGAATGTGTGTCTCCCCTTCTTGAAAAATGTCAAGCATAGCCTATGAACCAAGCGTGTGGGAACCGAGTTTGTGAAGTCCGTGCTCCTTCTGCTGAGCTGAGGACATGAGGAGAAGCACAGGTCAGGTGAGGCAAGGAAGGTGGGAGCATATTGCACAGAGAAGTGGAAGCAATGTACTGGTCAGCAGCATGCCAACAAATGGTACGAAATTGAATTCTGATAGCTGTGTGATTTACAGTCTCATTCTGTACTGCTGTGTAAGCAGAAAGCCCTCAGGAGTATGTTTGATTTTAGCAAATAATAGTCTTTTATCTGGATTGAGTGAGGTCTTTTGTGTTAGGCCAGACTTGTTTTTTAAACCCAGTGTTCCTGTGTGGTTATGAAAATACCACCTCTGAATCATTTTCCACAACAATATAAACATCAATTAAACATCGCTCTAGAAGTTAAGTGGCCATGGACTGTGCCATCTCTGAATAGGTAATGTTGAGGGCGAATTACCTGATCTGTATTCCTCCCATGGGTCTGTGTGTGACTGACATCTTGTCTTAAAAAGAAAAAGATATTCAAAAGAATTGATGTGGAGCATCAGACAGGTGCACGAAAAGAAGGTACATGGTTTGTCTGTGTTAGACATGGCTAAGCTTATTCACATCATTTTGTTTCACTCTTATGTCTATCTCTAATTAAAATTGAAATAGTTGATGTCCACTGCAGTTGCTGAAATAGCTTCTTGATGGCCGGGGGCTTTAAATGAGACACACATATCGAGCTTCTGTAGACAGGCAGCAGTGTCAGAGTCCCCCATCCCTACCTTGCACCACAGTTCTGCATGTCCATCTACCTGGTCTCCATAGCATCACAGAATCTCATGATGAGGCAAACCCACCAGCTCAACGTTTGTCTCTTCAGGCTGACTCGGGCCAGATGGAGTCAGTATTTTGTAATTTGCTACAGATCTGCTCATGTAACATTTTCCAGAATTCATCTCACCCAGGGTGCTTCTTCACTCTGCTTTGCCATCCTCAAGTTCATAAGCAATGCAGAGATCCAGAGAAGGCACAAGATAGAAATGAGAAACGGTAAAGTGTCACCAATCATATCCACACTATTGCTTTATAAATGTTCCAAGGGGGTCTAAAGGAAATGCATCTTCTGATGTGTTACTTTTTAGTTTTTGCATAAGCAGGCATATATTTGTATTAAATACATAGACTTAGACAGCTTTACTAAAGAAACCATGTATTGAAGATAAGCATTTGTGTTTTCTTATTTTCTTACCCTGGTGAATAAGAAAGAGTGATTTCAAAGATCTCTCTTTGTATATATCTGTTTATATATGTGGGTACACTTACAGTATTTCCAGAATCTCTCCCCTGGCCTTAGTGCATCTCCATATCAATAGGTGTTTCCAAAGTGTGGAGAGAAGTAGTCCATCTCCATATCAATAGGTGATTACAAGGGTGGGGGGAGCAAGGGTATATCTGGACTGTAGAGATTTAGCAGGGCCCTTTTTGCAGCCAGATAATGAGACAGGGGTAAGCAGAAGTGGATGACTGCTTCTAAGCAATAAACAGGTTTCTCTCACTTTATTTCTCCCTTTGATGATTTTGGCTTCAAAGGTAATTTGCCCTGGGCTGGGAGCATGTTTTCCCCCCAGAGTTACAATATATTTATCTATTTTTATGTCACTGTCTGCTATACTGTTTATGAAAAATGAAGATGCATATTTAATAATAATGTTTATTTCTGAACAAGGAAAATAAAGTTAAATCAGACTATTCTCCCTTTAAATATTTTTTCAGTAGGAGATCTCAGTCCTTGAGAAATTCTTCCTTAAGTCCTGATTGAAACCTATTCATTACTCAATGCACTTCATTAGCATAGTCTTCAGGACATGACATGTACAGGAGAGAAAATTTACAAATGAAGACATAGAAAATAATAAGGCCAAGTGACAAAACTGCAGATCCAGAAATGGGGATCTGCTCTCTGAAAGGGCCTGGCCGCAGCCCATGGTGACGCCTCTTGCCTCTAGGACCTCAGCAAATTCCTAACTATTTTGAGTTATAGACTCCTAACTAGTTTGGATACAAGAAGAAATTATTTCTGGATTGTCCGGGAACCAATAAAACTGTCACCTGTGTACTGATTTTCTGAATTCATGGTGCTAGGGTGTTTGGTTCAATAATGGTTTTGTAATGGAAGCTATACACTTTCCTGCAACAGACTGACATCTTTTTAGAGCAAGGAAATACAGGGTGAAATGTCAGAGGGCTGGTGTCATAGTTCCAGTTGTTCAGCCATCAACTGCTTGTAAGACCTAGCCAAGTATCTTTAACTCACTTCCATTCCCTGCCCCCGAGTTCCTTAAGATCCTGTCACATAAACCAATGTCTTGTCCCATTTCTGGGAAGATCTATAACTTGGATTAAATGACTTGCTGAGGGTCCATGTGAAGTAAAAATCCAAAAGTTTACATAAAGTTCAAGGATCATCCAATTCTTAGTTTCCCTGGGATATCACACATTTCTCAGGCAGACTCAATGCACAGGAAATCCACTTCTCCAGTGGAGCCTTACAGGGCCCTGTTCTATTTGGGAAAGAAAACTGAGGCAAAGACTCAAACAATGAAGCTTTTCTGAGACATGGCAGATCACAACTTAAAAGTTAAGTGACGTATTGCCAGCAGACATCATGGGAATCAACACATGACCATTCTAACTGTACATCTCAGACTCCTCTCTTCACGTGAGTGCATAAACAGGTCTCCTATCACCTACACTTCCCTCTAAAACAGACACGGATGCACAGGGATGTCCAGCATGTATAACTGGGTATATTCCTGAGGAAAGTGTGGTTCAGAGAAAGAAACAATGACATCTCTAATGCCCTCATAGAACTAGGATAAAACATGTATTTCTTGTCCCGGGATGGATCTTTGTTTCATCCTTCCCACCGTCAGCCACGAACTCTCGTATCCTCCTGTCCTCCCTGTCTCTGTCAGCTCTTCCGCCTCAGCCCACAATGCCCAGATGTCTCACATCTAAAAAGACAGCTGCACCCTCCTGCACCCTCCTTGAATATCTGTCTTATGCTCACCGTCTCTTTATAACTAAACATTTTGAAGGCATTTCATCAGTGCTTTGACCTCTCAATCACTGAAGGCCTCCACCCTCACCACGCCACTGAAGCTGTCCCCGTTACTTGAGCTCTCGGGAGGATTTATGACTAATGACCACTTCCTCCTTTAAACTCTTCTCTTGGGATGAAGGGCGCCACTCTTTCCTGTTCTACACTCCTTCACTGGTTTCTCTAACACCTTTGTGAACTTCCTCTTCCTCCTCTTGTCCCAAAAACTTATAGACAAGTTTCTGGCATTTTACTATTGGTTTCCTGTTTCTGGCCCTCCCTAGACCCCTCCCTGGCTTCAGTTTCTCTAGGGCTGTCATAACTAAGTAAATTAATTTTTTTAAAGTCACTTTAAAAAATACAAATATGAGGAGCTATTTTGGTGATTCTCACTGAAGCTTGGCACTTATTTTTTAAACTCCTCCACCGATGATACAATAATTTTTAGGAAAGTTCTAACCTCCTTGATGAGAATCAGCTATTCTCTCAAAGTTACCCCAAAGTGATGTATTTTTACATGTTTCACAATGGGTTCAAAACCCATCAGAATTATTTGTTTGGGAGTTTTTTAAATAGGATAGAAAACTCCATACACTGAAGCTACATGAACAGCCCAGGCTAAAGAAGGGAAATGAAGACGCTGGTAACTCCATATTTAAATTCTTCTCAATCCCTTATTTTTAGTCCAGGGCTTAAGCTTACATAAACTTTATCTTTATTTTTGTTGGACCAAATCAGAATGTGCAGACTTGACCACTGAAAGTATGAGGTCCAGAAAGGGATCTTAAGGAAATGTTTCACACACATCCCTGGAGAGTCACGGGATGGGGTGGCGTGGAAACCCCGGATCACATGGTAGTTGTTTTAGAAGCTGAGACAGTGATTCTAATTGATTTATCTTTCCTGGTTCTGTGTAGCAGGCCTAGGGGTCAAGTGCTGGATTTTTCTGTTGCTTTTGAAACAGCAAACTATTTCGTCTTAGTCTTCCACTTCCACCGCTTATGGTTTTCCTTAAAAATGCTTGATTCTTAAGTTGCTTTGAATTTTTCATTTGCTCTTTTATATTATTATCCAAATATCAAACCAAAAAAGAGCCTCAGTGTTTTGTTCTCAGTAGGAGCTAACTCTAAACCCGGACAGCACTGAGTTTGATGTAGATACACAACCATCCATCTAGCGTGAGCCCAGCCCCTGGCCGCGCCGCCGGGGAACATGGCCATGCTTAGAGCTCGCCCTACTGTTTGTCAGCCAAAAAGAAAACAGTTGGACGTAAGGTATGACTCAAATAATAATTTATTTTTTAAAGAAAGTGAATCACTCCCAAAAGTATACATCTAACTTTCTGTTGCCATCCATTTATTTATTTATTCTGTCAACACAACAAATAAGCCTTACATAGCTACCTGCAGCTGGATCCTGTGCTGTCTGACAAGTCACCTCCAGGGTCACAATCCACTAAAATGGCCTTGGCAACACAACTGGGGGACTTGTTTACAGTTGTCTTCAGAGATTAAGTCCCACATGTGTACCAGTCTTATTACTTTTATTCAAGAATATGTCTCTTTATTGCAGTATTTTTTCTTTCTACTTTTCTTCTTCCTCTTTCAAACTTTCTGCTGACATTTCTTGCCCTTTTTCTCTTGCTGTCACTACACATACACACACACACACACACACACACACACACACACACACACACAGCTTTTTATCCCTCTTTAAATCTGCTTCTTTACCTCCTCATTTCTGTCCTAACTCCATCCTTCTATTCCTCTCTCTCTCTCCTTCCCTGTGTAGGCAATATTTGGAGAGGGATATGAGGCCAGAGTGAAACCAGAAGCAAGAAGGAGACTTCAGGAGCAGACTGATTAAGTTCATTTTTATTCTCTCAGCTGGCTGAAAGTGCCTTAAGTCTACGATACAGATCTGACTGACCGTCATCATATAGCACAGAATAATAGTGGAAACATTCTTCTATCTGAACAGATAGATTGCCAGATGCTTTCACATAGCTTTTAATTTGATGGAGGTCAAACATTGTTTATTCTCAACTATACACGTTTGCAGACATGTACGTACACATAAACAACTCTGTTGGAATTCATTTACATAGCAATCTCACCTACTTGGGATATACCTAAGTCAAAAGAATAAACCCTTATGTTTTTAAAGACCTTGAAGGAACTACAGACAAAACAGTTGTTACAGATTCATAAATGAAAGCTCAGAACAGAGTGTGCATGGGAAAAAGCACAGAACATTTCATTCATTCACAAGCATTTGCTGAGTGCCCATTACACCAGGCAATATTCTAGGTGATGGAAATCAGTAGTAAACCCACTTCCGGCTTCCCTCCTCACTGATCTAGGCTTGGCTTCCCAAAGTGTCAGCACCTAAGCCTCGCCACCTAAGGCTCTGAGTTTTTAGGGGATTCAGGCTAAGACATCCTACACCCCGGCAATTCAACTTGCAGATGTGCACCCAGAGAAATGCCTGCACATGTGCACAAAGAGGTGGATGGAAAGATGTTCAATGCTACACTGTTTGTAATAGAACAGAAGTGGGACGACCTAATGCTCCTACAGTGGATGAATAGGTAAACGAACTATGGCTTATTCAAACAATCAATTATCATTTGATACATGAGATCATTTAACTGATGTATCAAAAGAGAGAAATGTCTCATGTACCAAATGATCTCATGTATCAAAAGAGAAATGTCAGGAACACACATTGACTCAAAATTAAAGTTATGAAGAATTGTGTACAGTGTGTCATTTATACAAAACTTTTAAAAGACACCAAATGATACATCCCATTTATAGCCAACATGGGAATGATATTCTCCAATTTTAAGAAAGGATTTACGTCTGGGAAAGTACAGAGAAAAATTCTTAATGTCTCTTCCACAAATGTTACAAAAAACTAAAAAGCCCTGAAGCAACTCTAACTAATGTGATTATATGTTTAATTTTTCCAGTGTGTATATCGATATATTAACTCATAAACTTTTCTGTGGTTCCACCATCTTTTAGACTTAAACTGTAAATGGCTCCAGCCTTAATTTTCATCCTACATTTCATAACGTAGACTGTCCAGAAGTCTCTTCATGGTTTGAATTTCTAGAGGATTTCCAATTTGGCTAAGTCAGTTCCTGATCTGCGTTCTCCATGATCCCCAGCTCTGGGAGTCCTCTGACACTGACGGCCTGCGCTGACCTCCTCTGACCTTGACAGCCAGGAGCACGGGTTTCATTCCTCCCTCAGCGTGTGCCGCCATCACCACGTAGCATAGCAGAGAGATGCCGTGGGGGGTCTGCATTATCCCTCAACTCCCTGTGTCATTACTCACACAATATAAGCACACAACTGTTTAGAGACTTGTACTGAGACATGAGGATAAGGAGATAGATTGTAGTTCAGTAAAAAACGTTAAGTAAAATTTGTTCTAAAAGCACATTCAGACATTTCCACCTCTACTTTTAAGCCTGTATTATTTCCATCCACTGGGGCTTTTCTCTTACACACACCACATTCTCTCTATTCTGTCAGCCTACCTCCAAAATTCTGTTAACCCTTCTGCAGAATAGTTTCATTCTTCAGCCCTGCCCCAAATGAAGTTTCAAGTCTACCTTTGCTTATCCAGAATATGAATCCACATTGCTAAACAAAGGGCCTTCTATTCAGGGCCTCTACCCTTTAGCTGCAATTCTAGGTTTTCCTTTAGAATGATCAATTGTATGAAAGATAGCTTCCCTCTACAAAGCTTCCCCCTATAAGTCTTCCAGAAAACAGGGAAACCGTGTGAAAATTCGTTTTACCTCTGTCCAGAATAACTGCAAGAGTGGTGAGACTGCCCCAGACCACCCCCTCACCCCCACCACAATTTACCCAATTCTGCCCCCTATACATACATACAAATGCTAAGAGCCCCAAATCTGAGTCCATTTAGTATAGGGGCAAATAATTCTGTATACCTTAGCTGGTATTGAAGAAATGTCTGTATCATGACCCAATATTAGAATAAATGTCCCTAAGGATGATGCCTTATGAGTACAGCCTTCCACAGTTTACAAGGAATTTTTACACAAAAAAACAACCTGTAAAGAAGTATTTAGATTGCACAAATTATTTTCAGCAGAACGGAAACTAAAATCCAGTTCTCTTGACTCCTAATGCAAGGCCTTTCCACTCTTTCAAGCTGTGAATGACCCTTTGTCACCAAGAAAAGATTAGACTAGTACCAGGGCACTATACAAAGGATAAAGTGAGCAGAAATATCAACAGTTTTAGAAAGGGTTCATTTTAAAGTTTAGGCTTCGGTGGATAAATGGTTGTTACGAACAGTGCCTAACACATGGTAGGTGATCAATAATCGTACGTTGAATGAATGGAATGTGTATGTCCTTGGCTTCCTGAGATCACAGTCCAGTCTTCCAGAATGACCCAGGGGTTCTAGACGGCTGAAGTGGTGTTATGCAGGACAGAGGGAGATGTGTTTATATGTGTGTGGGTACGTACATCTTCAGAAATTTCCCATCCCCATCATTGTCTTCCTTGCCATGTAACTGGACACAGAGCCACTTAAGGAAGTAATGATGGTCAATACATAAGGAAACCTACCCAGAGATAAGTACTACCTAGTGGAAGAGAGTGAGATTCATATAAGATTTTTCCAAAACTTTATAACCTACTAAGTAGAGCACCTTTCATGTAATAGTCGGTGAAACCAGACTATCTTAAAAGGGAGGGCATGTCTGACATCCTTCCACCCGATGCTAGAGCGAATGAAGCCATATAGAGCCCAGAGATGGGAGAGGGGAAGTGAGACCCTTGACTCTGATTCACAAGTGGGAGAAAATTTGCCCAGGGAGTGGGACACAGAGAACAGACCTCAGATCTAGGCTCAGGGGAGACTTTCTGGGGGCTGAGCAGAAAGGAGTTTTATTTGCAACATTTGCTCAGGCAAAGAAGAGAAGGGATTCAAGAGAAAGAGTGTAGATCAAGCTCTAAAGCCCTGAAACAAATACTGTTGTCAGATCGAAACACACTGGAGAATTCTGAACACCAGCCAAAACATACACAATTTGTAGCAACAGCGCTAGGCTCTTAGTAAGTCACCTGCAAAGCACATACAGGAGAGCAAAGGGTCTCTTTGCAGGGCCACGGCAGTCATAAAGGGGTTCTTGGTCGGTATCTGCCAACTACTGAATTAATATGATCTCGTTGAATGTAAAACTGGCTAAAGGATTTAAACATGAACACTGAAGAAACAAAATTCCGTTAATGTAATTTTGAATTAGTAGATATTGAAGATTCAATTTAAGAGTTAAGGAGTTTAGGATAGCCTTTAACAAAGGAGTCAACATCTTTCCTGGGGGTGGGCTGGGGAAGGAAAGCGTAAGTGTCCTGGACTTCCACACTGGTGGACTGGCTTCACCTGGCATCTCTCCTCTCCAGCTACCCCGTCAACCCCAGTCACACCTGGGATCGGGGAGACGCACTCCTGCACCAGGTGTGGTGCTGAGAAAGCCACAAGGGGTGGTATGTTTCCTTTTCGTTTCAGTAATGGAATTATTAATTGCACAAACTAAATTATGGCAATATTAAAAGAAACGTAAATAAACAAAATCAAAATTACCCATGACTCCACCATTTTAATGTAATGACTTTTTCATTTATTTATTTTTTACCCTTTATATACGAATATATATGCTTTCTGTCACTGGAAACCCAGCACACATACAACTGTGCTGTGCTGTTTTCTTTTGGCAAGATGGTAAAATCTTTTCATGGTACACAATTTTCACAATTGTTATTTTTCTATCCAGAGATGCATGATTTTCCATTGACTTAACTACTTCCCTGCTGTGAAATATTTTGGTTCTTTCCAACTTTGTTCATTCATTCAGGAAGGCCAAAGTGCTTTTTATGTGCCCAACACTCTACTAAACATTAGTTATCATTTCATTCATAAATGAACATAGCCTATGGTTCATTTACCAGACACAGTGTTTTGGTTTGGTTTGGTTTAAGTGTTTTGGCCAGAATGAGAAAATGACCATATAAGAAGAATGAATAGTTGATTTTCTTTCTGACTCTAACACAAATATGCTATAAAAAAAACTCAACTTTTCCACCTATCAGTGGGGATGGCAAATATCCAACAATCTATTGGATAATAACAAAGATAAAATATTGTGGAATGAGGGCTATATGAGAGCTAGTAAACTAAACTTCAGTTCTTGCTTTGCCTCTAAATAGTTGTACAAGCTCTCATGCCTTTTCTGAAAATCAGGATGTTGGACGGCATGATATTCAAGGTTTCCCTACAGTTTTTCCTGCCTATGTTGTAAGGTTATTGTTATAACAGAAGTGTGCAGAGCGCTAGGAAAGAAAGGCACTATGTTGTTATGTATTACCAAATACACATTTTGGAAAGGACCCCAAATTTTGGTTTGGGTAAAATTTATACCTTAAGAAAATCGAAGAGTAACAATACAGAAGTCAGCTGTCAACTGTGTTCAGAGAGAGTTATTCTCTCTGAAAGATTCACCATAATATAAAACTAATATAAAGAAAGAAAGCCTCCATAATTTTGAAAACAATGGCTAAGTCACACCAAGTAAATGTAAGTGCTTGACTGGCCACACGTACAGGTTCTTTGTCATACCCACTCTATCTGACCACCTCACAGAGCATGCCAACAGGAAAAATCACAAACGGATTGCAATTAGCAAACATGGCAGATGCTAAGTGGTGGAGCGCAGGCAAATCACCTTCCGTCAGCTTAGGTAAGGTAACCTTTCCTTGGTCTTTGAAGACAGACTTAAAATTTCCACGTTGGACCTTGCTACTCAAGTGTGGTCAGAACACCAGCACCATTAGTGGCACCTGAGAATTAATTAAAATTGCAGGATCTCGGACCCCACCTCAGACCTACTGACATGGAACCTGCATTTTCCAAGCTCCCCAGATGAGTGGCAAGTGCACGCAACCTGAGAAGGGCTGCTGAGGACACGCCAGTAATGAGATCAGGACTTGTGCTCCTCACAATGGACTTGCGTTGCACATATAAAGCCTTCTCTTCTGACTCTGCTCTTCTGTTCTGACTCTGCTCTAACACTGGTGTAAGGCTTAGCTGAGATGATGAAGTGAGATTTGCAAAATGTGGGCTAGACTTTTCTGTTACTATATGGTCATAAGTAGCAAGCATTCCTTGACGCTTCTAATTGAAGTTAAGGTCACCAGAGATTTTACTTTTTTGGAAGCTAAGTAGAATGAGTCATGACCCCACCTCCTGTTTGTTCTCTGGGGTGGCTACAGACAGATGTGCCACCCACCCACAGGGCCCGCTGAGGAAGGACTTTTTGCCCCAGCTGCTGCCTTGAGCTATCAGCCCCGTCAAGGATCACTTCATCTCCAGAGTCCCTCGTCCAATGTCATGCTCTCCATGCAGCAGACATCCAATAAGTGAGTGAGGCAGGGACCCAGCCATTTTGGCCCAGTGCAACTCAATGAATGACAGCTCTGATAGGTCACATCCCATCCTCCCCATGGTGTCAGCTATGGCTGCGGGTCCTGCAACCCCAATCACTTCCCCTCTGCCTAATCTGCTTGCTCCTCTCCCTTCCACAGGCAGTGATCCCGGGGTACTTCTTAATAAAGACCCGTGAACACTATGTCTCAGAGTCTCCTTTTTAGAAATACCAGCCTGTGACACTCCATGAAGGACATATGAGGTGGCCATGCTCTTGGGTTGAAATAATCTACACTGGGTATTGAAAGACCTAGTTCAAGTTCCAGCTAGCCACAGAGAGGCACTGTGATCTTGAACAAGCTCTTACTCTCTTTGAAAATGCAAACCGATGGCTCTTGATCTCAGGGCACCTGAAGCATAAAAACCAACACAAGCAAACTTTTTGTTTTGTTTTTACGAACTGGCCAATATAAGGCCCATACCACTGATGGTCCTGGAGAGTGCTGACTCCCCAGAAAGACTGAAAACTGTCATTCACTTATTCAGTGAAATGAATGAAGTGGAAAATGGAAGGATAGGGCCCAAGACAGAGTTCACCAACGTCCACATATTCCAGAATGATCTTTATGTCAGCCTTCCACTTGGATGTGGTTGGAAGAGGTTTTTTTGCTCTTTCTCCTGTTCCTCCATGCAGTTAGCCGTGCTCCGCGTGATTACTTTATAGGCATATGTTTTAAATCTGGCCAATTTTTGTTTTTTTCAAGTTTGTATCCTTTCACCGACTTTTCCCTATTTTTCCCAGCCCTAGCCTTTGGCAACCACTTTCCTACTCTCTGTTTCTATGAGTTTGACTTATTTTTTTTCTTTAGGTTTCATATATAAGTGATACCTACCATGCAGCACTTGTTTTTTTTGGATTGTTTCACTTAGCAAGGTCCATCCATGTTATAAATGGCAAGATTTTCTTCCTCTTCATGGTCGAACAATATTCCATTTTATATATTTATATCACATCGACTTTATCCATTCATCTACTGATGGAAACCTAGGTTTTCCAAGTCTTGACTATCATGAATAATGCTGCAGTGAACATGGATAGGTCACATTCCATCAGCTATCTCTTCGATGTCCTGTTTTCATTTCCTTTGGATAAATACCCAGAAGTGGGATTGATGGATCAAATGGTAGCTCAATTTTTAACTTTTGAGGAACCCAGAAACCATTTTCCATAGAGGCTGAACCAATTTACATCCCACCACCAATGTGCAGCATTCCCTTTTCTCCAAATCCTTGCCAACACTTGTTATTTCTTATCTTTTTGATAGCATCCATTCTAACTGGTGTGAGACAACAGCTCTCTGTAGTTTTGACTTGCATTTCCTGATGATTAGTGATGTCCAGCACCTTTCCAAGTACCTACCAGCCATTTTCATGTCCTCTTTGGAAAAAAAATGTTTATTTGATGTTCTGCCCAATTTATAACAGATTGTTTAATTTTTTTTTCTACTGTTGAGTTGTATGAATTCTTTATGTATTTTGGATAATAACTCCTTACCAGATATGTGATTTGCAAATATTTTCTCCCATTCCATAGATGGCCTTTTCATTTTGTTGATGGTTTCCTTGGCTATCCGGAGATTTTTTTAGATTGACATGGCTGCCACTTGTTTAGATTTGCTTTTGTTGCTTTTGCTTTTGGTGTCAAATCTGAAAGAGTCATTGCCAAGGTACTTACCTCCTGTTTTTCTTCTAGGTTAGTTTTGTCAATTTTGGTCAAATTTATTATCGTGAAACTTCACTCCTGAAGGACTTGTTCACTGAGTTGTTACTGTAGAAAAAGAACAACATTAAAATGCAAAACTTAGGAAAACAAAAGCTAAGACTTGAGTGTTTGCAAGATCAGCATGCTACTCACTTTGGCTTAATATCAGATTGCCAAAATTAATAATCAACTCTAAAAAAGAAGTAATTCAATTTTTCACAGTCCTGAGTAAATAATCAGTTTTTAGAAGATAGAGAATAAATGATGTGATTTTTAGTGATCTTTTTACTGTTATAGTCTGAGTATTCTTTTTCCAATTAAACAGCATTTCCAGGAAAAATTCAATCATATCAATGCACCTAATGGATATGATAAAATAAAGCCAGATTGCTGATTTGGTCTCTTCTCCTTAATAAATGACCCAGGAAAAAAAGGGTTTAATTTCTTAGAATGTGAAGTAGAAATAGTTCCATGTATTTGTCTATTAATCAAATATCTTAAATCCAAATGTGTAAAATGCATATATATATCTGATGTTGTTTTTAAAATGAAGTACATTATTTCTCTGATCCAACAGCTATTATTGAATACTACGGAGATGTCTGTTACTGTGTTTATAAGTACAACTATAATGGTCTCTGAAATATGATTCAAGAATCAACATCTAAAAGTATTTTAAATGCATACTTGCTTATTGTTTATCCAGGAATCATGCACATCTCTAAAAAAATCAAAGGCATACTCTATCAAAATAAAAACTATATTTTCAACTCTGTCTGTATGATTTGACTATGCACTAATAATACTTAGATTTAACCAACTTTGAAGATAAACTAAATGCTGCAAGAATATTAAATGAGTAGCTTAGCCATTGATGTTCTATAGTAGATCATTAAGTCTAGGTAAATACATAACTACCAGAAATACTGACTAGCAAAGAAATGAATAAGGTAAAAATTCACTATATTTCTTTTACCTTAATGCTTATGAAAAAATAGAAAAAGGATCAGTTACATTATTCATTAATTCAATATTATTTTCCCCTAATTATATAGCACTCAATTCATTTTTCTAAGGTATGGTTGGAGAAATAGATGGCTTAATATCATAAAGATTAAACCAATGAAGAACAATCACTAAACAATAAAGCAATATAATTTATAGCATTTTTTTTGTTTTGAAGTCCCTAAGAATTTTCAGATATTGTAGGGGTAAAGAGATATAAATATATTTTGCCTTAAATAAGATATGCAATTTTTCTTTCCATGATTATTTTTAGGGAAATTAAGACTTTTTTTTTGGAAAAAATTATTCTGTAATTATATATTATTCCAAGTTTTTAAAATTCATGCTCTGTGTCAATAGATTATAATCAAACGAATTAACATATTAGTCTTATTCATAACAAATCAGGCTACAATTAATTTACCATTCATTATGATCTTTAGTTTTTAGTTGAATTTAAAATTGGTTTTCTGTCTGAGCAAAGTGGTATTGATAATTTCATTTTATTTTTAATTAACTGTTTAACATTTCCAATTCATCAGGATTATGTATTTTGTTGATTCTTTGGCACTTTAAAATCTATACTTTAGGTATATTTTTCAGCACATGCCTGAAAATTATACATTTTTAACTTGCAGTAGTTTTAGTAAACATTTCATTGTGACCTCAAATTGGAAGCTTTAACTATAAAATACTTAGAGCCTCTTACTATGAAACGTGGTAGGTGTTGGTTTGAAAAGACAATTACAGAAACACATCACTTAGAAATACATAGTGCAGAGAAAAGAATTAATGAAATATGTAAATATATCACAAGAAATGCACAAGGCTTCATCTCTGTAGGCAAAACTGACACATTGCCGGACCACCCCTGGGCAGGAAGGAGGGGCCATGGGCAAGGGAGAAGCTTAGAACAATGCTGCCAGAAGGTGCTGAAAATACCTGGACTCACATACCTACAAACTTTCAACCCCTAAATCTCAACCCAGATGGGATTTCTCTCACCCCTTGTCTATTCACATCCCTCAAGCTGCATTTCACATTTCTGTCTTCAAGGTAGTTGTTGAGTTGAGTTTTAGCCTGATTTCCCTTCAACAAATTGTTAAGGGAGATGCATGCCATTGGCTCTTTTCCCACTGTGCACACATGTAGAAGTGGTGCTACCCTGATTTTTACCTCTCCAGGCCCTTGCTGCCGGTCAGTCTCACATGAGCACCCCTAGGCTGCATAGTCAACAAAGTATCATCTGATTTTATCAGCAGAGCTCCAGAGTTTGCTCTACCTATTTTTCAACATTCCAGAGGATTAATTTCTGTCAGCTCTTGTAATTCAGTGAGCCTAGTTCTGAATCAGGCAGAGGGTATGAGAGCACAGGGCTTCAGGAACCTACCTAAAGCTGAAAAAACTGTAGCTGCTTTTTACAATATAACATATACATGGTTCTTCCAGTGGTCTCATGTCTTTTAACCTGATAAAAGCAGAACAGCGCTAGAAGGGAATGAGAACTGAATCTGCAAAACTAGCTAAGGTGATTCAGATCTGCCAGAAAAAAATACTTCACTCCGACTCCAAACCCTTCCTGGGACAGTACTGCCTTCCTTGCATTAATATTGTCAGAGCTCCCTAGTTTTAATTTAATATATATGTGCATGAGATTTGAGCCATGGCTTTTATATCCAACAAAACTGGTTTTCAGGTAGAAAAAGCACAGAAAAACATTACCAATATTCAAGAGATCAAGGAACATTGTTCTGTGAGCCCTTATTAAAGAATCCTAGAGAATGAGGTTAAGATAACCAAAATGGCAAGATAGACATTGCCATATAACTTATTGTAAATGTTAAATGTGTAGTGTTTTTTTAAATAGGACTAAAACTAATGGTGTCTAAAGAAAAGAAAGTATAGTATTTAGAGGTTATATGCTCTATCAATGTGGATATATTACCTACAAACAATTAGCAGGGGAAAGATGGGGAAAAGCACATGGAAAACATTCTGTTTCAGTAATCATATTAGGGTAATACCGTTAGTATTATTATTTTGTTGTGTGTTTATAAGTAAAACAAATGAATAACTAAGAGATATTGTAATTCTAATATCCTCTGTATTGGTCCCTGAGAATCAGAATTCTCAGTATGTAAGAAAGAAGATGTAGTTGTAATATGGAAGAAGTTAGTAAAAGTCCAATTGTTAATACCAGTATGACACTCATAAGATGTTGATCTTTATTATGTATATAACATTCTATATATAATATGTCGAATACATATCCTGCTAACTCTGTCCACTGAAAATCTCCAGAAATAATAACCAACTCAATAGTGATGAACATTCCTAGCATACAGGCTATGATCTTTTGTTCCAAAAGAAATTAGATGAGCCTGGAGCATATTTTCATAAAAATTAGGAAGGAACCCCTCCGAGATCACTGAGTCTTCCCACTAGGACTCAGCCACCAACACAAGAGGCTCTCTTTGGTCAAAGATGACACAATTTGAGCTTCAATAACAGTAATTACAATGGATTGAAACCTCTTGTGTAGTAAAAAATTAACCTTACCTGAAGAGAGATCTGGTCTTTGCCCTCATCTTCTGGAAGGTGATTTCTAGTCCCTTGGAATGTCCTGCCTGATAAGAGTCTTTGTTTATTTGGGAGCCTTGGGCCAAACAAGATAGACTAATAATGTGACTTATGGTTGGGGCTTTGAGCCATGCAGTATCAGCCCGACCTCTGGGGGACTGGAGGCTAAGCCTAGCTTTGCAAGTGGTCTGTGAACAAGTCCCAGTAATAACTCCAGACACCAAACTCTGGTGCCCTTCCCTGATTGGCGTTACTGGGAGCAAATTGTTGCTTATTTTTGTTGGGAGAAGTTAGTGCTATCCAGGACTCCACTGGGAAAGGACATACAGACCTACATGTGGAACTCTTCTGGATTCTGACCTATGGGATTCTTTCCTTGGCTGATTTAATCTGGATCCTTTCAAGGTAATACACCATAACTGTGAGTATAACAACTTTCAGTGAGTTCAATATAAGTAAAGATATTCTTCCAGCTACAAATGCACTTAATTGTCTTACATTTTTTTTCTCTTTGTATAGAAGTACATTCTAAAAGACACAATCAAATATCTTTTGAAGTTCATACACTATATTAGTTAGGCTACAGCCTAAGATGCTGTAATATGGACACTCAAAACAGTGGCTGAAACAAAATCAGAGTTTCTTTCTCTTTAATGTACAATGTAGAGAGAGATGGGTGGCTTTTCTTCATGAGGCCACTGAAGGACTCACTATATTGTTCCACCTTCCCCTGAGTGTTGTTCTCGCTATTTGGTTGTATTTCCTCACCACTACCTGTCTGCAGGAAAGGGAAGGAGGAAATAGCAGGAAGCCATCTAGAGGTGGCACACATCATTCCTGCTCTGTATGCTGTTGCCCAGAACCTAGTCATTTGGCTACGTCCAGCCATGTGGAGTCTAACTAGGTCACTGTGCTTCCAACTATTACTCAGGGGTTATTTTAATGAAAATGAGATGAGAATAGATATTGGAGATCAATTACCAGTCTCTGTCACCTATACAGTAATCTAATAATATCTGACCTACCTGTATAAACTGGGGGATCCCAGAGGGTTAATCTGACATGATTTATTCTTCAGTAATATCTGCTGGCATCTGGTGGTCATTACGTTCTGTTAGGTGCTCATACCAAGACTTTTAAAAACCTGGTCCAGACCTTCAGTCAGAATCCCGATCAAGTTCATTCATCTTACTTTGCAGAAATGACTTCTTTCTGTTTAGGGAAATTGGATCTAAATTGTACCTTTTCCTGTCTTCCTGACATACTCTCACACGTTGGAGTTCTTCATAGATTAACACCTTGGTAACTTCCTTCTAAGCCACTCCCAGTGGTGTGAAATAAAATTCTTGCAAGGCAAAAGACAGAAAAAGAAAAAAAGGAAAGAAATGGAACCATCTCAACAAGTCTAGAAAGCAGGCAAAAAGAGATTGAAGAAATAAAAAAGGAAAATTGAAATTCATTTTTGAAAGAAGTTTAGCTACATCAAGAAAATGCTTCAAGTCGTTTATTAAATGGATGGAAATGATGCTATTATCAGTCTCCTTTACATATGCATCCTTGGGTTTTGCTTTATTTTGTTTTATTATTGTTGAAGGTAACTAGAATTGCAAACATCAGCTTCTCTGAATAATCACTATGAAGTCTCCCAGAAGAAAGGCAAGGGCTATAATCCTAAGTTTTTGGATGTCTTCCCAGTTAAATGTCAAAACAGTAGCTTCCCTTGTGATAACTATTCTTCTTTATTCTATTGAAGAGTCTCTTTAGTGCTTTATTCTGAATAATTATACATCATGCTTGACTTTCACATAATATGAAAATTTTTGTTTTCATTTCTCTATGGTAACAGCTGAGTTACTTCAAGTCTGTTCCTTTTCTCTCTTAAATATGTATCTATTTTCTGGACATGGGGGTAGGGGATCTGCAAATACACAAAGCCATAAGCAGTCGAGATGAACAGAAACATGTATCCCCTCCACATTTCATCCACATCAAATCAGCTTGCCTTTTTCTGAAACCATATATATATTCACACACTGGGACTTTCCAGGTGCTGTTTACTCAACACCTTGCTTCCCTCATTCTCAGGCTTCTGCTCCTCTCCCATCCTTCACTGTCAGCCCCAGTCCACCTCTATCTTCATGCCTTCTCTGATCCAGACAGCATCAAGTGTTCTTGTCTTAGCTAGGGAATGTTTCCCCACTATTAATTTTTTAAAGTAGGCAATTGTAGCCTTATCTTTGATTTTTTTTTAAAGTTCTTCATAATTTTCACATTGATGGTACTTACAAAATTGTTCTTTTTCATCAGGTTATCTGCTTTTATAGTCCCTATCTGCTGGGATCCTTCCTTTCTTGAAATTTTGCCATAAGGTAAGTTCATTTTCCTAGAAAAGCCAGGAACCCCGGGCCAACTGACTGAAAACACCAGGAGCTGGTAGACAGCTCAGCAGGGAAACATTTTGGTTGTTCCTCTCATTCTATCTTTGGTTGCCTTTTTACCCAAAAAGCAGGTCCCGTAAGTACCCTAATGGGCAGTTGACCACTGTCCCGGTAACTCTCCACTGTGTGTCCTGGAAAAGTGGAAGCCTGCTTGAGAAGGCTGCAAAACCATGGCTGTGGGGCAGAGTTGACAGCTGTCAGCCGGCTCAGCCTAGCCAACGACTTTCCAATTCCCAGGGACTGTTTCCCACCTGCTATCATGTGTGACCCAATTAGGTCAGTCCTTTTGCAAGATTATTTTATTCTGAGTATATTTAGAAAACCATCATGTTCATCTGCTTGGACTTTTTTTTTAATTAAGATATCATTGATATACAATCTTATGAAGGTTTCACATGAGCAACATTGTGGTTACTACATTCCCCCTTATTATCAAGTCCCCCCCACACATACCCCACTGCAGTCACTGTCCATCAGCATAGGAAGATGTTGTAGAGTCACTACTTGTCTTCTCTGTTCTATACTGCCTTCTCTGCACCCCCCCCCCATATTATGTGTGCTAAATCATCATCTGCTTTGACTTTTATCAGTAAATAATACTTATTCAGGGATCTATGTAGCTGGTGTTGAAGAGATTTGATAACAGTCACAAAGTAGCTGGTTTATTTTCATTATCTCATTTCTTCCAATCCATAATAACTCCTTGGGGAGGGACGACATGTGTTTCAGCAAGAAGAACAGCCACAGGCCTCTTGTTGGTTCTCTCCAAGCTCCAGATTCCAAGGAGATCAGCGCTTCCCCATTTTTTTGGATTCCCTAGATTTTCACACACATTTTATGGAAAAGAGAATTGTAATCGTGAGGTGTTAATTAGGTATCAGAATACTGTGGAAGATAAAAATGAGCCCCAAAGAAAGAACTGAAAAGGGAAAAGAAAAGAAACAAGGATGATATTGAAAAGATTCCCAAGACCTTTAAAACCACTAGTAAATTATCTCCTCAGAGACTAAAAATTCTATGATTAATATTAAAATTATCCTGCTCTCAAGTACTGAGTTTATTTACTGTTAAAATATTCATATTGTGCCTTCCTAGATTGAGACTAACTTTTAAATTTCAGGCATTTAGATTTAGAGTTGAATTCACAGCTTATTAAAGTGTGGAATGTGATTCTCTAATGTTCTTGCGACTATGTCTCAAAACTCTAAAGGGTACATACTATGTGGGCAAATTAATATCCAAACTTTATATATAATGTATGTCAGCATTATAAACAATTAGCATGCAAAATAATGATTCCCTTTTTGTTAATAAAACAATGCTGAATATTTAACAAACATTCATTGAGGGGCTACTGGGTCCCAGGCTCTAAGGGTAGGAAGAGGGTGGGAAGGAGGTTAGGGTTAGGATGGACAGGGATGCAAGAAAAGGGTCTGGGGATGTAAGGAAATTAACAAAGCACAGTACCTGCTTTCAAAAAGTGTTCACAGTCCCATGAGGGATGGCAGGGAAGGTGGAGGAAGAGGAGAGTGCCACTGGTGTGCCGACAACTGTATACTGACAATGCAAATAGGCAGCCTCCAGTTTTCAAATTATAGAGCCACTTTTATATATGTGTGTATGTGTGTGTGTGTGTGTGTGTGTGTGTGTGTGTGTGGTGTGTGCATTCATATTCACCAAAAGGTAAGTTCATTTTCCTAGAACAGCCAGAATATATATATATAATATATATATATAAGCCAGAATCCAGGATTTTACTGCACTGACCCAACCTGAACTGATCAGTGGCTATGTTTTTTTTTTCTTAACTTAGGGCCTATAATATTCCTACCTCCCAATCAAAAAATAGATCAATTCCAAGTATAAAAACAGATTTCACTTGCTGCTGCTTAGAAAGCTTTTTTAGCTCAAGAGTTCTTTGCACTTCTAAGGAAGCTTCACAACTGGAAAGGCTGACAACGTCAAAAACATGCGACCCATAGCCAGGAAACAGAATTCCATTCCAGCACCATCACTCAGAAACTAGAAGGCCTTGAGCACATTGCCTCCCCTCTCCAGCTTCAGAGGAGAGACTGCACAGAGCACTTTGTGTACTATAAGGACAGAAACAAAGGTCAGTGGATGATGAAGGTGGGTTTACATTAAGACTATTCACCAAAATCACGCACTCCACAAGGGTAGGAAAGACCCACAGCAATTCAAATCTTCACTTCCTGATTAGGCTGCCCATCTTGAACTGAACTCTAATCCAAGTGATACTTTGCTGTGTGAGTAACTGCCCAGCGTCCCTTCCCCGCACACCTCTCACACTCGGCCACATCAGCCTTCGGTAAGATATGACGCGCTCTAGGTCTTCCTTGAATGTGCAAAGCTCTTTCCCTTCCTCTCAGGACCCAAAATCTGGCACATTGCTAACCTCCCTAGAGTTAACACTTAACGTATTGCACTATAATGACTGCCCCTCAATAGTCTGGGAACTCCCTGAAGATGGAGATCATACATTATTAATCTCTGCACCCCAATCAGAGTACCTTGTAGAGACGGACATGGTTTATTGCATGAATGGATGGATGCATGCATATAAACCATCATTCCTTCCCACAAAGAACAGAATTGTGACATACACCAACTATATGCTTCTGTGAGTTTCCCCAAAGTGCTATCAATATATTTTTGCAACAGCTTTCTTGAGATACAGCTCACATTCTCTCACTGAAATTGTACAATTCAAAGGTTTCTAGTATATTCAGAATTGTGCATCCATCACCACTATCCATTTGCAGTGCATTCTCATTACCCTAAAAAGCAGCCCCTACCCATTAACAGCCGCTCCCCATTTCCCTCTACCCCGTAGCAACCACTGATCTTTCTGTCTCTATGGATTTTTAATTCATTTCTTCTTAGGCAATATACATAGCATCAAATATTAGAATGCATCATTTCGCATGACTGAAAATAAAATCTGAAGCAGCTTTGACTTAGTATAGAGTCAATCTCCTTCCTCTGTGACCTTGGGCAAGTTGAACTGGTTTTCCGTTTCTTCCTACGACGAAGTTTAGACGGTGAATGAGGGCACCTTCAGGTTAAAAAACAAACCAGCAAAAACACACAAGAAACCCCACTGGCTGTAATTCCAATAGTTCACCCTAGGTAGCCTTTCCCGGGCTTCCTTAATCGATATCTTTAAATAATTAAGGTTTCTCAGCAGCCCTGCTGCAGGGCCCGAGAGATGTTTCCTCGTTCTCTTTTCCTCTTGGTCGTCTATTTATTTCTGGGCGGGCAAAGAAGAGAAACTGCAGAGCCCAGGAGCGCGCCGTGCCCCGCAGGAAGCCTCGCCCAGCCAGGGACCCCACCCTCCAGACGCCCCGCGGGGAAGCCGGCCGCCGCGCGCGCCCCCGGTGCGGGAGGGCGGGTCTGGGGCGGGGCCAGCCGCTTCGGCAGCCAATCCCGGCGGCGGCGCGTCCCGGGGGTCCGCGGCTCTCCGGGCGCGCAGGGGGCGGGGCTGCGCTTGACAGTGGCGGTCGCCGGGCAGCGGAGCCTGGGCGCAGCGAGCTGAGCGCAGCGCTGGGAGCGCGCGGTCCCCGTCGGATTCGGCTCTCGGCGCAGCGCAGCAGCCTCCCGCGGCGGCGGCGGCGGCGGCGGTGTCCGGGCGATGCTGCGGGTCTCCGCGGGCCCCGGCGTCCCGGCCTCTTCCTAAAGGTACCCAGCCCCGCTCGTCCCCTCGCCCCGGGGCTCCGTGGCCCCCGCGAAGTGGCTTTGTGGAGCCCGAGGCTCCTGGACCGAGGGGTGGGCTGGTGAGCGGGGCGGGTGGGGCCGGGCGGGGCTGCGCGGTCGGGCCGCTGTCCCCGGGAGGCGGAGGGTGGCGGCCGAGGGAAGCGGGTGCCGGGAGGAGGGCGGTCTCCGGGCAGCAGCTGGCGGCATCCCCATCCTCCATCCTCCGCCTGCCTCCTGTGGTTTGCAAGAGGTTTTGCTCCAGGAGAAAGTTTGATACTGAGACTTGAGGGTCTCTGAGGCCCACACATCCGCGGCCGGGGATGCCGAGTCCTGAGGATGGGCATGCAGGAATCCTTACCGCTTTCGGAGCCGAGCAGCCTTCTTGACGCGAGCGCTTCCTTGGGGAAATTCCTCTGTGGGAATTCCCTTTGGGGAGGAGGCTTTCCGGAGACAGGGCATCCAGAGCCCCCACGTTGTGGCTTTTGCTTGAAAACAGTGCAGCGGGTCTGTCCCATGTTCTCGCCCCCTAGAATGGGAGCTGCAATGGGTGCTATCCATGCTCTAAGAGCTTCAAATATTTCAGACTACCTTCTAATTAAATATCCGGAAACACCAGTGTGTTCAAGGCGCCCGTTATTACTTCTGTCAAATCCTGGCTGTTTTCTTCCTGCCATGTGCTCCCAGTTTTCCCTGAGTGCTGGGCGGGTGCTGTGGGGCACAGGAAAGGGAGGAGAAGTTACGGCCCAGTTCTAAGGGTGAGAGGTGGGAACAATGAATACAGAGCACAAGTACCCACTTGAAGGTAGGAGAAAGTTTGAACCTTCAAAACAAGATGGATTAGGTGGGGGTTATTTGCTTTACAAAACTGACTCTAATGCAGAGAAATAGAGTCAGAATTGAGTTTTACACAAGGTTGTAGGACCCCATCATCAGCAGTAGCTCATAATAGAGGTAGTAACATGTTGATATCACATGGGATTGAAATTAACAAATACATATTGATTCTGTTTAATTCCAATGGATCTGATACTTTTCAGATCACACATGGATTCTGGCATTTGCTTTGTTCATCTCTTACCAAGACATACTCATACCATAAGACACCTTCATAATACCAACTTTTGTGCCCTAGGAGCACCCTTAGCTAAGGACATGGGCATTTTGTTCTGGTTCCTGTTATATACGCTACAGCAGGTGGTAATGCCACATCTGTAGGAACATTTGCATCATAAAGAGAAGGAAATTTCCTTAGCAGTGACACATGTGGTACACAGATATAATGATGGGGTGGGATTTGCACCTGGATCTCTTTGATCTCCTGCTGATACTCTTTACCACTATCCTATGTTGTCTCTCATCCCCTCTTGAGAGAGCATTTCCTGTGTTATAGTAGGTAATCCAGATACGGCCATTTATACTATCTCTACTGGCCTCCTGGATCAGACCCCATTCTACAATATTCTCTCCGAGAACCTGACACTGTATGCCTGTGCCCAGCAGATATTCTGTTCACCAAAGAGTGACGTCAGGAACTCCCCAGACTCCAGCATGTGAAATCAGATGGAAACATAAACTTGTCCTTTCAGCTAAGTTGGTTCTAGAAGACAGATAGCCAAGTGTTCCCTTCATTGGCACTTCAGGAGCAGTCTCTACCCTGTCAGTCATCCAAGCCTGTTTTAGCTCTGACACACAAGTACACACCACCAGTTGGCAGCAACACAACCCTGGCAGTGTTCACATTGGCACACTCATCTTCCTGTACCAACTGTCAGAGAATTCCTGACACAGGCCAGCCTACTTTAAAAGGAAAACCTGAAACAAAGTTGCTGGGGAAGGTGGTATTAAGCTCAGGGAGTCCCTGGATTCTCCACTGGGGACCAGAAAGGAAATTAACAGAGGACACTTGAAGCAGGAAGCAGGCCTTTTCCATAGTGTGAAATGCCATGCATTTTACACAGTCTGTTGTCAATACTATTGAAGATACGTGTCCACCATATAGATACCCTTTTACCTCCTGTGCTAGTAATGGATGTGGCCACACACCTATTTTTTATTTGATTACTAAGTTTTGCAGCCTTGCGGTTATCCCTTGGCTGAACAGTGTCAACAACTGATGTCAGAGTTGTGACACAGTACGTTTTGAAGCCGGGCCAAAAAAAACCATGTCTATACAATCTGCAGAAAAATTACATCATTTCTCCTCCTTAGGGGTGTGTGTATATGTGTGTGTGCTGTTCTCACCCCCTGATACAGTTTTCAGCTCTCTCTGATTCCAAAATGATTTACAGTACCATGCCTAAAAAGAAATAGATGCATTTTTGAGCTGTGGCCATATGCTGCCTGGCAACATATCCCAGTAGCTGGCATTTTACTCATGTTACTCTAGGGAAGAGTCTCAAAGTCCTGTATGCATGCTTTGGGATTTCAAATGGACTTTCCTATCTAATTATTTCACTCCATGCCCTGTGGCAGTTGTCAGGTTTGAGTTTAGAATACAGCCCTGACACCTTCCCTCTAATATCTCTGAACTGCTAGAAACTGGAACAGCACTAATTAAAGCTGGGAAAAGAGAACATGAGATTTGCTCATAGTCACACTCTTGCACCAGAATGGAAGAGGTACCAGAAACACTGTTGGGGATAAAGAGTGAAGCAGATGTCTTTAAAATGACTAGTTACCCAGAGAATTATACCAAACTATTGGCATCGCACAGGCTGCCTAAAGTTGGGTTCATGCAAATACCTCATTAACTTAAAATGGTCCAGTATCAACAGATCTCCAGCCTGCATTCTATTCTGTTTATAAAACTTGTCATTATCTAGCATGCCATCTTTATTTCCATATTTCCTCAAATCTGAAATACCATCAGTTGTAAGACACATTATTTTTTTTTTGATCATACCAAGACCTGTTATATTATGACATGCCACTTTAACAATGGTATTCCATGACACTGTGTGAGTTGGTCACACTAATCTTTTATGGCTTTCATGTTTCCATTGCTTCCAGGGGTTTTGATACTTTTTCCTGCTGGTCCTTTCTGTTTCCTTGCTAAGAGTGTGATTGGCAGTGGGTTTGCATGTATCTCATTAGACCGTAGCGCAGATTCATCTTCTGTGTCTTTCTTTCTTCAGTCTGGTAAAGCACTTGAATCTGTCTTTGCAAGGTAACATGGAAATGCAAAAAAATAGATGTGTCTTTTAGTAATATAACACATGTACCCCACTGCTTTATTTCTGTGCCTTAGTGCATACAAAGTGAAATCACTTTCTTAAAATTTCAGTTAAAATCACAGCCTAATCCTTTTGAAAACCACTTAAATGGCAATTAAACAGAACGTGTGCAGTGCCAACAATGCCCATAATTTAGCAGAAGTGGCAACAAAAAATAGTTGTGACCAAGTTTGTTCATGTGACAGAGCAATGACAACTGTGCCGTGACTACTGTCATTTTGTCAGCAGTTTTAAGATACTGCCAATATTAAGACTCACCCTGATGTCAGAGATGTTAAAATGAGAAGAAGAAAACCTTAGCAATGAAATCTGCTAATCTGTGTCCTTAGTTTACTGAACCCTAACCTGTCTGCCTTCTTGTATGTGTTCGTTCATTCATTCATTCATGGAGTCGTTCATTTGGATAGACTTCAAGGACTTTTTGTCTTGTTCTCTACTATATGCCAACGACTAGAAGAGTCTAGGACACATAGTTAATCTGCTCAATGAATGTCCATAGAATGAGTGAATGGAAGTCATTCTTCCATGGAATGTCATAGGGACGCAGCAAGGAGTCAACTGTTCTCCTGCTGATCAGAAAACATCCTTATAATTATGAGATTGACAGAAATGCCAAACAGAAAAAGAGTAAGGCCAGTGTTTCAGTCTTTGATTTTATTTACAGATCTCTATTCAAAATAGTTCATGCCTTTACAAAACTAGTGCAGGGTTGAAGAAATTCCATTGTAACTTTTATTAATCTTTGATTACTGAAGGAATCTGTAACAACTTTTATCTTGGCCCTTTTGTATGATCCAAAATAAAAAATTGCTTGAATTTTATGCTTAGTTCAATTTCATGTACTTGTCCTACTGTGTACTTAAACATAGCCGAGAACTCATAGGTACATAACTGTTCCCACAGCAGGCTGCTCTGACAGAGACACTCAGTGCTGGTGACTTCGGATGTACATCTCCAAGAAGACATATGTGTATATGAATTTCAAGGCCTTGCCTAGTGTCCACTTTTTAACCCCAAAAAGGGCATCTTGACATTTTGACGAAGAAAAAGACAATAAAGGAAAAACCTTGAGAGGCAGTACAGACCGCCGTCTGTCAGGGTCTCTGCTTCCTTACTGCCCCCTAGTCAAGCCGGCTGTACTTCTAGGCCAAGGACAGGAAGCTGGGTGAATATGCAGCCGAAGGATTGGCAGGGAGGCTCAGCTTAGCAGAAGCCGGAGACAGTCCTGAGAAGCCGAGGTAATTAGCACTGACCACATAACCTCGAAGCCCGTGACTGTTAAGAGCTGGATCTGCAAAGACACCCAGACTCCAGTCCAGTGAAATGTGTGACCTCTGAAACAAGTACATAACCAACGAAGGTCACTCGTGAGTTCCTAAGTACATTCAGTCCGCCTGCCCAGGGTGAGAAAATGATGTGGGCAGAGGGTCACCCTGGCCTCTCCCCATGTGCCAAGGTAGCAGGTGCCGTGACCAGACCCGGCAGACAGACCAAAGTTGACTCTTTCATACAGTACCAAACAATCATTAGTTAAGTCCTTTTGGTTATATGCTAAACAAACTTACATATAATTACTTGTATGAAGTCCTGTTAAAGTGGGCCAGACAAATGACAAAATTTAAAACTTGTTTTTACTGAACACAGAGGGTGGGATCAAAGAAAAACAGAGTAGTCTTAGCTGCCAATTCTGTGATTACGTGGGGTGTTTTAACGGTGCCCAGGATTTGTTTTAATCAGGTGTGTTAAGATATGCAGACATAGAAATGACTGCCACAGTGGGATAACTTTATTATACTCACAGTCCCCCAGAAGCAAGAGGCACAGTATGTCATGCAGGGCCACATGGGAAGCAGTGGGGCCCATCGAGAGGCAGAGGAAGTAAGGGGAAATGTGGACAAGAGCCTCTCTTGTGGTTTCCACTGGAAGGAACAGGAGAGGCAAGACAAGCAGGTTTAGGATCGGCTGGTTTGAATAATTTCAGAAGGCTTTGAGGCATAGGGCTGCCCTAGTTGTCTGACCCCTGACCCCAGGATGATTAGAGCAGGTGGCTAGTGGCCCTACATGTGAGAGCCAATGCAGGTGGTTGGGAGCATGGACCCTGGATTGATTGGCTTGCTTAGGGAAGGCACTTTGGAAGACCAGTTGTTTGTCTGTAGGAATGGGCTCACCCTGGGAGAGGCAGCCTTGCCAGCATCATCAAGGCCCCAAGACGTTAAAACATCACAATACAGAAAATAAAAGACAGCGAATACGTGGAGATGAATGAATTAGGTCCATGTCCACGTGGAGGATTCAGCCAAATGTGCCGAAATGCCTGGTGCAGGGTCTGACACATGGCCCTGTCATCCAGTAAACATTAATTAAATCTGATCGCGGCGCCAGATGGTCCAACCACGCTCACAGTCAGTGTTTGCTGGATACTGGAGTCAGGTGCGCAGTGTTCACCTCGAGAGAAAGAAAAACTGAGAAACTGCGCCGTACGTAAAGGATCCCCAGGTAAAAGATGAACCACACAGGGTGAAAGGAGGCAAACACTTAAATCTTTAAAACAGAAGTGAACCTTAAGCAAATACATCTTTAGCTGTAAGATCCATCTTAAAACCTACAAGGTAATTATGTTCAGGGTAAATCCTCATTCACTGTGGATTTGGAGTGTCAAGAAAGGCAGGAGACATGAGCATGAGCTGGCAACTTTTAAAAAGGGTGTCTCAGAGTAAAATTGGAGTTGCAGAATGAATTATGTGCTGCAAATGTGCTCTGGAGTAGACTTCTACATGTATAAACTACTCAATAATAGCATGAAACATACTTTTTTTCTTGACTGCCTATCAGTACCGATCACATGATCAGATAGATGATGCACATACACATAAAGGCCTGGTGCTGGAGGGAAATCGCATGGTTGCAATTAGCAGAATGTGGTGGTGACAAGCCTGGGCACGAAATGTTTAAATGTACCTGTATTTTCAGGATGCTGATGGAGGGTGGCGATGAGTGGAATGGACGTGGGGTTAGACTCAAGACATTACTTTCAATGATGAAGGGAAGGAACGAGTGATGGGAGAAGCGTTAGGAGACAGACGGCTAAGTAAGTTAAATGAGTTGCTGCTCTGATCAGCCTCGTGCCTTTTCTTTATATGGCTGGTGAATGATTACAATGTTTTTAAAGTTCTATGACTGTTTCTTGGAATCTTGACCATGCATGTGAAGAAGTAGTAATGAAAACATAAGCAGGAGGTCAGTCTAAAAAAATCTCAAAAGGGTAATTTCTTCAGCAGTGAGAGTGCCCTCTGCCTCGCATTTGTTCCGCTTTGTGACTTTGCACACATCTCCTTTGCATTGTGTACGAGCTTATCTGTGTTGATGGAAATGGTAGGAATGTTTTCACTGGAGCCCAGCTGCTCCTCCATTGTGTTTCCAAACTGACATCATAACTCCTTAATTAAAGTAGCAATATTAGCTTAAACTGGCCAGTGAAAGCTTTTCTGCCTGGCTTATGTTGCTGACCTAGATTTGATGTTGGTCAGGACAGTGCTTGGGTTTATCCACACCGCTGAAGTGTCTTAATCCCATGTATTTTATAGTCCAGGCTTTGTGGCCTTTTAACCTCTGGTTCCATACATGAATTAAACTCATGTAAACATGGAGTCATCAATCAAATGCAGTAATGTGCAGAAACATTTGAATTGTCCTAAAACTGTATTGATCGATTGAATGTACATGAGTGCTGCATCTTGCTTTCAGATATTTCTCAAAATCATTGATACTCTTGAGTCCTTTGTTTCTTGGAGCCCCTTCCTTGCTTTGATACTTACACATGGGAAAGTATGTGGGAGGAACAGCCTTCCTGGAGCTGTTCTAGATATTTGCATTCTATTTTAGCTTTAACCTTTATGAATTTGAATTGCACTGTTTTGGGAATGGAGGGGAAAGAGGCACACCTTTGCAAATCTTTTGAGCCCTAGAGCCTAGAAAAGTGCCTGTAAATGGTAGGAGTTTAATAAATATGTGCTGAATTAGAATATATTGTTTGCCTGATTGGCACAGGAATTTCCATCCTTCTTTGGCTCAAAGATTCTTATTAATCATGAATAATAATTATTATTCATTATAATGCTTTATAATTTGATAGTTAAGTCACCTAGAATGAAAAATCAAGAACATCAAAACTGAAATTTTAACAAAAAGAAGTCATGAAGATAAACATGCCTTCACAAATTTAAAAAAAGATCTGTTACAGATGACCATTAATAAAATTCTATGACATCAAATTTAAAATTAGAGTAAGAAGAATAGTATATTCCAGATTTTGATATAGATTATCTATTGAACTTAATTTGATACATACAAATAAGCAGTATAGCTTTGAAGAAAGATCAGTTACTTAATGAAGCTTACTAAACTATAGAATTAACAGTTTGAAGAAAAGAAAATAGAAAAACAGAAAAAATAGCACATTTTAGTTATAAACAAATACAGGTTTTCCTTGTTATGCAAAAGTAGAGCATTTCTATGAAACCTTTTGTAAGCCAGTATGGCATAAATTAAGAGCAATTACCATTTCGTAAAAGCAAAAATCCCCTTCAGGTTTCTTTCAGCTAGTGACAATAGGTACTAATGTAGGTCTTTTGTAAAAGCAATTAATTTCAGATAAGCCATAATGTTACATGTTGGAAAGAAGATAAAGAAATACCATAATAATGGATACATGTCATTATACATTTGTCCAAATCCACAGAATGTACAATAAAATCCAGAGTGAACCATGAGGTAAACTGTGTACATCACAGGTGATGATATGTCACTGTAGGTTCATCATTGTAACAAATGCACCGCTCTAGTGGGGGAGGCTGTGCCTGTGTGGGGCAGGAGGCATATGGGAAATGTCTGTACCTTCTCATCAGTTTTGCTGTGAACCTTAAACTGCTTTAAAAAATAAAAGTCCTTTGCAACAACATGGATGGAGCTAGAGGGTATTATGCTCAGTGAAATAAGCCAAGCGGAAAAAGACAAGTATATTTCATTCATATGTGGAGTATAAGAACAAAGAAAAAAAACTGAAGGAACAAAACAGCAGCAGACTCACAGAACCCAAGAACGGACTAATAGTTACCAAAGGGAAAGGGTCTGGGGAGGATGGGTGGGAAGGGAGGGACAAGGCGGAAAAGGGGCATTACGATTAGCAGATGTAATGTTGGGGAGGCACGGGGAGGGCTGTACAACTCAGAGAAGACAAGTAGTGACTCTATAGCATCTCACTACGCTGATGGACAGTGACTGTAATGGGGTTGGTGGGGGGGACCAGATGAAGGGGGTAGTTTAATAACCATAAAATGCCCATGTAATTGTAGATTAATGATACCAAAATAAATTATTTAAAAAATAATAATAAAAAAATAAAAGTCTTAGTAAAAAAGGAAAAGGAAGGGAGGGAGAAAGGGATGGAGAGAAACAGGCAAAGTAATGCATGTATCCCAGGTCTGCAGGCAAAGAAGATTTTTCTGAATATCTCTGTCATCATACAAAAGACAGATGGACTGGAATACAGAAAACTGGAAAGCACTTAAGTAATGAAATATAATGAAACAATTCTAAAAGGCAAAATGACAGAATGAGAAAGAACATGGCTAAGGAAAACCTATTGAAAATATGTAAGGAGTTGATATGGATATGAGGTAGATGGCAGGAGTGGTCAGAGTGTAGTCCGTGGGGTGGAGGAAGATGAGCAGGCATTTCGGACCCTGAAATAGAAATGTTGTTCATTACATGATAGGTCCAGAGCGTAAAACATGCACATTCATTGCCACCACTTCAAGGGGCAGTTTATGCTTTTGTAAAAATCAAAGCTGATCTGGAAAGTTGGAATTCTGTGTCCAGTGACTTCTTTTTCATTTGTTGAACAAGTAAAACAAAAATAACGACAATAATCCTTCAGTTGCCACTAGAGATGGCAAATCTTTAGAGACTTTATTCAGAAACCACTTGAGACAGAATAGCGTATCAGGATTCTCTTCCTTTACTTAGATGTTTTCCAAACAGTAGCAACAAATTCGATAAGAGACCTTGGTTCAGACACTCACAGACCTTGGTAGCACTTGAGACCGGGTCTCCACCTTAGTTGTATCTCTTAAAAACACACTTATCCAAAATACTGCTTACGGCTTTGAAATTTGGTTTCAATAAAATCTTCCCTTTGGCATTATCCCCTTACTTTGGAGGGAACTGGAGTAGAAGCTCTGTGAGTATGGCATAGGAATGGAGAGTGACTTTCCTGACTGTGAAAATGATCAGGGTAGAGGTTGGGAGACCCCTTGAGCAGTGGCTACATTGTATTAGGTATGTTTTTGGAATGGAAAGAGCTCTGACCCAGGCTGACTTGGACCCACCATCCCCTCACCCACAGAATAAGCGAACCAATGCCCTTTGAAGGCTGTGCAGCTAGGACTAAGCTACAGGCTTTCCGCCCTCTCCTTATTTACTCCCCACAGCAGCCCCCTGCATAGTAGATCCTGTTATTATCTCTATTTTACAGATTAGGAAACTGAAGAAAGAGGTTAGCAGTCTTGCCCAATGTCACTTCAGTAGCAGGTGAAGAAGTTGAAGGAAGACGCCTCAGTGTGGGACCCAAAACCATGCCTTTAAACCCCTGCATTGTACCACACGGGGTGTGCCTGACACTCCTGTCCTAGCTCCCTCGTTTGTAAAAGGGGTCCCTTAATTCTGCTGGGCAGTTTGTTGTGCATTTGCAAGAAAGCATTTGTAAATCTCATGTGCTGATGGCCTGGGGCAGAGCAGTTGCCTATTGTTACTGTGGCTTTTGTTTTTGGAAACGAGTTGATGTATTCATCTGGTGAAAGTTCCAGGTATTTTTTGTCTCTCAGATTTAGCCCTGGCCTGTCCACTGCTGTGGCAACCACCCTATCAAGCTGTCCACCATTACACATCTACAGGAACCTCCCTACTAGCCTCTGAAAGTCCAGTCTAGAGCCCTCTCTTCTTACCAGAGCTGTCTGTCATGCCCTACACAGAGTGTCAGATGAATGGGAAGCAGCTGAAGTAGAAACAGAAGCACTTTAAAAGGCGGTGGAGAGTGCAGAGCAGCATTATTCTCTGCAGGAGTCTGCACCCACTCAGCAAAACAGTGGAAGTAAATCCACCAACACCTAACATGCTGGTGCCAAGAACTGGAGAACTGTCATCTTCATTTGCTATCCTTTGAGTCCTAGATATGCTACCTTCTCGAATAAGAAGAAAACCATAGGCAACCTCTAGTTTACTCCAGAAGCAATAACTAGATAGAAAGAATGCTTTTAATTACAGGTTCCATAAGGTCTTAAGTAGTTAGCAGACCTTGAACATTCTTGTAAATACATTGTAGCTAGTGAAACCTACATTGTATTCCCGATTCTTTCTTTGACAAGATCCTCAGGCATCCACTTAGGAGTTTTTAGAAATCAATTATGAAATTGCTCTTATAGTTTCACAGGTCCAGCACCATGGGCATGTGACACCTGATTAATACATTTTAAAATATATTTAATGTACCTTCAATGTATTATCATGCAAGTAATGTATTCAATATGGGAAAAATTTTAGTTTAGTTGAGCCAGTAGAAGAAAATACAAACTGTCCTTAATCCTGCCTCCTAAAAATAATCATTGTTTGCATTTTGCATGTTTCCTCCCAGATCTTTTTCACATATAGATACGATGTTTATAACAATAGAAGCATTTACTCTGCTAGTTTATAAGCTGCTTTTTTTCATATAGCACAATTTATCTCAAATGTCTTTCCATGATAGCAAATCATTACATAGATTTTTAGACAACTTGAAAGTCATCAGACCTTGGTCCTTGTGTTTTGAGACACTAGGAAAGCTTCCACCCAGCCCTGGGCTGAGGACTTTGTCCATCTGTTCAGGACACGCCCCTACCTGGTGGAGTTTCCAAGTAGCCTGAGCTTGAGCTGGTTTCACTTGGGAAGTGACAGCTGCACGCCTGACCTCCTACCTCTTCCCGGTACTGGGACTCGTCATCATGAGCTTCCCAGTGCTGTTATGATCTGCCAAGAGGTCTCAGAGTCATCCATGGTTCTGACATGGATGAGCAGGTGAGCTTTTTCTGCCTTCATCCTCTGAGAGAGGAACGTCAGGGGACACACAACCCTGCCAACTGGCCTCTTGAAACCAAGCCCATCTGCCAATCAAAAGCTGCCATTCAGCATGCTGACACTGTCTCCATCTTACCATTCTCATTTCTACAGCTGGTTCTCAATTACGGCTCCTCCTGGGAGCCAACACACCAAAGATAATGGAATCCCACAGATAGTAACCAAACTTTATGATAGGGTAAATCTCCTCGCCCTCCCTCTTGCAGCTAGAGCTGCTCATAAACGGACTGATTTGAGTTTCTCCTTCTTTTATTTCCCCTGATTCAGAGCCTAATGAGCAGTGAGGCAGCCCAAATTTGGTTGCCAGAGAGATAAGCAGACCCAGACTATCTTTACGATCCTGACATTTCATAGATCAGTCTCTGAGACCTCCTGTGACTTCACTGTGAAGAGTACTAAGCAATGTGTTTCATTCTAGTAGAATCAGACACTATTCCTTCTTGGTTCTGTATCCGCATGTTTTACCCAGGCACATATAGATTGCTTTTGGCTACCTAGGTTCTCCAAAAGCCCATCAGAGCTCTTCAAACAAGTTCCCACTAATTTAGGGTTTTTTTTGAACACTACTTTAGTCTCTTCCTTATGGTCATTTTGCCTCCTGAAAAGAAATATATATATATGTGTGTGTGTGTGTATATATGCATATATAGAATATACAGACACACATTTTAAATAATGAATCACAGTCCCCATTTTCTAGCCTCAAATACTCTTGTTCTTTCACCTTTCCACTGAGCCTCCACCTCGCCAGCCACCCAGGGTGCTCGTGTATACGCCCGTCCTTCCTGGCCCATGTGGGCAGCTGTGTCCCCCCCGTTAGCCCTCTCTCCCCCAATGTAAAGCCCTCGCTCAGCCTGCCCATTTCTCTTCTCCCCTTTCTTTCTTTTTTTTGCAATGCCTTTTTCTATTTGCCTGGCATTTTTGTCCTCTCAGCAAGGACATATGGTGTATTGGAAAGAACAGACTTTAAGACTGTGGTATTTTCTGTGACCGTCGCAGCTGTTCAAGTTTCTGGAAACAGTACTACCTATTTAAGAATTTTTTCTTTCTTAAGGGAAGCCACTTGGCACTTCAGCTTTCAAGACACTCTTGCAGCAGTTGTGTTGCATAACTGCAAGGAAGGGTTACTGCCCTGTGATTACATCATAATGCTGCAAAGGGCCATTTTGACTGCGGCATGCTAGAGCACTTATTTCTGAGCACATTTACCCCATCCTTACTTTATAAGTGGCTTATTGCATAGCAGTGGCAGTGATTCAGGCCCTGTGGGATCACCCCAGCCTTTTTGAATAAGCTATCAGTAACACTGAAAGCTCTCGCAGATGCTGCAGCACTTACCGGCTAGTGCAAATTGGACGAGTGCCTTTGGGTGTTTTCACATTCTCCTCAGTGTTTGTTAAACAGTTGAGGTATTTGTCAGAAATGTCAATTGGACATAAATGCATTATAGTATGTGCTTTCAATTGTATTTTTCCTGAAACCGTGGAACTTGATTTCTTGTTGGATCATGTCCTTAGCACTGAAAAGGAGTTCCTGGAAGTGTTGAAAAGAAATATGTGAATTACCCCCATTTAGTAGAAGACAGTCAAAGCTGGCGCAGCTTCCCCAGCCTTCCGCCAGGACTGGGTGTGAGGACTGTTGATTAGGAGGCAGAGAGCAGCCTGTGTTCCCCCTCTCAGTTCCCCCACTGAACACAGTGCCCCAGACCCGCTGGCCCACCAGAGGGCCAGTGCCAGCAGAGGGCCGCTAGATTAGAAAGCGTGATACACAGTTCAGAGCTAACAAAGCCTAGGGAAAATGGCTGCAGGAATTTGATTTCATTGGGACCCTGGAGGAGATGCAGGACAGCAGTGATTTTTTTCTTCCTTGAAGTTTATGGTGTGAAACACAGGCAACATGTATGTATTCTTCCTTCCTCCCTCCCTCCCTTTTCTTTTCCTTTCAGAAGAGAATCTATAATAAACTTTTAAAAAGAAACCATGGCTAAAAAGTGTTTCAGAGCCACAGTTCTAGTTTTTCTCCCACTTTAAAATAGCCTCTTCTTTGCTGGCTGGATGTTTTATTCAAATTATCCTGAAAGATAAGAAGGTTGAGGTGTTCTTAACCTCCAAGTTCAGCTACCAGGGTGTGGGGGCCTTTAAACCCAAATCCTTACTTTCCTGAGCACCCAGTGAATCCAAGAAATCACAAAATTAGAGGGAGTCTTCTCTGGTGAGGCTGAATGGTGTGGAGGGTGACACTGTCCATCCCCAACATGGTCCGAAGGATGCAGGAAGATGCTGGACTGGGCAGCAGAATGGCCAGACTAGGCCCTGTGTGAATGGCCCTTTATTATTTTGGCTCCAATGGGCATAAATTCCCACAATTTTGGCTACAGCCCCAAACATTTAAAGGTCCAAATATGCCTTCAGAATTCTAAATTCTAAAATGCACCCTACTAATTAAAAAATATATGATCTTTTGGATCATAAGTGTAGTAAGAGTTGATTCTATTTATCCTGTTTGTCACTCAGGATATAAGTTCTTTAAGAGTATTGATTTTGGTCTGTGGAAAGAATGGGTCCATGAGTGGTCTGAAATAATATGAATCAAAATGAAATCAAGTCATAACCAAGGCCTGTTTGATATGCTGGTAGGTTGGAAAGCTTAAGAACTGCCCTCTACTGTGTCACACACTGTGATGAAATGACCAAATATACACAAAGGGAAAGGAAACAAATTATGAAATTTTCATTTTTGGAAGTTTCCCATTAATATTTTGATATCGGTATTACTATCAATATTGTAGAGAAAGCTCCACCTTATTTTAAAAGGGAAATTCTAATTAACATTTATTTTGCACTAATTGGCTAAATTCCCTTCTGCAAACCTTTTAAACTATCAAGTCTACTCATGAGTTTTGTCTGTGAACTTGAGTGAAGTTTCTGGATTTTTGTGGATGGATTTTCTTTGCAAATCTGTTTTACTTGAAAACCCATCCCATAAGAGGATATGCTTTGCTGAAAGGAGCCCTTAGTTGAGGATTAACCAACCCAAGTGGAAGAACAATGTTACTGACTGATGTTAATCTCGTTATCCCATAGTTGATCCTAAACCGTTTTTGCTTAAGTGCCAAATAGATTCCTCTGTTTACAAATAGAGCGCTTCCTTTGGCATCGGCAGTAGCTGAGGCTACTGTTTGGAAGCTTATGCAAAATCTGTCACTTACCACTTCACAAGTACAATAAAACCCCATTTATATATAGTTATAGGGGAACGTGTTCCAGGTATGTTAGTGTTTCAGATAACATAAGTTCACTCTGTTGGGAATCTTTCTAACATAGAGACATGCTCCTCTCTCTTCTGAAACAGAGTCCTGAAGTTAACTTTCCCTTTTCTGGATGGCTTGAACCATCTGTGTGAGCATAGGGATGTTCCGTCTGGTGCTGTAAACCTCCAAACACGGGACCATTTGTCCATTAAGCTAAGTGACTCAGATGTTACACTTACTTGCTCTGGCTTTTATGGACCTTTTTCCTCCACAGATTGTCATGGTAACTTTCCACAGCTGTGGGAGTATTTCATCTACACCTACATCCTACAGTTTCCTGGATGGCCAGCATCTTGCTTATGCTATAAAGAGTGCTTTAAAAATGCTATTCTTTTAAAATTAGCACAGAGTTAGGATTGACAACACTTCTGGCGAGGATGCTTCTTGGTTTTCATCTCAGAATGGGATTAGGTTAGGCAATAACTTCTAGTTCATTATAATGACATGGGCCAAAATTCTAAAATACATCTTACAGTTTTAAAATTTTGAAGTCAGTCTACTAATTGTACCTTGACCAAAAATGTTGGCTTAATTTATGTTGTATATGGTGTATTATAAATAACACAAATGATTAAATAATACAAATAATAAGGGCCTAAAGGGAAATAAAATGGAAGTTTTGAAGATCTCACATCACTCTGCATATAAACATAACTTTTCAGTAAGTACAGAGAGATTTAATATATTGAGAGTTGTGTGTCTCCCAGATTTAAGGTACTGGCCACATGCTAAATAGCTTAATGACTTGGTTTCTCTACATATATTCCTACAAAAATAATCTTTCCTAATACATGCTTAACTCTCAAAAACTAATTTTTATTTATCTTCAATAATTAATTCTTTCATGGAATGGAGACAGTATCTCTGTATTTCATTACACCTCTTCCAATATTTATTTATTTTATAATGCTTTTTTCATTAGAAGTAGATATATTTTAGCCTGTAAGAAATTAAACACCCATGGGTTCCTTGCTTAAAACTTCTCTATAGTTGTATTGGCAGTGCCTGTGAATAGCATAATTAGATGCAAACATATTTCAATTATATAGAAAAGTCTAGTTACTACAGCGGCTTCTCCTTTGTCCTAGAGCAGCATTTGATATTTTTTCCTTTTTATTTCCAGACTAGAGTTGTGAATAGTCTTTTTTCTTCCCAAATGCCTGTCACCTGGAGATAGGCAGTCGATCAATAAAACCCATTATTCTGGAGGTGTAAACCAGATAATTTAGGTCCCCAAACCATTCTGGACCAGAAATATTTAGTCACTTTTCTCTATTAGCAAAGTTCACAGGATGGTCATAAATTGTCCCTTTACATACTAGGTTTGTTTGTGGAACACGATTTTTGTTTTCGTATTAAACCATCAATCTATTTTATTCCAACAGGAAAATGTATAGTCATCAGCAGTGTGTAAGCTCAGTTTCCCTGCTTTTAACCAAAATAATACTTTTACCATCTCCCTCATTTCACAGTGAAGCTACTGTGGGTTTACCGTATGAAATCTGTGTCCCGTGGGTGAGGAGAGGCAGGCCCTCCTGTGGTCACCAGCACAAGCATTTGATTTGGGGGGCTGACTTTGAAGGCAGTTGAGACATGTGGATGTAGTACAGTAGACAAATCTAGATTTCTTCCTCATTGTCACCTTTCTCTAGAGTATGGCCTTTGCATTTATAAAGTGTGGTGAACAGCAAAGAAGAGATGGGAAATCATACTGCTCTATGGAGCCCTTCTACTGGGCAGTATAACCTGGTCAGACAACTCCGGGCCACTGCTCCTGCACTTGCTAACTAATCTCAACCCCAGTGCCTAGACCAGACCTGGCACATAGTAGGTACCTAGTTTTCCCATCAGTAAAATAGAGATTATAATGCCTACTTCACAGGTGTGTTGTGAGGGGTTGGCAGGAGAGTATGAACAGGACCCAGAGCTGCACTGAACATGTAGTAAGCTGTTGTTATAAAAAGGAAACCAGAGGCTCCTGATTTAGCTATGTCTTATCTTATGAAGCTGGTCTCCCAGCCTGGGGTGGAGGTGAAAGGTGGACAGTGGAAACCCTAGTTTTCATATTTTTTAATTGTCTTTGAACTATCATGAATCCTTTTTAGTGTCTTGGATCTGAGTATTTTTAAAACACATATCATTCAGGAAAAGTTGGAAGCAATAACATACATCCCAGTGTTGCAGGCAGCCTGGAGGAAAAGCTCCTTCTACAAACCACTCCCATATCCAGGAAAGTTCATTTAAACATCTGGATGAGATCTCTCTAACACGTAGGAGCAGCTGACTGACCTTGTAGACCCATGGCCAGGCCACAGCTTCCTCTGGGAGGGCAGCCTCTCTTCCCTTAGGGGGCTGAATGTAAAACCATGAGGCTCTAGGTCTGAAAATTAGAGCCACATCACAGAGCCATTTAGCTGGGCCAGGTGGGAGCGTGAGTAATCTAGGCAAGCCGTTCAGATGAAGGGACCCATCAATAGGTCAGAGCAAGGACGTGAGTGACGCAACTCCTCTCGTGTGGGTATTACTGGACAGGGAAAGACACTGGGTCACCCAAGTCCACTTGATCTACTCTGCTGATGGTAGATGGCGGTTTCATCCCATTTGACTTGATTATAATGTCTTAATGAGATCTGCAGTAAGGAGGAAATGAATCTCAGCATGATAAGTAGTACCCTAAGTGATTTTGTCAATTACCTAATGTAGGTGCTGTAACCAGGTAGACCATGCTGGCTCATCAACATCAGCCATATTTCTGCGTTTCTAATTACCTGGAAACTTGTGTCATTAAACTGAAAATCATCTACCTTTTATGTCTTGATATAAAAGGAAAGATTAATGATACTTTAAGAAAGGGTCTGACTCTACCCAGGAAATGATCTCTTTTCACTGATTTTGCATTCCAGCCCAAAGCAGCCCTGTCCATGGCACTATAATTAGACATATAATAGTCAAATCCAGGCACCAGGAAAAATGTCAGATTCATTTTCTCCACCTCCACATGTACTATATTTGTTTGGTTTATTATCTTCTGGTTCAGTGAAGAAAATTTATTTAAATATGTGTCAGAAAATATAAGAAAATGATTCACCAAATTTACCATTTGGGGTATGTTCTATTTTTATATTAGCTTATCATGTTTTGGGACATAACGCACAGGAAAGGCTTCCTTGTAATATTTATATAGTAACTTTTCAGACTGCAGAAGTGTGTTGCATTTTGAATGCTTATGACAAACACTTCTACCCTAAGTATCTGAATGGAAGATAACCAGTGTGATTTCCTGTGCATGAAAATTGTCTCAAAACACGAACGTGAGGATTACAAGGCCTTAAACTGCTATAAAGTTGGTTTTCTGTTTAGACCTACATCAAAGCCTGAGGTATTTAGAAATTAACTGGGGCAAAATAATATACTATTCACTAGAAATAATTGAAAAGGCCTATAGGTTTTTAATCTTTTTCAAATAATCTTTATTAGGCACTTTCCCACAAGCATATTATAGCCTAGTACATGAACTTGATATTACAGTATTGCAGGCAACGGCTTTTCTAGATTTTAGAATGAATCAGCAACAACTTTTATGCTGATATATAATTCTAGAATTGTATGAGTTTCCCTGGAACTCAAGGGCTAGACTCTCAGAACCAGTTCCCACCCCAGATTCCACTCAGTTCTCCACTAGCACACACCAGGTAGGCCCAGAAATCAGCTGGGCAGACCATAGGTGACAGGTAGTGTCATTGCATAAGGGAGGCAGGAGATGCAACAAACAAAAAAGTAAGACAAAACTCCAACCTTTGAGTAGCTCAAAGGCCACTGAAAAGAGGAGATGCACATATGAGAAACAATGAACAAACTATATAAAATTAAGCACTCGATTGTATGAGGTTCAAAGTTGTGTTGATGTTCTTAGAGAAACAACCAAGAGGAAATGGACTTAAGTGGGGCTGATTTTGTTAGACATAAGGACTGTCAATCTTCCCTGTGGGTTAGATGCATTTTCATATGATGGCAGGACCAGAGCTTAGTACTTCTTAGTACTGGCTCATGGTTTTAATGGTTGCAGCATATGATCCTAGTGTAGATGTCCCTGAACCACCCTAAATCATGTACTTGACCCTGTACTAGGTAGAAAAGGCTGTTGGTCTTAGCCAAGAAGCTGTACTTCATCTGAGGTGGAGCTGCATAACCTATTTATGATGGGTAATTTCAGTACAAAAAAGTTACATGATAAGCAAAAAGTCTGGTCTAATTCTCTTAGGGTGGTGTGAAGAAGAAGAGGAAGAGACTATCTCATCTGCATGTCACCTTTCCCAGAGAAAAAATTTTGCTGATAGCAGCTTTATTTTTTTTAATTATGGTGAGAGCACTTAACATGAGAACTACACTTTTAACAAAAGTTTAACTACAAAATGCAGTATTGTTGACTATTGGCACAATATTGTACAAAGATCTGTAGAATATATTTCTAGAATTTATCTTTCTTAACTGAAACTTTATCCTGGTTGATTAGTAATTCCCCATTTCCTCCTCCCCCAGCCCCTTGCATCCACTCTTCCACTCTCTCTGATTCTATGAATTTGACTGTTTTAGATACTTCATATGAGAGCAAAGAATACAGTAGTGGTCCTTCTGTGACTGGCACATTTCACTTAGCATAATGTCTTCAGTGTTCATCTATGTTGTCACATATTGCAGAATTTCCTTCTTTTCTAAAGGTAAATAGTATTCCACTTAAAAAAATCTGTCAAAGGATGCTTAGAACGTTTCCACATTTGTTTATTGTTAAGTAACACAGTGAACATGAGTGTGCTAATATCTCTTTAAGACCCTGAATTCAGTTCTTTTGTATAAATACTCAGAAATGAAATTGCTGGATCTTATTATAGTTTTAATTTTGTGGGGAAGCCTCCATACTGTTTTCCATAGCAGTTGCAACATTTTCCCTTCCCAGCACCAGAGTGCAAAGGTTCCAATTTACAGAAATTGTACATCCCTATCAACACTTGTCTCTTATTTTTTTGATAATAGCCATCCATCCTGACAGATTGTGGTTTTGATTTGCATTTCCCCGATTATTAGTGACATTGAATATTTTTTTCATGTACCTATTGGCCATATGTATGCGTTCTTTGGAGAAATGTCTATTCCAGTACTTAGCCCATTTTTCAAGAGTCGTAGGAGTTCCTTATATATTATGAAGATTAACCGTTTACCAGAAGTATAACTTGTAAATATTTTCTTCCATTTTGTAGATTGCCTTTTTATTCTGTTGTTTTATTTGCCATGAAGAAGCCTTTTAGTTTGATGTAGTCCCTGTTGATTAGCACTGTTCTCATTGCCTGTGCTTTTGGGATCATATTCATAAAATCAATGCCAAGACAATTGTCATAATTTTCTCTTATGTGTTCTTGTAGGAGTTTTATAGTTTCAGGTTACATTTATGTCTTTAATCCATTGTGAATTTATTTTTAAGTATGGGGTAAAAGTAAGGGCCCAATTCCTTTCTTTTGCATGTGGCTAACCAGTTTTTCCAATACCTTCTGTTGAAGTAAGACTCCATTCCCCATTGTGTATTCCTGAAGTCCTTGTCAAAGATCAGTCAACTACATATGCATGCGTTTATTTCTGGGATTTCTATTCTGTTCCATTGGTTTATATGTCTGTCTTTACATCAGTACCATACTGTTTTGATTATGGTGGCCTTGTAACATATTTTGAAATAAGGAAGTGTGGTGCCTCCAGCTTTGTTCTTCTCTCTCAGGATTGATTTGGCTATTCTTGGCATTTTGTAGTTCCATAGAATTTTAGAATTTTTTTCTAGTTCTGTAAAAGAAAAAAATGCCTTTGGGATTTTGATTAGGATTACATTGGGTATCTGTAGGTCACTTTGGGTATAGTATGGACATTTTTAACATTATTAAGTCTTCCAGTACATGAACGTGGGATGTATTTCCATTGGTTTGTGTCTTTTTTAATATCTTTCATCAGTGTTTATAGTTTTCAAGTTTATTCCTAAGTGTTTTATTCCTTTTTGTGATATTTTAAATAGGGTTGTTTTCCTAATTGCCTTTTAAAATAGTTTGTTGTAAATACTCAGAAATGCAACTGATTTTTGTATCCTACAACTTTATTAAATCTGTTTGTTAGTTTTAAGTTTGTTTTTGTTTTCATGGAGTCCTTAGGGTTTTCTGTCATGGTTTTAAGATCATGTCATCTACAAACAGGGACAGTTTTACTTGTTCTTTTCTGATTTGGATGCCATTTAAAATTTTTCTTGTCTAATTCCTCTGGCTAGGATGTCCAGTACTTTGTTGATCATAAATGGCAGGAGTGGCCATCCTTGACTTCTTTCTGATCTTAGAGGAAAAGCATTCAGTTTTTCACCATTAATTTTGATGTTAGCTATGGACTTTTCATATATGATCCTTATTATGTTGAAATAGTTTCCTTCTGCTCCTGGTTTGTTGATAATTTTTATCTTGAAATGGTGTTGAATTTTGTCCGAAGGTTTTTCTCCATCTATTGAGATGATCATGTGATATTTATCTTTATTCTGTAAGTGTGATGTATCATATTAATTTATCTTTTAAGTTGAACCATCCTTTTAACCCATGGATAAATCTTACTTGGTTGTGGCATATGATCCTTCTAATGTGGTGTTGGCTTCACTTTGCTAGTATCTTGTTGAAGATTTTTACAACGATACTCATTGGGGATATTGACTATAGTTTTTTTTTTGTGGTGTCTTTGTCTGGCTTTGGCATCATGGTTAATGCTGGCCTCATGAGATGACTTTGGAAATATTCTCTCCTATTCTATTTTTTTGGAAGAGTTTGAGAAGAATTGGCATTAATTCTTCCTTAAATATTTGGTAGAACTAACCAGGGAAGCCATTTGGTCCTGGGTTTTCTTTTTTGGGAGATTTTGTTTACTGATTCAATCTCTAAACTAATTATAAGTCTTTTCAGACTTTCTATTTCTTGATGATTTAGTCTTAGTAGGCTGTATATTTCTAGGAATTTATTCATTTCTTTTAGGTTACCCAGTTGGGTGGTGTGTATTTTTTCATAGTAATCTCTTATTATTCTTTTTATTTCTGGGTCACCTGTTATAGTGACTCCTTTCATTTCTAGTTTTGAATCTTCTTTTTATCTTAGTGTAACTAAGAGTTTGTCAGTTTTTCCTATCTTTTCAAAAAGCTAACTGGAAAACTCACAAAATGTGAAAACTAAACAACATACTCTTGAACAACCATTGGGTCAAAGAAGAAATCAAAAAGGACATTAGAAAGTACCTCAAGACAAAGAAAATGAAAACACAGAATACCAAAATACCAATACTTATGGGATGCAGTAAAAACAGAACTAAGAGAGAAGTTTATTGTGATAAATGCTTACATTAAAAAAAGATGAAAGATCTCAAAAAAAAAGTTACCTAACTTTACAATTCAAGGAGCTAGAAAAAAAGGACAAGCTACTCAGAGACAGCAGAAGGAAGGAAGTAGTCAGATGACCTCAGCTTTTCTTAGCTCTTAAATTAAGAAAACAAATGTGCCTGTGGTAGCCAATTTAATTGAACTAGGTTTCTATATACACATGATTTGGGGCAGAAATGTGTTATACAAAGTGTTATCAGTGTACTCACAAAAATGCTCTACCCCAACTCTTAGTTCAGGAATATGGAAAATGTTCATCTTGAAACCTCTGTAAGATATATCTCAAGTAACCAGTGGGCTGTTCTTTCAAGGACTGCCAAGAGAAAGCAGTGCATACTAATCACACGGTATTAAGCCTTTTGGACCATTTACTATGATTATTTGGTCAGTTAGTGTCTGCAGCAAGCTCCTAGATTTCATCAACAGTCATATAGTGTTCATTAATTCTTTGCCAGAGTGCACCATGAAATGATGCTGGAATATGGTTTCCTGCTTTGATTCACCTTTTTTTCTTGTCTAAAGAACTTTTCAGTAGGGACAATAACCTAACACACTGAGTTTAGTGTAAACAGGAAATCTGGCAGCAATCACTGGACCAAGGGCTAACTTTGCAAAGCCAAGTTTTAATGAGTTCTTTGCAGAGTAATTAATCAGGAGGCCACTGTCCTAAGAAAATGGGATAAGTGTACTCCACACAACTAGATGCCTTTCTTGACTGCCTAAGGCAACAGTTTTTTATGGGCCTACCCTCCTTATGACCAAGAAGCTTCTCTAAGTAACTTGCCATTACCAGAATCTAAAGGAGAAAGTTGTGAACTCCAGAGTCTACTTTTTTAGTCATGAAAAACTGCAGATCATGAACTATTAATGACCCATTAGTGGATCAGAAAATCAATTTAGTGATTCATAACTGCTTATTTTTAAAAATATTAAATAGAATAAACTAGAACTACCAAAGTGAGTCATGTATTGTAAGGTAAAATGTTTTGCAAAAAATTTTTATACACATTTAAGTATGTGTATACCTACATTGGCACTGGATTGCAATATAATATGTATTTCTTACATGGATCTTAGAGAAGCTCAGGAGCCATTACTTTATTTAATGCTTTTTGAAATATAGGAATACTATATTTTCAATTACATTTTAGATATAGTGATACAAAGGATAGTTTATTTCTTCGTGCTTAGGAAAAATAACTTCTCTAGGGAACTAAAGAATCAATTTAAAGTTGCTGAATTCAGACAAAATAAATGAATATGTTTATATGATCCTCCAAAAAATAGGACACTAAATATAAACAGTTTATTTTACATAATTAAGCATACTGAAATATTTCAAGGCTATATTTATAACTCCATTTTTGTAGATACTGTTAAGGTATATGCAAGTCAGTTTTGATAATGCAAATAATTTAAATATTTAAATACTTTAAATAGCGTTTCAAAATTTAGAGTCCTGACAGTAAGTAGAAAAAACAAAATCTAATAAAAAAGCAGAAACAGAACAAGTCTACAGGTTCTTCCAAGTAATATGGAGAACACAGTTGGGCTTTTTCAAGGCTGTTAACAATTTTTTCTTTGCGTTATATTGTCATAGAAATTTTATAAAGCTCTGTGACTTTTAGTATTTGAGTAGTTTTCTTCACTATCCACAGTGGCACATTTATTTCCTTTCTTGGGGGGAGAACCATTTTGTTTTAAAGAATTATTATTTTTGCTTAAAAAGTACACAAAATAGAGAAGCAATATAGGATCCCAGACTCTTGGGTTATATGACCTAGAGCTAGTTCTTTAACTTGTCTACACTTCAGTTTCCTCATCCATGAAATGAAGGAAATAGCAGTGTCCGTGTTAAGGAGGATTAAATGAGTTCATATTTGTAAATGAGCAAGTTAAGAAGTGCTTGTCTGTGTTTTGCATTTCTCAACTTTCATTCATTCAGCAAGCATTCACTGGGCCTCTAGAAGATCAGATACTGAACTAGGGGTAAGAAAGACAACGTCCAGTATCTAAAGAGTATGGTTGGGCTGAGCAAATTCCTAGAAAGGCAAGTAGAAGACAGTGATGGAGAAAAGCTAAGTGCCAGTTTGGTGATGGGAGGCATGCACACTGGGGTGGATGGTATTCGTTTGCAATATAATCATACATCAAACCGTTATGTCATGTACCTGAAACATATACAGTATTTATTATTTATGTATCAATTGTATCTCAATAAAACTGGAGAAAATCAAGTTGCCTTGCATGTAGAATGTTGCTTGGTACCTTCAGCTATATTCATAAATATTAAGTGAAAAGTATGAGGCACAAATTGCCTCATTTCTATTACAAGGTCATGTGCTTTTTCCTTATTCAATGACATTGGGCAGTAACACACATAACAAGTCAGAGAATAGACAAGTCATTCCAGCGGCCAATTAAAATGGCATTGCACTGACTTTGTATCACTAGGACGCTAACATGACCCTAAGGAATCAGGGGTCCCTCTCTGTGTACATGTTCTGAAAGAATGGCAAGTTTTTAAAGAAGGTTGTCAAGCCTTCTATGAAAATCCAACTTTGTTAAAGTTGAACAAGGACCTCTGAGGCCAGAAGGGGCAAATCAGTGAGAAGGGATTTAGAGAAAAATGCTAGAAGGCAAGAGTGAGATGACAAGGCTGAGCAGCATTGCTAAGTTTGAGACAACAATCTTGGTCAGGTCACATTTGAATTGCTAATGAGCTGTCACATAGGAGATGCTGCAGAGCTAAGGGACAGTTAAGATGCCACAGCATGAAGAGATCCAGTTGGAGAGTCGGATTGGGGGCTTAAAACCATAGGGCAGTTGATAGAATTTGAGTGGAGGTAATCAATAAAAAGGGTGTGCTGTCAAGGAATGGTGAAATCTGCTTTTTAAAAATTCAACACACACAAGAAGAAGCAGTCTTTAAGGCTATGTCCACACTGAACTTGCAAGAGAAGTTGAAGGATCCACCACGACTGCTAGTGTCCGTTGCCATCTTACAACCTGGAGTTCCCCAAGAAGTTTTTGAAAGGGATGTCCCTTCTACATTCCAGGTAGGGTGTTTTGTGGTGTATTTTAATTCCCTTAAAGGATTTTAACCAGAGTGAATTCTGGTATTCCATTTCATCCTTAGACCATTGAGTTCCTTTGGGATCTGAAATACGAGCTTTCTAATGAGTTTAAGCTTATACATGACCTATCTTGAAAATGCAGTTGGGAAGATGATTGAGAAACCCTGGGAAGGGCAGTGTCGTTAAGAAAATTACAGGAATGAGACTCAAGTTTGGGGAAGACCTTAGCTCGAAAAATCTACCCCTAGTTGGATGAGGATAAAGGTAGAATAGAGGCAGCATTATTTGTAAGAAGCTAAACACTGGCTTTAATTAATATCAAAAATGATCAATTAAAGAAAAAAATTTATTTAAAAATCAATAAAGTGCCAGGGAAGAAAATAATTATTATCACAGAATATGTCAAAGGCTTCTGTTAAAGAGGAGGAAAAAAACCAGCATTAGGCAAGGAATTGCTTTTATAAAAGGAGAATCAAAGGAGGCTTTTATAAAAATCAGCTTGAGAAAGTGACATTCATAATTGATGACATGAAAGACAGTAAAACATTTCCTGCATGTTCTTGTCTTTTTATTTAACTACTCTGTGTCCTCTGAAATATGTCAGGGCATCAGTGATTTTGCAACATTAATTATTTGTCCAACTTGAATTTTATAGTTGTACAAATATATGTGGTTCATTACATAACAGAGCAAGAATGTGGGTCTGTAAGAATCTCAAAACCGAACTAGAGTCTTAGCCTGAGTTGCTTCTCATTAGTAGAATTTAAGATACATTAGATGACAAGCAACTGATTATGCTCCAATCTTTGGGACTCAATTGAGAATATGTTTTCTTTTTTTTCTCTTACTCCACAAATAAACTGTGTGTGAGTTTTAAAATTTTCTACTTTAATGGCATACTAGAAGAGTTCAGCATGTTGGCAAAATGAAGGCCTAGTTGAAATCTTTGAAATAGATTCGTTTTTCCCTTGCCAGTATAGGGAATCTACAGGGACTTTTGTTGCCAGACAAATGGAAAATTTCTATTTTGGGAATCAACTCTGCCTATTTTTAAATAGTTTTCAGTCATTACTTAATCTAAGGCATAGCTTTTGATCCACTGCTCAAAGAATTAAACAAAACTCTGGGTTTCAAGTGAAAGGTCAACAAATGCCACATATGCCTATGTTGGAAAGTCCAAGTCATGCGGTTAATATTGGTACATCTGAGAAGCATTTGTGTGGGACTAGCTATTTATTTCAAGTTTCTTTGTAAATGTTTTCTTTGTACCACCACATTTTAGCAGTTGCTTGGTTTATTAAGATATTGTATGGGGTAGCCAAATTCAGTTTGATGACCTGTCTTCGTTGAGGTCCCTGTCTATGCTGAATAAAGTGCGTATTGCCAAGACACAGTTTTCCAAGCATAACATGTCAAATCATGACCAGGATTGATATCTGGACTTATTTCCAAATACACCCATACCTTTCACTTAAGTGTAATTTAACTGACTGCAGATTGAATAACAAATGGAACTGAGACACAGTGGAAACTTGAGGCTAAGTCAGATAAGGAGCCACTGTCATTACCCTTGAATGTGGATCAGAATGGAAGAGGAATCTGGGATCCTGATGTTGTGATAGCTGCCCTTGAAACCTGATGCTTTTCAGCCTATGAAAAGACCTCTTCATGTACCTGCATAATATTTAAATATATCTATTTAGAAAGGACTGTCTATGGTCTATGTATGTATGTTATGCATGTATATGCACACACATATATATCATAGATCATAATCTTTTCAAATATATATACATGTATATAATATATAGAGAGAAAGCATTTGTGTAAGTGCATATGTGTGTGTGTGTATTCTGTAGATGGATGTGTGCCTGCACATACATGTATGTATGTTTATATGTAGCTATCTCCCAGGTGGCTGGAAATCATTCTCAAATTGTTTCCCTGCTTTTCAAGTACATTCCTGAATAACATGTAAGTTGTAAATTGTTGCAAATGCCCCTATATCCACGTAGCATATAGGTAAGAGCCATAGAAAAATGCCTGAGCTTATTGATCAAAAAGTGTTTTTGCTTTTTCTTGAACAGTTTTTCTTTTAAAAAAAAATAAAGGCAGTGGGGAGATTTTCTAGGTTTTTTTTTTTTTTGGTATGTAAAACTAACTGTGGGCCTCAAGTCTAAGAACCTTATGAGGTAGACATCATCCTAGAACTCCAGGACCTAACTGCTATCTGAATATTAGTTCTAACATTGAAATATAATTTCTGTAGGAGCCCATGGTTCAAATTTGAGGTGTTCTGAATTAAATCTGGGATTTTCAGGTTGTTGTGGAGTTGAAATTTATTTGGTGAGAAAAACCCCTGTGCTGAGTGGGAATATAAGCTCTGAAACTGATACTCATGTACATCAGTGTTTATCTTTGCTACTTTGATGGCTTTATCTGAATCTGTACCTGTTCAGGAAGAAAGCCTAGAGCTTGGCTTCCTAATCCAGGATATATATGGTGTAATATCTGTAATATCTATTATATCATGGTTGGAGAGTAAAGATACATAGTTTGTATGTAATGAGTTATTTCCATATATTACCTTAAAACATGACTGTAAATATACTAGAAGAAAAAATATTAAGTGACTTAAATATAGATATAATTAGCTTTAGGGTTATTACTATTATTAAGGCAGTGACAGTGACATCTCATTAATTCACACACAATCTGAAGTTGATTATTTTGGTGAAACCCTGGCATAAGTCTCCAATTTCTATGTTTATAATAAAAGTAGAAATAATAGTGGAACAAGATACGCCTTTGAGCAGGGCACCATGAGTGCACCTATGTGCTAAGCACCGCATATGTGTTCCCTAACTTAACGTCACAGGTAGCCTCTGAAGTAGATAGTAGCATCTATATTTTTACCAGTGAGAAACCTGAGGCTTAGGGTTTAAATGACAAATGAAAGTTGTGTATCTAAAGGAGTGGACTGAGGGTTTGACCTAGGGTCCTGTGCTGTTTCAAGCACCAAGCCTCTTTCTGAGTTCCTTAGACATGTTCATTCGTTCATTCAGCAAATATTTACTGAGCAACAGCTTGGGCTTTGCAGCGTGTTAAGCATTATCCCTGAAAGGCTGTTTGCTTCATATGCTATTTACCAGTCATTCTTACCTGGGCACTAGAGTGGTTCTCTAGGACTTCAGTGTGCGGGCACTCTCCAAGGCTGGCAGAGACCCCGTGTGTACCTTTGAAATACGCATGTCCTAGTTATTTATCCTCTTCCAGACCTCGCCCATAGCCCCAGGTAGTCTAATTAGTGCACTTTTGCTCCACCTAATTGTGTGTGTCATGGAACTTCCTACTACTTAAGGTCAGGATTTGCTTCAGGTAGGGATTTTTAAAGTCCAGTCTTACTCAGTAGTCACCATTTCCTGAGAGCATGACTGGTAAAGGCTCCTGCTGAACTTATGCTCTGCAGATGTTCTCAGACGGTGAGGATGTTGAGCTGACTCTGGCACAAATGAAACCAGATAGAACTTGATAGTGGAAATCCTTAGACTCTTTTCTGAGTGTCAGGTAGGAGGAAGCAGCCGTGAATGTGTCTTATTTTAAAAACCAAGAGCAAAGGTTGTCTCGTGTTTGTGCAACTAGCTTTGGGTGTCAGGAAAGAGTTGCCTCTCCTCACAAAGAAATGTAATCCCATCTCAACTTCAAATTCAGTGGGCTTTAGGTTCTTAGAGGAGTCTATAATATTTTTTTCTCCTATTTAGCAAGACATAAACATTATTCCCACTGAGATGCACAGGAAGGCCCATCATAGTCCTACATAAGCAAGGCAGTCTTGCTGTTTTCAGCAGTACTGTTATGTTAATTGTGATTTCTTGAAAGCCTTTCTTTAATCCATAAAATACACTGAATTCCAAGTTACATGTAAAATGTCAGTGAATGGAATTAGTTAAGCAGAGACAGAAGCTGCACTGGCATAATCACACTCCAGCGTATGTATTTTAGAAAGAAAAAACCAAACTAAAGAAATGGAAAAGTTGAAGTATTTTTAAAGGTGTCCTGGGACTTGTTAAGCAAAAAAAAAACCCAAACAACAACTTGTATGCCCTACCATTATTATTATACACTTTTATCTTGGAAGAAAGGTAGAGTTTTATGATAATGAAGATATCCCCAAGCTTATGATGGGCTAATGAGTTGCGTTTTCTCTTTCACTGCTAGATGAGACTTCTTCTAACTGTAGGCTTCATGGCTCTGTGCCATAATTTCATCTTTCCTCTTACCCAATTTATAAAGCATATCCTTTCCTGTCCCCAATGGAGACCACATCCCCGAGGGCAGCGACACGCTGAGGATCCACTGTTATGTCGTGTACTTGCTTGGAAGTCAGACCTGTGTAGAGTGATCATTCGGGAGAAATAATTTATGGAGAGAAAGAAGGGAGAACAAAAAAGGAGACAAAAAAGATGGACTTCTATAGTGCTCCATTGAAGTTGGGTACTACTCCCAGAAATTTCTCGAGTGCTTGGTAGAGAAGAGTGGAACTGGGGGAAATGACCAGACAAGTTACATCAGTATGATATGCAAACTAGAAGGTGTGGTTCACAACACAGTTTTCCTTCAGAATTGTGTTTTCCTTTTTCAGTGGTCCCGGAATTGCTCCATAATTTCCTAATCCTTCACTTTTCTTTGTGTGTTGAGTGAAAGTCATCTAGAAACATGTTTTGGTTTAAATATCTGTATCCTACACATCTAAAATCAGAATCTCACTCCATTTTAATACATCTTATTGTTAAGAAAAGAGTCGTGATGTAACTGGTTTTTTGGCCCCAAAATAAAAAAGACCAATTAGAATAACTCCTTTGGTTTTGGCTTAGAGTCCCTTGTTCCACACCAGAGAAATTAATTTTAAGTCAGCCACTTATTTAATTGAGTAAGAAGACTTTTAAAAAGTCATTCATCCAATAAAATCATAAACTAGTGAGCCTATGAAATGCTAAGCATGCTGGCAGTCTTTAATTCTTCTGCAAAAAGAATTGTAGAAAGGACTTATATGGATTAGATTTCATTTTAAAGTGTTTTAAGTGACATAAACAGATACGAATAATTCACCTTGTACTTACTAAGTACCTTAGGTAAGTGAAAATAGGAGTTAAAAATTGGAGTCATATTTAAATCCCAGAGCAACAGTTAGGTATGTTATTTTAGTGTGCCCACTGGAGAAGAATAAATGTGTTTTTAAGTGATACAAGGCCCATGATTTCTGATTTTTTACATGAGCTGCCATTGCTATAAATGTTTAACTGCTTCCCCCTTGGGATTGTTTTCTTTCTTAATAAATGGAATACATGATTATGCATTATAAGAAGGAGTTACTATGACACAATTCAAATGGTAATTTCCGATGGGGAGAAAAGTTCCAGAGATACTCTATCCTGGAAGAGGCCCTAGGACAGCACCATCCTTTAGAAATATAATGTGTGTTATATATTTCACTTTAAATTTCCAGTAGACACATTAAAGCTAGTAAAAAGCAGGTGAATTAAATTTTAATGAAACATTTTCTTTAACCCGTATATCCAAAATAATTATCATTTCAAAATGTAATCATATAAAAATATTAATGGGATATTTTCCATCTTTTTTCCCTACTGCGGTTGAAATCTGGTGTGTATTTTATATTTGCACACATCTCAGTTCAGACTAGCTACATTTCTCAAGCTCAGTAGCCACATGTGGGCAGTGGCTACAGTACTGAACAGCCCAGCTCTAGACCAAAGGCTTCCAGGGGCCAAACAGTAAAAGTGGAGAAAGAGGCCATATAGGGCCTGTGGCAGGCTGCGACTTCTCTAAAATGGACACGGCTGCTCTCAACTCATTCAGTTCCTACCATAGCCCTGTGCTATCAGATTTCTGATTTTTCCAAGGAAGCCAGAAATTCAGAGTCACGTGGGAAATTTCTTGATTCTAATTAATTCTAATTCTAATTCTAATTCTAATTTGAGCTTTTAAAACACCATAGGGGCCTGGCCTTTAAGTTGCTAGTTTGTGGCCTCTGTTTCCAGCGTTTCAAATTTTAAACCATGTGGGGCTCGTGCAACATGCTGTATTAAATTTGGTTAAGGGTAATAAAGGATCCCCATTTTTCATGAATACAAATGTGTTGAACACTTTTTTAAATGTATGGACTGTACCCCATTGGAATCTATTCAGTGGTTGCCCTTGCCACCTGAGTCAGTACCTTCAGGAAAGAAAATTTCATGTGTTCATAGAACTTAGAGCTATAAAGGCTTTGGGATAAAGCACTTCATTGCTGTAGCTGGCTGCACTCCTCTTTTTTAAAAATATTCATCCTGCCTGTCATTTGCTCAGGGTCCCTATTTCCATGGCAGATTGCAGGCTTCTCAAGGGCAGGCAGACTCCATCTTGTTCCTCACTGTATCCCCTGCATCTGGTGTACGGTAAGTTTTATATGAGTATTTACTGAAGGACTGAGTAAGTGAATAACTTAAAGCCCTAGGAGGACATGTTGGTGAGGATGTGGAAGAATTGGAATCCTTGTATGCTGTGGGTGGGGATGTACAATGGTACAGCCACGTGGGAAAACAGTATTTTGGTTCTTCCAAAATTAAAAATAAAATTATGTGATCCAGCAATTTCATTTCTGGGTGTGTACCCCAAACCATTGAGAGCAGGGACATGAAGAGATATTTGCACATCCATGCTAATAGCAGCATTATTCGTGCTAGTCAAAAGGTGGAAGCAACCCAGTTATTCAACTGATAAACAGATAAAGAAAATGTGATATATACATACAATGGACTATTATTCAGCCTTAAAAAGGAACGAAATTCTGGAACATGCTACAGCATGGATGAACTTTGAAGACATTATGTTAAGTGAAATAAACCAGACACAAAAAGGCCAATACTATATGATTCCACTCATATAAGGTTCCCAGAGAAGTCAGACTCATAGAGACAGAAAGTAGGATGATGGTCACCAGGGGCTGGGAGGAGAGGGAGTGGGGAGTTAGGGTTAAATGGGTAGAGTTACAGTTTTGCAGGATAGAAGAGTTGTGTGGATGGTTAGTGTGATGGTTGGGCGAAAATGTAACCATCCATTGATAGGGCGATGGACTACTTCTCTCCACCCCTTGGAAACACCTACTGATATGGAGATACACTAAGGCCAGGTGAGAGATTCTGGAAATACTGTAATGCCACTGAACTGTATACTCAAAAATGGGTAAAGTGGTAAATTTTATGTATATTTTAACACAATTAAAAATGCATCCTTTTGAAACACTCAAGAAGGTCTAATGACTTACCTAAAGTTGTAATATTCTGCTCTGGAGCTTTTTCAACTATCCCAGACTATTGGTAGTATTTTGTGAAGGACTTAAAGCTGGGAACCAGTAGGCCTAGATCTTAGTAAGTCACTTGCTAACTTAGTATCTCACTTGCCATGCATGTGTAGTCCTGTCTCCCTCAAAAGAAGTTGCCAGTAAGGTTAAGATGATGAAATATGTATGAAGAAAGTATATATTCTAGGTTAGTCTGGGCTGAATTCATTATACTCTGGGAAATTTATGTATTGTTGAGATAGAAACTTCCTGGTGATGTAGCAAATAAACGTAAGAACCTTGTTGAACGGATACCCAAGCATGATCCTTTCCAATTCAGTGACAATGGACAACAGAACATAAAAATGCACCATATTGTTACTTTGTTGTGGTCTTGATGGTGGTGATGATTTTATTTCAAAGCAATCTTCCGTGTGTGCTGAAATGCCCTAGGAGTCAGGTTCTTCTCTTCCTGATGGAGCTAAGTGAGGTGGGAAGAGAGTCCCTCATTCGCTAGGACATCCAGTCTCAAGAGGCAGTGCCACACCCCAAGGGGCAGCATCTTCATGTGACCTTTTCTGGCTTGGGCTCTATGTGAATGTCTGTTTTTCAAAGCTGCCATATTTCAGCAATTAGGGAAGAAGGCACAAGCATTTTAATATTTCATTGTGTAGAGATTTGCTTTATTAGGAAAGCAAACTCAGTTTTTTCACATGCTGTATTGAGTCTCATTGTTGAAGAGGACATTATCTCGAAACCGAGTGTGACTCTGGGGGGAAAATATGTTCCCAGCCTGGGGCAAATTATCTTTGAAGCTGAAATTAGTCAAAGGGAGAAATAAAAGTGGGAGAAACCTGTTTATTGCTTACAAGAAGTCATCCACTTCTGCTCACCCATGTCTCTGGGCTCAGATATGCCCTCGCTCCCTTTTCAAATCACCCATTGATATGGAGATGGACTACTTCTCTCCACCCCTTGGAAACACCTACTGATACGGAGATACCCTAAGGCCAGGTGAGAGATTCTGGAAATACTGTAATTTTACCCACAGCCCACCTCTCCAGAAATCTTGCCTCACATCTACTCACTCCCCATCTTCCACAATGGCCCCTATGCAAGAAAACTGGAGCATTGTAACCAGACTAGTAACATACAATAACAACAGCGATAAAATCATGATAATCCTCAAGCTGGAGGCTTCAGCTAAGTTCAAAGTCGTATGCAGATGAAGTCCATAGCTCGCCCGTTCTACAGGCGCCAGTCTCTGAATGCGCAGGATGTTCAGAACAATCATCACACAGCAGCTGCAGCCAGAAGGTGGGTCCGGGCCACAGGGACTGTAGAAGAAAATAACATTACGGGTGATAAGGTACATGCTTTAATGACACCAGCATAGGCAAATCTTGTCTATCAGGTAGGATGCATGCAAGGGAGTGGTCCTCTGATAGGACAGTGGCAGGAATTGGATCTCTTCCTTGTCTGCTATACCAGATCTTCACCCCACTCCCTGTGGCAGTTACACATGGGTCAATGTGTAGGGCTATGGGAGGTACATGCACTGGCCATAAAGATAAAACAAAACTTCCCTATAAGTTGCTCTTACTTCCTGGACGTTTTGGGTACACCACCATGATCTTTGGGGGCCACACTGCTGTTACTCCAGGAACACACAGGAGGCCAGCTTCCAGGCCTTTTCCCCAAGGTGCCAGAAGGGCCAGCCATCACTGGTCCATGTGTCAAAATGTCCAGGGCCACGTCCACTCAACAGAGTGTCCAGGGTTTAACACAATTAGGGCTGGCAGCAAGATGTTGCTCTGCTAGCCATATCCTGGCTTCAGTAACTCCTTTTTGGTTTGCATGTACAGTTGTATAGGAGAGGCGGCAATGTGTGTTAGCATGTCCACAAGGCTCAAGGCTCCTTTTCAGGGCTTATCATTCAAATGCCGTAGCACTGTCCATAAGCAAACTGACCGGCCCCATAAACTATCGGCGTCCTACTTCAGGCCAGATTTCAACAAACCATCATATCTCTCTATCATGCCTGCCCCAGTAGGGTTATATGGTACATGAAAGTTCCATTTTATTCCTAATTTCTGCACCCATTCTTGTAATGCATGTCCAGTAAAGTGGGTGCACTGATCGCTCTCAATCACCTGTGGCTGGCCATAGACTGCAAAGAGCCCCCTTTTGGTCATTTGCTGATCTTCACAACATGCAGGAAAAGCAACTAACAGTCCAGCAGCTGTGTCCACACAAGTCATGGCATTCTGATATCCTTCTGATAGGGACAGAGGCCCATACAGTCTATCTGCCATCTGACAAGGGTATCGGCCCCTTTACTATTGTCCCATATTGCTGCGGTACTTGTAAGTCCCTCCCAGAGCACACAAGGCCCTCCTTCTGGGCTCTGCTGACTTCTTCAAAGATCAACAGCAAGCCCCACTGATGGACTACAGCCCACACTGTCTTTTGCCCCACGTGAAACAAATGCTGATGTAACCATTGAGCTACATCAGAGGCAGGCTTTCCTTCTAGTCAGTGCATCTAGGCCAAAGTGTCTGCTTCATCATTCCCTGGGGATGCCAAAGGCAAATGGCCAGTCACATGACTTATGGTAACTGTCTTAGTCTGACCAGAGGCCCATAGGTCTTGCCACAACTCTTGCCCCCAAAGGGGCCAGTGACCAACCATCCAGTTGGCATGGTACCATGTCGGTAGCCACAGGGTCAAGCCCGATAGATGGCCCAGCTGTCAGTACAGACAGCTATAGGGGAGGGCTCCTGGCTGATCATGAGCCATACTGTCCACACAGCCCACTGACTGGGGGCTTTTCCCCTCTCCATCCTCCATCCATATTGTCTCAGTCTTAGAATGGAAAACCACAGCCCTCCACTTCAGGGGCTGCCCATGACTGGAGCCATCTGTATATCAAGCATCTTCAGGTACACAGGCTTTTCCCACATGATAAGGACTCTTGGCCACCAATAGCTCAAAAGCAAGTTCTCCCTGTTTTCCACTGGTGTGTGTCACTGGCCCCAATAAGTGTTGGAGTTCTCCACTTAAGGGGCTACTGGAGAGGGTGCTATGCTGCTTTAAGTATGTGCCCTATTTGGCCAGTGTAGGCGTCTGTGACACACCACTCTGTGGCTTTTGGGTTCAGTTTCACACCCACCCTATGATGGGATAGGTGGTTATTACCTTGGTCAGAACTGTTCTGGTGATGGGCTCCGTAGCCAGCAACGCATGGTACACAGCAGCCAGTTGCTTCTCTCTCAAGGTGTACCGGACCTCTGCTCCTTTCCATAGTTGTAACCGGAATCCAATATGGTGCATCCATTCAAACCGCCATCAAAGGCCCCACCTATAACCATCTTCGGTTGCATGAACGTCTAGCTCACAGGGCCTTGATGAGCCCATTACACGCCAGGCCTGTATGTTCTTGATGCACCCTTAGCAGCAGTAAAAGCAGCTGCACCTGCTTCATCCCAGTTCCAACTGATGCTCTTTTGTACCAACCGGTAGAAGGGCTTCAGAATTTGTGTGGGATAAACACTCTCCAATAGCCCAAAAGACCCCAAAACTCTTGTAATACTGCCACAGTGGTAGGGGTAGGGAAAGCCTGGACCTTGTCTATGACTCATTCTGGTATGACTTTAGTCTTACCCAACCAGACAACCCTCAAGAACTTTACAGACAAACCAGGTCCCTGAAGCTTGGTGCTGTTCGCAGCCCATCCTTTCTCCTGTAGATGTTGCCGCAGTCTAGGAACTGCCCCTTCTAGATCTGTGGCAGAATCAAATGTGAGCATTATTAGCATCAAGGTAGTGGTACAGCTGTGCCATTGCCAGTTTCGTTGATGTGGCCAAGTCCTGGGCTACAAATCCATGACACACGGTGGGACTGTGGAGGTATCCCTGTGGAAGGACAGTGAATGTCCACTGCCGGCCTTCCCACCTGAAGACAAACTGTTCCTGACTTCCCTGTGCCATGTCCATGGAGAAGAAAGAATTAGCAAGGTCATAACATAATGATACATTCCTGGTTCACGACTGAGGGTGTCCATGAGGGCTGCTCTAAAGGGGACAGCAGCATGCAAAGGGGGTGTGACTTTATTCAATTCCCTGTAATCCATGGTGATATGCCAGAAGCCATCCAGCTTTTTCACTGGTCACACTGGGGAATTAAAAGGACTATTAGTCTGCTTTATGATGCCCACCTTCTCCATGTAGAGTTTCTCCAATTTCCTTGTGTCCCCCAGGAAATTTATACTACTTAGTTTTTTTCGCCCACTGAGGTACAGGCAGAGCTGCACATGGGTGCTTAACATGTCCCCTCAGAACCGCCTTTACCACACATAACCTCAGTCTGCACTGAACTGCCATGCTCTGTAAGGCCCTGCAGGATATCAACCCCCAAAATACATTCAGGGATGGGAGAAATGTACACAATATACTCCTTTGGGGATAAACGCCCTATCCCCATGGGATTTGGGCTTTCTTCTCTCTAATTGCCTTACCCCCAGAGCCATATCAGAGCAAGGGTCCAAGGAAAATGCTCAGGGTTGCCATAAATCAGAGAACATTCAGCTCCTATGTCCACCAGTGCCAGGACATGTACATTCATGGGAAAAGAATGAATTGCTAATTTTTCATGTGGCCTCCAGTCCCCATCATGTCCTCCAAGGTGGGGGCCTTGACCCCCACCTCAGTCAAACCACAATGCCCAGTCATCGTCCTGTGGGGCTGAGGGCCCAGGCAGAGCCTGAGTACTGTCCCCCATGAAGTCTTGCAGGGACACAGGCTGGACATGGGGCTTTGCCTCCAGCTTCCATGTCCTGGATCTCAGGGGCTGGAACTTCTCCTCTGGCTTTAACTGGTGCCACAGTTCTAACAAGATCCTATGGGGCTGCCCATCAAGTTTTTGTTTCACTACCCCCGCCTTTATCAAATCAACCCACATCTGGGTCCTTGAGACCTTCACAGAGCCCTTTGCACCTCTCTTTTCAGTTGTAGCTTGTACTTCCTTCCGTGCTCATATTGTTTCAACCTCCCCCAGATCTGCTAAAGTACAAGTAGCCTCATTTATGGGTTGCCTTATGTGGAGGGCACAAGAATAGTCACTAGGGACCTGAAAAGAGTTGGGAGAGCTGTACAGAGCACCCGATTTTTTATTCCTATGGTGAAGAACTCCTCATTGGAGCCTTGGGGATCCATATTATAGATGATATGTTTCATGCCCAACTCCCATAACACCTGCTGGAGCTCTGCGTATGTTTTCCAGCTAGTGGGTAAGTATGGTAAATCACCCTGATTAGGCCAAAGTGCCCTGATAGCTGTTGTCAGCCAGAACTGCCTGATTCCCTGAAATGTGATGGGCACTTTACAACCACTGCCAGAGGGAAGGGTGAGTTCATTAGGGAAGCCAGTCTACCCATTTCAGAACCCAACGTAACAATGTTTTCCACCCCTATATCCCAAAGACACAAAAGCCATGTAGGCAGAGGTTCCGATGGCTTCTGCTGAAACTGGATGCTCATGTCCACCAGCTCATCCTGGGAGAGGGGCAGAGCATGGAGTGCTCCACAAACTGGGGAGGGGACTGCCCCTCCCCCATGGCCTCCAGCAGCATGGATTCTCCTGCTGCCTCCTCTCTTGCTACTAACCTGTCTTCCAGGAGCATGACCTGTCTTCTCAATAACTGTCTTTCTTTCTTAAGGGCATTCCATAGGTCATCCCCCAGCTCCTCCAAGAGATGCCGAAGTGTGTCTCTTTTCTCAATAACACTTTCCACTATATTGAGAAACAAACATCCCACAGTCCTGGCAGCTACATGACCACTCAGGGCCTTTAAGCAGTCTTCTATCTCATGGAGGGCTAATTCCACAGCTTCCGGTTTCTCCACCCTTTCCCAATTTTGAGTTAGGGCCCACCTGTCTAGGAGTTGCTTTGCCCTAGACCAATTCCCCACTAGGGGCTCCCTAAGAGGAACCCCCCTGATAGGGGGCTCCCAGGTGAAGGGCTTCTCTTATCAGCCTTTTAGTTTGGTTTAGGGCTCATTTCTTATGGCCCACTCAACAGCTTTCTTTGACTCTCTACTGCCCTGGCTTTGTATCCTGATCCTTTACCTGCCATACAGCACTCTCGGTGACATACCTCTGGCCTAGCTTTCTCATGTTAGTCCTCAAACTCTCCTGTACACACCAGCCAACTGTCCATCATGGACCTGCGCGTCCATGGCTCTATGAGGTTCCTCTACCAGCAATAGATTTTGTTTTCATTCAGTAGCCATGTACTGAACAATTTTCATGTGCCAGGAAATCAGGGAACAGAAATAAATTAAGCACGGGCCTGTGCCTTAGAGGGATTCACAGTCAACTTGGGGAGACAAACACATAACTAGTTATATTTTGTATTATAAGTGCTAATTATGCTCAATATGTTATCTAGTGGTGGAACTGGGGTTTGAACCCAGATAGACCTGCCTCAAAGCCATTTTGCTTTAAGGTAAAGAAAGTTACAAGCAATTTGAACAGCCTGATATGGCTGGCATTTGGGTATATTTTGGAGAGGAACAAGAGGCAAGGCTGTAGAATGGTTGTGTATGCCATGCTGAAGGGTTAAAACATAATCCTCTTTATAACTGGAATAACAATAACTAATAACAAATACTCTGTGCCACACTCTATTCTAAGTGCTCTGCACATACTAACTCATTTAATCCTCACAATGACCTTATGAGGTTAAACAACTTTATCTTTTCATAGATAAACTGAAGCACAGAAAGATGAAATGATTTGTACAGTGTTATACAGTAACTGTCTGGCTGCAGAATCTTAGCTCTTTACTACTGTGCTTTAGCAATTTATGTATGATATGTGCTTAGTTGTCTTGTCTCTGCAAATACACTGTAAAACATGAAAGGTCAGAGGATTTCATAGGCACGTTTGTATCCCTGGTGGAACTCTACATATTGACATCACTAAATATGAATTGAATTGAATTGAACTGAACAAAAAGCCTTCAAAGTCTCCTGTGACGTATTCCTACTTGCTTTGATAATTATCAGACCTACCTTGTAGGAGGGGAAATGGAGAAAAAGAAAGGGACTCTTTATTTCACCATCTTTTTTTTAATGGAACTATAATTGACCTACAATATTATATTAGTTTCAGGTGTACAACAGGGGTTAACATTTATATACATTACAAAATGCTCACCACGAAAAGTATAGTTACCATCTGTCACCATACAAAGTTATTACGGTATTATTGACGATAGTCCCTATGCTGTACTTTCATCCCTGTGACTTATTTATTTTATAACTGCTGGTTAGTACCTCTGAATCCCCTTCACTATTTCACTCCTCTCAGCCTCTGAAGCTGGAACTTCAAGAGGAATCAAGAGCCACAAATCTTCACTTTAGTCAAGTAAGATAATATGTACATATCTGTTGAATTTAATACTGTATCAATAAGCCATAAGAATGAGAGTCTGAATATATCCCAAAGATCCTTCAGCCTCTGCAGGTTTATGGTCCTTCTTAGAGTATTTTTGAATTCCGCGTCGTGTGTCCTTGAGATATATTGGCTGAATTCACACTCGGTACTCTCCACCTTGCAGGATCAGGATTGCTTCAGGTTGGGAGCTGCTATCGTGGCAGTTGCCTCGCACTCTTTTGAACCTGTCACCTGGCTGAAGGTTCTAAGAACATGATTCCAGAATGTGACAGGCTCTAGCTTTTGAAACGCACTTGTTTGAAGCCTGTAGCTTTTTGGAGGGAGAGAGTGAGCCCTGCCAGGTCAGATTCCAACATAATTCCATCATGTGTAAGTGCAAAGGGGGTGCTATACAGATGAGCACGTGTTTCCCGTTTGAGCCCCAAGATCGAGCAGAGCACGTATCACAAATCTTACATTTTACATTATGGGAATTGGTTGACCCACCTGTGTAGCCACAGTGGGACTGTTACTGAAGACTTGCACGCCTGTGTGCACTAAGGGTGGAATAATATGTTAAGCCTTTTCTGTTCACCCCCACCCTCACCCTCACTCGCACATGCGGGAGGAGCAGGCTACCGTGAGGTCATGTGAGGGCAGGCAGCACTTCCATTCCAACCTTAGCATCGCTTTGCTTTAACAGAGCAGGAGGGGAGAGCGAGGGGAGGAAGGGGAAAGAGCGGCATCACACCCTCAGCCTGTCCTGCCCTGCTTTGTCGTAGCTTTCCCAGGCACAGCCCTGTCCCCATCCCCACAAATCAAAATTATCCTCAGCCTTTGAGGCCAAGCTCAACAAAGGCCTCTTTATTAACAGTAAAGCAGCAAACATTAATTGAGCGGCTTACCAGGTGCAAGACCCTGTTCTGTTGGGAAATCAGTGCATGCAACTTTTGAGCGATGCATTCATTGTTCTGTCTGCATTACCAACTGCAGAATCTGAGGTTCAGGGAAGTTTAGCAAATTGCCTGAGGTGGGAGAGCCAAGACTCAGATCCAAGCTAGGTTACTCCAAAGTCCAGGCTTTTAGCCTTTGTGCTGTACTTTCTTGGTGACAAAACTTGTGGCCTCCAAGTTCTCCCTGCTTCCACCTCCAGCTAGATATCATTTATGCTTCTAACAAACTCTCACAGTGCTTTATCTGTGTTTCTTCTGTGGGTCTTACCAGTTTAAACATCCTTTTATCTGTATTTACATAAAGTGTTCACTTTTCCTATTAAACTGGGGGCATGGAGGCAGAGTCCATTTCTTATTTCTTGACTTATTTTCCACAGCACCCAGTGTACTATGTAGCACCCACAGGCAAGAATAAGCAAGATTGTTTCTGGTCAGATCTGCCCCCTCTGGGCATCCACCCCTTGATAGAACTTGGGAATCTATATAATCTACCTGTAGGAATTGTTCAGCTCAGATTTCCTCAAGAAAAGTGAAGATCTACCCGAGAAAGGTTGAATCGTGGTTTTCTCTACAAAACACAGGCGAATGGTACACCATAGTCCACCTTACAGTGCCTCACCTCACCCTTACTCCCCCACCTCTGCTGTCCTCGTGCTGTGCAGAAACCGTGAGCAGCCCAGGCTGCCCTGACCACTTCTTGTTCGTGGGTCCATCTCACCAGTCTTTCCCGGCACATCTCACTAGTTCAGTGGCAGACTCGAAGCTGCTTGGATCCAGAGACACCTCCAGTCTCACATTGCTTCAGCTTCAGTCTTTAAAGGGTCCAGTTGTCATTAACTGTACTTTGAAGTTCTTCCATTACATAAACTTATCTACTTGGATTTCAAAATATTCGGGGAAATTCCTACTGCAGCTGTTTATTATGCCAGGAATGCCCACTTATCTCTCTCTTTCTCTCTCTGTCCCCCTTTCTCTCTCTCTGCAAAGCTGCTTCTCTCTAATCTTGCTTCTTGGGCTGTGACAGATGAGAAGGAGTTTAAGTTCATATCCTGGTCCAGTTTTTTGGTAGAAGAGAGCTGTTTTGAGGATGAACCCCAGTCTGGAATACCTCCCAAGTTCCACCATTAAACATCTTTCCGGAAGCATTACTCAAGATTTTTATGTTTTCCTCTTTAACCATTTCATAATCACTGGTTTCTAAGCTATATCAGCACAGTCATTTGTTCATAATTATGCACTATTTGTCAATAAATGAACTGTTGGGAAAAAAAGGAAGAAGGAAAATAGTGTGTCCAGGTCACTAGTATAAACAATGCCACCCTTTCTCCTCAAAGTACAGCCCTAGATAGGACATTCAGTTGTAATGCCACCACCATCACCTGTCCTTGGTAATTTAAGTAAATTGCAGAGGGGCTTATGCATGTCCTGAGGTCAGCCTTGATGTCTGTGCAAAATCCACAGCTGGCCCAGATATTGAGGTCACCCCCCCTACTCCCTGCATCAGCACAGCAAAGGTTCTATTTAACAAATCTGTAATGCTGTCCCCATGGCAGAGCCACACACCATTCCCCCCCAAAGGAAACGGATATGGTTCCCTCTGTGTTATACTTGTTGAACGTGCTGGAGAACATTTCCAAAGCCAGGCTGCTTGAGCCCCTTGAGTGACAAATTCTTATCCTTGCCACCATGACCCAAGGGAACTGAGAATCGGGCCCCCAGCCCCAGCCCCATGGGGCTGAGTTTCTGGCAGAGTTAATCAACCCTGCTTGTCCTGGTGCTGCATTCACTGAAGACAGAAGTACAGTCTTGCATTTGCTGAAACTCAAGAAGACACAGAAAAGTGGCCCCATAGAGCCAGAGCTGACTTGCAATGGCGGCTTGCTGGTGTAGCCACCAGCCCGGGCCCGGCTGGTTCACCCAAGCCGCAGTGTTCCTCAGGGGCAAGGGCAGATGCCCGTTCCCCCAGAGCTGCCCTGAACGCTCCCGTGGCTTGGCTCTTCCTTCACCAACACAGCCTGAACCCATCATCCTGATGGAGCCGCCTGCCGCCCCTTGCCTTGGAACAAGTTCTAGAATAAGTCACCTCATGGATATAGACCAGTGTCCCTTCAGTGTCCAGCACTTGGTGTAGAGGCACTGGTTCCGTGTCTGCTTCCTTCTGGAGGCTTCGTCCCTTGGGCACTTCTGTCCTTCCATCTAGTTTGGTCAAGGTACTGTTCTCAGGCAAATGTTGACAACTTTGAATCTGAAAGGGAAGGAGGCTGGGGCTCAGATCACTTTACTCCAAAAAGACCCCTGTGTTTCCAAGTAAACTAGCACGTGCAACTAGAGAAGTAGGAGAAAATCTCCTCTGGGCTCCAGCCAGGATGCCGAGCTCCACATCTGGGCAGGTGTGGGGAGGCCTGGAGCTCCTCCCAGCCTCAGGGCTACCCAAAGCACAGTCTCATCAAAGTTCTCACATCATCTGGCAACAGAGGGGGAAATCCTACAGTAATCGAGTAAACAAGTTTCCTCCAAGTAAGTTAACTTTATTTCTATTCATTTCTTTTAATTTAGAAATGTACTTGTTACTGATATAAAATTCATAAGTAAATATTTGCAGAACATTTTTATTTTAATTTTCTGCATATGTAGAAGACTTCTAATGTGTAAAATTCTCTCTCTGAAGAATGAACAATGCCATCACCTAACACTTAGCACCTGGAGTTAAATGAATAGAAATTTAGATGCCGCTGAACACTTTTTTGGATTGTAACTCACAGGCGGGATCTCGACAGCATTTTTCATGACATAGATATCATGGAGTAGAACAGAACAGACTAGAACATGTGAGTGTCTTACACTCAGTAAGGCTAAGAACTGTTTCATGAAACTTCTGTTCTGCTATATGTTTACAGAAGTCTGTGTGTGTGCACAGATGCCCGTCCGCGTGTGTCCCGGGGCTGCATGGGAAAAGCACGTCTCATCCTGGGCAGCGGGCAGGCAGAGGTTGGCAGCCCTGGCTCGGGAGGCCCCTCACAGCCCCCACGGGCCACCTCCATCACCGCAGCTGCAGCACTTTCTCCGACTTGCAGGCGCTTTTTCTTTCCTCAAAGCCAGACCATACATTCTTGACTGGTTGTGCTATGTTTGAACGTTTTTTTAATTCTTGCAAGATGACTGAGGGGAGAGTCTGAATTGTGATAAGCAGACTGTAGATAAATGATATTTCATCGTTCCCACTTGAATAATCCCTGTTGCTATTTTAAAGCATTGCACAATTTAGTGTAGTATTTCTGCTGTTCGAATTGCACGCCAGTGCCAGTGCATTGTGCACACTTGTGCTTCTGTGCGTGGGCCCTCCCTGAGTGGGAGGTGCAGGGCCAATCTTGTGCAGATAGCCATCTGCCTACATAGGCAGATGGGGAGAGCCCTTTAAAATGCTTCAAAATGTCGGACAATGGGGGTTTTAGCTGCTGAATTCCCTGCTTCTGGACTCCTTCATCTGCAGCGGTTCAGGGGCACCAGTGAACAGATCATCAGATGTTTGTAAAATGAGCAAATTTAAGCTCCCACTAAGTGCCAGACACCCAGGCATCTGACTCTGCTGTCAGCTGCTGCCGAAGTGCACAAATGACAGGCTGCTGAGGCCTCCTTAGAGGCCAGCCCTCGTTTCAGGGCCCAGAGCATTTGGAAGGCGTCACTCTCAGACACGGCAATTCGTGTCCTTAAGATGGAACTCAGGGTTGAAAGCAGGTTAATGAAAAGGAACACAGTGCACGTTTCCAGCCCTTCCATTTGCGCATGAATATTAACAGATAGTTAGGGTGCAAGTTACATAGCTTTGTAATCTCTCACAAGAGTGGCAGGGCTTCTGGTTGGATGTGCGTTGTATTTCTCCACTTGTCTGTCTTTGGTTACTCAGCATATTTCCTGTCTCAGGTGGATAGCATGACAAACCACTGCAGTCCAACAGGTAGAACAGGTCAAGGTGAATCTCCCTGTGACCTGGATTTCTTGTCAAGTCTCCTGATCTGCTTAAAATATGAATGGAAGACAATACATTCTGAAAGACAATTTCCATACCTCTGCTCATAGAAGAGGATAGAACTCGATTTAGCTAGGGATGGGAGGAGGTGCAGGCTTTATGTCTTTAATGCATCAAAAGTACTGTTTGCTTACCTAACACTAAGGGTTGACACGAAAACATCCCCCAAAGTATATTAGTGTAAGAGGGTCTTCTTTTACAGGGCAAGGTGAGGCAGAAGCCTGGGAGCCTGTGCTCTGGACCAGCCGAGGGACCTTAGCCCAGTCACTAACCTCTCAGAGACACAATTTCTGCGTGTGTAAAGTGTGTATCATAAAGCAGCTGTGAGTACACAATGAGATACACACAGGAAAATGCTCTGAACCCAGAGCACCACACTTTTTATTGCCTAGTTAATATATAACCACATAATTTAACATAAAGCTGTTCTGCTTTTTCACTCTCTGTAACATGCTTCTCTATGATTAACAGTGTAGAACTGTGCATGCAAAATGGCATGGCATGTTGTCAGTTCCATCACTGCTCATCAGAGACTTCCTAGTACCTGTCACATAGGAACAGCCTGTAAATGAGCTCTTCTAATCTTAGGCATCTATCAATTATTCACCAGCCTGGCTCCTCTTGTACATTATCTTACAGAATTCACCATGGCAACATTGTACCTCATTTCTAAATCTTACTCTGAAATTGATACATTAATATTGGGTTTCAGTGGCATTAGATTATTCTATATGTCAGCTGATTTTGAATATTCTTTTTTCTTTTTCTCCTTCCCATACATATGAGAAACTTTATGTGAAGGTTAAGAAACTGAGAACTGGCTGTTATGTTCTATTTTTCAGTATCAATGGTGAGGTCATACTTCTGATATATCAGTCATTTAGCTTTTGAGAGGAAATATATAAGAATTTCTGCTTATATTTTGTTTACTATGTTGTTTGCCATGTTGAATGAAATAATATGAAATGTGTTTGCTGCTCTTTTCAAATGAGTGTATTCAAAACTGTACACACTACAGTTATTATTTTTTGCGTAAGGAGAGAATTGTGTATGATATCAAGTTTTAGATAGTTGTATATGTAAAGCATGAGCTATAGCTATAATACTATGTCCATAGTTATCAGAAAAAAATGATATGGGCATAAAGAAATTCAGCCTTTTTATCATGTGCTTATTTTCTTTTTTTATCAGGGGTGCAAGCAAAGGAAACAAAACCATGTTCAGGCAGAGGACACATAATGTCATTAATTGACTGTCTTGACAGGACGATTGTCCTCTTGGGCAGCTCAATAAAAGGACTGATGGTGCCTGGGGAGAGTCTAGCCAGCTCAGAAAAGATACAGATTACAATTATAATGTTAATAGCCTTAATAAGCATGTGTCATTATCTTTGGGGTGGAATAGTGCCTCTCGGTTCACGCTCAGCCGTCACTATGTGCCGAATGACTTCCTCTTTGTAGTCATGAACATTAGATGGTGGATGATTTCTCATGAGAAAAGTAACATTCTCAAAGACATGTCAGAACAACACAATTAGACACGCTCCGTATTTTTCAGTGTGTCTGAATTAGGCCCAAGAGCGTTGCCCATCAGTAATATTGCTGCCAAGTCACAAAACAGGGGTGGGGAACTGAGGCAGCCCACTTTGGGGGACAGTAAATGAGCTGTGGTAAAGAGCTTTCACAGTCTGAATAATCAGGTATTAAAAGTAGTGACATTTTAAGGAAAAAGTTAAAGTACAAGTAAATCAAGGAACCCAGGAAGCAATTTAGTAACACTGCAGTTAAATGTTGCGGAACATTTTGCCCTTATTCTGACATCTTGAGAACAGCAACTATGTTCGAAAGCATATTCAGTGCCCTGTTATGATATTTCAGGACATTTTCGCTCCACTTCACTCATGAGAGATTAGGTTGCATTAAGTAAAATATTCTGAAACATTTCTACTTAATTTTATTAAGATTTCATTTTATAGAACAGTTGTAGGTGCACAGGAAAACTGAGAAAAAGGTCCAGAAATTTCCCATTTACCCCTCGCCTCCCCCTCACGTAGCCTCCTCCCCCATTATCAACATTCCCATCTTCTACTTATTTTCATGAATGACTGGATGTTATTTTTGACAGTATTAAGCTATCCAGATATTTCCAATTTTTGTTAAGCTTTTCATGTTAAGAAATGCCCGTTCAATAATTTTTTTAGCATCTATTGTAAGCTGAGACTGTGTTAAGGCTAAGGATATTGAGATCAGTATTCAGCATAGCGCTCGTTACATAGAAGACTCTTAAACCTAGTGAACGATTGCGTATAAGATGAATAAAATGGATCCTTGAGAAGCTTCACTAACTCGTAGTCTAATAGCTGTCTTAGGAGATGGAGGAGAAAGACCTAAGAATTTAAAAATCACAGTAAAGTGGAGTTAATAGTTATAATACACACTAAAATACTATAAAAGTGAGTGGCAAATGAAAACATCTCCAGAAGATATTAAAGTTAAGAGATACCACATTTTATTTACATCTACAAAAGTTTGCTTCAAGGGGCACTCAAAGTTACAGCAAATATATTTAAAGGAAAACTTTAATGATTTAGCCACTAAGCTTGTATAACCTTTACCTGTACAAAGTAAGCTTCTTACCATATGAAATTACGTTTAATAGGACATGGTATTGTGCTTCAGTTCTCATCTTTATCATTCTTGTCATATTTTACTACAGCTATTCAAAAGGTCAGATAACTCATGGGGTGGTTGATTTGAGATTAAGTCATGATAGGCATCTTTAGGGGGTCTTTGGAAATTCTTAGGATCTCACGATGGCTTGTTTGAGAAATTCACTCATAGAGATTGTATTTTTTGCCCTCATTCTCATTTTTAATTCTTCTGAAGCAGGCATACAGATTAGCACTCAAGTATCGGGTGAAGACAAATCCATTCCACACAAGGCATCTCATCTATAGCAACTCTTTTACCTTGAACTCCAACAAAACACACACCCAACCAATATGACTTCATGTGCCAATTGTATTCTTTGTGCTTCATTTGCAACAGCTTTACTTCATAGTGTTTTGCTGGTCTCGTTGCAAATATCTAGTATATTAATTTAAACAGGCCTAGATTTGAGTTGGATCTCAGCTTACTGACCATGTAACTTTGCACAGTTTACCTCCCAAAACCTCAATGTCCTCATCTGTAAAATGAAAATAATCAGGTCTTTGTGGGAATAAAGGAACAAGTTGATTCTTGTGGTATGCATAGCTCAGTGTCGTGCACATGGCACACACTTAACAAGTGGTAGTGGCAGCACAGAGCCACTGCCCTGATAGGGCACAGAGCCAGCCTGCACTGATGTCTGGAGGCCCTGCCAGGTAGGGTGGTTGTACTTGTGGGAAAAAGTGGCCTGAGTTCAAAACACTAGACTTTACCTATGGACTTATATTATGACCTTGTTTAAAGCTGGAACTTTAAGTTAAAGGAAAATTGGAAAGACAAATATTAGAGATGTTCAGGGGTGGGAGAAATCTCTGTGAGCTGGAACAATTGGAAATGTTCGCAAAGACTGGGTGCTTGAAGAATGTGTAGGAGGAAGGGGTTTTCACATTAGGGAGAGTGTTCTGTGCTCTCTGAGTGAACGTTTAAATGGGGTTCAGTGCCAGCTTGAAGAAGTACCTTCATCTAATTTTGAGTGGAAGAAAATTGGAAGATAACCAGCCTCTCACAATGACAAGTTACAGGCATGTCATGAGGAAAGCCTGGGGACCTTCGCTTCTGAAGGTTTTTTTATTGAGAGGGGACACATCTGAAATGACACTGTCAACTGGGGGAAGTCCTCCCCACCCCTGCAGCCCCTAGTCCTCCACTGCAGCCCCCCAAGAGCTGTCGAGCTTCCTTGGGGGAGTCTGACAATAGTGGGTAGGAGCAGTGCCCCCGGTACAGGGGGAGGCCAGCTTTCTGGTGGTTCACTAAGTAGCCTGGGAGTAAGCTGCTCTCTCACCCTCAAAACAGGACTCCACCCTCAGAATAAAGCTCACTTCAAAGCTGCCCAACTAAGTAGCCCCATGGGGTTTCTGGGAGCTAAAAACCACGGCAGAGATTTTCCCTAACTGGGCATGACTCTAAGACAAGGAAAAGAGATAATTTTAGACCACGGACTTTGACCTCGTGCATAGAAGGAGAATGGGATAAATAAAGCGGAGGAAACTCATAACAAGCAGAAACATGATTGGATTTAAACCACTGGATCCTAAGTTCAGACATCATTTTTTAAAAACCCTAAAAACTAATACTTGAGAGTTTAAATCTTAGCCCAGCTATCAGTACTTGTATTTATTTTGTGTGGAATATAAATGATTAGGAGCTGCTTCATATTATATACTATTTTGACATCTTTTGTTTGCCTATATCTTGCTTAGAACAGGCAGCACAGAATGACCTGCCTGCCCTGCTCTGAATGTACCAGTTTCCTAGGCTGCTGTAACAAATCACCACAAATTCAGGGGCTTGAAGCAACACAGCTCTGTGCTCTTACATTTCTGGAGATGAGAAGTCTAAAATGGGTCAGCGCGGCTGCATTCCTTCTGGAGATGCCCCTTCCTTGCCTTCCGGCTCCTCGCAGCAGCCTACACATCTTGGGTCACTTCTTGCCTGCGGACCCTGCCCGCTGCGACCGTGCCTCCTTTGTCATATCTCCCTTGCTGGCTCAGACCCTCCTGTCTCCCTTTTGTAAGGACCCCTGTGATTGTACTTAGGGCCCACCCAGATGATCCAAGATAATCTCCCCAAGTCAGGATCTGTAACTTAATCTCATCTGCAAAGCCCGTTTTTTGCCATGCATATTCCCAGGTTCCTGGGGTGAGGATGTGAGGATGTGGCATCTTTGGGAGACAGTTATTCAGCCTACCACCCCTGAGGCTCTGGAATGTGCTGGTGGGTCAGCAGCCTAGACTGAAATCAATCAATAGAGAAAATGTCAAAATGTTGGAAGTGGAAGGTCGTGCAAGTCCAATCAGTTCCTGTACAGATTTCTATAGTCAAACGCATTTTATATGTGAAAAATGAAAATGTGTTCAAGTATTATGTTCAGGAAGAGAGAGTTTCTCCCTTAACATTCTATAAATATTTTAATACGTGGCCTAGAGTATCTTTATTGCTCATTCTGCAGCATTTGCTCTATTACCCAGGGTAACAGGGCCCACTTGCTCACTGGGTGCCACCATAAACTCCAGGCAAACCACATTCACTTCTGCTCATTTCCTCCAGGCTTTAGTGTGTCTTTGCCATATATTTAGCATATAAATTGGTTGTCAGCCCTGTCCCAGAGCAGAAATATGAACTTGCAGTTTAGCACAGCACATCCTTTAAAGTACAGTAACATTTTTCTGGCTTCCTCTTGGGGCTCATGGTAACAAGATGGTACAGAGAGCAGCAGGAAGAGAGTGCATGGTGGATAGCTGCCCTGGAGTTGGGCCCAAGTTAGCAGGTGGCGCCCTTCTGCAGAGAAGGTCACTGGGGAGTTGACGGTGACAGTACTGTGTGCTGCCAGGGCTTGAAGGAGCTGCCTGCAGAGAGGAGACGAGGATTTGATTGCCAAGGCAGGGCTCCTGCATGGAGGCCAGATGGATGAACTCACTGTAGAAGCTTTGCATTGAGGGTGTTGAGGGGAGCCGAGGGCTTCAGGTAGGGACGACTGCAAGGCCTGGAAGCTGGAAGGCTGGGAATTGCTTAATGCTGCTCAGCACAGATCGTATCCACCACAGCTCAGCGGCTGCTGGGGGCTTGCATTCCCCTCACACTGGAAGTATGTGCCACGCCAGGCCCGGAGTGACTTCTTTGCATCCCTCTCTCTGCACAACCATACAAGCAGTGGACAGAATGGAGCTGCCGTGGACGTGGGAAAGCCGCCCAAGTGTGCCATATACTCCCTAACGCAGCAAGAGGATTTGTTGATGCCTAATTAAAATTCATATTTACTGAGTATTTACAAATGTGCCAGACACCACTATTAGCTCTTCATATGAGTTACATCGTTTAATTCTCAGAACTATATATTGACAGTGCTCCTATCATTTCACAGCAAATGGGCCCGGAGTGATTAAGTACACACACAGCTAGTGAGTGGCACCGTTGCCATTAAGCCCGGGTAGCCCCATGCTCTGTCCTTTGCTGCTCCCCACCTAGATGGGGCCCTACCGGCTCTGGAGGAAAGATCTTTAAGAAGACTTGAATGATAATGCAAACATTTAGGAGAGCTTTACATATATTGATTCGTTTAATCCTCAGGAAACCCCTGAGGTGGGCCCTGTTACCGTTCATGAGGAAAGGAAAGCCTGGGAGGGGTTCCGGAGCTTGCCCAAGCTCAGGCAGAGAGGAAGGAGCAGAGCTGGGGTCAGAAGCCAGGCAGCCTGCCTCTGTTGCTCTTTAAAAAAGAAAGTAGCTTGCCATTGAGATACAGAGATAACACCCAATTTATAGAAGATGGAGCTAAAATGATGGAACTTACTGAGATGAAGGATGGCTGTGTAATTGGTGTACTACAGACACGAATCCAAGGAAAATAATGCATCTTTCCTTTACTCAGGGAGCTGGCAGCCCAAAAGAGATGGTGTAGATGCAGCCACTTACAAACTCACCTGACTTTGGGAACTTGGGAGACATAATGACAGTAAAAAAAAAAGGGGGGGGTCTGGGTGCCGGCATGCCTTCTAAAGAGACAGGAGGAAGCCACACAGCATGTCACAGCGGCTCCTCTTTGCAGTTCATTTGTTACCTGTGTACAGAATAGTACCTCTGTGCTCCATGCTGGTTGCACCACTTTCTGCAGGAAGTAAACATCTGAGGAAATGCTGTAGGTGACAAGGGTGCTGGCTTAACCTGTGAATGAGTCAAAACAGTTGGCCTGGGGAGGGAAGAGCCCTGGGCACACGAACAGCATGTAGAGAGGCAGGCGTGGAGAGGACCCCGGCAAGCTCCTCAGAGGGACTGGGCCAGAGAGGCAGTGAAATGAAAGACGCAAAACAAATTTTGAGTGGATAATAATAGTATGTTCCTTAGCAAGGACTTCAGCAAAGGGAGTAAGAAGTACTTACCAACTAGAGAAAATTAATTTAATATGTAAAAGATTCTCTACAACCCTGACTTGGGGGTTTGCATTTTTTGTTTAGGGGAATGCCATACTCAACTCAAGTCTCTAGTGAATAGATGATGGGGAGATTTGGTTGTATTTTTTGTTTATGTTGACCACCCCCATGAGTTGTGGGCCAGAAGGGTGTTCATCTCAGAGAAGAGATGTATTAATTTACTACTGCTGATGTTAACAGAGACCCACAAACCTAGTGGCCTAAAACCATACCAGTTCATTTTCTCATACTTCTGCCAGAGTCCAAAATGGAATCTCACTGAGCTAGGATCAAGGATGTAATTCCTTTCTGGAGACTCTCGGGAGAGGATCTGTTTTCTGACCCCTTCTGCCTTCTGGAGGCTGCTTGCCGTTCTGCGCTTGCAGCCCCTTCCTTTATCTTTAGAACCAAGCCAAGGCCTTCTTAATCTCATCTCTCTGATTCTCTTTCATAATCACATCTTCCTCTCCATTTCTCTTTCCATATCTGGATTCGGAAAGTCTTGGGATTATGCCATCCTTTTCCAAAGTTAAAGGATGAAGAGGGAGAGTCGACGACCCTGGAGGCAGGGGTTAGACACGTAGGCAGGTGTGAACAGGATGGAAAGGATAGCACCACCACCAAGTATGCCCCAGAGAGTCTGCATTTCTTATGTTTGTGAAAATTGTGCCTCTCAAATAAATGAAGTTTCTATGCTTCTAGAAAACATACTTCTTCCAAGGAAGTAATTCGTGACAACAATAACAAAGAAGTAGAACAGATATTTATTAACCTAGATAGTGTTGATATAGTAGTGTTGCAAGGACTTTTAAGAAAAATATGAATTCTGTTTGACTCAAAAAAATTATAATCCCCCTGTTTACTCAATATACTACACTCCACATTACAACTCTGTGAAAGTATTAAAACTGACCCGTACCAAACAACACAATTCCGGCAGCAGTACAGGATTCCATAAAACTCAAGCAAACTGGACGAAAAGAAAAGGTAGGCAGATTTTATTACATTTATTTTTGTCCATTTCCTCAGTTTTCCCTGATTTATTTAAAAACCCTGGTCACAGGGGGACAGAATTTATATTTATTATTAAATAAACATATCCATTAGCCCTAAAATCCATATAAGGAATATAATCTTGGTTCCAGTACTATTTTAAAATCTTAATACTCTAGATTGGTTTAATAGCCTGAGGCTGTCCCCCCCACGCCCCCCTCCAGGGTTTGCCCTCAGATATAATATAATCTCTGGCTCTTCACTTTTCTCACTTGGTGTATCTCATTGACGCTTGAAAGAGAGCATTGCCTTACCTGCCACCATTCTTTTCCTGCACTGTGAAGTTTCTTCTTGCATTTCTGCCTTGGCCATATGCTAGTCTCTTACTTCCTTGAATGAGTGACTCCTTTCAGCTCAATGGATAAGAGAAACCAAGCAAAACTTCACCTTTGAAGGAAATTACTGGCCTTATTTGTACACCAAGTCTTTTAAAATTCTGTACTTCCTTTTTAATCAAGCACATCATTTAAATTCTAAATATCAGCAAGTGGTGTCAAGACCCCCAAGAGATGCTTTTCAAAATAACGTGTTGCCGTTGCCTGTAGTTTGGCACATTCTGGTAAACAGTATTAGTATTTTCATTGTTTCTGCCTCAGTCATAAAGTGGTATAATGCTAAAAAAATCTCAGGCAGATGACTGGGATTTGGTTAGTAGTTAAAGAAGACCAGTCTGCTCAGGACTTCAGAGACTGACACAGTCTAGGTTCGAGCTGTGCTTGTTACAGATAGGTTTCCACTCGTGGGCCAGTCTGGTGTGACTGGGGTACCGTGTGAGAATTCTAGGTCTGTGACCAATTAATGTCTGCGTGTGCAGAATTTCGGAGTAGAAATAGATATGCCACCTTTTTCATCCTTGCTAAATCTAGATAAAGTCCATGTTACAGCTTTTCCCTTTTCCTTTTTCTTTTTCTTAAGGTAGCATGACTTAGAAAGAACGTGGGCTCTGAAATCAAATGTATCTGCATCCAAATCACAGTCTACCTTTATCCAGAGGCATGACCCTGGAGAGCTAGTTAACACTACTGTACTCTATGAAATAGATATAGTAACACCTGCCTTACCTGGCTTTTGGAACTGAGCAGCTGGGCAGTAGAGTCTCCATTAACAAGAGCTGTGGTGATTTCCTGTTTTGTCTTTGCACACGCTCACCCATCCTTCTTCCCAGACAGTCATCATTGGGTCACGTTCCCCTAGTGGGAGGGACGGATATCTCAGGCTGAGCCTACCACATCTTACAACCCGGAGCCGCAGTCATTGAATTTATACTCCAGTCAGACTGAACCAGCCCTTCCTTGGGGAATTAGGGAACTTACGCTGGAAAGAGAGGTGTTTCCTCTCTGCTGGCCTGGGCTCTCAGAGCCGCAGGTTCTCCTCCATGTGACAAAGCCTGTCTACACTGGAGAGCATTCCATCACCGTGCAGCATCTGAGGGTCTAGTTCCCGTGGCCACAGCCCTGGAGCCTTCCTCCCGAAGCCCGGGTGCTTGGGCATCTCTTCCTTGACTCCTAAGCTCCATTCCCACCACACCCCATACGTGCTCTGTAGACCACAGACCTCTAACTCCCTTAAACTTTAGACTGGATCAAGACTCAGAAGAGTACTGCCTAATATCATAATCATTATTATGCCAATTTTTAAAGAAGTTTGATTTCTGCAGTTCCATCACTGAATTCCATCATTGCTCTTCTTGATATTTTTCCTGTTTTAATAGTATAAGAAAGAGTCAAGATGCAAACAAAGAGGCTTTCAAGGGCCTTTTTAATAAGCATGTCATATAAAATAGCTGCACTGTAAATATTTACTGACGATACCATATTGGGAAAATTTGTTGCCTGCAGTGGCATAAGTAGACAAATGTATTTCCTAAAAGAGGCATTATGAGCAGTCTATTAGAAAAGTTTGATACCACAGAGTGCAAATAAAGCCATAATCATTATTTTGGACCTGTTCAGGCAGTTAGCGCTTCCACCCAGAGAGCTGCACTCCAGCTTGCAGCCCTCGCCCGCCCTGCTCGGGTCCCCAGGGGGCTGGGTAATTGGGGGGGGCCCTCAACCCAGTGTGCACAATGCTTGCCATGCAAAGGCTGAGGTGTTTCCTCTCTGCCACCCTCACCCCCCCACCCCTAACTCTGGTGTCTGGCCTTGCTGGGGCCTCCGTAAATGTTTATCTGATTGATAAAAATCATAAATAAAGAGAAAACAGCGTGTTAAGTGAATGTCTCTTTTCCCTGAATCTCACTCCAAGAATTGTCCATCTCCGCCTTCAGTCTGTTTCTGTCTGAAAGCACGTGCCTTTCTACAAAAATGCTCTTCTAAGAAGAAATTTCACCTTACCTTGGTTATCATTCTAAATTAAGGAGGAGGATTTTTCTGTAAATTATATAAAGAAATCAGATCTGTTACTTTCAACGTCTTATTACACACACACACAAATGACCCTTGCCTTTAAGAAACTATATATTATTTTAGAAACTGATACACATGGAATGGTTGGAAAGTCACAAATTCACAAACTTTCATAGTTAGGAAACTTGAAAAAGAGGCAGCCAATGAGAGTCCTTTTCATTTTCCATTTTCCCTCCTCATAAGTGTTAAGCATGAATAGAACAAAACGTTTGTTCAGTAATTTGCATTAAGTGTCTATATAATCCTTACGGTCTGTTCCACTAATTCAGCTTTTCATTGATTTTTAGTTGTTCCACATTGGCTGTTCTTTTATATCTTACTCTTTATAAACTCTTCATGAACCAAATGTAAATTATGTGTTTATACTTATCTGTTCCCTGGTCTACATTATATACTTAGTTGATACTTGATAACCAAATAGGAAATAACAGAGAAAATAATGTCTTTCACAAGCTGGTACTCTAGTAACAGGATAAACTCAAAGAGGTCTATAATTTCTCAAAGAGCATTTAGATGAATAATTTAACAGGCTATCACTGTAAAGCTGAACTAGACCACATTCCACAGTGTAATGAAAATGCTGTGCCCCGAAGTGCATGGAGAAATATCATGGGTAGCAAGCCTAGTAGGCAAATAGAATATTCTGGTCAGTCACATGTTCTAGTTAATACAGTTTCAGAATGTGGGGAGCTGTAAGAGTCTTTAAGTCCTTCATTTTGCAGTTGAGAAAACTGATATACAGAGAGAAGTGGCTTTCCTGGGATCACGCAGTTAACTAGCAGAGAGCTGAATCTTGAATCCTCAAACTCAATTGCTACTTTTCCAAACAAGCAGGATAAAATAAACCAATCACAAAACCTTTTGCAGAGTTTGTTTTCCTGATGCCGCAGAGCTAAGCCATGGGGGAGAAAAACGGTGTCAGAAGGAAGAAGTCTGGCATGGAGTCCCAGCTCTGTCTTAATGATTGTGGAAGTTCCCTGGCCCTCCACCTCTCTGAACCTCAGTTTTCTCTTCTGTGGGATGAGGGACAGCCGCCTCACCAAGTGGACTTGAGTACCAGATGAGACAATGTGTGTGAAAATACTCTGTAAGTACAGCTCCGTGTAAATGGGAAGTATTATTATTTTGTGGTTGGAGTCTTGTATCACCTCAAGGCCTTTGTTAGAAACATAGTTATGTGGAATTTCTGCTACTGGGAATGGCATTTGAAGAAGTGCAGATTCCTCCTAACTTTACACTTACTATTTACCTGATGATGTGACCTGACAATATCATAAAAAGTTAAGGCTGATTTTAGAGTAAGCTTTCCAAAGGAATGTGATGTTAAAAAAAAAGAAGAATAGTTCTCTCTCCATGGCAATGAAGAAAAACTTGGGAAAATGTTCTCAGCCAGGAGTCACATTTTTTATTATTTCTTCTAAGGTCTGTTAACTAACCTTCATTTTTCCCTCTCAACCTGAATTTTCGACTTCTTCCTTCTGACACCGTTTTTCTCCCCCATGGCTTAGCTCTGCGGCATCAGGAAAACAAACTCTGCAAAAGGTTTTGTGATTGGTTTATTTTATCCTGCTTGTTTGAAAAAGTAGCGATTGGGTTTATGTTCCTGTTCAAATTCGGTGGCTCTGCCTGAATGTTAATTAAGGTAAAAAAAAAAATGTTGTGTCCCTCTGTCCCCACTGAAAAATGTGAATAGCTGTATTAACTACTGTTTGCAGAGTACCAGCTTAGGCCCTTGGAAATGTTGCTGCAGTGGGAAATTTAAGTTGCCACAAAAACAATAACAACTATTCATGACTGAGCTCAGACAAAAGTGTGCTGGGCAGCTGCATGTCTACTTTATTTTTCCCACCTAAACGCTTTCTAAAATTGAGATGTAATTTACATATAATGAATTTCAAGCATACAATATGATTCCATCTATGTATAGATTATGAACTGACCACCACAGTAAGTCTAGCTCACATCTGTCACTACACCCCTTTTCAGCTTTTCTCTTAGCAACTTTGCAATAGATTATACAGTGCTGCTAACGGTAGCCACCACACTCTACATTCATCCCAAGGACTTAGTTATTTTATATCTCTCTTTATCCATTTCCCCCGAGGGTATTCTTGCATTCAGAGAATGGAATGAGCGCTCCCACTAGCAACTCAACTCAGTGGCTCCACGAATCCAAATTCCCTTGGCTTGAATGGTGGAGATGGTTTAATATCTAAATAAAAATCAGAAAGCATGAGAATTGTTGGGCAGGACACACAAGTCTCCTTGGCATCACTGAGATTGAGTTTTAAGTCTACATAAGGTAGACCTTGTTTTTCTATAATAAAATGGGGATCAGGTATCATTTGAATCATTGAAACCCAGAGATAGTCACCAAGTTTTATTTTAGCCAATAGTTTCAAATTTCTTTTCAGAAAAAAAAAAGTGTTCTCTACTAAGGGTAGTCGTTGACTGATTTTAATTCTACCTCTTTTTTGGTGTTGGATACCCTTGATGTTGAACAAAGTAAGATAAAATAGGAGAGAAAAAGAAAGGCAACAAATATTGATGAAGCCAGGTTTCAATGTATATATTACCATAGGTGTTTATATGGTTAAAAGTATTTAAGTACATATTTGGGTAGTTTGGTTATAGAAATAAGAAGTACGAGCTATAAGTAGTGAAAAGGTGCAAAATTTAGAAAAGAGAGACTAAGCTTATGGTAGGATATTCACAATGTTTAACTATAATCTCCATGGCTGTGTTCTGGGGGAGACACCCTCATCCACTCAATCTTAGCGATGTTGCCAATTCCACTGGTCACCCTTGTCGTCATAGCTTAATAAGACACTTGGGAGAACTAACTCTGCCGACCTCCCCACTTGTTTTCTCTGGACACTGTATTCTTCTGATTTTCTCAGGCTTCACTGTCTGCCATCCTTCCATCTCCTTTGGGGGCTCCTCCGCCTTCCTTCAACCACTAACGCTGAGGGTCCCAGGACACTGGGCGCCAAGTAGCCCCCTCTTCACTGCCCACCCACTCTCCGAGGCCCCCTCCTCCAATCCCACCTGCTGAAAACTCCCAGACTCTATCTCTGCTCCTGACCTCTCCTCAGAAGAGTCAGCTAATATTTTAAATGCTTCCTCTTGGAGGTGTCGGAGGCATTTCAGACCTAACATGGCCAAAATAAAAATGGGTTTTCTACCACATACCTGTTTTTCCCCCACTTCAACTATTTCAGTAGATACACCATCATCTAACATCAAGACAAAAATTTCAGGGCTCATCCTTGACTATCATCTCGCCTTCACCCTCCAGAGTCCGACCTATCAACCCCATCTCCAAAACAGATCCCAGCCCATCAACATCCGTGTTGTCAACATGGCAGTCCTAATTGCTGTTGCCTCTGACCCTCACCTGTTGGAGCAGCCTCCCAATTGTCTCCCTTTCATGTCTCCCTTGAGTCCCTTCCCTGCACCTCAGCTGCAGTAATCTTTTAAAATCAGAAATATTATTTATCCCACCCGCCCTCCCCCGTGTATAATTCCCCAGTGGGAATCCGTCTCACCAGCAACAAGATCCAGACTCTGCCCTAGTTTCCAAAGCCCCTACCTCGTCTGGCCCCGCCTAGTTCTCCAGCTTCATTTTGTCTGGAGCATCATTCCCTTTCCTGTCTGATCTGCCGACTTTACTGGTTGTCTTTTCTCTAACCCACCAAGTATGTTCCTCCCTTAGAGCGTTTGCAGGTGCTGTTTCTGGGCTGGAAGCTCTAACCCTTTATCTTGGAGTGGCTGGACGCTTCTTTCCATCCTCATCAGCCTAGTTCATCTCCTCAGAGATGTCTCATGGGACACTCAATCCATGGTGGACACTCTCTAGCATGTCACCGTGCCTTAATTCTCTCCCATTTATTTGTTACTATCTGACATTTTCTCCTTTATCTATATATTAGTTTGAGTCTGCAAGTGGACACACACACACCTACACTGCAAGCTCTGAGAGCAGGGGCCTTGATGGTGTCCGCTCACCACAATAACTTCAGTGCGTGGAACAGTGTACGGGGTAGATGCTCAAAAAACATGCTGAGCAAATTAATGGACAAATGTAAAGCAACAGGACAGTCGCGTAAGTGGAAATTGATGTTTTCTGTTTTGTTTCATAGCAAGGTCTTGGCAGGTCTAGCTAAATTCCCAAGAATAAATCAATAAAATAAACTGAAAACTGTCGTCTGGCCAGGTCAGTTCACTGAAACCTCTTTCTTCTGCATTGGCGATCAAGGCTACCATCGACAAGGCCATGCTGATGCTGTGGATCTGATATACTCCTGATTCGATGCATGGAAGAATTTAATGTGATTTGGAGACAGAATCCTTATGACCTATGACCTCTGGACTCTCATTCATTCGATGAAATTATAGCCATAAATTTCAAGGACTGTGGCAGACATGGAAAGCTTGCAGTACTAAGACCTACTCTAGTGGCCGTCTCAATTATTCCCCCATTCTGCCCTCCTTTTTGCTCATGCAAGGTGAAATGAAAAGTGCCCCAGACATTGTGCTGGGATGTTCGCGGCAGAGTTGACCATGTCACAGGCTCTAACCTGTGTGGCCCGAGCTCCCATCTGAACAGAAGATTTTCTGACTCTCGGCTAAGCCACACCCTTTTCCTTTTCCTAAGGAGACCTCTAAGGTAAGCCCACTGACCCATTTAGGGATCCAGGGGTAAGGAACTTTCTATTTACTTGTCATTTGGAGCACTGTTGATGGCATGCTAATCACATGGTACTCTTAAGACTGTAATTACAGAGTTCTCTATGAGAAGAATATGGGGACCCTTCCTGTTTGAGCGATCCTTTTGGGATTTAGTATTAGAAATATTGAAAATAGTTTCAAATCATATTGAAAATAATTTTATATGGCCTGTAACCAGTTCCCCATTCTTCCTTCTCATTTCACAGTGGCAGAAGGCTACTCGTGCAGTGTTCCTCTGTTTTGAGCCTCACCCTTCCTGTTGCTAAGCAGATGACTGGCATTGCATAAACTGTCAATTACTCAGCTGTGACAAGGAACAAGACAGGCCAGCAGTAGCCAGAAATGAGGGCAACTCCTTCTAGCACTTGGGATTTAAGATTAGAGGATGACGGGAGAGTCAAAAGGCCATAGGTGAAGTTATCATAAATAAAAGTTTGATTTAGAGTTACAAATCGGGGGAATTTGGAAAGGGGACAAAATACCCTCTCTCTTTGCCCTAATTTCCTATACATGTATTTTCAGAAAACCCCGAGCAAACACATTTCCCTCAAGAATTTTCATTTATTAAAGTGAGTTTTTCCTCCCACTATAAAAGTAATTTCCTAGGATAACCAAAAGAAAAAAAAAAGAAGAGGAAATTACAGAAGGGAAAAATGACTCTTACCCACGCAATGGTGGCTCTGGCTCCCCAGAGAGAGATAAACAGTGTGGATGGGCATAATTAGCACAGCATATGGTTGTAAGATCCAGGTACTTGGTTTTCTTTGATGAGGCAGTCCCCTCCAGAGACATCAGTGATTTCCCCAAGAGCTCCTTTGCAAATAGCCATAGAAATAGCAAATAATGAACTCAAGATGGCGTGCTGCAGATAGGACACCAGAGGGTGCTAGAGTGACACTGTAAGGTGCCCGTGCTCTTCCCTCAGCCCTGCTGATAAAAAATAAAACTTTTAAGATAATACACTGCCTTGTCTTGAACACATTTATTTGAAATTACACAACACATCTTTATGATCTGAGTCCAACACTTGTTATTATTTATCATTCTGGTCAATGTTTTCCCAAGAGTGGGTCTCTTCTTCCCATGCTGAGTTTAAGAAAAGACTTTTTAGCAGTCTCTTCTTAGATAGCTTTTTAAAAAGGAAAGCACATTCTTATCTTCCAAGACTGGCTTTGCTCTCAACTGAAAGACAGTCATGTATGCTAAAGTGTATAGTAGTTCCAATCTGCTATATATTTAGGAAATAAATTATTATTTGATCGGTATGTGTCTACTGTTGAATTTAAAATAACACTTATGAATGGATCAGGATAAAGTAGCAGTGGGGGAAAAATTTAAGTATGGGTAGTTAGAAAACAACACTGGCATTTATTCATAAACAGTCATTTAAATTTAATCAGAAGGTTTTATCTTTCAATGTTAAACTGTTTTAAAAACCAAAATATTTTTGTTTAAACATACATTTTTTAGAAGTATATATTTAGTGCCTAGTATTTCCATGTCACTGTGCCTAGAATTGTCTTTTAAACCTTCCCTGCCCCCAATGACCTGACAGTCTATTTGAAGAAACAAAAGATTTTCTCTTCAAGAAGTTATCACATGACAAAAATAATCCAGGGGATAAATAATATATACCAAACATACAAGATTTGCCAATGTGTATCAGATAAAATACTGTGTGTTTTAAGGGTGGAGATACTCAGGATGGGAGGGGTAGGGGAGGCTTGTAGGATGGGAGGAGCTAATTGGGCATAAAGGATAGGAAGGACTTGGTTGGGCAGAGGACACCGGGGACCGGGGAGAGCAGGCTCCTAGCCTGGCCAGGAGGGAGGGCAGGCAAAAACTGCATTTGCAGCAATATTCCAAACATGGCTTCATCCTTCCACAGGGGGATCCCAACCCTAAATTATAAATGCCATTTTTTTATGTTACTTCCTTGTTCTGAAGGTTGTGGGTTGGTGTTTTGTTGTTTCTGTTTGTTCGAGTTTTGTTTATCGCCCCAAGTGTCTTTAAGATGGCAAATCATTCTTCACTCCCAGGAGCGCTGGTGTTTTTTGCATGGCCTTCACAGCTCTGAGGCAGCCAGCTCAGGGTGTTCTGATGTGCGGTCCTGCATTCCAGCTGGGCTGCCTGGGGGGAGTTCGCTGCTGAGTCCTGAGGGTCCCCACAGAGCTCCCTCCAGGTGGACACAGCATTGTCCTAGTGCCCTTGGGAATGTGCCGTCTCCCTTGAGGGACCGGAAGCCTCCAGGGGGAACCATGGCCTCATTTCATCTTTGGTAGTCCGAATGCTCAGTGCAAATTAGGAACTCAGTAAATATTTATTTTATAATTAAAAATATCCTTTTGTTAGTATAAGAGCAGTATACATGCATTATGGAAAATTAGAAAATGCAGAGGGCAAAATATTTTTTGACAAACACTATATTCTGACACAGTTTGCTGTTAACACTGTAGTTAGTATCTATCCTTCCAGACTTTCTCTATACATACCTGTATTAATATTTCTGTCTACCTAGGTAGTTTTTAATGAGGTTATATTATAATACACATTACTTTATAGCCTTTATTTTACATTTAGTTATTTCCACATAAATACATGTTGATCTCTATATGATGATTCCTATCAATAAACTCACTGCATAAAAATCTGCGTGGGAATGCTTGTTAAAGTTCAGATTCCAAGGCTCTAGCTTGGATCTGCAGATTCAGGATCTCCAGGGTCATGGCTTGGAATCTGCATTTTAACACGTGTCTAAATGTCCATGTTCCCAGTCACTGATCTATAGCATCATTCGGGGTGGGGGTGGGGGGTGGCACATAATAGATTCCCACTATATAGATATGCTGCAACTGAATCAGAGGTTCAGTTTGTGTGACCATGAGCCAGGTGATAAACATGGTAAATATCATGAAGTGATGAGTGTGACAAGTTGAGATGATAAACATTCTAAATTTCTGTACGTGTCCATGCAGGCTTACTTATTAAATGCTGGTGTAAAAAAATTAAAATTTTTGTTCAGTATTGATAGAAGGGAATCTTTGGTGTGATCCCAAAATCACAGGGCAAATCACCATAAAGTGGACCTAATTCAAGGGACTGCAGGAGCCTTTCTTCCTCCCTCCCTTCCTCCCTCTCCTTTCCTTTTCCCTCCCTCTGTCCCTCCCTGCCTCCCCACTTCCTTCCTTTCTCCCTCCCTCCCTTCCTTGCTTTTTTTCATGGGCCACGGGGACATAAATGTGTGTGTGGCTGTTTGTGGCGGTGGGAGTAGCCAGATGAGTCAGGTCCCGTATTTAGTGTTCCCTCCACTGGGTTATGTGGGCATGTTGAACAGTTTTGCCTCTCTAAATCTTTTCGATATCTGCTGACAAATTCTTTTTTAAAACCACTGATTAATTATAATGAAACAACTCTTCCCAAACTATATTATTTCATCCTAGTATGTGTTAATAGAGTTGGTCCTATTCTCCAAGTTCTTGGCTGCCCCAAGGAAAAACTTTGCCCAGGATTTTTTCATATCTATTTTTTTTTCCTTTCAATTATTTTTTTGTAGTTCCCCTGGTTTCATGATGTAACATCAGTGGAATTAAACTTGAGTATGAAGTAATTAATTACATGAAGCTTCAATTATAATTACAAATTGATCTCCACATACCTGGGTGACACCTGGTAGCAGTGAGTTTAACAGTGGTCTGAAGGACAGATGGCCTGTCATGTATGAGATCCAGGCAGTTGAGTCAAAAAAATGTTTTTTGTTAGATGGGCCACCTTTGTCCAACAAGGCTGTGTTTGGACACCTAGACACCGTGAGGTTGATATTTTCTAATCCATTAGGCATAATATTCCTGATTCTGTTTCAATGTGATAAGCCTTATAAATGCATTCATTTGTTCATGAAATATTTATTGAGCTCTTACTAAGTGCCAGCACCAAGGTAGGCACTGAGATTCAACAGTAAATAGACATAGGTCCTGCCCTCATGGAGTTTACAATCTGAGATCAAAGACAAAAAAAAACAAAACAGGCAATTTCACCAAACACAGTAGGAGCAACTAACCCAGACTTGGAGTGACAGGAAAAGCTTCTCCCACAAGGGATGACCAAACAAATCGAAAGGATAAACTGCAGCTGATGAAGGAGAGAGCAGGAGACGTCTAGCAAAAGGACCAGCATATACAAAAGTCCTTGACACGCCACACCACAGTCAAGGCACTGAAGGCCCACTGGCTGGAGCACAGAGCTGGGGTAGAGCTGGAACCAAATAGGGAAGCCAGGCCTGTGACCCAGGTCCTCAGAAGCCCTGCCTGCTAAGGAGTCTGGACTTGCAAGAACAATGGGGAGTCACTGAAGATTCTCAAGAAGAGGGTTGTCATCATATTTGGGCTTTAAAGACTTTCCTTCTTGACGAAGCAGAAGGAGTCGATTGAACAAGAGCAAGACCAGAGGCAAGGAGGCCAGAGCTCGGACAATGCCCTCCTGCAGTCCTCCAGCTGAGAATGCTGCTGACCCGTGAAAGAAAGGATTCAGTAATTTATATTCTTCAAGTATGATATGAGTTCTGATGTTACACTTTGCTGATAACGTTGCACTTGGCTTGCTCTCTTCCTGCCAGAAGCCAGGCATTGTTCTATTGAAACAGCCTCTGCCCTGTTGGAGCTTACTTTCAAGTGAGGAGAGACAGACAAAAAAGACATTCTAAAAATTAACACAATAGCAACATTATTCACAAAGGCCAAAAGAAGAAAACATCCCAAACCTCCATTGAGAGATGAATGGATAAACCAAATGTATATATTATTATTATTCGGACTTAAAAAGGAAGGAAATTCAAATACTTGCTACAATATGCATGAACCTTGAAACAGGCTAAGTGAAACAAGCCAAACCCAAAAGGACAAACATAGTAGATGAGGTAACCTTAGAGATGTCAAATTTGTAGAGATGAAAAGAAGAGAGGTTCCCGGGGGCTGGGTGGGGGCACAGGAGTTATTGAGTTTAAGGGGTACAGAGCTTTTGAAAAGATGAAAAAAGAAAAATTCTCAATACGTATGGTGGTGATGGTTGAATGACATTGTGAATGTACTTAATGCCACAGAATTATACACTTACAAATGATTACAGTGGTTTAATTTATGTTAGGAATATTTTATCACAATTAAAAAAAAAAAACTCCTCCCGCCCTACAGACATTCTCTGAGGCTGTGGGGTAAAGAAACACAAAACCAAGAGTAACCAAAATCTAGGTTTCTGGTAGACGGTTTTCTTTTCTGTGCAGAAAAATGAATACAGGTGGTGGTAAATTCTGTGAAACAAGAAACCAGGTGATTCAATGGAGGGCAACTTGGAGGGGCAGGCTGGGGGTTGAGCTCTGTCTTTGGGTGAGGAGGGAAAGAAGGACTCTGAAGACGTGGCATTTAGGCTGAAACCTGAAAGAGAGACTCCACCATACACATCTCTGGTGAAGGAACATTCTAGATGGAGAGAGTGTCAGGGTCAAAGGTCCCGAGGTTGTGATGAGCATGGAGAGGCAGAATAAAGAGCAGTGAGGCTGGAGGGAGACGCGTGGAGGAGGAGTAGGAAATAAAGACGGAACAGATGGGAGCCAGATTCCAAGGAATAAGGTCACAGAAAGGAGGTTTGTTTTATTCTAATTGCTGTGGGAAGCACGGCAGGTTTTTAAACACAGCAGAGATATGATAGGTTTTGTAGCAAAAAAGTGGCCTTGTTGTGAGAGACAGTAAGAGGCAACAGTGGAACAGGGCCATGGGGAGGGTGTAGCAATAATGGGGGTACAGTGACGGCCGAGGGAGAGAGGGGGGCATGGGTGTGAGAGCTCCGGACAGGCGGAGTCCACAGGACCTGTGCTTCAGTGATGCTCCATGGGAAGCCGCGATCCCCAGTGTCTAGCCTGGGCCTCTGCACACACCCGGACGGTCCAGTTGTTAAAGTCCTGTGTTTGCCCTGTGGAGACCTAGGCTCAGTTCCTCATCAAAGAGGCAGAGTTTGGAAGGAAATATGTAGTAAAGGGTAAGAGCACCGACTTTGGGGTCAGGGAGGCTTGGGCTTGAACAAGCACCACTTATTAACTTTGGGAAAGATAGTTTCCGTAAGCGTCTGAAAATGAGAATGGTAATATGAAATCTGGGTGCAATGGGACCCCTAAAATGATTGGTGCCCTTTCCTTCTGGGAGCTCCACCTTCCCAGCCTCACCAGAGGAAAACTGTGGGCTCTGAGGTCACTAGTACAAGGCGTAGCCTGAAGGATCAGTGGGGCAGATCTCAGGAAACCCCCTGATTCCTGCACTTCCCTAAAGAAGCTGAAAAAAGAACGTATTAACCTGCTCCCTGCAGCGAAGCTTTGGGGAAGCTAGGGCCCCAGACTGCCAGACACAAATGGGGTCAGCTGCAAACCCCTGAAGCTTTCTGGCCTCAACAGCAAAGCATCGTTAAGTAATTTGGGGGGGCAGGTGGTGGGGGGGGCTCTTGTTTACAATCACAAAAGCTAAAAGGTATTTAGGAATAAATCTACAAGATATTCAAGTCCTTATGGAGACAATTTAAAAACATCACTGAAGAACGTAAAATAAGATGCAAATCAAAAGACAGGCCACATTTTTAGATAGTAAGATTCAGTATCAATGTCAGCATTTGCCAAATTGATTTTAAAACTCAGTGATATTCCAGACAAACTCCAGTTAGTTTTGTGTGAGTGTGTGGAATTTTACAAGCTGATCCTAAAATTCATATGAGAAGCACACACAAAAAAGAAATACCTAGCGTGTGTGTGAGGAAGAACTATCTGTAGAAACTTGAACTATTGGATATCAAAACTTACTTTAAAGCCATACTGATTTAGTCAAAGTGGTATTGGTGCAGGGATGGAAACAGACAAAGAGGAGACCCCAGAAACAAATGTGTGCATATGTAGAAGCCTGATATATGGCACTAGATATTGGCATTACCGATCAAGTAGGGAAAATGGTGGACATTTACCTCATAACACATACAAAAATAAATTCCAGATGCATGAAAGACCCGAATGTGAACAAAAACGTAAGAATAATAGCTTCAAAGTCTCATATTATGGAAGGATTTCTTAGGATACAGACAACACCATCACAATTGATAAGTTAAATATATTAAAATTCACATTGTTGAACAGAAAATACTGTAAACAAAATAGAATGGTGAGTTACATAATGGGAGAAGATATGTGCATTGGTATATCTCAGAAATCTGTAAATGAAGTATTATGGAGTATTATAACTACTGTTTATTCAGATTTGTTCAATTTTCAAAAGAATAAAAAAAGATTAGATGAAGAAAAAATTAGAATCCAGAATATGTTTTAAAACTGTAAATCAATAAGATATAGAAGCACCGCCTAATATAAAATTGGGCAAAGAAAATGAACATAAAATACACAGAAGAAAATTAACTGGGCATGAGAAGGAATTCAGCCTCCCTGATTATGAGGATGTAATATGTAGGCCTCAAGATATCCATGCAAGTGCTCAAAACCCTTGTGACATTTGCTGAAGGGCAAAGACCCACAAAGTTCACAGGGTAACACTGATTCGGAGCTAGATGCCAAGCTGATGCCTAATTCTTCCAACTTTGCCAAAGCTCAGAGAGTCAATAGCTAGGGGAATAGGGAGTTCAGGTCTTAAGCCAAACCACACAAAGTCTGGGAGAACACGAAAGTTGGATGAAGACTAGGTGAGACAGGGAGGCCCCATATAGGCACAAACAGCCTAGGAAATGGCCCAGCCGGTGGAGAGCAAGAGTCACAGGAATCCATGTCAGGAGCTGAAGTTTATGCCAGCTCAGTCCTCATGCCCGTTGAGTTTTGGTTAGGTGAAGTCTGGCGCTCAAGTCAAGCTGAGCCCTAACGAGGAAGGCAGGGACTCTGAAAATGATCTAGAACAAACCTCTGGCCATGTGGTCACCTCTAGCCAACTGGCCACCTCTGGCCCTGTTGCAGACCTTCGTCTTAAGAAGTCAGCCATGTCTCTTGAGCAAGACTAATCACTCCAAGTCAGAATTGGCGTCCCCACCCACTTAGTGTGGAGTTTGTGAGTAATGCTATTCTCTCATTCAACAGACCCGGGTCCAGTGTGTGCCAGACACTGTTCTAGGTGCTCGCGACACATCAGTGAAGAAAATAAACAAAAGATTCCTGTCCTCCTGGGGTTTACATTCTAATGGGAAGGAGAACATTATAGGTAATCAAAATAAATACTTATCTCAGCCCCAACCCCAGACCTACTGACAAAGGAAGCGTCTGTGTTTTAACCAGTTCCTCTAGTGATTTACATGCACATAAAGTTTGAGAAGTTCTGTGAGTTTAGGAATCCCTGACTTTTCCACTTGCAACTCCACAACCAATTGACCGTTATGTGACTGGCTTTCTGCCAGATTACTGCTTAACACATTCTTAGCAACAGTTGTGCCATTTCTTGGTGGGGCAGATGGGAAATAGAACTCGTGAGCAGATATTATAGGCAGCCAAGTTGTTCTGAATTTGGGACTGCTTCCTTTGCTATAAGTGTGTGTATTTCTTATACTGAGCAACTAGTGGCTATAATTAAGGCAACTTTAATGGCAGCAAGTGGTTTTGCTATTTTATGCACCTTGCTATTCTGGACAAACTTATTTTAGTTCTGGTACACCCAGTTATACCAAAAAGTATTGACTCCTTTGCTAAATAAAGACATTCTCACTAGTTTCTTCATTTTAATACAAAGAGGTGAATTAGCAGGTGGTAAGAGTGAAAGGCGAGCAGTTGGAATTACCTAAAGTGTTCTCTGACCCTCACACCTCAGCTTCCACCATAGCTGCTTCTAGAAGGTTCTCTTCATGTCTCTCGGCCAACATAGAACATCCATTCTTTGATCTACAGATCCTAGTTAGTCTTTTCAATGAATATTTTCCTGCTCATCCCCAAATGAAGAAAACTGTCTTTTGCTTTTAACTCATATAGTATCTCCTGATTCATTTTGAAGTGAATCCTGTACTGACTTATGACAGTTTCTTTTAGCTGTCATTTACATCCTGTGAACTGTCATTGAAGTCTTGGATTATCGTTTGTATTCTCATACTTTCCTGTCACATTTTCCAGGATAGATTTCAGATTCCTTAAGGACAGGAGCTATGTCTTTGTGGATCTTACGGCCCTTAATACATTACCTGTATGAAACAGTCACTCAATAAATATGTGTTGATTTTAGTGTGTATTTGTTCTATGGGCAAAGAATTTTCTTTTGAAATGTTAAGAATTCATACATAATTTATCAGATCTAGGGCTGAATCACATGGACATCTCCATTTGCTACTGGAGTACAGCTTTATGTAATATTTTAAGGGTTGGAGCTGAATCATATTTAGCTTGGAGTGACATTTCTCAGGCTGCTAAGTAGAAGTCTTTGAGTCTTTACTGGTTTGTTTCCAGCATGTGAGATCACAGGAACTGGATAACTATTTGGAGAGGAAGATAAGTGGCCTCCGACATTAGATAACAAGCAGAAAAAAAAATTTAGAATTCAGATAGAATGTCATTAATTTTTAGAATTGTGTTCCTTGTATGTCACACCAACATTTGAAAGAAAGCTATAATCCAAGTCTAAACAACACTGTTGTAAAAACAGAATATGAAAAGCATCTAGAGAATTGTTTTCCCATAGCATTGTGGAAAAGCAATTCCATGCTGAAAATACTCAGTGCCCAAAGAAACGGTGTAGGTCACTATACTACCATGTTTACCAAAAAGGGAAGATTAACAGGAACTCAGAAATTGAGAGATTATACTAGAGCTAAAATAAAATTTTCCGTATGCTTTCTTTTTTCCTTCAAGATGTACATTCTCACTGTATACTTTTTCTTTTTCCAAAGACCTTTCCTATATATTAATGAAAGGAAAAATGGGCTACTCCATTCTTCAATGCACTTTTAACAGTTTAGAGCATAATTCTATGCTATGTTCTGGGCCAAGTGGAAACTCACTAGAAACTGAACTGTCAAACTTCTAAGTGGGATGAGCTGAAGTTGCCTACAGAATTGAAATTTTGGAAGATGAGAAAAGCAAAAACACAATTCTAAACACTAAAACCTTACTTTGGAAAACACACAGCTTCCTTCTAGTCCATGTCTTTTTCAGGATTTTTGCATTCAAAGTTGATGTTTGCATATATTTGCTTATATTTGCATGTAAACTTTCATAGTCCAAAAAGATATCCCCTGCTCATCAAACTCAGAGTAAACAGCAACCAGAGTTTTTGTGAATTTGAGCTATAGAAGGGGAGCACCCATACTCAGATTTTCAGAAATCTGGTTGATTCTATTTCTCAGACTCAGGTACATCTAAAGACAGAGAATGGGCCAGGAGCAAATGGCAAGTGTCCACAGGGGATCCTGTCACACCCAGACCAGCGTCTGTGGTCTTACATTTCCTTCTCAGAATCACCGTTTTCATCCTTTCCTTTGTCTGTGTGGTTCTTCACACTGTAGATGTAGGTACCCACATACAAGCACTGGATGACAGGTGGAAAAGATGACTCTTGGTACTTTTTTATAAGATGTTCACTTTGACCTTAACATGAGTAGAAACATTAATGGCCATTTTGAAAATGGTTGACTATGGCTAGCATAAACTCTTATATGAGCCAACTTTTACAAAAAATCAAAATCCCTGGTTATTTAACTTAGGCATTTAACTTAGTATCAGTTCTCTCTGAAATATCAAATCCATGGCTCACAGATTATTTGAGGGAGTTTTGCAAAAACAGAACTGAATTTAGATAAGATTGTCGTTCAGCCACAAGATAGTCAGGCCCCTTGTTATATGGCAGAAGGTTTAAAAACAAACTTACTGACAGAGGTTTCCCAGTCTGCTTAGAAGAAAGAAGGGGCCTATTAGAGGAAGAAAGGAATTTTAAATCCCTTCAGGGTTAATAATCTTTCCACATTAAATTAAAAAAATTTTTTCCATTGTACTCCCATCCTCCTGGGATTTAAAGCATCAGAGAATTTTTCTTTCTTAACAATGTGAGCTCATACTAACTGGCTGCTTTGAATCCCTGCCATTTGGGTGGAAGAACATGGTTCCTCTGAACATAAACAACGTAGTAAAGCAGGATGAAAAAGCAAGATGAGGAGACATTATTAGAAAGACCACTTCAAACAGCGAGAATCAGTCTTCTCTCCACACATATCTATTCCTAACTGCAGGGACCAAAGAAGGCAATTTTATTTCGGGCGATTGACGTGAATTTCAGTTCAGGTTCTGGCATTATCCAGAGCCAGCTCACGGTATTGTCTTCATTCACTAAACGCTCGCTCAGGGCCTTGCAGACCGAGCGCGGTGCTGTCCCACAGAGGGCAAGCAGACGCAGTCGTGCTCTCATGCCGCTGACAGCTGAGTGGAATGTCTCCCTGGATGCCTTCTTAGTTCAAAGGCCAGGGTCCCCCCATGCACAGGGACTGAACATAGTATTTTACTTTACTTTTTTGATGCCTTGAAATCCCTGACCTTAAAAAGTTCTCTCTTGAATTCCCAGGTATTGTCTTCAGACTTCTCTGATTTTAATTACTGCTCTTTCTTTTACTTGGAAATGTTGCTGTTACGGTCACGTTAGCCTTGCAGACTACTGTAAATGCTCTTTTGTGAGCAGTCTTCTCTTTCCTGTGGATTCAACTGTCGCGGGTTCCATACACTCCCAACCTCTAAGTCACCCCTGGTGCTGACTCTCCCGAGCTCCAAACTCCATTTTAGCAGTTCCTGAATATTTCTGTGTCCTGCCTCTCAGGGACCTCAGAGTCAACACAGCCCAACTGAACTCATCCTGTATTTCCCAAAATACTGCATCCTCCTGTCGTAACCTACCTTCGTGGCATTACCACCTCTCAAGCCAGAAATCTTGGGGTCATCTTTGACCCCTCCCTTTCTTACAGTGAGGCTTCCTCCAAGCCTGCCGTTCCGTTCTAAGTACCTGGATTGTAAAATCTCTTTTCTATCTGCTCAGTTCTCTACATGTCTGATGTCCTTGTCCCAGTCTCTGGTTAATTCGCACATGTTGCCTTGCCCCTGGCCTCCTGCACCCCGTCTTTCTCTGATGCCGCCCCACTGCCCCATGGTGTGAAGGGAGGGTTGCAGGTGTGGAAGTAAGGGAGCACTGAATTACAGCAGGATTGTAAGAATTCAATCCATAGCACAATGTCTGGCCCGCAAGTAGTTTTTCCTTCTCCTACCACTTATGTTTCTAAAATAATGATATAATTTCATTCTATTTTTGAAAATTCTCCATTACCTTATGTCTTACACACTAATATGTATTCCATTCCCATGCACACATATTCGCACACATCTTTTTTTTCAACTAAAACAGGATTATATAAAAAAAATATTATATAAGCTATGTTTTAACAGGTATTTTTGAACACCTACCTTGAGCTAGAATACCTGAAATATCTCAGTACAAACGCTCCTTGGGCCCTGCCCCACACCCCCATAGTACACCTGTGGATGATGTGTGCATAGTACACCTTAATGTCTCCAGCACACACCAAGGGATATCTCCACATTCTGCCTCAGGCTTTTCCTGATGCCTTAGAAGCTCACTTTGCTCATACGTAAGCACATCCCAGAAGCAAACCTTAGCGCTTGCAGATGGGAGCTGATTGCGGGAGTAGGTAAATGTCCCAGCCCCTGTCCTTCATTAGGACAAATGGCAGGCACTCTTGCATGGCTCCTGAAAAGGTTCTCAGCAAGGAGGAGCAGTTGCCCCAGACAACTGCTCAACAGTCATCCTTTATTGATTTTTCCTCCTTCTTATCTCATGGCTTCCCTGTCTTTAGATCATCTCCCAAATAAACCTCCTGCACCCAAGTCTTTGTCTCATGCCCTGCTTCTAGAGGAATCCAAAATGGGACGCCAACAGTTACAGATATAATTAAATTGTGATGAGTGAGCGGGATGAGTACTAGACGGTGTAAAAGTACATAACCCAGGAAAGTCTTGAGGGAAAGGATATTTATGTTGAGAACTAACAGATAATCATGAGTTGGCCAAGGGAATGGGGGAGTTCCTGAACATCTTTCCTATCAATAAATACATATCTTTATTATTATTAATAGGTGTAATCTTCTACTCTATGTGTGCTTATTTTTGGCATCCTTCCCAACAATGGAAAATACCATTCTTTTTATTGGTAATTTGGTCAGTGAAAAATCTCATTGTTGTCTAATATGCATTTCTTTGATCATTATTAAGGTTAGAGATTTTTTCCATATATTTATTAGCTATTATTCATTCAGTTCTGAAGAATTGCTTGTTGTTGACCTTAGCTTACTTTTCTATGGGAGCTTATGCATATTTTTTCAATGTACACAGTCAAATCTACCTATCTTTTTCTTTATAGTTCCTATTCTTGTAGTCATACTTTGAAAAAATTCTAAGACTGACTTTCCTTACTAATTTGAGATTTCAACTTTATCATATTCTGAATTCTTACTAATACTTTCATCTGCTTCTGGACTTTCTAGTCTGTTTTATTACTCCATCTGAATATTTATGCTACCACATTGTTTTAAAATATATTCTCATGTCTAAGAGGATAAGCCACTCAATATATAATATACATATGTAACATATATACATAGCAATATATGTAGTTGTAACTTTTTGTAATTATATGATTACAGACTTACAGAAAAGTTGCAAGAATGTTATAAGGAACTTTCCTATACCCTCTACCCAGAATCACTCATTATTTACATTTTGTCTGTTTGCCTTATTATTCATATTATCCTTATCTGTTTCTTGCCTCCCCTTTCTACCTATTTCCCTGTATACATCCACCACACACACACACACACACACACACACACACACACACACACACACACACAATTTTTTTTACAGTCAGTTGCAGATACAACTGCTGTGCAGATACCCTAAATACTTCAATGTATATTTCCTAAGGTCAAGGACATGCTTTTATATTTTTACAGCACCTTTATCTAAATGAGGAAAAACTGGGAATGTGACCTGTCTGCCGTTACAGCTTGGGAAACCCCTCTCAAATGGCCAGGACTCAAGTAGCCGGCCAAGAGCTTCAGAGCACCGTTTTTTCTTTCTCTGGGACAGAGGTTAGTTTGTGTTGACCCAAGCTGAATAAACAAGCCTTCAGTTGACTCAGGTAGGATGCAGAGCCTGTCGGGAGCGGCTTTGGAGCTAGAGTTTCAGACCAGCCAGTGGAGCTGTTCTTTCCTCCCACTGTCCAGCTCCCTACTAGACCCCGGAAGCCGGAGCAGCGCATTCTACCCGCAGTGGCCGCCCGAACCGCGCCCCTCCACCCGTGCGCCCATGTGCTACTGTGGCCTGATCGCAGAGCCTCGCTGGCAAAGGATGGCTGTCTCCTGGCCTTGGGTTCTCGGAGCAGGGCCAGTAAGCTTACCTGGGGGCGGGGCGTGGAGAACAACAAGCGCAGGGAGAGCAGCTCCAGGAATAAACAGCCCAGCCTGCGTGTCCTGGGCTCCTGCCTTTCCTGCCCTAACTTGTGTTAGTGAAAGCGGAGGAGGGGAGAAGGGATGGGGCAGAAAACAAAGGCGTGCTGTAGACAGACTCCAAAAAGAGCCCTCCTTCCTTTTTACTGACCAAGGGGTTTGAAACTTGAATACTTCCATTTAACACTGGATATTGATCTGTTGAGAATGAAGATATAAAAAGATGGATTTTCATGTGTGTACTTACCTGTGCACATATATATGTATACATGTGCATATGTTTACATGCACAGTAGACGAGTCTGAAACCCAAGGAATCTTGTGGTGGAGCATCTTTATGTAAATTGATGAAATCTTTTTGTCATGAGAATGATTTTACCCCTCTTTTGTTTTGTCTGGGTGTTAACATTTTATACAGAATAATTCTCAGTATATGCCTTATTTCTATTTCTTGCACTGAATGAAGATAAGGGGAGTTTTCCTTCTCTTGTCATCTGACCTCTCAAAGAATGCTTATGTAATGCTTTTATAAAAGCAAAAATCAATAAAAGAAGCTGCAAACTCCAGTTTACCTGTAAAATTTAATGAGGCTCACAGAGATTTCAAAGCAACCCAGGTTTATTACCATCCAACTCTGTGCCAAGCCCTTTACCCAGAGGCCTTCACAAGAATTACCTTGTTTACTCTTCTGCAGACACTTCCTGTGTAGTTGATGCTATTATTCTTGCTTCAAAGATCAATACACAGACGCTCAGAGAGATTAACTGACTTACCTTAGATCACACAGCTCAGAATAACAGAATCTAAAATCAAACCCACATCTTCTGATTTCAACTTTAATATTCTTTCATCTGCTTGCCAGCAATTTCACACTACAGGACAAACTCCTTAAGGTCTAGAAGAAGGCCATGTTTGCTTTCATACAATGCATTGTCACCCCACAGATTAAGTGGTTTGCACCCTATTATCTTTTATTGATTTTTGTTGTTATCAAAGCATTACACAAGCATTCTTTAAGAGGTCGGATAACAACACTGTAAGACCTTTAAAAACTAGCCCTCCCCTTACGTGCCCTACATAATGAGTTTTTTGTCCCAAAATTATTCCATGCAGTTTGATATAGAATTCAGAAGGGGAGGGAATAAGAAATTGCTTTTTATTAGTGAATACTATATCCCAGGCAGTGTGAGCCGTACTTTCCATAGGGTATCTTTTTTAATTCTCAGAAGAACTCTAACATATCCTGGGACTTGAGCTCTGGTGCTATTTCTACCTCATCCAGCTACATGTCAGGGTTATGACAAATGCATTTATAATCAAGTGTCAAGGACATGAACAAGATGTTTTATACCCCATGTAAAATTGGAGCTGGTCTTCAGAAGTTCATTCTCTATCATAAACTGGTTACTAATAAGTCAAAAAATGAAGCTAAAGCTATCCGTACCAGCAATTGTTTTGCACCAAATCTAGGTGATTTGGCTTTTTAAACAAATGATTTTTTTAACCCAATCATTCCTACTCTTCCTTCTGAAAACTGATGTCTATCTTACACATTTATTTGAATTTTTGTAGTTTTTTCAAAGCTCCACACGTCAGAAGTAGTATGTCATTTTAAGTAAATGTTCCTAATTTGGCCTCTGAAATACTGCATTGTTACCCTGCCCTAGAATGGCACATAGATAACCCTTTGAACTTGGGAACAGACAGCATGGTCTGCTGCCCTTGTGATATTCAGCACAAACACTGTGCTGTTGGTTGGCACAAGTTATTTCCAAGTTTTTTGCTTATAATCATTTCTCTATTTCAATTATTCACTAATACATATGATGCACATGTCATCTCCCCTTTCTCCCCCACCCTCTTCTTATTCACGGTATACTCTGGCCGTTCCTTACACTCACCAGGTATTCTGATCCAGTAGCATTATTCTCCTTGGTCATTAGATTATATATTCTCCCAGCTCAGGGACTCTGCCCAATTCTTAGGTTCCCCCCTCCCACCCCTGGACTTTTATTCTGATACATACATAAGAAAACTCAAAAAATATGTGTTCTATGGAATGGAATTGTAGCAACGGTTGGCCCTTGGTGTATCCTGTCTGTACCTCCAGAAACCCCGTTGTGTGTTCAGAGGCAAGTGCTTCCAGAAAAGGATTAAGGTTCACGAGAGACACAGTACTGTTCCCTGCTGCAGCCAGTGGGGCCATGGGTTCCACAGTCCCATCTGCCTGCCCCTGCCTCCTGCTTGTTCTAAAGCTGCCCCCTTCTCTGCTCCTGCCTCTTCCCTCTGGGGCTGCTGTCATTGCCTGAATCTACTGCGTATCAATTAGAATCAAGAAATGTCCATTAACAGGGACAGCACTAGACTTCTCTTGGTCGTCTCTTTTTATATAACTAAAAAAAGGGGGCTTTCTCTTTACTATTTTTTGCACTCATTCATCCTGAAACTTAACCAAAGCAGTTGAGAGTCATATTTGAGCCAAATGTGTGAATCAAGAAAATCCACCTTATATGGTTAGAGTCATGTGTTCAGGCTTTATCCTTCCATATCAGCCTTTAGTTACCTAAATATTTGTTTGTCTCGAACTCTTCTTATTTTTCTTTTTCTAACTTCCTTTCTTCTGCTGATGTCAACCAGCTAGGTGTTTGTGTTCTTCTAAGTGTTAAGAATGTAACTCCCACAGCCACAGATTGCCTTTAGAAATTGCAAATTCTCAGAAGACACATTTCTGATATACCCCTCAGCTCCCTGCTCCTAGCCCCGGAGCCTGGCCGTGTACAGAAATGCATGTGTCCAGGCCAAGGCAGAGGCAGCCCAGTAAGTCAGGAGGATGAGTATCCAGTACACAGCCCAGCAAACATTGACAGACTTACTGAATGCCAGGCACTGGGGATACAAACATGAGTAAGAAGTGAGATACATCCCAGCAAGGGAGACTGATCATAAGCAGATAATAATAAAACTATAGCAAAGGCCGTGGTAGATGGTTGTGCACGGTGAGGAAGGAGCATGGGGTGGTGGGGGTGGGGGGGTAACTGACTCAGCTGTTGAAAGCCAGAAATGGTGTATTAATGGAGCCTAGGGAATTGGGGCAGGGGTGGGGGCAGGGCCATGCAGAGAATGAGAGGAGGGAGTTACTGGGGGAGGAGGGGGAGGAGGAGAGGGTGAAGGACTCCAAGAGGAGGTGGCAACCTGAGCTCAGGCACAAGGGAGAAATGGCAGGAGTGGGGCACTCACTACATGCGGTTGAGTGTTGCTAAGCAGGCAGTGCCAAGAAGGTCATTGTCAGACATGACTGTGAAGACACAAACTGTCACAGGCCATGGAGGAAACACTCTGTCTTGCTAAGGCGCTGAAGTGGATCTGTCATTGCCTTTCTACCTGCAGGCTGTGGGGGGCGGCATGAAAACAATTTAAACAGAACGACCTCACAATTGGCCTTTTAGACGGAGCCACTGGGCACCCCCATTTAGGATATGTTTGAGGAGCAGAGCAATAGAGTCAGAGAAAAAGCTACTGCAGAATCGAGGCAAGAGTTAATGGAGACCTGCATTAGGACAAGGGTGGCAGGAATAGAGGAAGGGATGAATTCAAGGGGAGCAAAATTAGCAGCCCTTGGTGAGCAGTGCATGTAGTGGTGTCGAGAGAAGAGAATGCCTCCATTTAGTGATGCCCAAGTTAGAAACTGAAGTGGTCAGGAAAATGCAGGTTGGGTAACAATTTAGAGATCATGATGATTTGGGTTCTGGATGTGGTGAGTTTGGGTGATCCTGAATATCCAGGTGTAAATAGCCATCAGGTAGGTGGATATGTGAACCCAAATCTGACGCTGTCGCATAGATTTGAGAATTAAACATATCTGAAGAACTCACAGCCAATATTTGAAATGAGAATACAAGGCACAGCTGTAAGTTTTATCCCTCAATTAAAAATACCTGTCTAAAAACCCCAGGCATATCTTCAGACATACAAAAATATTTGCACATGTGTGTACATCCTGTTCCCTTCCCTGGGAACAGATTAGTGAAATAATAATATTCTGTGAAGCATTGCATCAGAAGAGGAGTTTGCTAGGAATGTAGTAGACAAAACAACATAACCCCAAAACCACACACCTCGTCCAAAAAAAGAGCAGTGCATGAGAAAATGACAGCTTTGAATCCATGTCCTGGAAGAGTGTTTGACAGCTACAGGATATGGGAAGAAGATTCAAATAACTAACTTGTTTGGTTTGGGGAGAAAGAATGTTCACCAGAGCTTACAAGAGAACCTCTCACATCCTCAGCGTTGAATAAAGTCCCCATTAACACATCCCCACCCCACTCCCCCAAACAATATGTGTTTAATGTGTTTCCCCAGCCCTTCTTTTCCCTGCTAGGAAGTATGAAACTGTACAGAACACTGCTTATTTTTAGATCTGGGCATTCACTAAAGTCATTTTGATGTTTCAAAGTGGAAGTTGAATTGTAGATGTTTTCTAGGGAAAAGAAGCTTCAGATGTTTATCTGTACAATATGATACACATTACTTTCCAAAATGACAAACAATACACGGACCTCTTACATTAAGTAGTTTAAAGAATTTTATTTCTTACGGTTCCTCTCCTGGAGTGGCAGGAGAATACATATTTTTAACCATTGGTAAATATTTTATATTTTCAAGTCTGAATTACACTGAGAATTCCATGCTAGGTTTTCCAAAACTCTAAGATTTTCTTGATTTCTGAAAGGTTTCATTACTGTAAACTCCCTGAGAGTTATCTCTCAATGTCGAAAAGTGGGATTAGAATAACCCCAGTAAATACCTGGCCTTTCAGATCAATAGTAAGTAAAAAAAATAAAGGCCTGACAAAAATAAGACATAGGAAAGCTCAAGCTGAGGTAATGGTCATCTTTTGAGGATTTCAGAAGAATTTTTGTGGCAAAATGGAAAAACCACAAAATAGCTTTTATGAAACCATAAGTCAAATTTCTACATCTCTGTGATGACCAAAACGAAAGCACAAGCAGTCATAGATGGAAAAAAACTAACCTCCCTAATAGGATAGCATTTCATAAAGGTGGTGTGATAGCTGATCCCTTGTGGAGAAACTTGTTCAGCGACCAGAAAAATACAGGTTTGCGTATAACAGAGTAATTACCGATTTAATGAGAACATTATTGACTTTGTCATTTTCTTTCCACTTTGAAGACCATCTGTAAGAAAATATACGTTATATTTTGACTTCACACCACAGTTGGTATGTGATAGAAGAGTCAAAACTCATTTCTTTAGTTGGCTGTATAACTTTTATAAAGACAATTCATTTGGTTTGTGTTGGACTCTTGAACCTGATACAAATTATTTGCATATACATTTTTTGCAGATAATTTGCAATTACTCTGGTCTGTCCTCTTCAGCACAGGTGAGAGTAGTTGACTTTGTATTGATCGCATAGCCCTGAAGCCTGTCCGACTCGTTGTGGAGCCCGGAGGGTCACGGGCAGGACTTTAAGGCACATGATAAGCTTGGTCTGGGTTTCCCTACCACGCATGCCCTGCCACAACACCCAAAGTGGCCATTAAGAGGTGACTTTGTGTTAATAAGCACTTCCAAAACTTTGTTCTGCGGAACATCAGGGTTCGAGGATACTAATAGTTGTTCCACAGAATAAAGGGGTGAGAAAGTTCTGTATTCAGCTACATTTGGAAAATACTGGTTAAACAAAGTTAGATAAGACTGGTTCGTTGCTGCAAGATTCAAGAGCCTTCAACAGGGTCCCTTGAGTGGTTAATCTCCAAGAGCTGGTGACTGCAGAATTTCCTCCATGTGTCTCACCTGGGCACACCTTTGTAACTAGGACTTTCACAGACCTGCTGTTTGAAAACAACTGCTTAACTGACGCGAGTTCTGTGAGAACCTGACCCTGTAGCTCTGGGAAGAGAGTTAAATCAGAGGCCTCACAACTGGTGCATGATTTTGGCTTCTTTGTCCTATATGGTGTTTTTAAAAACCTGAAGCCAACATTTACCAATCAGGGTATTTCTGCATCAATATCGGGTTTCAAGCTTCTCTTGAAAAAGAAGAGGAAGAGGCACACCTAGGCATCCTCCACAAGCCGTGCACTGCATCTTGGGAAGTCACCACCTTTAGAAGAGAGATATCTGCCCCGGATTTTCATAGGGTCCACCGCCACCCACTTTCTTACACCAGGGGAGCCTCACTCATTTATCTCACTTAATGAAGTGGTCCAGAAATACTCCACTGGCTCCCTCCCAGCCACGTGGTACGTTCACCGGAGGAATTCATTCAGTGGGCTGGGAGCAGGCTCTGAAACGGAACCTGGGTGGCTGGTAGACGGCAGGACAAAGCCTGGAACCTGCACCAAATGTGCGCAGATGTTGCCAGTGGTTTCTTGATTGGTGAGGTTATTACATTTGTTCTGCTTCCTTTTGTTTATTTTTTGTGCTTCCCAAATATTCTGCAACAAACATGTATTTCCTTTGTAATCAAAAGAGAGAATTTAAAAAAACAGTGAAAAATAATCTATAAGGGAATTTTTTTTTGAGATCTACTATGAAAATAGCAGCTTTCCTTTAAATTATAATTACTAATAGGATTAATAAAACCAATAAGAACCATGAATTTGGTGCAACAAATCAAAAATAGATCTGCTTCTGAAGATCCTGTCTTTAGAACATCAATTTATGATGAATAAATTTATGAATCAACTTATGAATAATGTTAATATGGATTTATAGTTATATTTTGAGGGGTAGGAAGGATGTTGGTTTGATGTATATGAAGTTCAGTGTCTGATACTTGGACTTTTCCCAGCTTCTAGAATATGATAAAAAAAATAAATCATCGTTTTACCTGGAAAATGACAAAAATAAAGAATAGGTAGATCTTTCTGAGGTAATAGGGGAACCTGGGAGAATTGAAAATTAAGTGGGATGTTACGAACCCCCCACCTTATAGGTGAAGATAGTTCCAAGTTTTGATAAAGTTCCCTTGAAGCTCACATGGTGCATTCTAAAATTTGTTTACAACATAGGCCTTCAGAAGCCTGAGCTAGAATTTAATTCCTGGGTGAAGGAAGGAAAATGATGGCTCCTTTCAACAGCTGAGCATGGAAATATTGGAAGGACACATTTTGAAATTCCTTATCTGACTCAGTTGCTTTTTACAGGTCATTGAAAATGGCCCAGAAATGAGAGTGGGGCAGTGGAGACGTTCCATAAACAAGGATAAGGAACCAGGGAGACGGAAGGCAAGAACAAAAACAGCCTGGAAGTGGTTGGGAAGTCTGTATTTTATAGATTTGGGTATTAAAGGAAGAACAGGCTTGATTATAATTAGTTACTTGATGCAGTTTCTTGTCCCCTCTTAATGAGTCCTCCTCTGTAAAATGGAGATAATGATAGGACCATACTCATGAGGGGAAACGCAACACTGCATGAGAAAAGTGTACCAAGGGGGAACGCATAGTACATTAACTATTGTCAGCATTAGATGAGGAGAAAATGTTTTTGCTGTTTTTTTATATTGATTTCCAGTTTTATTGGGTAGTGATAAGAGAATGTCTCATATATATGACAACATGAAACAAATTAGTATTTTGAGATTTGTTTCATGGCCTAGAACATGGCCCGTATTTTTAGATGTTCTAAATGAATTTCAGCAGACATTATTTTGGGGTACAGAACCCTCTGTCCATTCAATCAGGCTTTTTAATTGTGATATTGAAATCTGTATTCTTACATGTATTTTGTTTGCTTAATATCAGTTTGTGAGGACCTTTATTTTTACTCTTGTGCCCATTAGTAAGATATAAAAAAATGATCATATAAAGCTAAGTTGTAAAGTTTTTCCATTGACTACACCTGAATCTGCACAGAACATAACTATCTCAGTGTATAAAATGGCCAGGATATTTCAGATACGTGTCATTAAACGTGTGCTATCACCTCATATCAGTGCAACATTAGACCCACCTTCAAAGCCGTTGAAGATATTCATGCTGCCACTCACATCTGGAAGGTTCAAAGAGGATAGTCTGAAGAACAGCGGTGTCAGGACTGTAGGAAGAATCTTCAGGCGAGCTCAGTCTTGTCCAGCCCTTTGCTGTCTAGCAAGGCTGCACGTGCTCCACCCAAGATCACCGATGTTTATCCTGACCTTGAAGTTCTTTGGCCTAAGAGATTTCACAGTTTTTCTCAGTAGCTTGTGAGGAAACTTGCTCTTAAGAAATGCCTTCTTTATTTCATTGCAGCTTTTTACTAATTTACTCCCTCATTCATTCTGCAGTATTTCTTGCCCACTTTCCCTGGGCATCTCACTGTGACAATGAAGGTGTTACCTGGGCACGTCGATGTAGACATCCTTGGAGTTTTACAATAAGTTAAAAACTAAAGACATAATTCAGAAAAAGAAAAGTCTTGGCTTAAGTGCAAAAGATTAACATAACTTTTGGGTATATTTTTCACTCACTCTTGATGCAGACAGAGTCAGAAGAATTGTTGTCACTTGTATTTAATAATTTTATTAGCTCAAGTCCAGAACATTTCTGAATCCTGATCCGATGCAATGAAGGAAGGTGTAACATTGCCTTAAAAAAAAGTTTTATTGAGTTTCAATTAACACATAATAAATTAGTCATATTTATAGTAAATGATTTTATTCATGTTGACATGTATATGCCCGTGAATCCATCAGCATGCACCATTTCATCGTGCTCCTTGGTAACTGCCCCCATCCCTCCACCCCTAGTACCAAGGCAACTGATCTGCTCTCTGTCTAAACCGTAGATTAGTTTAGATTTTCTAGAATGTTATATAAATGAAGTCATACAGTGTGCATGCTTTTTCGTCTGGCTTCTTTCACTTGGCATGATTAGTTTGAGATTCACCCATGGTGTAGCATGCATCAATGATCATCGTTTAATTGATAAATAGTATTCTGTTGTATAAATATACTACAGCTTATCCATGTACTTGTAGATGGACATTTTGTTTCCAGCATTTGCCTATGTACATAAAAGTGCTATGAATATGAGTGTACACACGTTCTTCTAGGGACATATGTCTTCACAGCTCTTGGGTGAGGACCTATGAGGGGAGTGGCTGGGTCATATGGCATGTTTATATTTAGGTTTTTCAGAAACTGCCAAACTTTTTCCAAAAGGATTTTACCATTTTACATTGCTACCAATGGTGTATGGAAATGCCAGTTCCTCCACATGCTTTCCAATACTTGGTATGGTAAATCTTTTCAAATGTTAGCCACTTTAATAGATGGGCATTATTTCTTAATGTGTGTGTGTTTCTTTAGTGACGAATGATGCTGAGCCCTTTTTCATGTGCTTTATTGCCAGGTGTATTTTGGTGAAGTATCTGTTCATGTATTTTGCCCGTTTTTAATTGAGTTGCTTGTTTTGTTATTATTGACTAGTATAGAGCTTTCCTCACATCTTCTAAATACCAATTCTTTACCCAATATATACCTTCCAAATATTGACTCCCATCTGTGTCTTTTTTTCATTCTCTTCACAGTATCTTTCAAAGAGCAGATTTTAATTTTGAAAAGTCCAATTCATTAATTTGGTTTTTATGGATCAGAGTTTTTCTCCTACATTTTCTTTTAGAAAATTTAAATTTGTTTTATGTTTAGGTCGGTGGTCCATTTTTAGTGTTTGCTTGTGGTATGAAGTATAGGTCAAAGTTTATGTGTTATTTATTTTTGTATACGGCTATCCAATTCTTCAGTCACTGTTTGTTGAAACTACTATTCTTTCTCCACTGAATTGCCTTTGCATCTTTGTCAAAAAGTCATTTTCTGTGGGCCCATTTCCAGGCTTCCTGTTCTGTTCCATTGATCTTTTTGCCTATCTTTATGCCAGTACCACACTGTTTTGATTATTATAACTTAAAATTGGTAGTTTAAAGATTCATTTTTTTTTCTTTTTCAAAGTTGTCAATTTCTATAAAAATAGTCTGGTAGGATTTTGAAAGGGATTGCATGGGATGTAGATGAATTTGGAAAGAATTTATATCTTAATAATATTGAGTTTTCTGACCCATGATTATGGACTATTTCTCCACTTATATAGCTTTTCTTGAATTTCTCTAAGAATATATTTCTGGTTTCAATGTATATGTCTGTTACATCTTTGTCAGATTTATCCCTAAACATTTACTCTTTAATATCCCTAAACCATATAACATTAAGATGGTATTTGATTTAAAATTTTCATTTTCCAATTTTTCATTGGAAATATAGAATACAATTGGATTTTATAATTTATCTTGTATCCTGCAACCTGCTGAGCTCATTAGTTCTTGCAACTTCTTTATAGATTCTGTCAGATTTTCTGCATAGATGATCATGTTATTTGCAAATAGGGTTTTACAGCTTCCTTTAAAATTTAGATGCCTTTTATTTATTTTTCTTGCCTGAGTACACTGGATAGGACCTCCAGTACATGTTAAATAGAAATGGTGAGAGTAAACATTTTTGCCTTGTTCTTAATGTTTGAGGGAAAGCATTCAGTCTTTCCTCACAAAGTATGTTATCTGTAAGTTTTTCACAGATGTCTTTTATTAGGTTGACTGTCGCTGTTCTTTGTTGACTGTCTTTATCAGGAATACCACTCTCTAATCAGATGAATTTTGTAAAAGTCATATTACAATGATAAAAGTACCATTTCATTTGCTAGAATAATACTACCTAGCATTTACGTGAATGCATGTAATTTCTCAGCTTGCTGTTATTTATTTTCCATTTTGTATATAACATCTTTCACCCAAGGATATGAACAATTACTTAGTTCACCCAAGACATTATTGAAAGGAGCAAAAATTACTTCCTTTTTTGTAGATCAGAAAATCAAGACACCCAGGACATTATAGTAGTCCTAATAAACAATGATTCATGTGCCCAAATCCAAAATTGATAAACCTAGATTTTTAGGTCAAGGGAACTTTTAGAGTAAAAAAGATTTAGAAAGCCTTCTGAAACTATCTTTTCTGTTCTCCCTCCCCTGTCAAACAGAGCCCCACACGAGGGAGAGAGCAAAGGCTGAATATAAGAGCCAAAACTCACAAAATGAAATCTCACGGAGGCAACATGTAAGACCTCTGATGCGTTTCAGAAAGTCCGTGGCCCTGGTCCAGGATTGGTGAGACCACTGTGTAGTGAGGGATGTGTTGAAGTTTGGGGCTTTTGGTAGGTCAGACCATCAGATAGTAAGGAAATAATGGCTGCAATAAAAGCTACAGTAACCTTATGTTGCATTAATAGAAGTTGGTGTTTGTATCAAGTTTAGAACTCGCCATATGACTCACTGGTCAGGTCAGCACAACACAGTTTTTTTTATCCAATTCTCAACAGCATTTTGAAGAGGGAAATAGGCTAACCAGAGGTAATTTGCTAAGATCTGAAGGGTCAGGATGCCATGTCAAAGGTGGAATGCTTGAGGAACTAAGACCAGAAGTGGCCAGACCTGTCAGGAGTCTAATGCAGTAGCTCAGGAAAGAGATAATGAATGGTACCAAGTGAAGCAGAGATGCAGAATAGGACATGTTGTGAAAAGATGTTCAGGGCACACATAACATCGTCCGGGCACAGTAAATCCAAGGTCGATTAGCTTGAGTCACTGGGTAAGTGGTGATGCCATTTTAGTTTGATAAGAAATTCAGAAACTCAGGAGCTGCAGGTTTGGAGGGGTGAGTTTTGTACATGCTGAGTTCCCACTAGGAAGGGTTTGATATGCCCTTGAATATACAGATCTAGAATCTACGGAGTAGTTTGGGGTGGGATTTGGACTTGCATGTCATTGGCACATTGATGAAAGTTGCAATCATAGGTGAGAATGACCAAATCATGTCCCTCACACTCCTGCCAGCTCAGAGCAATCACGTGCCAACCTGGTTTTAGCAACACTAAACCACTTTTCTGAGGTTACAGAGTCTAGCACTCAGACAACAAATTTCAAAAGCTTCAGTTCTTTTATGAAAGCAAATTTCAGTTCAATCCCTTAAACAGAAGAGGAAACACTGTCAGTCCTTCCTCTCACAGACCATGTGGGTGTGTCCGGCAGTAGCACAGAGAAGGAAATCTGTTTCTGTTGTACCCTCTCACCATAGAGCTCCACGACAAGCCCAGAAAAATGTGCCCTTAAGCCCTACCTTAATTTGAGAAGAGGCCAGGCAGTTACAGTGGCATTTTGCTGAGACTTGCAAAATTGAACTAAGAGGAATGCAAGTGTAAATGAAGTTGGATTTCAAGCCAGTAAGAACTGGTTCTAAAGCTTTTTTTAAAAAAGGTACAGTCTGCATGACCTTAAAAACTTGTGTACGAGTCTGCTCCTGCAAATCCCTGTATCACAGATTCTGGAATAAATAAAGATGATTCAGAAGAAGGGTTACTTCCTGGAGCCAAATTTTTCAAAATTTTGTTAGGAATTACCAAGTCGTGTGAAAAGGTTGGAGCCAGTTTTTAAACGCAGATTTTTTTAAGTGGGTGGATTTCAGATGTCTTATTTGTGGTGGTGTTTAAAAATATATAATGATGCCAACTTTCGGTTTTCCCTTCAGTCCCCTATTTTCTAGGATTGTCTGATCTTGTTTACCAATGCATGTACTTCGTGTGCTGTGATGCCCTGGTGTGGGGATGGGACTGCTGTCCTTGCCGGTCAGTGGGCATTTGGTGTTGCATCACATCTCAGTGCCTCTGCTCAGGTTCCCCCCATCGGCCGTGTGAACTCAGTCCTTCTCTGAAAGCCCTTCCCTTTGCGTCCCCTGTCCATTGAGAAGAGTTGACCCAGTGGCTTCTTTGTGTTACCTCTGCACAGAGTGGTCACTCCATGGTGCAGTAACTAGTTTGTTACAGGTCTGCTCCCTTCCTTGGAGAAGAGGTTCTCAAGAGCAGAAACCTTGGACCGCGTGTGGTCCCAGACACATGGTAGATACTCAATAGACGGCCTGCCCAAGGGAAGGAGCGAGGGAAGGAGGGAAGGAAACAGATTTTTAACGATCCCCTGAAGCATCTGAGCAGAAAGGAGCTGAGACATAGGAGGAAAAACAAGAGATAACAGCGTCATGGAAGGCAGGGGAACAGAGAATGTTAAGAGGGACAGGCTGGTCATTAGTGGTAATTGCGATCGAGAGACAACCCTGTAAGTACTGAACATCTTCATTGTATTTTTAGGAACCGAGAAAAGATTTCCTCAGCCATAAACACACCCTACAGATTACAGTGGTTGCCAACACTGTGCAAACGTGTTGACAATAGGAGGCAGCTGGTCACCTCCTGGAGAGAGGCCTCAATGGGGCTGTTTGCTTTCATGATGTCCCTCATTCTGACATTCTGCACAGTTGTTTTTTCTTGGGGTCAAACCTGCTAAACAATGCATTCTTTCAGTTTAAACACTGAGTAAAGAGCTCGAAAGTAAAAATATTTGCGGGATATTAACAGTGCAGCAGATCAGATTGAGATGTGGAACCTAATTTGGTGAATCCGAGAGGCCTTAAATCTTTGGGTTGTAGCATTTCTTAGAAGGTAATAATGAAGAGGATGGTGACAGTTGTAAAATTGTACAGTTCTAAACCTGCAGCTTTCTCACAAAAAGCAAAATAATTCCATAATGTTATTTAAAAACTACTAAAATTCACAAGGAACCATGGCTTCCAAGTGAGGAAATGTCTTTCATGGAACATTTTAAAAGAAAGAAAATAATGCCTTATTACCAGACAGAATAAATGTTCATGAGATGGTAACATCATTTAATATAAAATATACAAGTTCTTGAGGGATAAGAAATTAGAATAATTCAAAAGAGATGAATATATTGGATTTTTAGGAGAATGAAGACCTTTAAAATATAATGGTTATTAAAAAGTAGAGGAATAGAAAATGTCCAATTATATATTTAAAATTACCTAGTTATGCTCTAAGTTTTGAGATTCCTTTTAGCTCAAAGCCCAATATCATCATTCTTTTCACCACCTGAAAAAAAATGAAATTCCATTTTCAACCATTACTATGAAGACAGAAGGGTAGACTTAACATTATAATCTATGAATATTCTCATTTAGACCAAAATGTGGTGGGTGATCATTCATGTTGTCAGCCAATTTAAATATTTTGAAAGGAAGGTTTAATTTTTTCATGTTTACAGATTAATACTACTGCTTTTAAATAAATATTGCCCTTTGCTTTTATTGCCCTAAAACTTTAACAATATCAAATTCAAGTCATTCCCCCTTTTCTCTTTAAGGAAATACATTAAGTGAGATTCATATCTGTTTATTTTCTTTATGAGGGGTGAATGATTTGGGCAGGAGAGGGATTAATTTGAGCATATCAGGAATATTTGAGTCTCTTTACATCATTTAATTGTTTGAGGATCAGGATATTAGGGGCATCTCTACAGTAAGGTAGGTTTTTTTTCCTTTATTATAATTTAAATCTCAAGAAAACATAATACTTTAAGTGCATTTTAATAGGAAAAGCTCCAACATGGATACTTTATTATTACCTGCTTTTTCTCACTTTCATTCCGTGAACCTTAGAGATCTCTGGACACTCAGTTACATGGTGCAGGCCTAGTTATGTCCACTGGGCCATTCCTCAGTCATACAGTTGATACAGTAGGAATCTGCCTAAACCCAAGAATTGTTTTAGGCAAATAGAGAAAGGCTTCTCGGTTCCTTTTAGATTTCACATACCTTTAATAATGTAGCATGGTGGTGTAGTTTATGGCATGGACTGGAACAGGAGATTTGGAGCCAGGTAAAACGTACGTTCAGATCTCTCCCCCAATTCCTGGACGTTTGACTCTGTGCTTCGGTGCAGTCATCTGTAGGTGATTATGATGATTAGGAAGAATCAGTGAGACAATGCATGTCAAAGGCGTGGTTAGCAAAGAATCGGGCTGGGTATTAAGCATGAAATAAATGATGGCTATTATTGTAGTGCATTTTAGATTCATATGGACTTTGTGCTTCTAGCCAGCCTCTTAAAAGACAAAGGCAAAATTCATGTGCACACTATGTGTGATAATAACACCTTTGCTCAGAGATTCCCATTTTATCTCAATACATTCTTATTTAGGCCCATGACGACACTGTGAATTAGGAAACAGTCACTAAATAGCTTGATCTGCTTGTCCACTGCTGTATTTCTCCCTGTTAGAATTCAATATTTTGTGCCCTAGGGCTGTACCCTTTTATGATATGAAACTTAAATATTGTTCTAGCGATTTGGGTTATGGAGTTTTTTTTTTCTAATAGTAAATCATTATCCCAAACTTTAAAAAATTCTTTACTTTTTCTTTACTAGACGAAAAAAAAATGTATTTTCATTAAGCTAAGGGAGATGCAAGCAGTCTCATGGGCCTTTAAAAATAGTTTTGTACAAGCCACTCATTGTTTTGAAGTTTATGGCCCATTTCAACTTGACAAAATAGTTCTAAGTCCTGTGAGGGGAATGCTATATGTGTTTCTCAGAATTAGTAAAATAATACCTAAAATGTAAACAGAATTACTTGGAAATAATCGTATTTGCTTGACTATAAGGGCACCCCTAATCTGGATATACTTGTTAAAAAAAATGCTTTTCTCTTCAGAAACTGTTGTTTGAAGACCTGTTGCTGAAAAAGCAAGAGGATGCTAAAGAATGAAACTTTTGTTAGCGTGTAAGTGTATCCTTTGTTACACTTGGGTTCACTAAGGAGACGCAACTCCTGAATTTTCACAAATGATAAAACTTGCTTGGCTTGGTCCAGGTAACCAAAATAAACAGGGACTTTTGCAATGATCCCTAAATACTTTATGTTATGTATCTACTGATTCCAGGCATTGGGAAGAAAAAAGGCAGGTCTGATCTGATCTTCTGACTCATGCGGCACCGAGACAGAAGAGGGGTGTGAGTGTGCGTGTGTGTGTGTGTGTGTGTGTGAGACACACACCACACACAGAGAGGGGCCCAGGGACCACAGCTCCGGGCCATGCCTGGAGGGGGTAAGTCAAGAGTTTTGATTTCTGCCAAGACAGTTAAAGAAAAGAGTGCAGAACATTTCCACATAAACAGAGCACGGGCGAAGGAGGCCAAGGACACAAAAACGCAAAATCCGGAAGAGATAGAAAGAAAATATGTGATAGGTCAAGCAGGAACCCAGCAAATGCCGGTGTTTCTCAGACCCCCAAACCAACTGCCCGTTTCAGGTGAAAGGCGGACTCTCACGAGGATAACATTTGCTTTGTATTTGTTGAGTGGAGGCTATCATCCCTTGTGTAGTCAACGCTTGTTTGCCAGACCTCCGACTTCGCCGACCAGGCAGACAAGCCATCTGCCCAGGTAGAGCGCAGGAGGGAAGGGGGGGGGCGGGACGCAGCGCTGGATTCCCGGCACTCCTGCGGACACGCCCCACCACGGCTTCCTTCCTGATCACCACCGACCATCTCTCATCTCCTTCTTCCAGCCAACTTCCAGTAGGCCGCCTGCCAAGTAAGGAATTTAATAAAGACGGATGTTTGTTCTATTATATCATTTGAAACGAAAGGGTATGAGGGAACATAAAAATGTGGCCCCCAAACTTTCTGAACTCTGTGAGAGTTGGGGAACTGGTAAGAAAAATGAGACTTGTAATTTGCACAGGTATTCGTTCTTAAGTATTAAGTTGCGTGTGCCCATTGGCATTGCACCGATGAGCAGAAATGCACGCAGCAAGCGTTGCGCCACTTTTATGACCGTCTGCATGCGCAGGGGATCCTGCCACAGCCGCTCAGACTCCCTGGGCCCGCGCACCTAATGATTTCTTTGGATCTCTCCTCCCCTGGTGCTATTAACTGCTGAAAGGAGGGGCTACTTAGTAATTCTACACCTGTTCCTGTCCACGCCCATCAACTCGCTAAGCTTCCCAAACAAGTGCAGGGGAAAGCATGAGAACCTCTGAAGTGGGGCTGAACCTGCGGTGGCTGCCGCCTGGTTTAGCTTTTCAGATTTTTGTTTAAGAGTCTCTCCTGTATCTCCTACAATGGCAGTTGATGACAGCCATTTATATTCCAGAACGAAGAACAAGCTAAATTCATCCCAAAATGATTATAAATCATCCAGACGGAGTAGTCTGCCACCCGAACTCCTCATAGGAAATGACATTAGAGGGAGACTTCAAAGAAATATTAAAAATTTGGAACCTATTCACCTGCGGCGCCCGAAAAAGAGACCATCCATATTTCCAGGTAGGAATGGTTTAAACTTAACGACTGCCAGTTAAAAAGCAGAAACAAGGACTGTATTTCATTTGTTATCATCAGATGTGTTCGATTTAAAGTTAACTTGGGACGTGTTTGAGAGTTTAAAGTCGCCAAATACACATGTTTGAATGTAAAAAATAGAATGATTGTTTGATATGAAAGCACCCCCCCATCTTATTTCTTTCCTTTATTTATTGTAACGTTTTAAAGATCTGTAACTAGGCAGCTAGCTATTTCATTCCTTGTCAGCACCAGGATCATGGAACTGCTTTGCTTGCAGTGCGAAAGAATTCCATGCTGCCTTTCATTCTCTGGCCTATTTTCTTTACTTTGCAAGATTATTGGCTTGTTGAGTGAAGCTGATGTTTGCGTGCACCAGAAATGAACACCATTAAATACTCGAATGCATGCTTCAAATTCCTGTCCTGCATCAGAGCCTAAAACCATTTGTAGTAAAGGGCTCAGTTAGTGTGGATGGTGAAGTATATTAGAGCATAGAAGACTCATGGATTTCAGTGCTGATAAGGGGACGCTGATGGCCGCTTTAGATGTCCATGCCTGGAGAGTACAGCTGTGGAGATCATATAAGCTGCCTGCGACAGTGAGCCCTACCTGAGGTCTCCTGGGGAGTGATCCCTGGAAAGTATCCATTTAGTCAACTTGATTTCAATACTATTTACATGGGAATTTCCTGGAGAAACTGGGAGTGGCCTTTTTGTTTTGACTGATTGATTGGTTGATTGGAGCCCCCCAACTGCTGAGGGCCAACTCTACAATGATAGAAACAAAAGTGAATTCAGTCGACTTTACTTCATAAAAGTAAACAGCTGAGTCTTTATACTGCTTTAGTAAATAGCTAGGAGATGATTTACAAATATGGGACTCAAGGCCACAAGCTGAAAATGACATTTCTTAAGGAAGCTGTTGAGTTCCTGAATTTCTTCTTGGGTCAGTGCTGTTGCTAGGTTGCCAAACTTCTCTGCAGAAAAAAAGCAAAGCCCAGACTAGAATGGTCAGAGGTGTAAGCATGTGCACGGGCTGGGTGAGAAGGAAGGGGTGGTAGGAGGAGCATTTAAGTGTCTAAAGTACCTTTAAAAAAGCCACACATGCACAGTTGCTGCCTGACTGTTTCTCTTTGGCCTGAAGGTGCCAAGAGCCCAGGCCCGCCTTGTTTTCCTGAAACCGCACAGCACGCTGCTCTGTTGAGTTGGTTCCCTAGCACCTCCTCCCAGACCTGTTCACCTCGTGCCCTTTCTTCTCTCCCTTCCTTCTCTGGTTTAGCATATCTGGATCCATGCATTCTGCTTTTCTCTACCATCACGGACCCAGCGCCACCCCCATCCTTCACGGAGGCTTCTCTTCCTTTCCAAATAACCAGATCCCAGTACATCTCCCCTCCTCCAGCCTTGAGTCCCCTTCTTCCCTCTCTTTCTATAAGGTCACCTAGTGCTGGGCTATCAGTCACAGCCACCATTGTGAGAAGACCTCTTAGCTTGGACCCCACACAAGTTATCCTTTCTAAGATCTTGAACTGTCATAATTATTTTGGCCTAGTGGACTTTTGCAGAGTGATGAACCTAGGGGAGCTGAGTTCTCTCATAGACTGTGTCCCTAAATGGCTGTGTGTGTTCTCCAGGCCACCTCACAGACACCCCTGTGGCCTTCAAGTGTCTTTGCTTCTGTCTATTTCTGTCCCCATCCTGCTTCTTGGGGACAGCAGCAGATGATGGGTTCTTCCCATCCTGGTTCCAGCCTTTCTGTCAGATCCCCAACTGACAAGTTATGGAGTCACCTGCCCAAAGTTTGAACAGTACTGGCTACTGGATTTCTAAGTTTCCTCTCCACTGAACCATGACTCCATTGTTTTGCTGTTGTACTGGCTTCTTTTTACAGTGGATGACTCAGAAACACCACTGGGCAGCAGGTCCCACCACAGATCCTAAACAGCATCTGAAAGCAGAAATGTACATAGATGGTGCTAGCCATTGCCATTTTATACTGCCATGTAGGTGCACATAAAGAGCAGGTGTAATACAGCGGGACCTGAGGGTCAGAGAAATTGAGGTGCATCTCGAAAGTAGTAACTGGCAAAACCAGGGCTCAGATCTGGGTGTTTTGACTCCAGCATTGGAGCTGTTTCCACTCTATTACACCGCCCTCCATTGTCAGCTGTTATCATTTGTCTGGTGAGATTCAAAGTTGAAGACATGTCTGTGTTCTAATACACATTCACTTTGACCCTTACATGCACACAGACAACTTTATCCTCCACCTTAAGTCTCCAATTTTTGATTCTGTGCTGACTGACTGGTTAATCAACTCATTAATTAATTAATTCATTCATTCATGAAATACTCATTAAAATTGTTTACCATGTTAGGGATAGACCTTCAAGAATCTAGCGACATATTACCCTTTTGTTCTTATTGCCCATTTCTCCTTAAGGGCTATCTCACACTGCAGACAGGTATTATATGCAACATGTAGATGTGTTTATTTCGTTTCCTTGCTTAAAGTTCTTCATTGGTTACTGCCACTCTCAGGATAAAGCCCAAACTCCTTAATATGAAGTACAAGAGACAGCGTAAACTGTCCACTACCTCCATCCCCACCCTCCTCCCTGAGCACTCTTCCCCTTGCCTTCCAGCAAACTCAGCCAACCCTAGATCCCCATGGCCCATCACGCGTGCTCTTCCAGGGTAGACGTGGCATACTCTGCCTGCAGAGTTTCACCTAACTAACTCCTAACTTTGGCTTCAACTGTCAGCTTGACGTCCCTTCCTGACCCCACATCTAGGTTGGGTCAGTTCTCTGTCCTTCTCCTAACACCTGGACTTTTCCCTATCACAGCTCCTATCGCGTTGTATTGAAATTGTCTGTTTACTTGTCGGTATCTCCCACTAGCCAGTGAGTCGGGGACCATATCAGTCTGGTTGGCCGTTGTATCCCTAGTACCTATCACAATGCCTGGCACATAGTATACACTCAGTACATATTCATTCAATCAACTCAGGTTGTGCTGAACTGAATTAACTGTTAGTGTACGTTCCCTTCTTCACGACTCTATTCATGCCACCCTCCCTCACCTCCCAGCACACACACACACAAACGCATGCACACAAACACATGCACGTGTGCACACACACCCACATTCCTATCATGCCCATTCTTCCTTCTCCAACTGGGCTCCAACATCCAATTCAAGGCTTCTGTCTTCTGCAATCACCTAGTCTTCCTCCCCTGGCTTCTGAGATCTCTGTTATGCCTACCACCTCCTTTGCTCAGCACTGCATAAAGCTGTAAGAAAGGATACTTTCTGGGATCATATTCAGTTGTCTTAGGTTGTGAATTGGTTTAGTCATTACTTTGTCACTTTGTGGTGGATGTTAAGTTTTTGTTTGTATAGAAAACGTGAAAATAGGGACCTTATTTTATATGTCCATGAGTGGCCAATTGTCTAGGGGAGGGAATTGTGCACAGTAGGTGTTCAGTTAACATCTGGTGGTTAATTAACTAATTTGCTGGAAAGCTGTGTCCATTGGATTCTAGTTCTAGGAAAGAACATGGATAGAGACTGTCACAGGGAAGGCCTTTCTTTTTATGGACTTTCATCTCTATAAGAACTGTTGGGGGGAAAATGCAGGTATCCCTTGTCTCAGTGTGTAATTCCTTCATTGAAAAACACATTCATTGCGTTGGGATTCTACTATATGCCAGGAACTCTTCTAGACCTTGGGAAGGAAGCCGAAAATAAGTTTCTGACCTAGGCGGATAGGAAAGAATTTTCCTAGCAGGGGCCTTGTGTATCGAGCAACTCCATAAATACTCTTGAACAAAAGAATGAGGGAGCACCGTGCTCAGAGCAGTGAGTCTTTACAAAGCAAACCAATACATTTGAAAATCATATTTATACAAAAACTTCAATAACTAACCATTTTCTTCCCTTATGAAAGGAGCCTCAACAATGGAAAACTAGTTTGAGTTCTTGGGTTGAAGTTCAACAACTTCACAAGGCCCTTCCAGACCAGGCACTAAGTGTAGATCCCTAGCAAGCAACCAGGCTGGTTTCCCCGCTTCCAGAAGGAATCCCGTAGCGCCGTAGTAGTGGGCTCAGGGCAGTTAAAGGAAGCAAAGGCAAGAGAGGGGAGTGGTCCTGACACTTATGGCACCCATAAGGCATGTCGGATTAAAGTGAGCAGCTCATCCCGCACCTGGAAGAAAGTGGGGCTCAGGTGCAAGGTGTAATGGGCTGCTCAGTCAGCACCCTAAGCAAACCAGTTGGTCTGTTTAATCAGCAAGTTCTAAAAACACCTTCCTGAGTTTACAGTCATCTGTTGTGAAAAGCAAGGATCCATCTGCTTGGAGGAAAAACGCAATTCCACATACTTCCCTGTTGCTTAGTCAGAGGACCTGCGGGGCATGGACTGCTCACGGGAGACAGGGTGGGGAGCTCCTGGCAAGGCCCGTGGGGTAGATACCCTAGCATATAGACTCACCTTGATTCGTTTTTTTAACTCAGTTCAGTTCAAAAGGCATTTTCTTTTTCAAATCCACCATCTAAAAAACGTCATTTAAAATCATGGTATATTTTTGTAATCAAACAGAGTTTGAACATTTCTAAAGTAAAACATTTTCATTCTGGCCTCCTTAGGGTGGCCAGGAGGAGACTGAGGGTAGCGAGGGGGCAGGTGTGCACTCTCTCCTGCGAGCCCACACGTCACAGGCACAGGGAACAACACTGTCATTACACGCGCCTCCTCAAGTACCATGTTCTGTCAGCATCCTGTCATTCCGGAATCCTGCTGACTGGTGCCTTTGATGACAGTTCAGCAGGGCCTTCCAGGGAGGCAGAGAACCTAGGCAAGGCCTTCTTAAAGACGTGCTATAAAGACAGTGCTTCCTGGGATTGCGGTCAGTTGTCATAGGTTGTGAGTGGGGTCAGTGGTTCCACTTTGTGATGACAGGTCCCGTACTTCATACACCTTGGGATTCCCACCACCTACCACAGGCTTTGCAGACAGAGGTGCTGATGAGGTGTTGAAACGCTCAGACAGGTGGAAGACGTGGGAGAAATGTGTCGTGAACATCCGTGGGCCACACCCTTGCTCATCTGGTCCTGGAACTTCCTTCAGTCTCTGCTTCTGGTGCAGACTGTGCGCAGGGGCCAAAGCAAAGGGATCCTCAATGGCACAAGTTCGAACCTCTCCTCCCACGAAAGGGTTTCACACAAAAAAATTCACAAAGTGAATATCTACCTCGCAACTGGGTTCAAGTCTGGTCTTTCGTCTTACTAATTGAGTAATTTGGGACGAGTCACTTGATCTCTTAGAATCAACGTCTTCATCTATGAAATGGGGATGGAAACACCAGTTTCATGGGTTTTGTGAAGCTCAGATGAGATACTGCGTGGCTATAAAATGATGTCACCTGGGATTGACTGTTCTCTCTTTCTTTGGTGACACTGAAGCTTTTGTTTCTCGGAATTAGTACTTTTTCTTTTATTGCAGGTAGCGTAATTGTAACACTTACACAAATTGTAGTGTTTGGAGAATCGTCCAAACTGCTAATCAGACCCTCCACTAATGTAAATTCTATATAATGAGACACCATTAAAAGAGCCATTAATTTTAATTTTCTCATAAAAGTGGTTGACATGGAAACTTCGTAATGTAAATATCCATGTATTTTCTCAATGCGAATCATTGCACCTGAGAGGACTGTCATGTAAAGCCTCTGCACATTGTTCGATACTAGAAACGTGAATGTCTGTATTTTATAAATTTGCTTGCAGCCTTGCTGTGTTTAATATTTTTACCTAATTTTGTCTGTTTGAGGCTGTTGGGAAATTCAGCCCTTGAGCTTTTCTTGGACTAGAACTTGGAACAGGAAGGCCATTGATTTACACTTGTGATTTTAAAAAACAGCTTATATATAAGATAGTAAATGAACTCACTGCTTGAAATTAACCTTTTAGGATATTTGGAGTGTTTAGACTTCAAAAATGTTAGAAAGTCAGCATGTACCATTTTGTTTTAAAATATTTAAAATATTTACATTATTTCTTACTCAAAAATACTGATGCAACAAAAACTGAGATAGCCCGTTTACTTAAATAATCAAATTTATTTATTGGACAAGTTTATTCAAGGAGATGAAGTTTCGTTCTTGTTTTGCTTTGTTTTGTTTTGTTTTCGAGAAAGAAAAAAACTAAACGAGGATATTAGTGGTAACCCTTTTCTTGTTAAGGAAAACAAAAATGCTGATACTGTGGTATTTATATGCAATATTTATAAGCAAGGAGAAATACGTTTTATCTTTATGCAGGGATTGAGCCCAGCATAAACAGGAGGCATTAGATTTGTAGCTTGACTTCAGGCTTAAAAAAATAAAAATTAAAATACAGGCTTCTGAATTCAGGACTTAACTAAGTATATTGAGAAGTGTCTTAAACATGTCTAAAAGTGGCTCGTTTCCATTTGTTGATCTAGACAAATGTATAACTTTACAGACTGTGCACTCCCACACACTTTTTTCTCATTTTTAAATGCTCTAAATATGTGTTCACATCTAGACTGTGAAAAGATTATATATGTTTACATCTACATAACTTGATACTTACTCAATATACTTCAGTGATGATTCTTAAGTATTTTTCAGTGTTTGCCCAAATAACATACTCTTGACAAATACTTTGGAGGGGATGACCATCCAGTTACTCAATTATCTAAGAAACAACCATATCCCAACATTCTTTTCCTTCAAAACTTTGAAACTATCTAAAGAGAGTTTGCCTTCAAAATTTAATTAGAGTACCTCCAGCTTTTCTTTAAAATAGAGGAAACTGTAGATTTGGGAGTAGAGGTTCACCAAATGAGATTAAGCAGGTAGTTGTTTTTATGTGACATACATGTAAAAACTCTCATTGCAAGATGGTCAGAGTATTTTTCAGTCACAGTTTTAAAATCTTTCCATCCTAAGTGGGATGTGAGTTAATTATTTTGTCAGATACTTTGAACATCATGGGAATCAAGAGCATAGAGCTGGAGGAACCAAGGGCAGTGTGTATTTTTGTCCTTAGATCGGATTTACCAGTGGAGCTCCATTAGCCATAGGCACTTCTCTCCCACCAAGGTACATAAGAAAGGCTAGAGTCCTCTTACTGGATGATCTATACCAGATGGCGTTTTAGAGTTTTTGTGACCAAGAAAAATACAGTTTAAAGAGACCTTCCTTGGTTTTAAATATCGAGATGGGTGTCCAAGGGTAAATGGAAGATACACATGAGAAAGACTGCAACATCTATCCTATAGAAATCTAAACTGTCTTGCTGAATGTCTATTAGGTCCACTGTGCCAGGACTGAACAATGGTTAAGACCACTGCTACATGGTAATTTACTCTCATATCTAAATTTTTACTAGGAGAGCAGGGTGCATTAATTTGGGCATTCAAGCTTCTCTGGCAAGCAGTATTTAAAGTCTGTCTGTTGCATCAGCTCATGGCTATAGTGACACTGTGTCATGTGGCACAGAAGCCTTAATCTGGCCATGAAGCATCTCTTTACAGGAAAGTCCCCAGGGACCTTAATTATCCTCCTCATCAGGGTTTCTTTGCTGGGGGCTTGTTGTTACTTTTTTAAATTTGTGCCTCTTTTTTGCACCTTCTAAAAAAGAGCTCAGTGGAAGTCATAAATCGAAGACCCTCCCCAAGGCCCAGCTCAGGAAGAATTTTCAGTCTTTTGAGATTTTTGAACTCCTGTGTTAACTAGGGGAATATTAACTCACCAACTTAGGGCATTAGTTTCCAATCACCTGTGCAAATGCAAGTTATTGGAGGAAATTTTTCAGAATCCACAGGCATTGGCCCTGGAGATTTGATTTAGGCTGCAGGCATGCTTTTAACTGCAATGTGAAATTTTTCACCACATACAGGTGACAAATATTTGTCCTATCCCCTGGTCAAGAACCACTGACTTAAAGGAAGCGGGAAAGATCCTCAAAGATCAAAGTTATTCTGAAACTATTGGACGTTTTCACATGTAGGAAGCAGGAAGCGGCTATTCTTGGCATGTCTCCAGCCCTGCTCTTTGTCATGTGCACCCCCTACCACATTCACAAGAGCCACCACCACCCTCAAAGATCAGTATGTTCTCAGGCCAGGGGAGAACCTGTTTTGTCTCCTAATAGTCCCTAGATTGGAGTTCCATTACATACAGACTTACTCCATGCTCCTGTTTATAATGTCACAGGCAGAGTGCAGAGGTCCAGACTACCCGTCTTGAGGTCTTTGTTCGAACCCCTGCTCAGAGCCATAGGATGAAATACTAGGACTCTCTCTGCCACCCCTTGACCAATTTTTAAAATGGCAACAATGTGTTAAGGACTGAATGTATGCATCCCTCATAAATTCATAGGTTGAATCCCCAGTGGATGGTATTTGGAGATGGCGGCCTTTGAGAGGCTAATAGGCCATGAGGGTGGAGCCCTTAGTAGTGGGGTTAGTGCTCTTTTAAGAAAAGACAGAAAGGAGATGATCTTTCTCTGCCATGAGAAGACACAAGAAGGGGGCCCTCACCAGGTATTGCATTTACATCTGCCAACACCTGGAAGACTTCCCAGCCTCCAGAACTGTGAGAAATAAATGTTTATTGTCTAAGCAACCCAACCTATGGTAATTTGTTATAGCAGCCTGAATGGACTGAGCCACTAAGCCTTGTTAGAAGCAGCCAATGAGATGAATGAGAAACATTTTAAGCTCTGAAAACTAAAAGCTGTCAAACACTACAAGTAATGTTATAAAATATAGAAATGTCCTATCAGTGGAGTTAATGAGTAGCGTACATAATACTTAGTGCTGCACAGAATTTGCATTATTCAGAAATGAGCTAAACTATAACTACTTATTTTCTTTTGTTATCGAATCACATGCATCCAAAATAAATAGCAGTTGGGCAACCTGTCAAAAGAAATATTGCCAAAATTTAAAGGCTTTTAATAAAGATACCACACACCACTACGTAATTCTTTAAACAGAAGGTAGTGCAGTTTCAGAAGTTTGTAAATACCGCAGAGTTACGGCTTTGCCCTTTGTCTTCTTTCTGCTAAATTAGAAAGGGCTTTGCTCTTTCAGATACACCCTTGCTGTTCAGTCCTTCTTTCACAAAAAGCAGGGGACTGAAATCAATGTGCTTAACTAATATACATAATGACAGAAGCTGTTTTATTGGCAATGAATAAGCTTCTGATCTCCACACCAAACCCTCCCATATGCACAAACACAATATGGGCAGGAAGAAAGGAAGTGGTCCAGAATAATATCCTTCATAGGCAACCTAAAATTAAAATAAAATCTGTATCAGTGGGTTAATGACAGTGAGGTGAGTGGGACACAGAAGAAACCCATCAGGAATTTGGCTAGCATGCTCAGCAGAGGAAACTTAAAAAAAAAAGTAAAAAGAAAAAAATGTGACACCCACATTCACAGTCACCTCCCATAGCAGAGGATTTGTGAGGTGGTTTTTTATTTTAAATATTTACTGCCATGGACAGGGTAAGACGATGTGCAGATATGAAACTGGGGTTTGGTGCTTGCCTTTGGAAAGTGGGGAAGCTCCCTAAATGTTATCTAGATGGTTAAGAGGGAGTGTAGCAGGAGTGTAATTGTGTTTGTAATCTTTATCAAATCTTACTATTTAAGAAGCAATGGTTCCCTCTTTAAAAGGTCCTTTTAAAATTTCCAAACATTGAAAATAATGATACATTAACACAAGACTGAATAAGGTGAGATAGGAAAAGTGGACTTCTTCTGTTTCATCTTCTCCCCAAACAACAACGGATTACATATCTCTATCCAGCCACTGCCCCTGGGGGATTTATAGGAAGGCAGAGCAGTGGCAAGGCAACAAAACAGAGGGGGACAGAGAAAGAAACCTCTGAGAGTCCACTGGCTTCTCCTCATTGTCGCATTCCTCTTTGAAAGGCCCCCTAGCTCAGTCTGCACATTATTGCTTTAAACAATATTAGGATCTAGCTCAATTGTATTTGGGCAGCAGAAGTAGAAACTACCAATATATGAAATTTGAATGTTAAGACAGCAGTCCAGCTTTGCATGTTGCTTTCATTGCATTTGAAAATACAGTGTGGAGAAGTATGTGGAAGAGGTACTCAAAAATCCACTACACTCTTAGGAGCTGTAGCAGAGTGGTGTATTTGTGGTTTTGCTTTCTTAGAGTGTAGACATTTGAGATTAACAAACACTATAAAATAGGTTGGTGTGTAAAAGTTGTGCACAAAATATAGGTTAATCAGCCCTGGAGGGGAATTCTGCTCCCATCCAGGATTGTTTATAAGTCCCTAATCTTCCATACTCCACAGTTATGATCTTAAAGTACCACATGCTGTATGCTACTCACTGCTGAACAGGGTGGCACATAACACCTGTTTAAATGTGGCATAATAAACTATTGAATATTTTAGGACTTAAAATAAGTTATGTACATTGATGTGCCATGAATGTCATCTGAAATGGCAACATTTCTCTAATCAACTTTTATGGAATGTGATTAAGTGAGAAGTATACCTCACTTTCAAAATATTTTAATTTCATTACTGGGAAAAAAGGGAGAAGTATGCACATTTTTAAGTAATGCAGATTTTCACCAAGCTTGGCTCATGCCAATTCTGGACATCAGTGAGCTATTTCAGTTGTCGTTATAGTCGTTTTAATGACAGGACCTTAGAAAACCTATGGCCTTCCCTCAGAAGTTTAATTTTTCCCTCCCTCTTTATTAGTAGTCCTACAGACATGCCTTTGAGTACTGGGGATTTGCTGTTTTTTTTCAGAGCTCAAACAGCAAAAAGTGCTTGGCAGTTGCAGTGTTCAAGAACCTAGACAAGAAAATAACTTGCTTGGCAAGTGAGCACAGGGGAGAATGAAAGGATCATTGAGTTATGGAGGTTTTGAAGCATTGAGATGTCAGCGGGTTTTATTTTTCATTCTGCCCTTAAGACATTAAAAAGTCTGTTTCTTTGATGAAAGCAAGTGAGAGAGGGAATTTCAGTTTAAGATAACTTTAGTTCAAGGAAACGCAATTTCTCCTCAGAGATACAATCCAGGAGAAAACCTGGACCCTGTATAAACATTTCCTTGTGGGCACAGAGGTCAAGGGATATGTTCCTTTTGAAAGGGAAAGGTTTACTAAATTTTCATTGGCCCCACAGATTGAGATTTGTTTTCCCCTATCACAGTGAGGAAACTGAGGCATACGGGAACTCTGTTCAATGCTAAGAGAGCAAATTTCAGACAGGTTTCACCACTTACCAATTTCAAGTTCTCCATCACCAAATTCATTCTCACGTTCAAAAAGTTACAACCTAAAACAGCTTTACAACCATATTTTACTAATTGTCCGAAAAGTGTATCTTTTCTTCCACATAGGTTATAACCAAATCCCTAATTAAAAATCAGTTAATAAGTCTCCCGATGAAAGGGGCAATGAGTGTAGATAGTAGATTTGGCCCAAATATGCTAGTGGAGCAGCTGTGTGCCTGCATCTATCATTGAAAAGTGAATCATTTTCTCATTTTGGGAAAGTACATTCCTTTTTAAGGTTGTCAGGGCTCAATTTAGTCCCTGAGAAATAGGTTACTCTATTGTTTCATATGGTCCTCAGTTTGAAAACTTGTCCCATGGAAAGTTCTATACCCCTAAATGTATATGTTTAGGGAAAGGATTCTAGAAGAGCTCAAAATAAAGCAAATTTTTTTCAAAGAGCTAGGCATAAGAGTTTGAAAATATGGAAAGGGTTTTTGTTTTATTTTGTTTTGAAGTAGTAGAAGGAAAAGAAGGTGGTATGACCTCATATAACCCAACTGTCAGCTGGGAGCACTTTGCTCTTAAAATTTAAATAAAGCTTGAGCAAGCTTCCATGCCAGTACCTGTAGACAGTCCCTAGGTTCCTAAAGCCTTACATGTCCTTAAGTTCCTGCTTCTACTACTGTTTGGCTTGGTTTGTTCTTTTTTTGTGGATTTTCTCATTATCTTCCTCTGTCTCTGCTCTGTACTGTGTGGATGCAGAAGTGAAGTTCAGCCTTTTTCCTTGATTTTCACACAACAAACTCAACCATACAAGCCTTTGTGTGTTGAGCAGATTTTACTACTGGATGTTTGGACAGACAAGGCGAATCGAGGATTTAGATACTCATTCAGCACAAACCATTTTGATTTAATATTACATGATCCTGTTCTGTAAAAGCCCATTTAAGCAACCCTATCATTGGAGATTTTCCAGTGCTTCCTCTATGGGTATGCTTCAGCCTCTACCCTTCTTGGCCCACTTCTGCTTTTCTTCTCCCCTCAGTCCTTTCAAATTCCTTCCTACCACGATGTCCCCAGAATTTCATTTTCTTCTCCCTCTATTGTGTAGAGCAAGTCTGATCTCCCCAACTCCCATTTCCTGTCAGGCCTGTCAATCAATGCACATCCAAAACCAATCAAGATGTTCATCAAAATCAAAGGGCCACCTATGACTACTTCCTTTAAGCCTATAGTCATCCTAAGGGTGCATGAGAACCATCTGCAAATCTTAATAAAATTAAAGTCAGATGCTGCTTCATCAAGTTTGGGATTGGTTTAAAAATATTTCCTTTAAATAGTCATGATTGGATTCCATTAGAGGGATCCTCAGCCATTCTTTGAGCATCTCTGTAGTCCCATAAGATTCATTCTCTGCAGGAGCAGTTGGAGTCTAGAGAGAAGGTTTTTTTTCCTCCTTTACATAGAGAATATACCTTATTTTATACAAAGCCCTAGAAAGTCCTCACTGATTGGAGTGACACATCTGTCCGTCATCCCATCTTATGGTCTAAGCCAAAGACACGCTTCTTAGAAGCTCTGTCAGTTAAAACTTTGATAGACACATTAGTAGGGGATAAGACTCATATTTCCTATCTTAAGAGGATTTCTCTTGTAAAAACATATTTGTATTCACTTGAACAGTTTCAGTGACCCATGTAGCCAAATCACACGGAGGACGAAGCTTGTTCTGGGACAACCCAGGGAACTTTGCTTACCATTTCCAATGGTATATAATAGAAGGCTATATATGGTGTAAAAGGACTGGGAAGTAAGACCATCTTGGGTTAGTGGAGTTCTACATTATTTTATATTTTTAATACCCAGAGTAGTTTGTGATAAGTTCACATTAATTTGGGATTAATTTAGCATTATCCAATGTAGCTGTGTTTTCAACTCAGTTTCCAGTATAGTTATGTCCCTTTTAAAAGATAATTATAAAAATCAGACACTGATTAGAGGGTCATTATAAAGTATATTAATTATTCATTTATAAATTATGAATGTATAAATTCTCTTACTCCATACATTTTAAATAATTTGTCTTACTTTTGAAAATGTGGCACTACCTTGTCAGGAAGCTATCAACTCCACTGTGTAAAGAAATATATAACTGTATTATTCTTAATAAGTTTACTATCTTCTGCCATACTCAGTCGTCTTTCTACTTTAATTCTTAGCTCTTTGAATAGAAAACCTACATTTTCAATTTTTTTAAATCTCCCTGAAACATGTATCCACTGACCTCTGCCCACAGTGGGTTCTCAGGAAAAGACTGATACCACCCCCAGAGCCGTGTCATGCTCTGCCCTGTTCCACTTGCACTTGTGAATCTAGGGAAGTTATTTGACCACCCTGCATAGCTAAGAATATTCCCTGTAAAGTAAGACAAAAATAGTAGCCCATCCCAAGAATCACCACTATCTTGAGGGCCTCTCAGGAGTCTAGAACAGCATCTCTAAAGTAGTTTTCTCATCCACAGGTAGATATTTTTCTGTTAAACAATGAGATATTCTGCAACACCCTGCATTTATTTTTGACAGTGTCTCACTCATGTTTAAGCGCCTTTTCAGAATCAAGCCTACACTCTTGAGCATAGCACTGAAGACCCAGGAGCTGCCCCCAGTCTGGCAATGGGGGGCTTCATTCCTGCCCCTGGCCCTTGCCTGTGCTGCTGTACCCCCACCAAACCACTGCCTGCTCTCTCCCCGGCTGCCCTGTCATTGCTGGGGGTCTTCACACAGGCTTCCTCGTCGGCCCTCCTGGCTCTCCTCTGTCATATTCTGTTTCAAAGCCAAGCTTAAATGTCCCCTTATCTCTCAAACTATTTCTTACACACCCAACCCCGAGTAATTTAGTGGTAGCCCACCTTTATTTTTTTATAAGTCTCTGCACTTTGTGCTATTATGGAATGTAATTCTGCACATACCTCTGGTTACCATCACTGTCTCTGCCCATGCTCCCAGCCTTTTGAAGGCAGAAATTGCATATCTCATGAGTTAATGAATGCTTTGCCTGTCTGTGTGTCTGTCTGAACTGCCTGGTCTGCCTAACCATCAGTAACATGCACAAAACTAAAGTATTTCCTAAGAAGCAGCAGTCTTCTTTAGTATTAGTTTTCTGATGAAAGTAGTTCCCTCTTCTCTCTCCTTTTTCCAAATCTATATTACCTGGACTCCTGTTATTTTACTTTTGGCTTCATACTATATATCCCAGGATTCTTGTGCTTATATTATTAGCTACTTTAAATCCTTCTCAGATTTAATTACGTGATAAATAAGATGTCTTCTAAGCATCATCTGAGCTACATAAGATTTTTTTTATCAAACGAGGCATCACTTTCTCCACTTACTGTATCCTGGGTGAAACTGATGTCAGCTCTTCATGTGTCCATCGGATTGTGCAATGTTTTTGAATCAGTCTTTATTAATGTATTTTGTTTCCGCATGCGTGATCGGCTACCATTATTTGACAGTTTGTTTTTGGCCAATATAGATTTACAAAGGCAAAACTTTCTAATGCACTTCACTTTTGCTGGGATCATTAGTAGCAGGGAAGCCGGGAATATACTTGACTTTGTGCAACAATAGAGAAAAGTGAAGTAGAAAGTTAAGAAAGGAGACTTAACCAAAAGAGATAACCATAAACTTGTCAGAGAATAAAAGTGAATTCCCTAATGTTATTAACCTGTGACAAGTATCTGCAACTTTTGCATTAAATTATCAGGTGTAAAGTCTTATTCCTAAGAAAGCTTATTGAAAGGACGGTCCTTTCACGTACGGAATGGCATTGTTTACCTGGTGAAGCAACATAACAAATGTCGCAGGAATAACCAGCTTTACAACTGACAGCAAACTCCTTAGGGCAAGGACTTTATATGTTTGGCACAATTATACTTATCATACATCAGCACTATATGAATATTTAATAACAGTTCCTTCCACACCTATTCCTGGCAGGTCTTGCCTTCCTGATTTGCCATGTCCATAATCAAGTATGTATTTCCACATTAATCGTTTGAGGTGTGGCCCCACTTTTAGGCTGGTTTCTATGAGAAGCTACTGTCTTCTCTAGGGTTGGGGTGTGCTTTGGGTGACTGGAATATAATTAACTCTGAATTTCAAACAGCACTCTATGTTTTTTTTCTTTCTTTTAAAAATCACTTCAGTTACAGAGATAGATGACTTACAGCGTGAGCTGCATTTCCTCCCAAAGGTAAAGCAATCACTTTTTTAAAAAATGTGCACTGAGACCTGGGCTTCGTCATCCGGGCTCTGTACGTGACAACTTGACTGTGGGCAGCTTGCTCTACCTATCTGGAGGTCAGTTTGCCTCTCTGAAAAATATCCTCCTGGATGAAGGGCAAATGTTGTTTCTGGCCCTAAAGTTCTAGTGTGCTGCCTATTTCCAGGTACAGTCTTTATGCTTTCTTACTCAGAAGAAATAAATCAATTTGTTTTTATGTTTTTCTAGTGAATGAGAAAAAGGTGCTACTATTGAAATACTTAATTTGTTGCCTAATTATTTTCTTTTTGAGGAATTTACCCCATATGCATTATATAGAAGAAGAGAGTTGTGGCATCTGATTGGAATTCCAAGGTACATACATACAGGATAGTGTAACTACGTAATTCTGTGAATTTTAACAGAACGACTAAATTTAAAGTAATCAGAAAGAACAAGATCTACTATCTCTAGCCTACAAAAGCCTACTAATTGTATGATTGTGTGAACTCTGTCCCTTGGTTTCTTTATTAGTAAAATGTTGGGAACCTTATCTGTTTACCAAAGAACAAGAGAGGAGATAAAGACATAGAGATCCATTGCAGTTATAGGCGTTTCAAGTGGAAACTTCCTTGCATAAAGATACTGCTGCAGTCCGATGCTCCAAGTTTTCTGGCAGTGGGGGTGCCTTTTCTTCTTCCATTCATTTTCTCTCCCAGGGACTCCCATGACTTTTGCCACAACATCCCTCGGCTACCATCTTTGCTCATGCAAAGTATTTGTTGTTCTTGCAGCAACACTACTCAGCCCACAGAAGGATTTAACCTGCTATATGTCTCCATCAATAGCTTCTTCCCAAGACCCAAATTTATCTGCCAAAAGTGAAGTAGTTAAGGCCCCATAAAATCGCTGTGCAAATCTTTCAGTTTTACTCACCGCATCGTCTGTCCTCGCCTGTCTGGGAAGTCCCAGTCTGCTGAGGTTTTGTTTGAATGCACCGAGGTCTCCATGGGTGACTCAGGTAAACTGAGAATAGTTCTTTATCCCAGGCGAACAGCAGGATCATTTCCACCTGTGGTCTTTTTCACTTATACGAAATTAAACATTCAGGGAAGTGAACCCCAGTTAGGTTTTTCTGCTGGAGCGCAGAGGGTTCTGGTTCCACTAAATCTTCATAGTTAGGTTAAGTAGCTATTGTGCTTCTCATTGTAATGATTTACACCTGTATGACTCTCATGTTTAAATAATTAATATTACATATCAGTGCATGGATACTTCAACACCTTAAGTAGCTATTGTGCTTCTCATTGTAATGATTTACACCTGTATGACTCTCATGTTTAAATAATTAATATTACATATCAGTGCATGGATACACCTAGAAGCACGCAAGTCATTGATGGTGTTTTTAAGAGCAATTATTTATCCCTCTGAACACCTTTAAAAATGTATATTCTAGTAACGAGTTCCCAGGTGCTAATCTGGCCTTTCCATCATTGACTAGGATCGCCTTGCCTAATCCAGTCTTCATTTCTATATTAGTAACTCTGGAGATTTTTACTGTCATCATTTTTCTGCATCGATCTTCTCCCACCATGGCTATGATTCATAGAAAGATCATACAGCAGGTCATTCATTCATTCATTCATTCTGCAAACACTTTTTGAGTACCTACTACCTGCCAAGTACTGGACTAGAACTCGCTCATAAGTATTAAAGTCTCCTACTATTATTTTAGACCTGTTTCTCCCTTCAATTCTGTCAATATTTGCTTCACATTTTGGGGGAGTTTTGATGTTTGGTGCATATGTAATTGTTATATTTTCTTGGTGAATTCACCTTTTTATCATTGTGTAGTGCCCTTTGTCTCTCATACGAGTTTTTGACTTAAAGTTTTTTTTTTTTTGATGTTCCCTCTGCTCTCTTTGGGTTACTATTTGGATAAAATAGCTTTTTTCATCCTTTCACTCTCAACCTATTTATATCCTTAGATCTAAAGTAATTCTCTTGTAGACAGCATAAACTTGGATCCTGGTTTTTTAAAAATATATTATGCCAATCTACATCTTCTGATTGTGGAGTTTAATCCATTTACAGTTAAAGCAATTACTGATAGAGAAGACTTACTATTGATATTTTGATATTTCTCCTTTGTAAGTCATAACTTTTTGTCCTTGTTGCCTTCCTTTGTGTTTAGTTAATTTTTTATAATATTTTGATTTCCTTCTCATTACCTTTTGAGTATATTCTATATTTTCTTTGTGGTTAGTATGGGGATTACATAAAATATCCTAAAATTGTAACAACCTATTTTAAACTGCTAACTTCAATTGCATACAAAAACCCTACCTGTTTCCATCTCTGCCTTACACCCCAGTTTACATTATTGATGTCACAAATTATATCATTATTGATGTCACAAATTATATCTTTACATATTATGTACCTGCTAACATAGATTTATAATTATTTTTTATGTTTTTGTCTTTTAAACCCTGTAAAAGAATGAATGGTAGAATTACAAATTAACAATAATTCAAGTTTTTATATTTGTCCATTTATTGACCTTTACCAGAGGACTTATATATTCATATGGTTTCAGATTACTACCTGGTATCCTTTTGTTTCAACTTTAAGGACTTTAGAATTTCTTGCTGGGCAGGTCTAGTGTTAACTCCCTCAGCTTTTGGTTTTCTGGGAATGACTTAATTTTTCTTTCATTTTTGAAAAACAGTTTTGCTGGATATCGTATTCTCAGTTGACAGTTTTTTCTTTCAATGCTTTACATATATCATCCCATTGCCTTCTAGCCTGCAAGATTTCTGCGGAGAAATTCACTTATAATGTTACTGAAGATCCCTTTACGTAACAAGTCACTGTTCACCTGCTGCTTTCCAGATTCTCTCTTTGTCCTTGACTTCCTCTTTGGTTATAATGTGTCTGATTTTGGGTTTATCCTGCTTAGCCTTTGTTAAGATTCTTGTATGTGTGTATCCATGTCTTTCCTGAAATTTGGGACATTTTCACCATTTATTCTTCAGATAAATTCTCTGACCCTTCCTCTCGCCTCCTTCTGGGACCCTCTTTATTCTTATATTGCTCTGTTTATGGGGTATTTCATAAGTCCTGTAGGCTCCTTCACTTTTCTTCATTCTTTCTTCTTTTTGTTTCTCAGACTCGACAGTTTCAGATGATCCATCTTCAAGTTCCCTGATGGTTTTTTCTGCCTGTTTGAATATGTTGTTGAACCCCTCTAGTGAATTTTTCAATTTAGTTATTGTTGTATTCAGCTCCATACTGTTTCGTTCTTTTTTTTATAATTTTGATCTCTTTATTGGTAGTGTTGTTTTGTTCATACATGGTTTTCCTGAATTTGTTTAGTTGTCTATACATGTTCTCCTTTATCTCATTGAGCATACTTAAGAAAATTATTTTAAAGTCTTTACTAAGTAATTCTAAGGCCAGTGTTTTTTTAGGCTCAGTTTCTGGAGATTTATTTTGTTCCTTTGAATGGGCCATGTTTACCTCTTTCAGTGAAAGCCTTGTGATCTTTTGGTAAAAATTATGCATTTGAAAAAAACCAGCTTCTCATTTACTTTTCATGGACTGGCTGTGCACAGAGAAAGACCTTCACTAATTAACCTGGCATGAAGGCTCAAGTGCTCTCAGACTTTTACTAGGGATATGTCTTCCCTGGGCCTTTGCATATGCTTTTTCCCCCCCTCCAATTCTCCTGTATATACAACTGCTTTTAAATCTCTTAGTTTTCTGAAGAGTCTCATTCTTGCTTATTTTCAGGACGTTAGATGTTCTGTAGTATTGTTCCTGTGCCCGAAATCTCTTTTCCTCAGGTGCCCATGGGTCTGCAGTTCCCTGAAGCTCTCACAGCCCTCTTCATCTACAACTGGTTTGAGCTGCCTCCAGCCTGATATCTAAAATATGCCACCATTCCCATCAGTGCTCTGAGTCAGGCCAGACAGAAACCAGTTCTCAGACAAGCCAGAATGTTGCAAGCAAATTCCACTCTTTCCCTCTGTCCTGAGGGAGGGACAGGAATTGGGTGGCATCCTCCTGGCCACAGTGTGCTGCCCTGGGGAGCGAATCGGGTAAGGGCAAGCAAAAATGCCATGAAATGTCCTATTGTTTTGGCTTTTTTTGGTTAGATATTCACTTGCTACAGTTTCTTAACTGGTTTTCTAGAATTCTCACAAAGCCACTTTGGTCCATATGTTGTTGTTCACTTGGTATTTCCGTGGGAGAACAAGGGCCTGGAGTCTGTCATCTTGCTGACATCACCCTTGCTCGTAAGTAACTCATAATCTGGGGAGGAAGAGAGAGATAGTAAGAATGACATAAACAGTTTTGTGCTTTAGAAAAAATAACTCTTAAAGTTATACATCATTGTACAAGAGAAAATAAGCTTCAGAGTCAGAGAAATAATTAGAAACCTGTTTAATTGGGCTAAGTGAGAAATGTAAGGGTCTGAACTAAGACAGATGCATACATTTAAGAGAGATTTAGGAAGTACAATTCTAAGGCTTAGTAACCTGATGAAAGCATGGGCCAGGGATGTGACGATGGAGGATATAGGGAATCAAGAAATAGATGCAATAAAATTAAAGTAGATAACAATAACTGATTTCAGGCAATTTTCTTAGCCATTCTGAACTTCATTTTCTCATCTATAAAATAGGATGGTTGTGAAGATAAAAAGAGATAATACATGTAAGTGTCTAGTATATAGTAGGCAACTAATAAGACCTAGTTTCTTTTTTTCCCCCTCTCCTTAATTCTAACCAACATTACTAGATTATGCAGTTTAGTGAAAGGTGATACTAGTAACCGAAATATGGACTAGGAAGAATATAAGCCAATCTTTTAAATCTCTGAGTTATTTTTTTTAACTCCTACTCTTCAGTAATAACACAAATTAGTCAGGTTCTATATAAAGAACTGTTTGCATTTATGTTTACCTTTCTCAAACAAGCTGTCCTAAGTGTCTTAATTATTGTCTGATTCCCAGAATATTCCCCTAAAATTAAGCAGGAAGCAAGGTCACTTTTAGCACACTGGTTGGTTCCAGGTTATTCAGTAAATTTGGAGCAAAGTGGTAAAAACCATTTCTGTCTCCTGACTCTTGAGCCAACACTTTGTTATCAACTCTGAGGCTTTACAAAAATTCTGTGAGAATTTTCTCCACATGGCTCTAATCTGACAGATTTATAGCCATGTAAATATATGTGTGCATTCATGATGACCGTTTCAATATTATGTTTAGAGATTATAAAAGGAAAATAGAAAAAGGAATTCCAGCTAGCCCTTTTTTCCCCTTAAGGCACAGACTGTTTTATAAAATTATGTTTCTATAGGCCAAGATTCAAATTGCTATCAATACTAGGGAATGTAGGTTTCCACATACTACTATTTCATATAGACTATATCTAGCTTAACAAAACATAATGTACTAGCTTGTGAAGGATGACAAAAAAACAATTTTGAAACCTATTCTTGAGAGATTTTAGAATAACCAGGATGATGTATTTAGCTCTTGATAAATAACACTATAGTTATGATCTATGCATCAAGTTTTTTTTATTTTGCTATTATTAATATACAATTACATGGGCAACATTATGGTTACAAGACTCCCCCTATTATCAAGTCCCCACCACATACCCCCATTGCAGACACTGTCCATCAGCGTAGAAGGATGTTATAGAATCACTACTTGTCTTCTCTGTGTTACACTGCCTTCCCCGTATCCCCCTACCCCACCCCACCCCTCGCTACTTTATGTGTGCTAATTGTAATAGCCCTTTTTCCCCCTTATCTCTCCCTTCCCACCTATCTTCCCCAGTCCCTTTCCCTTTGGTAACTATTAGTCCATTCTTGGGTTCTGTGAGTCTGCTGCTGTTTTCTTCCTTCAGTTTTTTCTTTGTTCTTATACTCCACAGATGAGTGAAATCATTTGGCACTTGTCTTTCTCCGCCTGGCTTATTTCACTGAGCATAATACCCTCCAGCTCCATCCATGTTGTTGCAAATGGTAGAATTTGCATTCTTCTTATGGCTGAATAATATTCCATTGTGTATATGTACCACATCTTCTTTATCCATTCATCTACTGATGGACACTTAAGTTGCTTCCATTTCTTGGCTATTGTAAATAGTGCTGCGATAAACATAGGGGTGCAAATGTCTTTTTCAAACTGGGCTGCTGTAATCTATGCATCAAATTTTAAATGAATATAATTATATATCTAGATATTCTGTTCTGATCAGAGAAAAATCAGAAAATTAGAAAGGGACCCAAAAGGGCTTGTAAAAGTTGAAAGCTGAGCAGTTGGAAAACTCCAGGCTTTTAGCTGGGGAGTGATGGAAGCAGTTAGTGCAAAGGTACCCCTATGTTCTTCCCTCTAAGTCACACCCCACCTTCTTCCCACAACACCAAGAAATGGAATTTTCCGGAGTCCTGAATTTGATTAATCATATTACATTTTGAATTATTTTCAAGAAAAACAAAATCTATAAAAATACCAAGCGGCAGCCTCTAATTCTCCTCCTCACATCCTGTGCCTGTGGCACACTTCCTGCATCTCATTTCTTACCTAGAGAAGTAGCCAGATATGTCAGCAGAATGTTACCTCCAAAAGAGAAAGCAAGAACCGCATTTTTTTGGTACCGACAATGATGAAACACTGAGGGAATTCTGAGTATAATTCATTGCTAGACACATAGAGATATTTTTGTTTAGCAAAGTCCTGATAGCTAGAAAGACACAATTATTCACCAGGTGATGTCTGTATCTATTTTAATGTGTGATACTGTGTCATTCAAAGATTTAATTTAAGCAGATCATAGGGCTGCATTTCTCAGAGATGACCCACAGATGGGCACAGGCACAGGTAATAGTTTTGCCTCATAAAGTCTTATCTCTGCAAAAGGTTGGCTCAGAGTTGCCTCATAAAGTCCTGATGTAATTGGCACAGGTTTCCATCTAGGTAACTCAGATTCATCTCTGTGCTCCAGGAACACTGAATTCTAAGCAATTACTGACATCGGCACACCATTTTCTTCACTTTCTGGACCTCCTACACCAGCATTCATGCCCTTTCCCTGCCTTCATGCTGTCCCCACTGGCTGGAATAGACGTCTCCCTCCCAGCTCCACCAATGCCCTTCTTGCCCTGTAATTTCCAGCCTCCTTCAGAACTTGGCTGAGACGCGAGCCGTGCTGGGAAGCTGCCTTGACATTCATGCTGAGTTGGGTCCCTTTCTAAGCTCTCCCTAGAGCCTTCTGCAAGCCTGGGTTGTCATGTTCTAGTCACTCACTTGTCTCCCCCATTGGCTAGTGAGCAGCTTGAGGATAAAAACTGCCAAATTTGTATTTTTCTTAAAATACCTAGATACTGCCTGACACCTTGGCAGGAGTCAATAACATTATGGAATGAATTAGTGGACAAATGAATGAATGATTTCATCCTGGCCTGCAAATAGAATATTGACATATGCACCCAAGAATGATAGCTAATTCTTACCAAGTTCCTCCCATGTCCCAGGGACAATGTCAAGCTCTTTAGAAGCATTTGTTCACCTAATGCGCTTAACAGCTCTATGAGGTGTATCTTCATTTTCTCCATCCTATGGGTAAGAAAATTGAGACACAAAGTTAAAATGACCAAGAGTGCACCATGCAGACAGATTTCAATCTTAGGTTAGTTAAGCCCTTTACACTCAGCCTATAGTTGAAGTTATATGGCTACTTATCATAATAATGGATCAGAATTGTCAGTGCTGAAGGAACAGGTGCAAATCTGTCTTTTACTGTCTGTACTAACAAAGAAAAAGAAAGGAAACTCACCTAAAATCCTTCACACAAATCTGTATGCATTTTGGTTCATTTTCTTCAATCTTTTTTTTTCATTTGAAATATATTGTGATTTCCTGGTATATACAGTCGGACTTTGAACAACATGGGTTGAATATGGGTTCCACTTATACACATATTTTTTCCATAATTAATTAGAAAATTTGGGAGGGATATGTGTCAAGTTGGAAGAACCTCTTCTTTAGCTTTCTTTATTGTAAGATTATAGTATAGAATGCATATAACATACCAAATATGTGTTAACTGACTGTTTATGTTATGGGTAGGGCTTTGGGTCAGTAATAGGTTATTAGTAATCAAGTTTTTGGGGAGTCAAAAGTTATATGTAGATTATTGACTGTGCTGGGGGGTCAGCCCCCACAACTTCCATGTTGCTTAGGAGTCAGCTGTGTGTGTGTGTGTGTGTGTGTGTGTGTGTGTGTGTGTAATTTTTATCCTAATACTATACTGTATTTGTTAATTCCTTGTCTTTATAACCATAATAATTAATGATGTGGTAGTACTCTATGTGAGTTGGTATACTTAGCCAGTGCATTTGTTTCTCTGTAACAATAGTATGATAAAAATATTTGTGTATATTGGGAATTCACTTCTCCTTAGCTTCTCAGAGAGGGAATTTCAGCATGGAAGCCAGTTATTTAGCAGTAAAAGAACCAGGGGGCCCAGGCATGCAGCACTGTGTCCATGGTTTCGAGAGGCCCTGAATGCAGGAGAAAAGACAGGTTGTGATGGAGCCTTTGGGTTTACCTCATTAACTGGGTAATCTGCCTTGTGGGGAGATGCCTCAGACCCAACCACTCAGAGTACAGTTGGAGGCAGAACCTGCAGTCCACACCGTATGACAATGCAGAGCAAAACCTGTCATCCATCATGGCTGCAAATGAAGGTCAGAGGGAAATTGTCCAAAAGGGGCCACGTCCATCGCAAGAGGTCCATGGAGGAGAGGAAGTAGCCTGCATTTTGGGTGGTCCTGGGGACACGTAATGCTGAAAATCTCAGGAATTAAAAAACAAAACTGCCAGCTAGTGTCACTGACCTCTGCTTCCTGACACAAGTGGCTCTCAGAGCCATTTTAGGTCTAGACTTCTGGAAACATGTCAGAGAGAGGACTGTTGCCTGTATGAGGATAAGGATCATTTCCACCTTCGTGCTTTATGTGTGACACCTTACGTCAAGCACTTAGCATAGTATTTGGCACTTACAAGGTGCTGACTAAATATTTGTCAATGAAGGCATAGGTTGGGTAGAGAGCGTGTGCTTTAGAATCAGAAACATTTGGGCTTGAAACTTGTACCTGTTACTTACAAATGATCTGGCCTTGGAAGAGTGACTTCACCTCTCAGAGCTTCAGTTTCCTCATGTAAAATGAGGACAGTAGGATTTACCTTGCCAGGTGATTTATACACTGCTTGGGTGTGTAATGATTCGTAGGAGGTAATCACGTGGGAGAAAAATCCAAAGATGGCCTATGGCAGAACAGTGTCTTGGGTAAGAGAAGTTAAATAGGTAAGAAGTATGAAGGAAACATAACTTTATCCAGGAGTAAGAGAGCTGCAGGAAAACAGGAATAAGGCCTGGCAGGAACTCGCCAGACACGTAATAGAAAGTGAAAGAACCAGCATTTCGAGTCCTTGCAAAACTGAGTATTATTTCCCACTCGACATCCTAGTCCTTTCTATGGGAAATCTCATTTGTAATATTGGTTTCTTTTTTACCTCTAGATATGTTATACTTACAACTCACGTAAGTAAGAAACAGATTTTACAATGAAGGGATTTTGAGATATTGTCTCTAAGTAGATCCTGACATTTTTTTAGAGCATGTGAGATTTCTTTTGAAGCTCTCATTTGGCCTCCAAAGTGCTTCCTAGGAATCTTTTTAGGTTCATTTGGCATTAAATAGAAATTACAATTTGGTAGGAATCCTAGAATCCTAATCTATCCCTTGTTGTAGGGCGAGTTCAGGCCCCATTTAGGCAGCTGTGTACGTGTGCTTCCGTAAAATAGTGTCAGTAGTGCACATTGCTGGATGCGTACCCTTATAAAGTAAAAACAAAAAATGACAGTAACAATATTCAGCTCTTCCTATACTGTTCTGCTTAAAGTCTCCTCCTTGTTCTCTTGTTATTTCATAGTCAAGGACTGCTGACAGTGCCAAGCCTCCTGTCAAGCATTTCTTTCTGATTTTCCAAGCACTATTCCATCATTGAAACAGCTCCTCCAATCTTACAAAGTCTGAACACTGAACAGAAAAACACCTGTCAATTTCCACATAGACCTCCAAGCTCTTCCGCATCCCAGGAAGCTGGAATATCTCCCTTGATATTCCCAAGAACGGATGTGCCTTCCTCTTCAACTCATAGCATGTCTCCCCTTTGTTTCCTTTGTGGATTATATAGCTTTAGGGGTTCTTTCCTTTAAACTAAAAAAATAATTATGAAGCACTTCAGAGAGCAAAGAATAAAAATATAATCACAGATGCCTATGCCGCCACTCTCAACATCAAACAGATGCTAATAATTTAAGAAAGTAAACCTTTGCCTACACAGTGAAATCTCAATGTTTGTCCTTTCCTCTTCCTCCCAAAAGATAATCACTGATTCCCGACATAGGTGTACATTCCTAGGAAATGTTTTAGTAGTTTTACTACATTCACAAAAATATACCTTATTTCATGTCCCCAACATTGGCCTTAGAGCTCAAGCCCCTCAGATCCTAAGACCAGCCGCTGTGCCCTGACCTTTCTCCCAGGGCCACCATTATGTCCCCTCCTGTTCTCACAGGTGTTCAGTTTTGGGGGATTTTCAGGCACCCTGTGATTTCCCCTTCTTTCTGATAACCTTCCAATGCATATTGAAGGTTATGTGCTGTGTTTTCGCCAGCATATCTGAGTGAGTCTAACACAAATGTTTTTAGGTCATGTTCTCCACAACATGGCAGAAAACAGAAGTTCTAACTTCATTTTCATAGACCATTTTCCTGTGGTAAACCCTTTATATCTTGTGTTAATGTTTAATGGCGCTATTCAGAACTCCACGATTTGTGTCGGTGTCTAGAATAGGGAGTCTTCCAGTTTCCTCAGTTACCTTCTAAGAATCTGTGATTGTAGATATCAAGTATTTCGGACCTGACAAAAGGCTTTACAATAAATATTAACTAAATGTTAGCATAATACTGCATGAAATATTTTAGAGCATTTTTATTATAAAACAACTTTCTTTTGTTAGGAATACTCCCCCAAAGTGACCATATTTTCTAAAATAGACACATATGATCATGAATAAAAGTTATTTGTTTAGTGAGTAAATATGGTGGTTTTAGCAAATTACCTCAAAAGTTTGCATTTTTCATTAATAATGAGTATTGTGTATTTCTTTTTTTCTTAAAGTATCATTGATATACACTCTTATGAAGGTTTCACATGAAAAATAATGTGGTTACCACATTCCCTCATATTATCGAGCCCCCCCATACCCCATTGCAGTCACTGTCCATCATTGTAGAAGATGCCACAGAGTCACTACTTGTCTTCTCTGTGCTACCCTGTCTTCCCTGTGACCCCCACACACCATGTGTGCCAATCATAATACCCCACAATCCCCTTCTCCCTCCCTCCCCACCCACCCTCCCTAACCCCTCCCCTTTGGTAACCGCTAGTCCCTTCTTGGAGTCTGTGAGTCTGCTGCTGTTTTGGTCCTTTAGTTTTGCTTCTTTGTTGAGTATTGTCTATTTCTTAACAAAGCCTCTGTTGCTGTTCCCACTTCTTAGTCAAGAGCACTGCTGCTAAAATTTTAATTATAAGTAATTTACTTCATGGGTTGAGGGAGATGAAATCCTGGCTGATTATTGGATGGATAAAACTAGATTCCTATTAAATAATTTTTCATCCGAAACATTCTGTTCCAACAGTCATTTTTCCCTTTAGCAAATATGGCATAAGACTCATCCCCTGGGCCAGGTCACACCTGTGATTTCCAGTGTCTCTGATGCTTTGCAGCAGTCTACATGTTGCTCATTCAAGGGCCAGTAAACTTCAGATAGACAGTGAGCTTTTAGCCAAAATGAGGGATAACAATGTATAATTTAAAAATTTGCCTGGTTATACATGGGTGGGGAAGAGGAGTGTTGAAAAGTAAATAAAAATTTTCCCTGGTTAAATGCATGGTGCAATTTGCAGAGACACACATCCATTAAGCTCCCTGCCCAACACCTCACACTGATGCCCAGTGACACAACAGTCCAGATAAGTTTCCCCCTAGTAGTTGCATTAATGGACAATTTACAAGGAGGGGGCCCCAGACCCAGTGGCAGTTGGCAATGCCTCTCAGAAACTATTGCTACCATGAAGCTTAGTACCCAGTTCCAAACCATGGCTCAAACTTTTTTTAAATTAAAAAAAAATGTAACTGGATATTTATATTTCCCCATTATAAAATGCTTTGAAATATATTTTATATCATTGGGAAGGGGTCAGGGCGTGATAAACATAAGCTTAGAAAACTGATTATGGTAGAAAATAAAGGACCTGTTGAAAGGGCAGGTGGTGGGGGTCACCCTGGCAGATTCTGGAAGTTTTAAGGAAACCTTGAATGAAAGTCTGTCAGTCTTGAGAGTGGCGGGGAGGGGGAGTCTTTAAGGTCCCCTGCCAAGCAAGAGTTTAACTGGGGATTCTTTTTTGGCGTCTGGGTAAAGCACTGAAGTGACATCAGACTAAAGACAGGGAAAACTGGACTCTAAAGCTGGTTCTGCCTCAAAATGCCACCATATGACAGAGCAAGAGCCAGACCCCATGATCCACAGCTTTCCCGATCTAGAGGTCTGTGGACGTTGGCTCTGGTGACTAGTGAATTCTTTAACATCTCTGAAGAATAAGTACACACAGATGCCTTCCCGAACAGAGCCAATTTCAGCTCCATTTTCTCTGGTATATGGACCAATGCCATGGAAGCATAGGTACAAATACACTGGCACATATTGGCCTACTTGATTTTTATAGACACACTGTTTCTGCCTCAGTAACTTACACTGTGGATTGAGTAACTGGCTCCTCTGTCCACTGGAAGCTGTTTTGTTTCCTCGAGCTTCATTTCTTCATGTCTTTGCATTAGTTCCATGCTAACACTAACTTTTTAACCCCTCTGATCTAGTTTAACTACCAGGAGCATCTATTGCTGATGTTTCAAACCTCCCACCGTGCCACTGACCTTCTTCTAGGTCCATGTATTCATTCATGTATTCATTAAACAAACATTGAGACCTTCAAGGTTCCAAGCCCTACACAAGGCTGGGAGCAAGGTTGCAAAGCGGACAAGAAAACACAGTCCGCGTCACACGTGAGCACGACTCCAGGAGAGGTCCACAAGGCATCATGGGACCACATAGGAGGCAGCTCTGTGCTGTTATATTCCTGAAACAGAAGATCTCAAGTCTCCTGACCCTTCAATCCACTATTAGCCATGAGTCATATTCTGATCATTACTCTTTACTTATTTCCATGTTATTGAATAATTTCATCCTGCCTCAGATTCTAGTCAGTCACTGAAATATAGTCACTTCCTTCTCTAGCCTCCATCTAGTTTCTTAAGAAAATGTTACTTACATTTATGTCTCTTTTCTCAAGTGGATCTCATAAGGAAAATGTCAGGAAGTCAGCTACATTTGGAAACTATTCCACAAAGAAAAGTTGCTCTCTGAGATACTGAACTTACTAGTAAGGACATAACAAAAATTACAGATAAAAAGATAATAGTCAACCAATTATATGCAGAGTTGGTTTACTCAAATATATTTGTGTTCTTAATGGCCTATGCTAGAGCTGTTTGAATGCCTGGTTGTTGAGGGTTATCTGGAAATCTGAGATTTGTTTAGAGTGTAGATCAAAGTCAACAATGTGTGTTTATGAAGAGGAAAAGCAGAAAAAAAGATTTGATGGATTGTAATGTGCAAGATGGCAACAAATTACCATATTTTTCTGAAAAGAAGATAATCTCTTTACCTACATAGTTGAACTGTAAAATAGGGGAGAACTTAAATTTGAACAAACCAACATCTATTAATGAAAGGGATGGTTTGACACAGCTTAGAATTAGTTGGAATCAAATGGTTTAACCAAAGTTAAAGAGAAAGAATTTTAATTTGGAAAACACAGTGCCTGTAATGGAAATGAGAAGTATATAAACTGAAGACAATAACAGAATCATGCATTAGAAGGGATAATGCAATAGAAAACATTAGAAGGAAGGTAGGTAGTGGCCTCACTGCTTTTAATTCCAATCCAAGAATGCCATCCATAATATGCCTGATACATCTGCTGGATTGTTAAGTGGTTCTTTGACTTCTGAAATTCTCAGTTGCCCAGGAGCTTCCTACTTTGCCTTTCAGTCCATTTTGTTAGTGGACAACTCTAGTTGCTAGAACATTTTCCTCTGACTACAACCAAATTCACCCACCTGGGCTACCTACCTAGTTCTGTGTTCTGACCGCAAACAAATTAAGCCTAAACTTTCTGCATTGTGACACCCCTTTGCAAATGCTTGAAGAAACTGGCTGGGGTCCTTCTGAGTTTCTCTTCTCAACTTAAATATCTGCCAATTTCAAATGATTTCTCATAGGAGTTTGTTTCTATAGTTTTCAGTATCCTGGACCTCAGTTTGTCAAAATCAACCATATTCCAATTTAAAAAACATGGGCCAACATGTCCAGCTGTGGTCTGAGCACTGCCAGAATGACATATGGATTCTATTCATCCAGCTCATGTTTATATTTCCTTTTGAAGGGTAGTTCTAACATGTTAGTGTTTATAAAGACAGTTTAGTACTTTCATTCCCAAAGTTTCTGAGCCTTGGATATACCTCTTCTGGGTTTGTTTGTTTTTTAATTCAGAAACATTTATGAACACGACGCTATTTCAGGCACAGTGTAGGGCCCTGGGGACAAAAGACGAATAGACTCCGGCTGGAAAATTTTATGATATTCTAGTGGTAGTGACAGACACATAAAAAATAATTACAGTATGATGTGTAATACATATGTGAACTCAATGCTCTAAGAACATAAGAAAGGAAATGAACTGTCTGAGGAAACTGGTACAGACTAATCATTCATACATTCATCCAACAAATAAATGTTTACCAAAACTTTCTATGTGCAAGGTACATAAATAGACATTCATTTGCTTGATTTACCAAAAATTTTCTATGTGCAAGGTACATAAATAGACATTCATTTGCTTTATTTTAAGTATAGTATCAGGTCTGTATTTTTTCTAGATTACCTATGAAAGTTTAATGAACACTTTGTGAACTACCTTGCTACATTTCCCTGATCTTTTAATCTTTCAATGAGAAGAGGTTGATACAGCAAATAACTATTGGTTTCTCATGATTACTGACTTCTTTTCAAAGCACTTAAAAACCACTTGTTTGAATTTATTCTGGAATTCGGACATCACAGATAAAATCCATGTTATAGTTTTGCATTTTCTAGAATATGCTTTTCCTTTCTTTGGAATTTGCCACTTCTTGCCTTTGTTGTAATTTTTCTAAGAGTAATACCAGTAGTTTTTCACTCCCATCTGTAGTTTTTTCAGGGTGCTCAATTATCATTCATCCTGGTGTGAAGATTTGACCTCAGAGTGGCTGGGTTATTCTCTTTTGCTTATACTAGACTTTTATTCCCTTGCACTCATGTTTGTCCTAATTTAAAATTAAGGCTCACTGAGAAGACAGACAGAAAATCCTCACGAGGAATTCAGTACTGTGACTGCGGTCCTGAATGAGGCCTTCCCCCAGCCCGTGAATATTCATGAGGACTAACCGCATTCTAGATGCCGGCTAAGAATGGATCTTAACATTCGTCTTTAGCTCAACAAACAGATTGTCCCTCAGTGCCCTTGACTTTGGTCCATTCTGGACTTCTAGCCTTCCTGACACAATGCCCAGATTTCTGCCACTTGGTGTTATTTCTTCAGTAAGCTTTTGTAGATCTGCTTCTGAAATTCTTCCTCAGAGAGGCCACTTTGCTGCCATATGAGTATTTTTCTATGTCTCTGTTTTTATTTCTCATTAGGATGATTTGGGACATGGGTTTAGAGTATTTTATTTTTAAGCTATATGCCCTTTAAAGTTTCTGGGAAAAGAAATGGTGCTCATCGTTTCTTTAAAATAGTAGTGAAGGATAAGAAAGGAATTTAGAGAAACTTTAGGAAAATTTTGGGGGAAAAGCAACACAAGGCTAATACGAAAAGACTAGGCCGTGGTCTGGGAACACTTGCTGAAGCTAGTCTATATATGACAAGGAGTTGTGAGTGACCTCCTAGCTGGGGACTCCCTATCTTAAATAGGCTTGATTTTTTTCCTCTTTTAGTGCTTAACTTATTTTTTGGGTGTAAATTATTATGAATGTGAAGCAAAGCACATGATATAAAACACAAATCATACAAAAACTCTGCAGTGAAAAGCCTCCCTCCCTTCTCTGTACCCCATCCATCCAGTTCCCACCTCCTTTACCCCTTTAGGTCAGCACAATTATTGGTTTACCTCTGCATATACAAGTAAATACAAATATGGTGATGAGACCTCCCTTTACACAAATGGTCGCATATTCTTAAAATGGTTTTGTAATTCACTTTTTACACTTCATAGATCTTGGAGATTTTTCCACATCAGTGTATAGAGAAGGTCTTTGCTATTCTTGAAGATATAATGTACTGGTATTTACTTACCTACTACCCCATTGATGGACATTTACAGCCGTACCTTGGCAGTATTGCAGGTTTACTTCCAGACCACCGCGATAAAGCAAATAGCACAATAAAGCAAGTCAAGTGAGTTTTTTTGGTTTCCCAGGACAAATACAAGTTACATTTACACTGTACTATTGTCTGGTAAGTGAGTGATAGCACTATGTCTAAAAAGCAAAGTATGTATCTTAACTAAAAATTACTTTATTGCTAAAAAATGGTAACAACATCTGAGCTTTCTGCAAATCATAACCACTGATCACATATCATCGTAACAAAAATCATAAGAAAGTTTGAAATATTTTGAGAATTACCAAAGCATGACACAGAGACCCAAAGTGAGCACATGCTGTTGAAAAAATGGTGCCGATAGACTTGCTTGGTGCAGGGTTGCCACAAGCCTACAACTTGTAAAAAACAAAGTGTAATAAAACAAGGTCAGCCTCTGTGTTGCTGACAACATGTTATGACAAACAGTGCTGCAGCGAATGACCTGGCATAGATATCATTCCAAATAGAGCCAGTATATCTGTAAAACCAGTATCTAGAAGTGTAATTGTGATTTGGATAGAAGTTGCCATATTAGCCTCCATTTGGATCTGTATCAATATATACTTCTGCTGGTAACACACGAGAGGACACATTTTCCCATAATCTCACCACCAGAATGTACTGGCAACTTCATTAATTATAACTTATTATAAACACATTTTACAAAGCACCCCCCCCCCCATCTTAAATTTCTCTGATGCCTACTGCTATGACATTTCTTCATACACTTTGTGGGAAACGCACCACTGCCTACCTCATTTTCCCTAATTTCAGAGCATCCATTCCCCTCCCCATGTTCTGGGTCTCTACCTCACCCCCTAGAACTATCAGGGCTTCGCTCCCCAATCATCTCTGGCTCTTCTGAGCCTTCTGCGTGTCACTTTCTAATCCCTCTTTTGTCCCCATGAGAATATTCCCACTCCCGTTATTAAAAATAAATAAATGAGAAAACCTTCCGTGGCCACATGTGGCCCTGTTCCAGTGGTTTTCAGGGTGTGCTCTGTAGGAGACCTTGAGGGCTCTCTGGTGTGAAGGGATCTGATCCAGAGTCTGTAGAGAAATGTTTTCTGATATACAGTAATGTATGGGATGTCTTCCTCCTTTCTTATAAATAATAAGCAAGTCACATCTGATCCTGTTCTGTCGTTTGTCGTGAATGAATCCCCAGCCTAGATCCCCAGCTCAGACGTCTTCACAATTCCAATCCTGTTTATCCAATTGCTTGCAAGACATATGTTCCCTCAGTCCTGAGGTCTCAAAGCCAACATGCTCTAAAGTGAACCCTGCTTCTTATCTACACGCATGCATCTCCTGACATGGCCTCTCAGCTGGTGCCATCACTATTCACCTACCACCCAAACTCAAAATCAGGTAGTCCTTGACTCGGTTCTCTCCTTACCCCCAAATCTGATCACTGTCTTTCAGTTACCCCCTAAATAGTCACCGACTCTGCACCCCCACTACTAGTGATCTAGTTCAGGCCCTCATCATTTCTTACCTGAGATCCCTGACTCTAGCTTTGTCCCCCTTAATCCATCATTTCCTCCTGTGTTCCCTGGTGGGAAAATCTTACTTTCCTAAAATCCTCACATATATCTGCCAGAGAGTGCAAAAAACTTAAACTGCCCAGCTGTTGGCAAAGGGCCGCTCAGGGTCTGCTCCTCCACCTCTCCATTCTCCTCTTTTGCCATTTCTTGCGCTTGATTTTTATTCCAGCAACTCCAGTTGCTTTCAGTGCCCTCCATTCTCCGTGCCTTGTGTCCTCGCAGTGTCTGTGAGAGCCTTCACTTACTGAAACACATAACAACATGCCAAGCCCTGAGCTATGGGCGTAGCAGGTGTTACCCCACAGGACTGCCTCCTCTGCCCTCACTCCCTTCACAAGCTAGCGCCTGGTCATGCCTCCAGGGGAAGCTCATGTGTCACCCTCGCCAGGGAGGGTTTATTAAATCCAGCACATAGGATGAGATGGGGACTCCTCCCTCTGCTCCCTGTGGCTCCCTGTGGCTTCCTCTGTCACTATCCTTGCCATAGTACCCAGGCCACGCATGTAATTTATGAATTTTTAAAGCCACCATATAAAAGAAAAACAGGCAAACTGAATTTAATAATATTTTCTGTCTGACTCAAGATGTCCAGTATATTGCCATTTTAACATGTAATCAATATAAAAATTATTATTGAGATAATTTACGTTCTTTTTTGTGCTCAGTCTTTGAAATCTGACGCATGTTTCACACACACAGCCCATCTCAAGTGCTCAGTGGCCTCAGGGGACCAGCAGCTGCCATACTGGAGAGCACAGGTCTAGACTGTGACCCAGTGAGGACAGCAGCCATGTCTCGTGTCCCTGGCACAACGCCCAGTACCTGCCCTGCTGGAGGTACGTAATAAATGTGGAAACAGAAGAGTGGAGACGTGCAGTGTGCACATCACCGTGCATATGTAACAAGGATCACCTTTACTAAGGTGTTTTTCTCTTCTACGTTTCCTCATGTCCATCCTTTCCCTATCCTGCAAGGGGTGTGTTCATTTCTAGAGGGACAGTTTGTTGCAGTAGAAACGCAGAGTTGAAAGAAGGAATTGATACTTACCTTTCTGATGTCCAAAGCCAGGCTCACTCGCTCTTTTTTTTTTTTTAAGAAAGACAAGGGAATTTTGGATTGTTTTTAGTTCCCATTGACATATCAAAATTTAGATCTTACAGACTATTGGATGCTAAAATCTGCTTATAATTCAACATATCCAAGAAAGCCCTTGATACCTACCTAACCCCAGGGAAAATAAAAGGAATTCTGTACATAGAGTACATAACTCTTCATATAATTTAGGATATAATAAGAAATTAACAAAAAAAATCATTGTGCAAGGTGAGCAAATGATTTTAATGAAACAGACCCGGTTATGTAGTGTTTAGATAAAAGATATGGTGCTGCAGGATAAAGAACACAGATCATAATTTTAAAAAATAATAAACTTAAGAGTAAGGGAATGCACAAATCATATTCCAGGTTTTTGCCCATCTGCACAAGATGCTCTTTACCATGTGGATTCTTTCTCCACCTTTGACCTCATTGAAAACGTCCTAACACTCTGAAAAAATGTCCTAAGATAACAAACACAGGAGAATACTAGGGAGGAAGAGCAGGGTTCAGCAGTTACTGAGTGGAGACAAAGAGCTGATTTGTTGATCTTTAGTTACTAGAAAAGATCACTGAGGCCAGGTGGGATGCACATGGTAAGAGAGGGCACTTGAACCAACAGGTGCTGAAGTCAGAGAATGCCTACAAATCTATTCTGGGCTATGTTCCCAAGGCTGACTCAGAGGTTACCTGCCCTGCCAGGGACCCCTTATCTATCTCCTTCAGAAGGGAACAGTTTCTCCACAACTGTATGAGATGTCTTTGAAACCTCCAAGTCTGACTTTTTTTACATGCTTAACTGGTACAGTGCTAAGTTTTGAATATTCAATCAAGCAAGTAATTTGGTTTTTTACTGTTTTCAGACTTCATAGAAAGGACCTATCCTGTGTTGTTAAACACAAACACTGCAGTAAAACTCCAGGGACTCAACCGTTGGATCACTTTTCTGCCAGTTAAAAAATTATTATAATCAATGAATCTAATATAATGTTGTATATAAACTGTATTTCAATAAAAAGTTTTTAAATCTCTGCAGATGTTTTAGTTATATAGAAACATCCCATTTATTGATGTAAAACTATACCTTGCAGTAATTAAACTAGTATTCCTTTAAATATAAAGCAGTTAAGTTTTATAAGTGGTTTATTTGCCGTGTTCTAATACATATAACAAATAGTTTAAACAGTGATTATAACAAAAACAACAAAAGTTATTATACATCTACCTCTCGGACTTCTGTGTCAACCAGAGATTTAAAACTGAAAATCCCTTGGATTTTTCCAGAAGATGACATCATGAAGGTGACGGCTTTTCAAGGCCTTTGGGCCAAGTAGCAGGCTGCTAGATTAAATGAGTAATTTTTGAGGGTAGAATAAAATCAGTATTCCCCAAAACTGTCCTAATGGTCCCACAGAAAGAGAGACCTCACAGGCATTTCAGTGTACCTACAACTAAGAAATTGATGACAGCTTTTAGATTCAGGCTGATGGTTCCTGGGGAAAAATGCAAATTCAAGGTGAATTAGATATAATATGAGATGCTGTCTGTGAAATAAGAAACTGAACTCCTTATTTAAATTCTTGGTTTTCCCTTAACCTTCTAATCAGAAATGTAAAAAAAGTGATGCTTGGTATTGCATTCTGGAATAAACTACTGAGGCTCCTTTTGCCTTTCCAAATAATCTTATTATTTTGGATTTATGGAATGTGCAAAACAGGCCGAGGACTACATCGTTCACTCTGCACCCCAGGCCTTTAACAGTATGGCAGCTTCTGATGCACACAGACCTGCCCTTTGCACATGCTCAGTACCTACCGTGTGGTAACTTGGGAACACCGTCTTCCCCAACGTGGACTCTTTCCTCTTATGAAGCTTCCATTATCTCACTTAAAACTGATGTTCTTCATATTCTCTCCCTATCAAAATGCACTCAATAAATGACCTGAAACTTTAACATAAAACTAGTAGACCAAAACTTCATCAGAGGCTTGAACAGTTGATGCTTCCATCTATGTATGTGCGTCTGTTTCTAATATGACAGTGAGTCTTGCGGTCTGTCCTTTTCATGGGACAAGGAGGATGAATTCACTCAGGAGGAAAGGTCAAGGTTTATCAAGAACCAGTGGCTTCTGTTTCTGAGAACTAAAAAGAGGGTGTTTTAGGAGGGGTGGGGGTCCTGAAGGCTAGACCATCTTCCTGATGAGTTGTCAAAAAGGAATAGAACTAATTTGGGCTTTGAGTAGAGGGTAGGGTGAGAATAAATGGAAAGCGGGGCTGCTGATTCCTTCGGGCAGGAAAGGGACAGAGTTGCAGGTTCTGGGAAAGGTGGATGCCCAAGTGGGCTTGAATCCGTCCTGGGAGGCAGGGCCGCAGAGGGAATGGGGCCCCCTGAGAGACAGGCTCTGGAGCTTTGACCTTGGGAGTCTGACCCAGGTGAATCCGATCAGGCAAAGGCGGGTAGAGTTCCTGAAGGGAACGTCTCTTCGGAATTCCCCACCAGTCAAGGCAGAAGGGGGAGCAGGTGAGACTTCACTTCTGCACGAGGAGCAACGTCAGGCAGCGAGGTGGCCCGGAGCCCCACAGGGCGAGTCGGGCTGTGCTGGGAACGGACGTGCGAATCGTGCACTCCTAAAGGTTTATTTTAGGTGTGCGCATTTCACTTCTCTTAAAAAAAAAGAGTTGGTGGTGAGGACTTCATCTTTCCCAGGAACGAGAAGTCTGGCAAACCTCTTGCTGGAGCCGTCAAAGCCTCTGGGGTTCCTCAAATGCCCCGAGGAAGAGGGGGGACGCCAGAGACCAGTGAGTAACAGTGGGAGTGAGAGCGGGCGCTGACTCTGCTCTAACTGGAGAAGATAAAGAAGTGGGATGTGCCCTGACCCTCAAGTGTTATGGAACAATACCGACCTGTTATCCCATAAACAATGTTGCTGGCTGTCCACCACCCACAGAAATACAAACTCTAAAACTGTTCTGGTGGTGTCCTGGGCTCTCTACATGAAGCTCCAGGCTCCTCCTTGGGGTCTCAGTTTTGCCGTCTTCCAGCCACCCTGGTTCCATCGGCATTCCCTGGCCGGATTTCTGCTTGGATGTCTCTCTGCCTTTATTCCTGTGGTGCTAATGGGCAGGTGCCAGTTTGGGATTTCTAGTGGATTCCACGAGTGGGGAAGAGCCCTTGAACAGCAGGCCTACTATCCATCTCTCTCCTTCCTATCTCCCCACTTCTTGGGGGTCTGAACAAATCTCCCCACTTCTCCTTTTCCCTCTACCCCCTAACCTAGTGTGTTCCTGCACCACACAAATATTTGATCGCTCAGTAAAAAAAAAAAATCTCATTTTGCATCTTACCGAACAATCACTTTGGCGTTTCTTGGCCTAATATGGTCACTTTCATTCATTGACCAAATATTCAACAAATATACCAGGCACTGCACTTAGTCCTAGGAATCCAAAGTGATTAGGTCACAGACCCAAAAAAAAGCTCTGTGATTTTGAAAGAAACTCAGAGCACCAGTGTCCCAAGGAGGAGCCTTCAACTATAAAAGTTATTTGACTTTGTGTTTGTGTCTATACACCTGTTCGGAAGGGTTCCAAAGTACAAGTGACTTAAAGAGGTGAAGGCTTATTTTTGTTTATCTCACTGACCCAATGTTTGTTTGCTTAAAATGTTGAATAATTCAAAATCATTCCTCGTCAGCCATTGTGTCTTGTCAGCCATTATGCCTTTTTAATAAGTACAGTAGCTGAAAGGCCAAACATACTCTGAAGGAGGATCAAAGACCCCTTTTCTAGTCCACTGCATCTTTGATCATGACGAACGTAAAGCCTAAAAGAGCATGTCATGGGAGAGATTATTTGGCTAAAAAAGCACATTAACAGTCTATGGCTCAAAACTTGAGGAAAGCTGGACATAGGCATGTGAACATGATATCTTTTTTCCTCTTCCAATGTAGGTGCCAAAGGAGGGAAAACAATACATTGGACTGTATTTCCCCCAAGAGATTAAGACTGAATGGGCGAGGTAAGGGTGTCCCAAGGACAGAGACATGGCCTGAATAGATGCTGACCATGTCTCAGTATCTCCTGTTATATATAAGTATTCTTCTCTTGGCTGGAGTATTTTAGTATAATTTATTTTGAAAAACAGAGGCATAGTAAAATGCATCAATTTAAATTCTAAATTTCTGTGATGTGTTAATTCATTCCCCATGGGTTTGCTCTTTTCTATAGAGGTGTTTAATACGCTTGTCACAAGAAGGAAATACTTTCTTTTAGGTTCATTACCTGGACAATGGTAAACAGAGGATGTGGAAACTTACCTGACATGATAAAGTACATTCTGGAATGTAAATTACTCTCTCTCCATGGCATTCTGTTTGTGACTTAACTATTGCCTATTTATACTGATTTTCCCAGCCCTTAGGGTCTGTGGGGAAGAGTGTTTTAATTTCAGACTTAGCTCTTACCACCCCCCCCCCCCAAAATTGACACATACTATATAGTCTTTGGCTAAAAGTTTTTACCTTGACTTTTCTGCATCTGGGTTGTTTTATGCACTAATTGTTCTGCCGTTACTTTTGGGATATTTGGAACATTATTGGTTATAATAAATAGGTCCATGCCTGTACTGGAACATGCCTTAATTATAGACTATAACAGTAGGAATAACATCTTCTCTTTGACAGCACACTGCTCATTCATATGTGTTGCCTTATTTAATTATCAGACTAAGCCTAGGAATGAGATAATACTACTGTTCCCAACTGACAAAGGAAAAAAACTGAAACTCTGAGAGGTGATTCATTTACTAAGAAACATAAATGGCAGAGCTGAGTTCAAACCAAATTCTTTTGACTCCAAATCTAGCATTGATTCTTTTTCATTAAAAATGATTAGTTTTTCTGGTTTTGTGAAGCAATATAGCTCTAGAGTCAGAAGACCTGAGTTTGAATACCAGTCCTACTAATTACTAAACATGTGGCCTGGACAAAGTACTTGGCGTCTCAAACCCTCATGTCCTGAGGCTATAACATCCAGATGAGGACCGACCTACTTCCTGGGACTGTGAAGATTAAATCGGTTCCTGCTTGGATAGCTCAGGCATGCAGTAATCATTCAGTAAATGTTAGTTATTTCTATTATTATTCTCAGAATAATTCTTAAGGAAACTTTTAGAGTTGATAGGATATTTCCACTTCTTTTACCTTTCTGTTTGTCCTATTTTCAACCTCTTGTTTCTCTTACCACTAGTACTCTTTGGTAAAGGTGTCTAACCTTGTGTGGGCCCCCAAAACACAGTACTTCCATTGGGTCCTTCTCTTACCACACCTAGAAATGATTTTTAATTCCACTTATACCACACAGAGAGTCAGTCCTCTTTTTCCATTTCTTTCACAGCATGAATTTCCCCTGCTTATAATTCAAGTTAACTGACACACACAGCTGGGGAAATTCTCAAGCAATAAGTCAAAAATGTCAGTCCTGTTCTTCTGAAACTATAATTAAATGTATGTTAGAATTTGTTCTTCTAGTCTTCTTGTCCCTTCATCTCTTTCACATTTTCTGTCTCTTCTGTCTGTGTTATATTCTGGAAAATTTCTTCAGATACCTTTTCCAGTTTACCAATTCTTTCTTCCAACTATGTTAAATCTGTCCAGGTCTAACTTCAATTACTCTATTCTTTGTTTCTAGGAGTTTGTTTCTTTGCCTAACTATTATTTGGGTATCCTTTAATATTTCTGGTTCCCTGCACATATTTTCAAACTTGTCTTTTATTTATTTAATCATAGTAAATATAGCTATTTATATTTATATTTTGGAGTCAGTATCTACTAATTTCATCATCTGAAATCCTTGGTGGTCTATTTCTGCTATCTGTTGTTTCTGCTAATTGTGCCTTACAATGCCTCATTTCCTTGTGTATTAAAGTTAGCTAGTTTTTTTACTGTGAACTACTTATTTTCTTTGGAATTTTCTGTGTCACAGTTCTTTGAACCCACAACAAAGATGCTTTCCTTCAGAGAGGTGTGGCTTGTTTCTATCAGGACACTGCCTGGGGGCACTACCAGTCACTCAGAATCAAATTTTTGGCCTGAAGTACCACTTACATACTGTGAATCTGAGCTCCAAACTAACATGCGTACCAGATTGTGAGTCCAGATTTTCAGCAATGATTCTTTTCTTCTCTGCTTAGTACCTGGATTTTAAATCACACTATTTTTTTTTTTTTTGGCATTCACCTGTGAGTATAGGAGCAGACGTCATTTTCCCTTCTCACACACTGAGCATGTAGCCCTTTGCAGTCCCAACTTTATGTCAGAGAGAAGCTCCTATGAGACTACTCCACGTAAGGAATGATCTCTAGGCTCCTTACCTGAGCCCTGCATGGTCATGAAAATCAGAGCTGAAGTTCATGCACTTGAGAAGGTTCCCCCAGAGAAAGAAAGTCAGCTGGGGTGCCCCAATGAACCCCGAGTTCCTTCACTTAGGTGTTAGGTCCAAGAATTTAACATTTTATCCAGAATGTTTAAGTTGTTTCTAGCAGGAGGGTCAGTCCCTATGCTCCATATTACCCAAAGTACAAGTCCTTCCCCATATTTTTTACCAATTCCATTTTTTGTTTCAAATTTGATACAAATTTGGTAAAATTGGAAACTTACAGAAAAAAATGTTGATCCATAAAAATCAGGAAGATACAGTTAAATAATAAACCAAGTTATCCATTTTGGAGGATATGCTGTCTCTGCACCTGAACCAACCCTACAATGACTGTACAATCACTGCCCGACAGGGGTGGTAGCCACACTGACCCTCCCTCAGAGGGCAGCTCCAGACTGATTCCGGGCAAGCTCGCATTGTTCAAGCCCCTGTCACTCCATTCGGAAGGTAGGGCTCTCAGTCTCTGGCTTGGTAGTGTCCAGAACTGCTGAGTATCAGACTGAACGTTGTCTGCACCAGAAAGCAGGCAGACAGTGCGTAGGGATGGCAGAGGGTGGGCGGTGTTTGGGGAGGGTTATGCAGACTCTGGGAATGCCATGGAGCAGTATTGCAGAGAAGTTCAAAGTTCAAAGGGTTAAACCTGCCAGCAGGTGTTCTCCTGAGAGCAACAAGAAAGAGATCTGGGCTAATTAAAAGCTTCTCTTCAGTAACCTGGGCTCTTCACCCCAACCTTACTGCCTCTAACCACAGACGACTCCCTTCTGGATGCACGTTAGCCACTCAGCCCTCTGCTCTTCCTCTGCCCTCCTTCTCTGGCCTGACACCATTTATCAAACAGAAAAATCTCTCTCTATAACCAGGTTTCCAAGACTTTCTCTGTGGAGCAGTTTTCAGTCTTTTGAGCTAGACTAAGACATGTGGAGCTGGGGGTGAAGCCAGTAGTTTCAGGTTTTCTCTAATTTCCTGGACCAGTTAAATATTGAGATAGTAAAAATTACCTACAAAAAGCTTATTCACATTTTAGTTTTCTAAGTAAGGATATATTTTTTAAAGTGGCTGCAAACTAGTTTCTACTCTTGTATCAGTTTGCTGCGTAAGTAACCCTCTCAGAGGAGGAGTTGCAAAGTCACATTGCAAAGGGCCGAATAAACAAGGAAGAATGTCTGGCCATCCCGGCTGCCATCTACTTACAGGTATCATTTCGTAGGAAAAGAGCATCTTACCAAAAAAAAAAGTTAGAATAAAGGGTCCTCAAATATGAAATATTTAGGTTTATGAAAAAAACCCTCATGCTACTGCCCTTTTTCATCATTATTGTTGATAGTACCATGGACTTTAGCATTATTCTAGAGGACAGGGTTTGGAACTATGATATTCGGAAACTGAATCTGGCAGCCTTATCTAGGATTAGAGAAAAGGGTGCAGAGAGTAGAGGTGGGGAAGCCAGATAAGAATCCAGATAAAGGATAATGAGAGAGCTCGAAGGAGGTGAGTGGCCACTAAATACTGAGGAAACAAGAAAAGTGGTGATAGCTCAGAGTAGGATTTAGCACCAGGATAGGATGGCATGTGAGTGTGTGTAAGAGAGAAAGAGAGAGAGAGAAGATGGAGTTCTAATTCTGAGGCTTGCAGAAATCCAAAAATCTGCTAATCATCCACATTAGCTTTCTATTATGTGACAAATTACTACTAACTTAGCAGTTGCAAGCATTACCTATTTGCTATCTCAGTTTCTTTGGGTGTGGAGTCAAAGCTGGATCTCTCTCTGCCCAAGGTCTTATAGGCAAAAACCAAGGTTTTGGCTGAGCTCTTACCTGGAGGCTGTAGGAGGAATCCATTTTCAGGCTCCTTCAGGTCGCTGGGGCAGAATCAGGTCCTTGCAATTCCCCTTCTTCTTGTCAGCCATGAGCTGGGGCCGTCCTCGGCAACTCATAGCTGCCTACATTCCTTCCTGGGTAGTTCCTTCCATCTTCAAACCGGCAGTGGTCCCCGGAAGCCCCTTGTGCTGCCAATTATCTGCTCTCCTACCACCAGCCTGAGAACACCCTCTGCTTCACAGGGCTCTTGTGACCAGCTCAGGCCCACATGGATAATCTCTCTGTGTTAACAGGATCTTCGCCATATTGCATAATATTACATATCATGATCCTGGGAGTAAAATCCCATCAGACTGATGGGTTCTGAGGATTAAAGTAGGACACCTTTGGGGGGTGGGTTTAGAAATTCCGCCTACCACATCTTCTCCAAGATTAGAAAGTGACCAAAACTAAGGAGATCTTTCGTGAAAATATAATTTTACTGTGAAATCATCACGTCACAGGATTACTGCTAGACACATGCCTATGAAAATGCGCTGTAACTATGAAGAGTTGGAGTGAGCACAGATTCACAGATTCAGACTGTTAAATTCACATCCACTCCTCCCAAGCTGGGTGAGCTTCAGCAGCGCTCTCCTCTTCGGGGTTTTATCACCTGCTGCCACTAGGTGGCACTCACACAGCCGGGGAGAAGATAAGCTCTCTGGGGCTGTTCTGTGTTGCCAGGCGCTGATTTGGGTGGAGCCCTGTGCAAGCCCTGTGCCCTGGGTTCCAGAATGCGTCGCTCCTCACCCCGGGGGGATTCGGAAGCCTGGTGCTATCTGGAGGGATCCAGGTCTTCCGCAGGGTGAGCTGCACAGTTACTTTGGGAAGGAGCTTATCGTGGGCGCAGCTGGGGGTCAGGGGTGGGGTGAGGAGAGGGGTCTGGGATACCTTTGTCATGCTTGGCACCTCCCTCACCAAATCCTGTGGCCCAGTTCACTGGGCAGGACAGGGAAGTGTTGTCTTGCCTGGCCAGCCTCAGCAGTGTGGTTTGGGACCACTGAGACAGGAGTGGGGATAAGGGCCAAAGTGAAAATCAAAATGCTGATGTTCACATCCCGGGTATAATGGTGGAATTCCTTGTTGCAAAGGCCCGTGTGAGTTTGGCTTTCAGGACCAAGACCATGTTCACTGGGTCAAACAGATGAACTTCAGACACCTTGCAGCCCCTAGATTTCCATCCGGACCTGGCACAAGGGGTCAGAGCTACTGCAGGAGATTTGAGGCCAGGCCAACTGTAGGTGGCTAGTAGAATATAACTGACTTGCTCTGAAGAGCTGTTTCCTGCAGGATGTATGTAGGATGCAGGCTTGGAAAGAGACAGTATCTCTAAATGTCTGCTTCTTATCTGTCGTGGTGAAGTGAGCTACAGTGTGGGGGAATGTGTGTTCACATGGGCTTCTTTAGCACTAGACCCTGGCAAACTTCTGCAGAAGTAACTACATGTATCTTCATAAACCAAGGCCGCTAGGCAAAGTACAGACTTCACAATTTTAAAAAGTGTATTTTATTAATTCATATAATCTCTGTACTGATGTTCGAAAAACTTAATGATATATGGAATGTTTTAGTGTTTTTTTAAAAATACAGAAAAATATAAAAGGTGAATTATAAGTGAGGTGATTTCTGTTTTTTGGACCATTTATTATGAGAACGTTAGTCTTGAGAATTATTCCCAGAAGCTGGACTCTGCAACCTTTTATGAGTTTCTCAAAAAGACTTTAGAATATGAAGAAATAATAGGAAAAGCAGTTAGTTTTGTGTTTTTAAAAACATTTACCCAAGCAGATAACGCAATAACTAAATCAAATAGTCAAGGGCTGCAGGAGATGAAAAGAAGGGACAGGCCGGCCCCAGCAATCTAAGGGGAGGCCAGGATCTGGGGCCACCTCGTGGGCCCAAGGCCCTAAGCTTGGCTGACTTGTTCTCTGGTAGGGACCTGTTTCTCAGGCAAGGACCTATTTTTCTTTGCCTGTGAGTCTCAGCTTCTATCAGGAAGATATAGTCATGAAGTGTATAGACCCTGTGATCTGTAGAGATGCCCACACGTTTTTGAACATCATCTATAATCCTGTGTCAGCCCTGCCGTGACAGTCCTGAGTCTGTTTATTTTTTATATTGGAAGTATATTTAGTGATCGGAGAGCTTTTCCAGTGCGGGTTCCCCAATTCTGTGAAAGTAGAGCGTGCCTATGAAACCTTCCGTGAGCTGAAATGGCATAAAGTGAAGGAAGTAATCACTGTTAGTTTACATGGAAATTGTTTTATGCTTTCTCAGGCGCCCAAAATAACCTCTCTTGGGCTTTTCTGATACCTTAGGACACATCTTGGTAACAGATGCACAGAGTAAATTGAGATAAAGCAGAGGCGCTCACAGACACAGTGCAGAGCTCTGGGGGCCTGACGCTGAGATGTTGACGGTGGTTCCCAGGGAGGGAGCTTGGCGCCGTCACTGTCCCCTCAGGAGGGTGGGGTGGGGTGGGGTGCCTGCTGCCTCTGTGACAGATGGCTGGAAAACAAGCACCGAAATGTTATTTTTGCTTTGGCCTCTTTTGCTAAAAGCGAAAATTCCTTTTGGATTTCTTTCGGTTAGCAAAAACAGGTACTAATGTAGGTCTTCCGTGAAAGTGAAGTGGGTAACGCGAACTTTTGAAAAGCGGGGCATTACCTGTATGTGCAAAAGGATAAATAGCGACGTGTGGCATTTTCGAGTTTGGACGGTGCATTAATTCAATCCTTGTAATAACTCTTTGAGATAGATACGATTATTAGTATCTCCCTATATAGAACAACTGAGGCATGGGAGGATTTAGTAATTGTCCCAGTCCCTTGGCTAGGATGTGCCAAAGCACGATTCAAAACGAGGCCTAGGACTCCAGACCCTGTACTCTGGGGCGTCACACCACCGCCGTCAGGAAGCGTGTGCTCGTCGGGGGCTGTGCCTGGAGCTTGTCCTGGCCCCGTGGACAGTACGGTGGAGCATGTCACAGGCTAGCAGTGCTAAAGGGAAGACACCAGCCCTTCAGATATATGAAACGGCCCTTTCACCTTTGCGTCTCTTTCTGCCCATTTCAGAGGAGGAACTGGTTTTTCCGAGCCCATTTCCTAATTTGCAGATGGATTTCATTTTTCTCTGCTTTAAACCTCTAGGGATATGAATCTCGCACAAGATAATGTATAGCTCATTAAACAGTCATGTATTATCTCATATAAGGGGTTATTGTAATTACCTCTTATAATTCAGCTTTAATAAATAGATGAGGCCTAAATTATATTTTTCCTTGAAACTTTCATGCCATTTTCTGATCATTACTTTTAGATTCTTTTGGACACGTCTAGGTTGTATTTTGCTTCCCGACAGATATTTTGTGAGTTTTGCATTTCTCTGAGGAGAGGGGGGAAGTGCTACATTGAAAAACAATCCTAGAGCCCTTGCTTGCTTGCCTCTAAGATAGCATTTAATTGAGAATCTCTACTCCCAAGGCTGTGTTGACATCCTCATTCAAATACAGGAGTATTTGGAGATAAATTCTTAATCATGTAGAATAAATTCTTTTAAGAGCAGAAGCCAGGGGAAAGTATGCTTCTGGGCCTTAATAATTACCTTATGTGTACATGACAGAAGCCCTCCCCTGTCCGTTACTTTTTCTCCCAGAATATTCTAGAATGTGAGTTACATGGTTGAGTTGTAAGAACCCTGTAAGGACACAGTGAATTAAATCTCCTGGCCTTAACATGAGCGAGTGACACAGCAGGGCCAGGACGGAGTGGCCTAGTTGCATAGATTAAACTCGCTGAGTGACTCTGGCAGCAGCAGGAAGAGCCTCGTGTCACTTCAGAAATGGACGACACACACCAGGATGCCCTCAACCTGGGAAGCAGCCCACATCCGTGCAGTAAAAAGATTTTTTAAAAAGACAGGGTGGATCACCTTTCTTAAACGCAGTCGGGCCTTCAAAAAAAATTTTTTTAAGGAAAAATAATTATTTATCTCTCAAAAAGGAGATATCATCTTCTACTCCAGAAAGTCAGGATTAGACTTGTGTCCAGAGTGCATGTTTAGGTGGCGATACACTAAAGAGCCACTGTTGTGAATTAGCATTTTCCTTTTCTCCCAGTAAAAGTAACTTTTGAGCTGTGACTTCTGTCCAAATGATTAATTTGTCAGATGTTGTAGCCTAACTTATGCAATTTTACTGAGCCCTATTGGAGTGCCATGAGCTTCAGTGTGCTCCAATTCCTCTTAAACTTTCCTATGCGAACATCACACATTAATCTAAAATTCCAAAATCATGGACCTCAAAATAATCAACACGCCAATCACTTATTTAAAACAAAGAATTCCCTTCCTCAAACACTTCGGGTATTATTTGTACTTACTGTAAAACGGCTTGTAAACTGCAGAACTCCCCCAAATGAATTACATTCTAGTTTTTACCAAATACATATAAATTGTGGAGGGCTGGGTGTGAGACCACTGGAAGTGAGAACACCGGAGCCGGAAGTGAGGACACCGGAACCGGAAGCGAGAGCACCAGATATGAGATCCGCCCAACGTGACTTCATTATGAGCCTGTGTATATAAGCTGTGCTCAGAAATATAATTGTGTCACTGCTCCACCACCCGCAGTCAGTGAACCTTAATTCCAACTTTGGTTTCTGTGTCTTCCTTGTATCTATTTCTGTGTTTTTCTTAATCTCCCACCCACTCCTCTCAGGTTCAGCTGGCCTGCGGACCTGGTTTCCCAATAAATAAGACTTTAATAGCCTTCATGTGAATAGTCCCCATGTCGCCCTTCCTTCTCAATGAGTCCGTCCTTTTACTGTTGACTGCCTTGTTCTTTCTCTGTCCCCGTGTTTCAGCCTGCATCACCTTTCTAGTTGAACCATCTGCCTGGTGGCCCACCTGACCCCTGGAAATTACATGAAACTTCTCTATCACATTCAGTGTATTTGGTGTCGGGCTATTCCTAGTGTGCAAGAGACTGCATACAGTACTTGCATGCTTGATCATGTTGCAAGTATTTGAGGGCAAGGTTTATTTTACACCACTTTAGGTTCCCATTTTTAAAATGTCTGGGTGGTATAAATTATTACATGTTCTGACTTTCTGATTCCTCTCTTGATTGAATTTTTTCATTCCTCTCAGGCTGACTGTAACGTTTCCTAAGTTTTCTCTCTTCATCTACGTCTGCCTTTCTTCGCTCTTCCCAAACCCAAATATGTGTGCTTTTCAGTCACTTGAACATTGTAATGCTCAGTATTTCTGTGCTGATGTGAAAGGCCTAAAACCGTGACACGAGGACTCAGATTCTTCAGTGGAATGGAAGTAGCAGGTTACCCTGTCCCCCTTTACCTTACTCTTTTGTATTCAAGGACAGGCTATTTTAAAAAATATCTGTAAGGTCTCTGGTGAGTTTTTTAAAAATGGAATTGCTGTGATTGAAAGCATAAGGCTCATCTGCTAGAGCAGCTCCTGCACCAGAAGAACCTGTAGAACAACAGGAAAACTTCATACGGTTCTTGGGCGTTTCACTCTGTTCTTTGAATGTTGGCTTCTTGGAAAATCCCTGGGCAGCCACAGGCACAGCCAGAATTCACCATCTGCCACTGCTCTTGAGGGTATAAGAAGATGATAATTTTTAGTATTATTAATTATTCATCATTAAACACTTATTAAGATGACACCGTCTTCTGTTGAAGTTTATGCTTTAAGTTAAACAGATATAAGAAATAGGAATGTCTATCTCCTTAAAAAAAAACTGAAAAGAGCTGGCTTTAAGAAAACAATGTATAGTAAACTATTTCTTCTCTTGCCTTAGGAGGTACATTGGGTGGGTAGTACATTCAGGTGAAAGAAATGCCAAATGTAAGTGTATGGTCCTGAAAGTTTGACTAGAATCTGTATGTGAAGATAGATGTTTAAATGTAGACCTTTGCTATGATGAGTACCTATATTTCTGTCATCAATAGTACCGACTAATAAAATCAGACTGAAAAAGGACCTTGAAGTGTCCTATCCATGTGCCCTCTGCAAGAAGTTTCTCAATAATATTCTCATGGAGGGTGGGTGTCTGGCTTCTGTTCAGATACTTCCAAAGCCAGGAAATGCATTGACTCCACATATTTATTGGTCACCTGTTATGTGTCTGTCTTCATGGAGCTTACCTCTAGCCAAAGGAGTCAGCCAATAAACAATAAATTCACTAAATTAATAAATCATATATTAAAGGGCTCACTCATTCCATTGTGAGGTGTCTTTTTGTCAGAAAGTTTTCCTTCTTTTTTCTTCTATATAATGATTGTTAGGTATCTGAAGGAAGTGTTCATTGCTCTCTTGGTTTACCATTGCCGAATTACACATTTAGTTGGTTAAGCAGTTACTTACATGTATTAGTTTGCTGGGCCGCCATAACAAAATGCCTCAGACTGGACAGGGCAACAGCAGAAGTTTGCTCAGAGTTCTGGAGGCTGGAGTCCAAGAGCAAGGTGTCGGCCTTTAAGGCCTCTTTTCCGGGCTTGCATATGGCTGTCTTCTCCCTGGGTCTTCACTTGACCTTTTCTCTGTATGTTTCTATATCTTAATCTCCTCTTCTTTTAAGGACACCAGTCATATTTGATAGGGTGCTAGTGACCTCATTTTACCTTAATTACCCCCTTAAAGACCTTACTCCAAATGCAGAAGCATTCTGAGGTATTTAGAGTTAGGACTTCTGCGTTAGAATGGGGGTGCCGGGAGACATCAGCCCATTACAATGTTCTCAAATTGGAACATTCAGAAGCAGGCAGATTACCCCCCAGGAAGAATCAGCCAGGAGGGTCACATCCCACATTCTAGACATTTGGAACCCCTAGATTACCTTTGATAGCTCCAGCATTACTGGCTGATAGGGACCTTGCAGTCAGGGACAAAAGCACTTGGTTTTAAGTCCACATCTGCCTCCATCCTTTGCATGGATTATCACTCATTCAGTTATTCATTCAGTAAATATGTCCCAAGTACCCCCTACACTGCAGGCACTGCACGGACACAGGCTGTGTGGCAGGGAACCACATGGACATTGTCCTGGTCTTCTTTGGAGTTCCAAGGATAGCAGTGAAGGCTTTCAACAAGTAAGTCAACAAAGAAATATATAATTATAAATTTCTATGTCCCGTGAAATGAGAGAGGCGCCTTACTTTTATTAATACACTTTTGGGTGGCCAAAAGTACAGAGTTTGGCATTTATCCTGAAAGAAAATAGTGTATTTTGGATTTGGTGCAAAATCTACCCTGCTCCGGTCATTTATAAGAGAGATCTTGGCTGTCATTTATTAGGTACTGTGCAGCTCCCCCACTCCCCAGCCTTCATTTCTTTAATATGATACTTCTGGCTTCATCCAAATCATTAATCAAAACATCAACAGCCATTAGCTACACATAGCTGAAGGTCTAGCCATCATACATAAAGCAGGAATCTAATCAGAAATGTTAACAAGAATCAAGCTGCCCACTGTTCAGTTTTCTGTATCACTGGTCTGAGCCTTAAATATCCCTCTGGTTGTGCCACATTTATCACAAACGGTCTTTCAAGTTGTCTGTCTGGTGATTCTTTAAAGGTCAAGTCCATTTAAAGTGTTTCATTCACAATGTGGTGAAATGAAAGTTGTTTTCAGTCTAACCAGAAAGAACACCAGTTTCAAAACAATGTGTTTTATAGTGCCAAAGCTCAGAGGTGATATGCGGCAACTGCTTTTAAATGGATCTGACCTGCCATGCAGTCCCTCTCCGGAAACCCAAGGCAGCATGGCTCCAAGTCCAGAACTTGCCCAGTCCAGCCCGTCGGTGCTGTCTTCTTACCTTGGGCATCCTTGGCTTTAATCACCAGTTTTGTACTTGTTACCTGGGTTCAACCTGGTTTTCCCCACAGACAGTCCTTGTGTTTTTCCTTGGCTATCACACCCAATATTTGGGTATAGGATACCCCAGATCTCTCAGGTAGTCCACTGAGCTGACTCTCTTTCTGGTTGAGGTAGGTGGAGTTCAAAATTCAGAGAACTGGGGATTGAGTAATTCATCCGGCAGGCATATCAACCTAGACCGGTGGGGCTACCGACCCCAGGCTGATGTCACCCTCAAGTCTTCGGCAGCAGACTGAGAGCAAGAGGGAAAGGAATTGCTTTCAGAAATAAAACCTGGCCTTTAGTTTAGCATAGACCATAACCTTTCAAGGTTCGTGAGCAAAGAAGTACTGTTACAAGCATTTGCTAATATCAGTATTACTTGACCTTGGCTTGCTCGTCAGTTTGGCACATTATATTCATTCATTCATTCATGGAGCGCCTATCTTGTAGCAGCATTGTTCTGGGTGCCAGAATTACAGCAGGATATAAAACAGACATAACCCCTGCCCTCACAGGTCTTATGTTCTAGTGGGGGTAGGAGACAGAATAGGAACATGTAAAAATGTATTACTCAGAAAATGAAACATGCTTTGAATAAAATTGAGCAAGGAAAGGACACAGTAACAGGAGGATGAATCTTACCTTATATGTGATGGTCAGGGCAGAGCTTGCTGATAGGAGGTGAGACCTGAAGAAAGAGGAGTAGCAAACCTTGTGGACGTCAGGTGGGAGGTAGCTCAGGCCAAGGGGAAAGCACGTGCAAAGGCCCTGGGCTTGCCTTGTTTGAGGAAAAGACAGGAGGCTTTGTGGCTGGAGTGGGGCTAGTGGTTATTCTTCGTTGTTGGTGCTTTAGGAAGTACAGCAGGAAGTTGGGCTAATTCTCCACTAGGCTTGTCTTGTTTTGTGTTGTTGTTTTTGCTGTGAGCTAAAGTGCATGAGAGAAGAGTATTTTTGTTCTACTAAATCTGGGTTCTTAACTGGCTGAGGAGTTAACCCTAGGCCATGTGTGTGCATGCATGTGTATGTATGTATGTATGTATGTATGTATGTACACATGTATGGATGTTTAATAAAATTAGGAGAGCAGTAGAGGCACATTTGTTAAGTATGAGAGTGTGAGAGCTGGTCATCTACTTGATTTAGAAAGCTTTTGTGGTCTATTGTGAATCTTATTAGCAATGGACCCTGCAGGTGCTATTATTTTCATCCTCCTGATAAAGCACAGGAGTTGGGTAAGAACCAGAGTGGCCTGAAATTTGAGTAAGAACTCTGATCCTTTACAGGTTGCCCTGCACCTGTGTTTAATTACCACAGGAGTGGTCCCACTGGTGGCAGACAAATAAGCAGAACCTGGGGTGAGGTTACTTCCTGAGGCCTGCCTTCTTTTCCAGCACTGTCGGCCTTCCCTGACCTCCTGGTGGCCCACCTCGGGGCACTGCGCATCCTGAGAAATTTTTTTGGTTACAAAGCAAACATGCTTCCAAGAGTTTCCATGTGCCAGGTTCCAAGAGGTGATCTATGTCGGGAGCAGAGTGTGTGAGGTGATGCTGTGTGGCGACAGGGCTCAGCTCTCCTGCTAGAGTGGTTACCACAGCCCAGCGGGTCATGGCTGCCCACCGACACCCCAGCAAGTGCAAATGAATAAACCTGCGACTCCTTCAATAATTAGACTCTGAAATGCCACCAACATAACTTCATTTGGGCCTGAGAGGAAAATTAGCAAATATAAGAACAGTGTTTGGACCTTCTTTGGTCACAACCATGTTACTTAAATGCCTTGATTTCTCCATAATTTGAAAAGCACATGACTATGTGTCTGTCTTTCCTGGTGCTTTTTGGAGCTATGTCTTGCAGTTCAGTCTGCCTTCCGTCCCACTGTTACAGAGCACAGTATGAAGTTGGAATCGTGTGCAAGCCTACTAGCAAAAAAAAAAAAAAAAATCCAGATACTTTGCCTTATGTGTTTTTTGGCCTAACTCTGCCTCTCTGTTTCTTTCTCTCTCTGGAACCTTCTGCCAACATTTGTGGCCCTACCTAGAGTGTCTGCTAGAACCTTCCTTTCCTTCTCTCTCCCCATTCCTGTGAGGCCACTGAGACTCACCAGGCCCCTGGTGCCTTCACCTCTGGGCTTTGTATTATGTTTAGTTTCTGCTCTGGCTCCATACTTTTCCTCTCCAGATCCCTGGCTCTGCTTCTTCCTCCCAATGACAGTTGGAAGCAGGGAGCCCCCTTGGAGGTGCATGTCATCTAGTGTGGGGTTTCTAAGTCCATCCTAAGTATCCTTAGGAATAAGGAAGGATGAAGACAGGAACTAACATTTGGTGAGCCTCTACCTGGGTTAGGTAGGGCTGTTCTTTATGTCATTTTATGTTAACCTTGACAGTAATCTTGCTGTAGGGAATGTGGGTCCCAGTTTGTAGACACAGAAACAAATCCCAGGGAAATGGAGTGACTTCTTGAGAAATAGTTCAGGGCCAGGACTGGAAACCATTCTTCTTCCTTGTCTAGGTCTCAGGGGGGCTGAACGTTTCACTGTGCATCATCTGGGCACTCATGAAGTAGACAGCCCAGTGGGTGGGGGCCTCAACTTGCTGCAGATATCGAACCACCTCTGACGTGACGGTGGCTCCCTGGCAAGCAACCATCCTTCGTCCCTGAGTCCAGACGGAAGGCGCCTCACCACTAGGTGGAGATGCAGCAGCATGCAAGCGAACTGGATACTCACGGAAATGCAGCTGTGACCAGTTTCCAGAACCAGGGCGTTCAAACTTTGTTTCTCTTTAAATAATCTTGAGGTGGAATTCACGTAACATAAATTAACCATTTTAAAGTGACAATTCAGTGGCACTTTGTACATTCAGTTGTCGTGTAGCCACCACCTCTATCTAGTTCCACAAACTTTCCATCACTCCTAAGTAAAACACTGAAGCCATGAAGCAGGTTCTCCCCATTCCCCCTTCCAGCACCTTCTGGCAATAGCCAGTCTGCAGGCTGTCTCTGTGGGTTTACCTATTCTGGATATTTCTTATAAATGCAGTCATACAACATGCAGCCTTTTATGTCTGGCATCTTTCTCTTAGCAGAATGTTTTCAAGGTTCACCCATGTAGCATGTGTCAATTATTTCATCCCTTTTATGGCTGCATAATATTCCATTATGTGGCCGTATCAGTTTGTTGATCCGTTCATCCATAGATGGACATTTGGGCTGTTTCTGCCTTTTGGCAGTTGTAAGTAGTGTGTCTCTGGACATGGCTGTGCATGTATTTGTTTGAGTCCCTATTTTCAGTTCTTTGGGGTGTATATCAAGAGTGGAATTCTGGGGTGGTGTGGTAATTCTGTGTTTGCCTTTTTTGAGGAACCACCAAACATTTCCACAGCAGCTGAACCATTTTGTGTTCCCACCAGCAATGTATAAGGTTTCCAAACTTTTTTGATCCTGATTCACAATAAGAAATGTATTTTACACTGCCACCAAGCAATGTAAATTCACATGTGTGTATATATTTATATTATATATGTATATCATACCTATATACATATGTATAATACAGAAGTTTCATGAAACAGTACTCACCCTTCTTACTATATGAGACACTCTAGTGTGTTCCTTCCTGTTCCATTTGATTAGAAAAATGTGCTGGTTTTGATCCACCAAATTAGTTACACAACTCAAAGCAAAATGAAATCTTAAAATGAGATTAGCTGTGAAGATGGGAGTACTATTCTCAGCGTATAAAACAATATAACGTATCTCCTTTCCATTTGAACAAAGAGGTTGGGATATCATTTGTTAATACATACAAGTTTGGGGGAAGCTTATTTAACTTGTGAGGACATTTTATATATTCTCAAACATGGACAGTTTAGATCATACACAAATGTGAGTTATCTTGCATGTACGTGACAGTGTGAAGATTGGAATCAGCTGATCTTCTATAGTCAAGCAGCAGTTTTTGCTGACTGTTGCCCCTGTGGTTTCTAGGAAAAGCTTTGTGATACATGTTATCATCATTTATTGAATGGCTCAGTTCAGGGTAAAATGCTGAAGACTGTGGTGGCAATGACAAAATGAGAAAGCAGTACACGAGGAGAGAGAAGTAGAATCAACAGAACTGGGAGCAGAGCATGAGAAGCTGCTCATATATGTAGCAATTATTTATGACCGTCTTCAAAAATTACCTGAAACTGAGCCTTCCTGGAGGGAGGAAGGAATGGTGTTTGAGAACAGTGCAGACCAGGCGGGTCCATGGGTGAGACTGATAGGGTCCAGAGCTTGGATGGGAAAAATCACATTTTACTTCTTTTCACCTCTAGGTGACATTTAGTACTTTCTTTGGTTATGAATAGAGGCCACGAACATGGTATTAGTGGTATCTGTGACTTGACTACCGACTGAAATCACAGACACTTGCCTCATGTCACAGTTGTTTAAGGTAGATGTCAATACTGTTTATGTTCATCATTTTATTTAAAAATAATTATTAGGCTTGTCTCTGGGTTATGTTAATTAATGTGTTGTTAAAGGAATATATATATATAATACCATAATTTTCTGGTTTCTTAAATAATTTGATGATTGTATTTCAAAATAACTGGTTTCTTTGTAATACTGTATATTTTCTGTTATTAATTTAAACTCATTCGGAGAAGAAGCACCTTCCTTGGCTTTGTCAGTTGGCCAAATGGGCTCATGGCACAAAAATAGTTAAGAACGTCCTAGAGCTGCTCTGTCCAATAAGGGAGCCACTAGCCACCAGCCTGCTCTTGAGCATGTGGAATGTAGCTAGTCCAAATAGAAATGTGCTAGAGGATTAAAGATGGTGGCGTGTGAGGTGAGACTGAGGCTTCCTCCTAGAACCACATATAATATGAAAATATAATTAATACAACTAATCCTGAAAGAGCAACAGGAAAGAAGACTGTGCCAGACTGCATACAGCTGGAGAAAAGAGCAGACCTCACAGAACAGGGTAAGGCACCAAAGCCGTGGCCCAGCAGGACCCAATCCCTTCCCCAACCCCAGCTCAGGAGCGGGAGGAAGAGAAACGGAGCAGGGAGGAAGTGGAGGCCTGGGACTGCTGAATACCTAACTCCAGAGATCTGATCTGGGAGAATAAACCTACATTTCACGGTGTTTTCATGGTGCTCTCATGATTAGGGGGTTGGAAAGCTAAGACTGGTAGAATACCTGGAGAGACTGGGATTCCAGCCACTTGTGGAAAGCAGGGATCCATATCCAGCTGCTCTGGGACAAAAGAAAGGTGAGCAGTCTGAGAGACTTCCTAACAGCAAGAGGTCTGCTAAAGGAGCAAAGGATTGCACAGAGTTTACTGCTCAGGAGAACAGACAGGTAGATAAAATTATCTGGGTGCACTCTGCCCAGCAGGTTGGGAACTTTCACGGTCTTCAGGAGCTCTAGCTCCCTTGCTGGCTACAGAGCTCCAAGGACCCCCTCCATGATACGCAGCCTACTGAGCCTCTCTCCCAGCCAGCCCCACCTGGCTCACACACCGGCAAACCCTACCCTGGCGTTAGGCCAGACAGAGGGAAGCCCGGTCTACAGCAACTGCAAATGCAAAGCACAGAGGCTTACACCTGTGTGCTTGGCCCACTGATTCTGGCAGTGGAGACAGGCATAGCAGCCAGGAAGCAGGAAACAGCACTTTCCTTCCTCTGGCACAAATACCGCTCCCCTGTGACCCCTGACATTGCTTCAGGGGCTGAGCAGCTCCAGAGAGTACAGCTTCTGGGCACTTGAGGGCACCATATACAAATATGAAATGCCAAAGGAACCTGGCTCAAAGTAAAATTATGAATACAATCCCTGAGAAAAATTCAAACGAAATCGACCTTATGAATCTCCTGAAAAGGATTTCAAAATAAAAATCATTAACATGCTCATGGACGTACAGAAAAATATTCAAGAACTCAGGAATGAATTCCGGTTGGAGATCCAATCATTATGGAACACAGTATCAGAAATGAAACATAACAATGGAAAGTTTTAAAAGAATATTAGGTACAATGTAGGAGATGATAAATGAAATATAAATTAGAGAAGAGGAATACAAAGAAGCTGAGGCACAGAGAGAAAAAAGGATCTCCAAGAAGAAAGAATATTGAGAGAACTGTGTGACCAATAATATGGAAAAATATTCACATTATAGGTGTACCAGAAGAAGAAGAGAAAAGGGAATAGATTTGAGGAGGTAATTTCTGAAAACTTCCCCAATCTGTGGGAGGAGATAGTCTCTCAGGCCATGGAGGTGCATAGATCTCCCAACACAAGGGACCTGAGGAAGACAACACCAAGACATAGAGTAATTAAAATGGCAAAGATCAAGGATAAGGACAGACTATTAAAAGCAGCCAGAGAGAGAAATAAAATCACATACAAAGGAAAGCCCATCAGGCTATCATCAGACTTCTCAATAGAAATCTTACAAGCCAGAAGGGAGTGGTGTGATGTATTTAATGCAATGAAGCAGAAGGGCCTTGAACAAAGAATACTTTACCTGGCAAGGTTATCATTTAAATTTGAAGGAGGGATTAAACAATTTCAAGATAAGCAAAGCTGAGAGAATTTACCTCCCACAAACCATCTCTACAGTGTATTTTTGAGGGACTGCTATAGATGGAAGTGTTCCTAAGGTTTAATAGCTCTCACCAGAGGTAATAAAACCACAGTAAAGAAAGTAAAACAGCTAATTACTAAGAAAATGCAAAATTAAATCAACTATCCCCAAAGTCAATCAAAGGAGAGACAAAGAGTACAGAATATGATACCTAATATATAAAGAATGGAGGAGGAGAAAAAAAGAACCTTTAGACTGTGTTTGTAATAGCATATTAAGTGTTAAGTTAGACTCTTAGATAGTAAGGAAGTTAACCTTGCACCTTTGGTAACCACAAATCTAAAGCCTGCAATGGAAATAAGTACATACCTATCAATAATCACCCTAAATGTAAATGGTCTGAATGCAACAATCAAAAGACATAGAGTCACTGAATGGATAAAAAAACAAGACCCCAAAGCCAGAATAATCAAGACAATTTGGTACTGGCACAAGAACAGACCTATAGACCAATGGAACAGACTAGAGAGCCCAGATATAAACCCAAGCATATATAGTCAATTAATATACAATAAAGGAGCCATGGATATACAATGGGGAAATGACAGCCTCTTCCACAGCTGATGTTGACAAAACTAGACAGCTACATGTAAGAGAATGAAAGTGGATTATTGTCTAACCCCCATACACAAAAGTAAACTCAAAATGAATCAAAGACCTGAATGTAAGTCATAAAACCACAAAACTCTTAGAAAAAAAATGTAGGCAAAAATCTCTTGGACATAAATATGAGCAACTTCTTCATGAACATATCTCCCCAGACAAGGGAAACAAAAGCAGAAATGAACAAGTGGGACTATATCAAACTAAAAAGCTTCTGTACAGCAAAGGACACCATCAATAGAACAAAAAGACATCGTACGGTATGGGAGAATATATTCATAAATGACATATCTGATAAGGGGTTGTCGTCCAAATTATATAACGAACTCACACCCCTCAACAAACAAAAAGCAAATAAGCCAATTAAAAAATGGGCAGAGGAGCTAAACAGACACTTCCCCAAAGAAGAAATTCAGATGGCCAACAGGCACATGAAAAGATGCTCCACATCACTAATCATCAGAGAAATGCAAATTAAAACCACAGTGAGATATCACCTCACACCAGTTAGGATGGCTGCCATCCAAAAGACAAACAACACCAAGTGTTGGCGAGGATGTGGAGAAAGGGGATCCTTCCTACACTGCTGGTGGGAATGTAAAATAGTTCAACCACTGTGGAAAGCAGTATGGAGGTTTCTCAAAAAACTCAAAATAGAAATACCATTGGACCCAGGAATTCCACTCCTAGGAATTTACCCTAAGAATGAAGCAGCCCAGTTTGAAAAAGACATATGCACCCCTATGTTTATCGCAGCACTATTTACAACAGCCAAGAAATGGAAGCAACCTAAGTGTCCATCAGTAGATGAATGAATAAAGAAGAGGTGGTATATATACACAATGGAATATTATTCAGCCATAAGAAGAAAGCAAATCCTACCATTTGCAACAACATGGATGGAGCTAGAGGGTATTATGCTCAGTGAAATAAGCCAGGCAGAGAAAGACAAGTATCAAATGATTTCACTCATCTGTGGAGTATAAGAACAAAGAAAAAACTGAAAGAACACAACAGCAGCAGACTCACAGAACCGAAGAATGGACTGACAGTTACCAAAGGGAAAGGGATTGGGGAAGATGGGTGGGAAGGGAGGGATAAGGGGGAAAATGGGCTATTACAATTAGCACACATAATGTAGCAGGGGGGGTGATACAGGGAAGGCAGTATAACACAGAGAAGACAAGTAGTGGTTCGATAGCATCTTACGGTGATGGACAGTGACTCTAATGGGGTATGTGGTGGGGACTTGATAATAGGGGGAGTCTAGTAACCATAATGTTGCTCATGTAATTGTACATTAATAATAGTAAAAAAAGAAAAAAAACAAGACCCATCTATATGCTGCCTACAGGAGACTCACTTTAAACCCAAAGACACACACAGACTGAAAGTGAAGGGATGGAAAAGATATTTCATGCAACTAATAGGGAGAAAAAAGCAGGAGTTGCAGTACTTCTATCAGACAAAATAGACTTCAAAACAAAGAAAATCACAAGAGACAAAGAAGGCCACTACATAATGATAAAGGGATCAATCCAACAAGAAGATATAACCATTATAAATATCTACGCACCCAACACAGGAGCACCTACATTTGTGAAACAAATACTAACAGAATTAAAAGGGGAAATAGAATGCAGTGCATTCATTCTAGGAGACTTCAACACTCCACTCACTCCAACGGACAGGTCAACCAGACAGAAAATAAGTAAGGAGACAGAGGCACTGAACAACACATTAGAACAGATGGACCTAACTGACATCTACAGAACTCTACACCCAAAAGCAGCAGAATACACATTCTTCTCAGGTGCACATGGAACATTTTCAAGAATAGATCATATCCTAGGCCACAGAAAGAGCCTCAGTAAATTCAAAAAGATTGAAATTGTACCAACCAGTTTCTCAGACCACAAAGGTATAAAACTAGAAATATATTATGCAACAAAAACAAAAAATCCCACAAACACATGGACGCTTCACAACACGCTCCTAAATAACCAATGGATCAATGACCAAATAAAAACAGAGATCAAGCAGTATATGGAGACAAATGACAACAATAATTCAACACTGCAAAATCTGTGTGATGCAGCAAAGGCCATGCTAAGAGGAAAGTATATTGCAATACAGGCGTACCTCAGGAAAGAAGAACAATCCCATATGAACACTCTAAACTCACAATTAACTTAACTAGAAAAAGAAGAACAAATGAGGCCCAAAGTCAGTAGAAGGAGGGACATAATAAAGATTATAGCAGAAATAAAATCAAGAGGAATAAAACAATAGAAAGAATCAATGAAAGCATAAGCTGGTTCTTCGAGAAAATAAACAAAATAGATAAACCCCTAACCAGACTTACCAAGAAAAAAAGAGAGTCTAAACACATAAACAGAATCAGAAATGAGAATGGAAAAATCAGTATGGCCACCACAGAAATACAAAGAATTATTAGAGAATACTATGAAAAATTATATGCTAACAAACTGGATAACCTAGAAGAAATGGACAGCTTTCTAGAAAAATACAACCTTCCAAGGCTGACCCAGAAAGAAGCAGAAAATCTGAACAGACCAATTATTAGCAACAAAATTGAATTGCTGATCAAAAAACTACCTAAGAACAAAGCCCCAGGACAAAATGGCTTGACCACTGAATTTTATCAAACATTTACTGAAGACCTAATACCCATCCTCCTTAAAGTTTTCCAAAGAGTAGAAGAAGAGGGAATACTTCCAAACTCATTCTATGAGGCCAGCATCACCCTAATACCAAAACCAGGCAAAGACACCACAAAAAAAGAAAATTACAAACCAATATCCTTGATGAGCATAGATGCAAAAATACTCAACAAAATATTAGCAAACCGAATTCAAAAATACATCAAAAAGATCATCCATCATGATCAAGTAGCATTTATTCCAGGGATGCAAGAATGGTACAACATTCAAAAATCCATCAACATCATCCACCACATCAACAAAAAGAAGGACAAAAACCACATGATCATATCCATAGATGCTGAAAAAGCGTTTGGCAAAATTCAACACCCATTCATGATAAAAATGCTCAACAAAATGGGTATAGAGGGCAAGTACCTCAACATAATAAAGGCCACATATAACAAACCCACAGCCAACATCATACTTAACAGCGAGAAGCTGAAAGCTTTTCCTTTAAGATCAGGAACAAGACAAGGATGCCCACTCTCCCCACTTCTATTTAACATAGTTTTAGAGATCCTAGCCATGGCAGTCAGACAACACAAAGAAGTAAAAGGCATCCAGATTGGCAAGGAAGAAGTTAAACTGTCCCTGTTTGCAGATGACATGATATTGTACATAAAAAACCCTGAAGAATCCACTCCAAAACTACTAGATCTAATATCTGAATTCAGCAAAGTTGCAGGAAACAAAATTAATACTCAGAAATCTGTGGCATTCCTATATACTAACAATGAACTAGCAGAAAGAGAAATCAGGGAAATAATTCCATTCACAGTTGCATCAAAAGAATAAAATACCTAGGAATAAACCTAACCAAGGAAGTGAAAGACCTATACTCTGAAAACTACAAGACACTCATGAGAGAAATTAAAGAAGATACCAATAAATGGAAACACATCCCGTGCTCATGGATAGGAAGAATTAATATTCTCAAAATGGCCATCCTGCCTAAAACAACCTACAGATTTAGTGCAGTTCCTGTCAAAATACCAACAGCATTCTTCAATGAACTAGAGAAAATAGTTCTAAAATTCATATGGAACCACAAAAGACCCCAAAAGCCAAAGGAATCCTGAGAAAGAAGAATAAAGCTGGGGGGGGATTACGATCCCCAACTTCAAGCTCTACTACAAAGCCACAGTACTGAAGACAATTTGGTACTGGCACAAGAACAGACCCATAGACCAGTGGAACAGACTAGAGAGCACTGATATAAACCCAACCATACATGGTCAATTAATATACAATAAAGGAGCCATGGACATACAATGGGGAAATGACAGCCTCTTCAACAGCTGGTGTGGGCACAACTGGACAGCTACATGTAAGAGAATGAAACTGGATTATTGTTTAATACCATATACAAAAGTAAACTCAAAATGGATCAAAGACCTGAATATAAGTCATGAAACCATAAAATATCTTAGAAGACAGCATGGGCAAAAAAAAAGCATGAGCAACTTCTTCCTGAATGCATCTCCTCGAGCAAGAGAAACAAAAGCAAAGATGAACACCTGGGACTACATCAAACTAAAAAGCTTCTGTGTGGCACAGGACACCATCAACAGAACCAAAAGGCATCCTACAGTATGGGAGAATATATTTGTAAATGACATATCTGACAAGGGGTTAACATCCAAAATATATAAAGAACTCACACGCCTCAACACCCAAAAAGCAAATAACCCGATTAAAAAATGGGCAGAGGATATGAAGAGACAATTCTCCAAAGAAGAAATTCAGATGGCCAACAGACACATGAAAAAATGCTCCATATCACTAATCATCAGGGAAATGCAAATCAAACCACAATGAGATATCACCTCACACCAGTAAGGATGGCCACCATCCAAAAGACTAAGAACAACAAATGCTGGCGAGGAAGCGGAGAAAGGGGAACCCTCCTACACTGCTGGTGGGAATGTAAGCTAGTTCAACCATTGTGGAATGCAATAGGGAGGTTCCTTAAAAAACTCAAAATAGAAATACCATTTGATCTGGGAATCCCACTCCTTGGAATTTACCCCAAAAATACAACTTCTCAGATTCAAAAAGACATATGCACCCCTGTTTATCACAGCACTATTTACAATAGCCAAGATATGGAAGCAACCTAAGTGCCCCTCAGTAGATGAATGGTTAAAGAGTGGTACATATACACAATGGAATACTATTCAGCCATAAGAAAGAAACAAATTCTATCATTTACAACAACATGGATGGAGCTGGAGGATAATATGCTCAGTGAAATAAGCCAGACGGAGAAAGACAAGTGTCAAATGATTTCCCTCATTTGTGGAGCATAACAATGCAGCAAAATTGAAGGAACAAAATAGCAGCAGACTCACAGACTCCAAGAAGGGACTAGCGGCTACCAAAGGGGAGGGTTTGGGGAGGGCGGGTGGGGAGGGAGGGAGAAGGGATTGAGGGGTATTATGTTTAGTACACATGGTGTGGGGATCACGGGGAAAACAGTGTAGCACCGAGAAGGTAAGTAGTGAATCTGTGGCATCTTACTACACTGAAGGACAGTGACTGCATTGGGGTGGGAACTTGATAATATGGGTAAATGTAGTAACCACATTGTTTTTTCATGTGAAACCTTCATAAGAGTCTATATCAATAATACCTTAATAAAAAATTAATTTAAAAAGTCATCTGGAGCTGGAACAACTGAATAAAAGCTCTAGAATCCAAAAAAACAACTTAGTTATAAAAAGGATAATTTAAAAAAAAGTGCTGCACCAGAGTTCAAATGTTTAGTGCAAAAAAAAACAATATTAAATGTCCCACTAATAATTTTATATTTATTACATGTTGAAATGATGCTTTCTGGAGTATATTGAGTTAAATCTGTTAAATTTAATTTCACCTGTTGACTTTTTGTTTCTATAAATGTAGGTACTAGAGCATTTTAAATTGCATCTGTGGCTTGCATTACACCTCTGTTGGATATCAGTGGCCTAGAATCAAATCTGAGCTCCAATCTTGGTTCTCTCATATCACCAGCAATTATCTTCATTGTTGGTATTATCATTCATGTCCTAGCTGTTGGATCCCCATAAATTTCAGCTTCCTCATCTATAAGAGTAGATTTAAAGCCAAGGGAGAGCATATTGCTCTGTTCATTCCAGATTCAGCCTTCTCCTAATACATTTCTTGCTCTCATAAGTGCCACCTTATCTTATCCCAAAGTGCAGCAGAAGTCCCACATCCATGTCCCTTTCCCCTACTCTGCAGTTACCTGCTGTTTTTATGAACCGAAAATTTAAACTATACAAGTGAAAGTGATAGAAAAAAGGGGAAATTCACTTGGAGAGCAAAGAAAATGGAAAATGAGTCTTGAGGTAGGGTGGAGTCGTAGGCAGACTAGTTGCCACCCATCCTGTATTTATCCAGAGAGGCCTGAGTGGCATTTGGATAAAACCCAAGCCACCGCCAGCACTTTCCCGGAGTTTGGAAGTGGCCACATAAATAACAGGACAACCTTCATGTGATCCTAATGCAAACACTGAAGTCCAGTGAGCTATGTGCAATAGCTGAAGGTGCTAGTGTGTTTAAGAGGGAAGAGCTGAGGAACCTTCTGTCCTTTTTTGGTCTGATCCTTACACTGCTGGAGCCCTGAGCATCCTAACACGAGCATCCTGGAAACCCAAATCCCTTTCAGCTATAGAATCTCCTTTGAGATCATGAAACAACTTTCTGCAGACAGCAGAGAGTGTAGTATCAATAGCAGCTCAAAATGAGAAGGAAATAGCTCAAACGCAGAAGTAGATCACTGGGGCCAGGACTGGTGGGGCTTGGGGTTCTCCATAGTGCCCTGCAAGGGGCAGAATCCTGACCCTCTGCCTTGGTTTCCCTGGGCTGGTCAGGGGCCCTCACCCACCCTGACCGTCTGCAAAGATCAGTACTCCTAAGCTGAGCCACACATTTGGAACAGCTCTGCCCACCAGCCTGCTACGCCGCTCCCTCCCCCCTTCAGTTTCTAACAGCCCTGCCCACCTACACAAAGCCTGCCTGTCTGGTCAAAATAGGGTGGTGACTTCCCTGCCCTTTCTAAAAACATGCCTTGCAAGACTTTATTCTCCAAAATATACTTGCCTTGCAGTTACATTTTCTACTACGTTTCTGCTCTGCCTGTGGGTGAAGCAGGTGAAGTACGTGTTTCTCTGCTTCACTGTTATGGGCTCGGGCCACAACATTTTCTAAAGGCAGGAATCAGAGGGTCTGAACCACACAGCACCACAAACAGATGGTCATTTTGAAGGTTTAATCAATGCTGCTCAGGGAAGTAGACAGTCCTTCTTAAAGCATTAGTTTCAAATGAAGGGATGTTCCGTACATCTGTAATTCCTTAGTTCAACTCTTCCTAATCTCAGTGGTTAGACAACAACCTGACTTTTGGCTCTGGTTTATCCCTGGTTACAAGACTTAGCCAGCTGTATGTTTCTATCAAGTTTCCTCTAAGTGGAACGACACACTTTAATATCATCTTATCAGTTTTATAGGACACAACTTGATCATTTTCATATTGATTTATCTCTAATTCCCAATTCTTTTTTGGTCCTGTGTCAGCCTCTCCTGCTGCTCAGCCAGTGTGTGCTTTTCCACTGGATACTTTTGATACTGGCTGTATCAAAACATGATTGAAAAGGTGGATTTGTTGCCAAAAATTCAAATAATAAATGCCAAAGATTTGGAGCAAATAGTTTATTACACGGTGTTCTGCTTTCACCATGCCACAGTCCCTCCTCATGGTATGGAAAATCGAAAGCTGGTTTGTGCCCTAAGAGGTGAGGCAGCTTGGTGAGGAGAAGCAGCTTCTTCATTCAGTGGAGAAGAAATTTGTCCAAGGTCATGGTTTTGGGGTCCAAATAAGGATAAAGAATAAAGAGCTGGCTGATTCCTAACCCTTCAACCTCCACTGGTAGATAACTGTAGACATGTGATCATACCTAAAAGAAAAAATTTTTAGTATGTGTAGTATGTAATTTAAGGAGTGCATAAAAAAAATTAATCACAATTTCTAGTTTTATCCCAGTGTCATTGACTTTAAAATTATGGATTTAGACTTTAAAATTATATATGTATAGTTCGTCGTATCTGTATTGTTCAAATGAAGGGAGATTCCATACGTTTTTCCTTAGTTCAACTTTTGACTCCTTATTTCAATTCTCATATGTATGTATGCATACATATATGTTGGGGTTTTTAGCCTTCCCCGAGCCCCCTTCGAACCTGCGGAGATAACGGGAGGGGGAGACACGCCCCGGCAAGGCAGGACCGGGAAGGGTGAGAGTGCCGACTGTCCGTCCGATCACCAGCCTCCGGCCCCTAGGCCTAAACCGGAGACAAACAGACGCGACAGGGAGCTCAGTCAAAGCAGGAACTCGTTTGTTGCGGAAACAGCAGAGTATATATAACATTCATGGGCCAATCAGCATAAAGGTCAAGCAGTCATAAGCTCTTCACGCAGGAAGGCACATAATGCAAGCAAACGGTATCCACGAGCTGATCACGATCATGGAAGACTCACGCCACCAATAGGGAGATACCCGGAACACAGGTAGATTAACGTCATAGCCCGCCAAAATGCCTGGGCACCACCCCATGCTCATCTGGCGAGTGCCATCTTGGCAATGCATTTAAAGGCTACTTCTTAGATTAGAAGGCCCTACACATATATATGGTACCTTTGAGGAAAAGTTGATGTGCCCTTATGACTTTAAAAAATCCAATATTTACTTTTGTATATGAAATTGGGAACATGAGTGGGAATATTAGTTCTAACCCTTAAAGGTACTTAATTTTTACCACAAAATGATGGAAACCTCATAGCTCTCAAATTTTAAGACAGCTATCCAAATGCTCCTCTTTTGTTTTATGTTATTCATATGGGGAAGAACCAGCATTTTCTCAGTTCTCCTTTAGGTGGCAAATAGTATTTGGGGAAGAGTGATGATTCATATAAATATAATTTTTTTAGCCCAAGTATTATCTCTCTGTGCGCTTTTGGGAAATAATGATATGCAAAGCCAATGCCATTTGCCGTTTTTAACTTCCTCAGAAAGGACTTAATATTTTATAATCATATATTGTTGGCTACTATTGTAGCCAGTTATATTGGGCCTGTTTGTATTGCAGTGTAAATAATTTCTCAGGCTGCTGGCGGTATTTGAACATAGGGCAGTGCAGTTATCGGTTATCATGCTGTTGTGTACTTTCGTGATAAAAGTTGGTGGAAGAAACCCTTCCATATTTTCTCTTTACATAAATGTCTAGAAATACAATACTAAACATTACTTGCACCTTGCATTTACTCTACAGAAATTGAGGTCAAATCTCTGTATTTATCCGTGCAAAATATGTATGAACCACTGCTCTTGGTTTAGCTCTAAGTTACTACCCAAATATGCAAGCCCTACCCTGAGAGGTTCATGAGAAGAGTAAATTAGGTAAAGATTGAGCTGATACTCATCTAATCAGAACCTCTGCTCAGCTTTACCCTGGTCACCAACGGTTAGAAGCACTCAAATATTAAATAATACTCTTCTGTAGGTGCACATGGTTAGGCTTTCTTTACCTTTGCAAAACTTCAGCCTCATAGCCAGCAGAGGTAGCTGGAGTTGGGGGGGGGGGTGTCTCTGTGATGAGCAGTGTCCCTCTCCCCCTTTCCTGAGACTGCAGTTAAGAGGGCATTTTGGGATGGGTATTCTGGGCTCATTGCTACCTATAGATCTGCCCCTTAAAGCTGTCATCTGCCTTCATACTCATTTAATCTGCATGATAGACCTGGGTGAGAAGCACTGTTTTACAGATGAGGAAACTGAGGCCTGAGATGTATTGCAACATGGCTCCAACACCATAGAGCAGGGACTCGACTCAGTTATACTACATCGCGTCCCCTCACATTTGATATCCTTGGAACCTTTGCACTGGAAGTCGCCATGCAGTTGTCCTGAGTAGTGTTTAGGAGAGGCCCGATTTATTTCCCCAGTTATGGAGAGACTGGGGTTGGAGACCTGAGCTAAGTGATGCCCCGTGCATTCTAAGGATGTCCCATTTGGAGAGAGGTGCCCAGCAGATGTGCCCCTTTTGTTCGGCTCTGTCCATGCAGGTCCTGTGAGGTACAGCCTCACACTATGTCTCTGCTTCCAGTGCTCAAGGTGAAGCCTCCTATGGACTCTAAACATTCACCATGCCTCGGATGACAGTGGGCTTATGAAGGGGGCCTTCCCTCTGCAGAGCAGGGAGAATGGGTTTCATGCTTGTCTCCGCTCCCTGCTGCCGCTTCTCACTGCCATCCATCATCTCCTGCTCAGATCCTTCGAGGGCTTCCCAGTACACTAGACTAACCGCCAGTCCTTTGTCATGTCCCAGCATTCCTCAGAAAGCTCCTCTGTAGGGGAGGTGAGTGGGGAAGAAAATTGGGTTCTGCTGCTGTTTTTTTTAATGAAAACAATTTTAGGAGACATGAGTTTCCTTGTTTATATCTGAATCTCGGCAACAAACAAGCTGTGCTTGAATGAAGTTCTGTTGCTTGAATATATTTCATTCCATTTGAAAAAACACGGTACTGGATAGTCCTGGAGTAAATGTTTGCAGAACTTGCAGAATCTATTTTCGTGAGGATTTGTGAACGGGGGTTGGAATTTTTTTAAAGGAATGATTATTGTTTTATGTTTATGAAATGAACATCAGTTGTCACTTCATATTTGTCTACAATATTTCTTAGCACAGGATAGATAGATCAGTTTAAATTATGCATCTGAAATACATCAAAAGAGAAGTTTTTGATTTATCTCAACACTGTTTTTTAGCTTATCTTTAAAAGGCCTCTTACTCTACTGATTAAAGACAAACAAAACCCTTTCTCCATGATTACCACCATTGATCTCAGCTCCTGCCTTTCTAGCACAATCCAAGCGAAGCTTAATTTGACTTGGGAACAGTGCTTATTAAGAAACAATGTATAACAGTAGGAATATAATATAGTTAATGCTTTTTTGGAATTTGAAAGTACTGATCCAAAATTGATAAAGCAGTTTTTTTCTTACAATAAATGGTTTACCTTTGTTTCCTCAGAACGCTAGTAAAACATTTCTCTTCTGCCTAATACATTGTGTGCATGAATGTACATGTCACTCTGTGACAGTAATTCCATGTGTGCCCACGTGCAGCCATCCACAGGGAAAGGGGGCGGAGTCCGATCCTAACCCAATCAACTCAGTCAGACTTCCTAAAATCATTAGGTAATGGCTCTGGATCTTGGCAAGCATCCAGATGGCTTGCCTAGCTTTGCTCTCACTTTTTTTTGAACACCACACATTTTAGTCTCAAAAAAAAAGCTGAGAATGCCAGGAAAGGAAAAATTAAATATGAATTAAGAGACAAGCTGACTGTACTTCTGTCGCACATTTTTTTCCCCCAGGTAACAGTACCAGGCCCGCGTGACACACCTATTTTGTTCACTGACTCGCCTGATTGGTGTTTTTTGCATGAGGACTTACTGTATGCTGCGAAACAAGGGGGATACACAACTGAGTGACACACAGCTCTTCTGCAGGGATATAGGACAGACGGTTATACTAGGAATCCAGGCAGGACGCGGCCAACGCCATAGATTGTAAGATACAATCCTTGCACCATTTCCCACCATTATCCCACTTGGCCACTCAGCAGCCTGGAAAATAGGTGACCAGTTGGCCTCTGCCTTCTTAAAGCAATGCTTTAAATGTTTTACCTGTACCACCATGCCTACTGCCAGCATATTAGATATCCATGATCACAAATAGGCACCCCTTCTTGTGGATTGAGTATTGGGCAGATGTGTCCCCATGCTGAGGGGAACACAGCCCATTAGCACCCCTTTACAGCTTGGAGAGTGGAGTTCAGACTAGATTTCCCCCTCACTCGCACCCCGATCCCCCCCCTGCCCCCCCACTCCAGGCCAGGCATCCTTGTACAGACCACAGCCTGCATAAAGAAATCAAATTAAAGTGAAAACCAATGGCATTCTTCTCTAGATTCCTTCGGAGTGGGGCTGTAGCCCCCAGGGAATAATTTCCCCCTCAGGCTAAAGCTGGAATGCGAGGCAGTGAGTCCTCTGTACAGCCACTGAGGCCTGAAGCTCTCCATTAGTAATACAGAGGGTCTTAGCATCTCTTCCTGAGGTTTTGCTAAGGAAGTTAATAACCATGATTCTTGTCTTTAAAAAAAAAAAGTTAGAATAAATGACTCAGGTCCTAAAATTTGCTAGACCTAAATTTTACCATTTATATAACTTTGACTTTATTTTATACCTCTTTAAGCCTCCATTGTCTCATCTGTAAAATGGGGCCGTTGGTCCTTCATCGGTTTGGGATGTGGATCGAATAAGCATTTTTAGCACAATATTAACGTTCAGTAAATGTAGACAGAGTCCTTAATCGTTATCAGTTGTGTCAGGTCACTCTCTGGCTTTTTTCTGCTCTGATACCGTTTCCTGAGGCCTTCCCCTTTTCCTGTACTACAGCTACTTTTCTCTGAGCCCCCAGTGTCTATGCCCAACCCTCTTCTTAAAGATTCATTGTATGTTTTCCTAAGATTTTTAAAGGAAGAGTCACTCGTTTTTTACAGATATGAAAAGTGAAATCATTCTAGGTCATCTTAAAAGACAACTTGAAGGCTCATGTAACAAGCCAGGGATAAATTCAGATTTTGGTTTACATTTTAGGCACCTCTGTCCCAGTGCCTTTCTAACTACACTTTTTTAAGCACCCTGTCCCACGCCCCCAGAGGGAGAGAGGAGACGGAAGGGTAAATGTTTTATCTCAGCTTGTAGCAGGTGTCTTTCTATTTGATTTGCAGGCCTCAACAAAACAAAAGGCCTTTTCTGGACTTTTACAATATATCCTCTCTTTAAAGGTACTCGAATGAGGGGAAAAAAGCATACATTGGACAAGATTTCAGGTTCTAATGGACAGAACGGGCCCTTAGTTGCTGATTCATTCTACACAGGGAAAATTAGATGCCATTAAAGACATTCTTTTTTAAATAGTATTTAAAATTTTATGATATTTTCCTCTTGAAATATATATGAGTGGCATTCTCAGCAAATAATATGTTTATAGTAGGGACTGAAAACCTTTAAAAGCCAGTTAAGATCTCTTTTATAAAGTCAGCAGAGAATCTCTGTATGCTTGAGTAACAATATGTAGTAACAAGTTTACTTATGCAGCTGTTTTAAATGTCCCCAACTTGCTGTCCCCAAATACCGTTTGTGTTCAAACGTGACATACCTTCTATGGCATACAAATTGCACAAAAACATATTTAACCTAAATTTAAAAGTTCTATTCTCGAGTCCCTAAGGTTCATAATAAATATCAATAGAGCTAAAATTGAATGACGGTTCTACCATGTGTAAGAAGATGCTGTGCAAAGCACTTTCTTTCATAATGTCACTTACAATTTCCAAGAACAGAATGAGGTTGGTACCACCATTACTATCCCCATTTTACAGACGAAGAAACTAAGGCTTAGTGAGGTTAATAGCTTGCCCTAGTTCTCTTGACTAGTAGTGTGTGGTGCCAGGTGGGAATCTGGGGCCTGTCCTGAGTGTATGTGTTCATTAACTCCAAGGCATGGCGCAGCCTCTCTACTCCTCCACTGCCATCTTACCGTGGGGGGTGGGGGGGGCATCGGGAAGGTGGGTATGGAGATTGGCTTTTGATTTCAGATAGAACAGCTGTGTTAAGATAAAACCTTTGGGTCCTGTTTCACCTGGAATCCATACATTCAAAATACAGGTGATAAAAGTAGCTCATGAACCCTAGTACGTGCATCAGTGAAAAAGTCAGTCTGGTAAGAGACTTCATGAGAATAAAGTACTGAGTGTAGGTAGCATTCTTGGGTGAGGGCTTGCCTTTTGTGTGAGGGTAAGGAATTTGGAAAGCTCATCATATTGATAGTGACTTAGGACATTTCAGGACAGAGTCCTAAAAGTTCTCTTTAGTGTTGAATTAAAAAAATTCTTAGTCTTTAAAAATACCTACATTGTACTCTTTGTCTTCCTTTTCTCTAGTGGACTGTTAGTCTAGGAAATCCTTGTGGGGTGGAAGGGAGGAGTGCCCAACATTTTTTATGTTAAATAATCATGAATATGGCTTATTCATTCCTATGGCAAACATAATCATAACTCCACTGGGAACGGGGAAGGATTCCACGGTTTATGAGATGGCTGGCCAAGTCCCACCTACGCAAACATAGCCAGTCAAAATTAAAATACTCATTTAATCCCCTAGTCAAGCTAAATGACAAAATGAAACAAAGCTACCTGAAATCAGGACACGTGAGAGCAAGATTTTGTGAAGTAAAAAGCCATTGTACGGCAAGAAATCTAATGCCTTTGCTTCTTATCCTTTTGGTGCAAATAAAATAAGCTTTATTAAGCGAAGTGATTCTTAGAAATGAAAGCTTTGAGAAGCAGATCCTGGTGGAGCCCACGTTCGGTAAACAAGCAGTTAGTTTGTAGGTCCTCTTGGAAGCCTGCGTTCGGGCTGGGGCGCCCCTCAAAAGGATGGCATTTCTGGGCGGGAGCCGGGCAGGTGCAGCTGCCACTGTGCCCCCTGAATGTCCTGTTGTTATCTGGCTCTCCTACTGCAGCGAGGCTGACAGATGGGGCTTTTGAAAAACGTCACTGCAGCCAGATACAGGGGTGCAGCTCTGCTTGCTGCAGCGCGATGCAGTTGTGTGTATTTCAGGGACAGACGCGAGGGGACGTGGCAGCCGGTGCACGCCCGGGCCGCTCACTGGAAGCTGTTCTGAGAAGAGAGGCTGCAGAGAAGCTGGGCCGTCCCTCCTCCCGCTGAGTTGGGGCTGCGTGGCGGCGCAGGTGGAGACGGGTGGGCAGGGCAGGGCGGCGCTCCCAGCCCATCCTCAGCCGTGGGGCTGGGGCTGCCTGCGCGGTCGGGGAAGGCCGGCCCAGAAGCCCTCCCTCCCAGGGCAAGACGACCGCAGTCCAGGTGGGGACTTCCTTGGTACCGTCCCTGGCTGGAGCAGTCGTTTCTGGGTAAGGCAGCGCAGAATGAAAGCAGCGGCCGCCGCCGCCTCTAGGGCTGCAGGCGCATCAGCTCCCAGCGAATAAGCAGCAAGCCCTGGACCCGGAGGAAGAGGAGCAGCGGCCGAGCATCTCTCTCTCCCGCTGCTCGGGGTCCTTTAAACGAAGACTCCCTGCGGGCGCCAGAGGTACATCCGCAGAGCCTCGCTCCACGCCGCCGAGCCCGCTTACATCACTCACCTGTGACAGGCACCTCTCAGCCCGCCCGCTACCTGCTCCTCCCGCGGCTCTGGTCTCGGGGAGCCTCTTTGTATGCCGCCGACATGGCCAGCCAGCAGGATTCCGGCTTCTTTGAGATCAGTATCAAATATTTACTGAAATCCTGGAGTAATAGTGAGTAACAGAAAATAACCTTTTTTTGTTTGTTTGCTGGCTGTAGCCTAAGGTTTGAGAAATAAAATCTCAACTGGGTGCATATGATTGTGAGGCAAGGAAGTTTTTTTTTGCTTCCATCTGCTATTGAAATCAAAATGTCAGAGACTGAACTCGCTTTTCTTAAGTGCAAAGGCTGCAGTGGAATTACAGTAGATTTCGTTTGATTAAATTTTCAAGTGAGCTAGCCCTTCAGGCTCGGCAGAGCACAGGCTGGGGCATTCAGGGCTGCATTTCCTGCCTCGATGTTTATTTGATTTGTTCAGGCTTAATCTTAATATTTTGTGAAGTGTGCTTTAGTCAAAGGGGTGTGGCAGGGTTTCAGAGGACTTCGTAATTTTTATTGTAGCATTGTCTAAAGAAAAAAGTACTTAATAGTCCAAAACCTAAGACTCATCTTTTTTTTTAAATAAATTTGCTTTTGCACATTTACTTGATCACTCCCTTGTTTGTGTGGATTGATGTTCGGAATGCTGTTTAATATTTGAATTTTTACAAACCTGGATGTTGGTTATAGTCCAAATAGCATGCTTTTCTGAAATGTAAACAACTGAGGTTCTGGCCTTAATCATGTATTAGGATATCAGAATGTTATATAGCTTCTGAAGTTCCATGACTTCAAGATTTTAGCAATAAGATATAAAAAGACAACCTCTAAGGCATTGTGGAAGTGGAATCAAATTAAAATGAGGCCTTCAGGTGATCAGTGACGCCTTGTGTTTTTGGAACAGTTTAAAAACAAAAGTCTTCTCTATCTCAGCAACAGCCTTTGTACTTGCTTTGGATAAAAGACCAGCAGGTATTATATACAGAGACTTAATTGTTGGAAATTGAAAAAAATTTCCCAAGAAAGATTCTGTTGTATTACATGCATGCTTATTAACCTACCTGTGCTCACAGAGCTGGCGATCAGTTATCTCCTACACAAATGACCTGTGGCCAAGATTGTTCTTAGATAAACAAAACCTGGGCCAGGGAACCTGGGCTATAATTGCTTTGAGAAAAGAGACACATACCTTCAACCTTAAGGTATTCGGGGATATTCATCTCTACATGATACCCAGATAAACCATTTTTTTCCTTGTCATTTTGCGCCACTGTATACACTATGGGGCTTGTCTGAAGCTGTCTTCCTACAAGTGGGAAGCCATTTAGGAGAAATACTGAAGCCCAAACAGCATTCCTTCATTTGCGGTAGTCATAATTCATTTATCCTGGACTTGTTATTTGTGCAATACTTCACACTCAAGGATGAATCTTCCTTTGTCTATGCACCCTTTGATTAATGAAAAGAATTGACACACGTTTTCTTTATGGAGCAGTTTTCCAATAACCGGAAAGACTTACTGTGAGTTTGACATCAGTATGTGGTTTTGAATCATCCTTTTGGGTCTGCCAAGGCCAGGCTATTTTCTTCCATCAATTTTGTCATTGCCTCATTAGACAGAAAATTATGTTATGACAATAGCAAGGCTAGTGGGATTTCTTTTAAAGTCTCTTTCCCCTTGTCAGTTTTCAATTACTCTAGACAACGTATATATTCTCTCCACCCTTCCTGACCCCTCTCCACTTCCCCATAGTCACATTAGGAAATAGTCCAAAAGGACTGTTCATTTCTACTTTGAGAGTATGTGGGACACACTTTGGAATTCTTCCCATTCATTCAGGAAACAGTCATTCAGTACCAACTATGGGCCAGGCTGTGGGTCTCTAAAGGTGAACAAGGCACAGTACCTGCCCTCTATCTTAATTTCTTTATTGCAAAAGAGTGAACTTGGCAATTCTTTAACATTCCTTTTGGGGTCAGGATGTATTTCAGTCCTTTCTTGAAAGAGGAATAGGAAATACATATTATGCTCTTTAAACTAATTGCAATACTAACCTGCTTACAACCTAGCATAGCTCTCAGTTTTACATATTTTCAGTGGCAAAGAGAAAGGAATATGTCTGTGTGGAAGACAAATTAGAAAATTAGAAGCTTTAGGGGTTTCAACCTCTTCATTGTGACCTGCCTGGAAGGATGCCCCGTGGTGCAAGCAGTTGATTGGCTCGGCATCACGGGTTTGAGAGGGGCGGGTGCCTGCCCAGTACCTGAATGGAGAACCAGGCCCCTAACTGTGCAGTGGTGCTGAGTTATAAAAGTACAACAATTAAAGAGCTGTGAAACAAACTTTGTGACTGTGGCTGATCTCTTTGCAAGGTGGTAGTTAGAGGAAAGGTGATTCCATGAACATTTCCAGATTAAGGTTTCCTTTTTTTTTTTTAATGGCCCTTTGTGGGGAAAATATAAATTTATATATATTTGTCTCCTCTGAAGAATGAACAAGTCGGTTAAATCAGTCGTTGCCTGGGGAGATGTATTAGTTTTTTATTCATGTTTATTTTGACACTCCTTCCTCTGCTGATGGGCCTCTGTCAGGCCGCCCTTTTGCTTTAATGGAGTTAGGAATTGAAAGGGCCTTGATGTCTGGAAGTGAAATGTCGTCTGCAGACCTCACTGCTGAGGCCGTCCTTATCTCCTGGGACCCCTATCCTGTTTCTCCTTCCCCCACTCCTACTTAGACTTTCCCCTAACGATCCATGGTTCTCACAGCTGCTGCCCCTCAGTGTTATGGGCACAGCCCCTACGGGTCTTTCTCATTTCACCTGGAATATGCCTGTGGGTTCTTAATGGTCCGCCTGACTTAGAGAAGCACGGAGCATTTCAAAGACTATGGCTCCTGAGTCTGCAACTGCCACTCAGGACCCTCTTAGAACCCCTCATTCCTGGTTTTCTGTTCCAGCTTTAATGACTCTGCTCTGCTTCCTCTGCATTTACTAACTTGCTCTCCAATCCATGCCGCACACAAGCCCCCCAGTCTGGCGTATGGTCACCTAGAATACACAAGTTGCAGGACCAGATAGACATGGTTCGGATCTCTAGCTCCTGCCCTTGTGTGGTCTTGGACAGTTAATTAACGACTGTCTGCCTCAACGTTCTCATCTGTAAAATGGAGGCAAAAATAATGGGTCCTTTGCAGGAGTAAATGAGGTATGAAGAAATCAAGTACTTAGCACAATACTGGCCCATTGTAAATGCCCAATAAATGTTGATATATTTCAATGCTCCCCTCTCTTCTAAATCCACATAGAATCAGACTTAGACCATTTTTGCCCCTTAGCCCTGACATCTTCAGTGGATTAGTCTATGAGTACTCAGTATTTGCTGCTCCCCTAGAGAAGGGAATTGTGAGAATGTATGCCAAAATTAGTTGCTCGCTCTGAGCTGTTTTTTCTAGATTCGCTTTTTAACTTTACCCTCTATTCCTCCTCAGCTACTATGAGAACATTCCTACCACCCCTGGGTACATACCTTCCAGTAGCTTGGGGATGCCTTGAGAATATTCTCAGGGGGAGGAGGTCACCTTGTCCTTTCAGGTTTGCTGCAGAAAAAGTTTAGAGTAGATAGTTCCGAGCTCTTTCACAAGAAAGGAGGGCCTGCCTGCCTTACACTGGTATATGGAGCTAGGGTGCGGGCACTCCCCAAATCTGAAGCCTCTATCTAGCATTCCTTGTGTTTCCATCTACCCCATGAATGAAGGTACATCAGGAATCCATTGCACATCTTGATCTTGCGAGGGCAGTTTGCATCTTTCCTACAACATTTGACAGATCTTGCGACCCTAGAGAAGGAAACTTTTGAAGGCCAATTAACTCTTCCAGGTAGTGAGACTTCCACTGACAAACTGCTCCAGGGAAGTGAGCAAGCTCTTTGCCTATCTTGGAAGGGGCCAGTCTGCACTGTCCAGTGTCTAAAGTTGCTATAGAAAAACTTGCTTCAGTTGGGAGAACTGGCTGTGGCATCTTTCAGATTTGTTGTAGTGAGTGGTGGTTGTAAGTACAACATTTCTGTCCACATGGAGATGCTGCTTAGTATAAGGTTAGCTCTGGGGACAAAGAGAAATGGTGCAAATGAAGATAGAAAATACCTCTGATTTGCTGCAGAGCAGAACTTACTGATCCCTACTTATGTCAGCAGTGTTCCTCAAAGACACTATGAGAAAGGCTTAAGAGAAATCTCAAGGTGTTCATTTTAGCCTCTTTGTAGAGTTGATTTAAAGAAGTCAAAGAGTAGAGAGGTTATTCAAGCTGCCTAAATCCAGCAGAGCAGTCCAGCTGGAGTGTATGTACCTTTACTCAGTCCTCTTAGCAGTAGAAAGTACCCAGCCCTGTGCAGGCACTTAGAAGGGATATCCTCTGGGGTGCCTGTAGCCCATTAGATGCTGGGTGGTCCATGGACTGTATCAGGCCCTGGTCACTTCTGCTAAAGCATCTATAGTAGTTTATAGTCCTAATGAGAAGTGAAACCCCAAATCAACATCCACTCTGTCCCTGGGTTTAGGATGGAGACAAATAAGGTTTTCTGGTTTGGTTTGGTTTGATTAAAATGCATGAAAAATAATCCTAGAATAACAATAGCTGCCACACTGACTAGGAGCCTACTCTGTGTCAGATGTTCTGCTTGGTGATTTATATGTAGGACAACGACATCATTATTTGTCCAAACTGGGACACTTTTGAGAGTAAAAGTTAATGATTACACTGGGACACTAGGCATAAACTGGGACCGTCCAGGGCAAAGGAGACTGTAGGACCACTCTGTTTATCTTTGCCCTTTCCAATAACTCTGCAGGGGTATGTATTATCCACATTTTACAGATGAAAGTAATAAAAATGAGAATTGAGAAAGTGATTTGCTCACAGCCAGGGTGCTAGTAAGTGCCATAAACTCCCCAATGCAGTTAATCACATTTTTTTTGACCGCCCATCGGATGATCAAAGAGTCAAGGGGACTTTTGAGAACTTAGTGCTTTAGAAGTGCTTTTGTTATTGGCTGATGTCACCACGAGTTCTTGGCTTCCTCCCTTCCTGTGCACCTCTGAAGCCCTCTCTTGTTCTTCTCTCTCAAGAACCAGTGCTGAAGAGAACCATCCTTAGCACAGGCCTGCTTAAAAGACCTAAGTATTGTCAAAGCTTCCCCATCATTATTACAAATACTATATAGGTAGTTCTAGGCTCTCTGGTTATTTGATTAAGCACAGCCCCCCAGAAAAAGATGGTAATAAAGAGGTACATTTCTTCTTTGAGGAGTGTTTTATGTTGATTTCATCCTCTTTTAATAAGTATATGTAATTATTTCATTTTAAATGGCTCTAGTAAATAAAAATGTATTAATGGCCTTTGCCTCCTGTAGAAGGGTCATGTGCTTACCTTGCTGAGGCTTCTCTGAGAGCTTGTATTTCGGTTTAGGAACCAGGAGCAAAGTCCTAATTATCTTTAGCATGAGTACAAGGAGCATATTTCCAGGAATAATGGAAATCTGTCTATAATTCAGGTATTTCATTCTACCTGAGAGCTCCAGTCTTAGCCTCCATAAAACCCTCTCTGAAAGACTGGCAGCACGAAATGATTCGATGTTAACTTGGTTGCCTGCTTTTGCAGGCTGCTTTGCAAAGTTGCCAAGAAGAACTGAAATAGACTGGCAAACAGCAGTAGGCAAGAAGGAGAGATGACCTGCATACTTTTACACTCTGGGAACAGCCCAAGATATTTGAGAAAGTTGCCAGTGTTTAGATGTTTCAACTGAGACAGCCTACAAGTATTCTCTTTATTTAAAAGACATTTGTTTCAAAAAGTTTTGATACCTATGACTCCTTAGTTTATTTGGGGGTACAGTTCAAGGAATTGAATGGGTTATATATGTCCTGGTCATCTTGTTAGTAACTTCTATATTTTTCGACTTTATGTGATAACTCAGAATAAGCTGAGCTCAGGTGTGAACTCGGGCTACTGAGAAATGGCATTTCACGGTGTTAGGGCTGTAGATTGACAGCGCCTTCTATGAGCTTTTTGTGCAGGTTCTTTACTGGCACTACACCTTAAATTTATTTAGTGCCTTGTAGTTATCTCAGCACATTCAAACACACTACTTCATTTGATGAATGAGATGCACTGATTATGAGTAAACTAGCTTCTTCTTTTCCTGGTTTGGGATGATAAGGCTTAATTCTCCCAGAGTTCAGCTGCTGTGCTATAAGATACCCATATGGCACATCATGTAAGTGTATTTGGCGATGTTTCATATCATATTTAAATGAGAAGATAATGACCTTGGTCCACAGTCTTGACCTTCAAATGGGAGTGTGTGTGTATGTGTGTGTGCACACGTGTGTGTATGCAGTATAGCTTGTCATTTATCACTTAGGATATACAGAAGAGAGTCCACCAAAAAACATGTTAAGATTTTTCTGGATTGTTTTATACCTTAGCATTTTTCTTAGTCCTCTTTTTTTTTTATTTTGGCATCGTTAATCTACAATTACATGTGCAACATTATGGTTACTAGATTCCCCATATCATCAGGTCCCCCATATACCCCATTACAGTCACTGTCCATCAGCATAATGAGATGCTATAGAATCACTACTTGTCCTCTCTGAGTTGTACAGCCCTCCCTGTGCCCCCCCAACATTACATCTGCTAATCGTAATGCCCCTTTTTCCCTCTTATCCCTCCCTTCCCGCCCATTTTCCCCAGTCCCTTTCCCTTTGGTAACTATTAGTCCGTTCTTGGGTTCTGTGAGTCTGCTGCTGTTTTGTTCCCTCAGTTTTTTCTTTGTTCTTATACTCCACATATGAGCGAAATCATTTGATACTTGTCTTTTTCCGCCTGGCTTATTTCACTGAGCTTAATACCCTCTAGCTCCATCCATGTTGCTGCAAATGTCTGGATTTTCTTCTTATGGCTGAATAATATTCCATTGTGTATATGTACCACATCTTCTTTATCCATTCATCTACTGATGGTCTTAGTCCTCTTTTTTAAATACTTAAACATTTCTAATTTTCTACAGTGTGTTTCCTTCTGCGAATCATCCTTTATTTGCACAGCACCCCAGTGCAGAAGGCGCTGCCTGCAAAGGTGATGGCATTTGTAGAAAAGATAGTATAGTCCACAGCTTTATCTCACTTTCTGCTGACTCATCTTTCTCATTTGATCGATCCCATTCATCACACGCATTTCAGTATCATACCTTTATCAAACTGTTAGCTACATGAATATAAGAGAATGTTCTCCCTTTGAGCTGAAAAGTTGTATCTCCTAGGCATGGAGGAGCAATAGGAATAGCCTTGTCCATAAAAACTTCCTTACTTGTTCTTCAATGTTAGGTTATACTAAAAAAGCTTAGTACTGTAACATTGGATTTTCTTGATTATGGCTCCAAAATGCTGTGCTACTCAACAGTGTCAGAGAAGCGAGGCCAAGTGTGTTATTCAGGACGTACTTACAGAGCATATACTGTGCACTGGACACACTGCTCTGAGAGTGTCATAGCTGCGTCAGACCTGGATCCCACCATCAAGGACCTCAGAGCTTAGTTCCTTCCTTGTTAGATTCAGAAGTCGGGACGGTTAATAAAGAAGCTCTAGGACTTAGAGAATTCTAGGGAGAGGACCCAGTGATATTTCAAGAGACGGTATATGTCCTAGCAAATTTTATCTGGGAGGATATGTTTGATAGATTCTGTTGATTTTAACTTTATGGATTTATAACTTGCCCTGCATCGGAGAACTTTTGGAAGCCTGTTGTTTGCAGGTGAAGTCCCATAAGAACATTTTCAAATGTTCCTTCTAGCTGAGTGGCTGAGGGAGAGGAGGAAAGTAAGTTATTTATGCCAGAACATCGGACTAGGTGTTAGTATTTGGGGCAGCTGTTCCACATGGGCATTCTTCACATTAGAAAACTGGAGAAGTGTTGCCCTGTTTATCAGAATTTTGACCTGGGACTAAGAGCCAGTTATCCTTCACTTCGAGTGGTCCTCTCGCTCTTTGGATATTTGGGGTATTATAGAAAAGGTGTGTGTGTGTGTGTGTGAAGTATATATTTCTATGTTACATTTAATAATCATACATTTCACCTATATTCTCACAAATACTTTACTTCTTTTTCACAGAACATACAAGCACACGTTTAAATATCGGGTCCCCAAAACTCCAGGTGCTAAGCAGTGGAAGTTTATATTCTACCAGCACATCAGACTCTGTAATGAGTCTGATTTTGTTTTAATTCCTTTCTCCTGTTTAGTCATCTGATGAGCAGCAGATGGAAATTTAAGCCAAAGCCATAACATTTCAGCTAATACTTTTTATGCTGCTGTAAGAATTTGTTGTCCTGTCAATTCATGGGAGTTGAAATCTTTTTCGAGAAGGCATTCAAATCTACATTAAGTGCTTTTATCAATCCTAATTTGATATACAACTGACTGCCTCTGCTGCGAAGTGCAAAGTAGCTTAGCAATGGAAGACAGCTTTGAAATGTCCAGGATTTCTCAGCGAATGCCAGAAGCACAGCATCACAGAAATATACAATTAAATTTCCATTTAAAAATTTTTCCCCAAGCCTAAGAAGAAACACTAGGCTGTCTTCTTTGAGTTTAAACTTAAACAGGTAAATATGTATTTTGGCAGCCATGAAAAAGATAAGGTATTAGATTAACTAGGGCAATACTTTGGTGAAATTCCATTTGAATGTTATTTTTATGTAGGAAGGATGCGGCAAATCAATAAAGTGGTTTATTACCTAAAAGTCAAATCAATAAAATGCTTCAATTGTGCAAATACAAGGTTAGGTTTTTCTTCCCTGTTTTTCTGTTATTTTTCTGTGTGTGACCTTGAGTGCCTCCTTCCCTCACTTCCTTATGGGAAGGGAACATACCTGACACTTTGTCTCTCACTGTTGGATGTGCGGGAGTTTGAATACCTCCACCGAAAAATGAGGTTTATGTAAACATCACAACGTTTGTCTGTTACTTCTCCTACACCATTAAAGCCAGGCTGAAGGAGGGCGAGCTGTACGTTACTGAACCTGACTGATACGTAGAGACTGGATCTCTGACTTCATAAGCTTGATCGGTTTCTTGGACCAGCTTGCTTTTAAGTATTCAGAATAAGACAAGGTTGTCACACTACACAGCCCATCGGGTTCTTTCTACTGTTCTTTTTTAAAGTAAAGTGACTGTGTGTCTAACTCAGTGAGTTTGAACACTGTTGTCTCCCCTCTGAAATGCTGGCATTCTTGATCTGGAGATGGGCATTTCTGTCTGTAAGTGAGATACGGTGCTTATAGAAACTGCTAGCATTCTGGAGGTTTTATAACATGAGCATCCAGTCGAAGGATACTCTCCCAGATTTTGGTAGATACCGTGTGTCAGTTAAGCCCTCTTGAAATAAAGAACTTCATAAGGATGCAAGATGCTATTAAAAAAATCTGTTGAAATCTTGTCTGGGTTATTCTACCAATCACCTTTACTTAATGCCTGTAGGCAGGTAGAAAGCTCTATGAATTTTAAAACTAAAAAAAAAAAAAGTGCCCTACGTGAACAGATCGCCTGTGACTTAGCCAACTATAAGCAGTTAGTTTAAAATTTACAAGTTAGAGCACCAAGTAGAAGACAACTTGTTTTTCTTCAAAAAAAAAACTCTGCTTTTCAACTTTTTGTATTTCACATTTTTTAATGACCCGCCCCTAAAAATGAGGCCTTGCAATTGAATGACAACATGGGCTTAACTGTAGTATCACTCGCACTATAACAACACCCCCAAAATTATTCTTCTACTTTGCTAGTGAGAATTTTAGCTTCCTAGGGGAATTTCGAGAAAAGCCAAGCTGGGTGTCGGACCACACCTGGTGTCTTGTTTCATTTCCCTTATGATTTGGTGATGGACAATTTGATGTTCTAGTCTTTTCTTCTAGGTTGAGAGTACAAGACAACCTGTCCTTTCTATTTTACTTGACTGAATACAAGTGCAAGAAAATAATAAGAGACATTTTAGCCTTGCCTTCTGAATTTGCATTCCATTTACCAACAAACCCCCAGTCCTTATGATTAGGGGAAAGTTAATCCCTCTTTATGTCAACTGAAGTATCAGTTTTGAAGGTGTTTGAAAACTTGGCCCATTTTCAACTGAAAGAAACTCTTTGTTTTAAATTAACAATTTCAAATGCTTGAACTTTAAGAAAGGTCAAAATTATGAATGAGAATGAACATTCCTCTACATTTTAAATATTCAAAAATCTGTTTTACCTTAGCTTCTTTTCTTACTCTTGTTAATCATTTTCTTAGCCATTTCAATGCTTATTACCATTTTGGGGGGCAATGGAGTTGACCTTCAAATTATCTTTTGTGATTTGTCAGCTGCTTAAAAAAGAAAAAGTAAATATAAATTAGAAGTGATTGAGTAGGATTTTGAACATCAGTGACTTTTTCAAAATCCTAAATCGCTCTTGTCACTAATCACAACACAGTAGCATACCTGATGTTCACAGGTATAATGGTACAGTTAACTTAGGGTACTAATCTTTGTTATCTAGTAACTTAAACCATGTCATTTCTAAAATAATAACTTAGTAATTGCTGAAAAAATAAGGACTTTTAATTAGCTTGTTTTACCCACAGTCTGGATATAGGAGGTTCCAGGTGGGTTTAAAGAAGTTCAGGGACCCAGACCATCTAGTCCTTAGACCTTGTCACTGCATGATGACAAGATGGCACCTCAGTTCCAAACATTTGTGGTTTACTAAAGAGTTGGGAAGGAAGGAAGCCCAGGTTAGTCTTTCTCCTGGGAAGAAGGAGTTTTTGCCAAAGACCCTAACAGACTTCCTCTTGCATCTCTCTGATTGGAATTGGGCCCCAGGCCACTCCCTGGCAGAGTTGAATGGAATTACCATGTTAGCTTAGATGAGTCGCAGTGGCCCTGGGGAGGGTCCACCTTTGGTAAGACAAAAGATTTCTAACTGCTACCTAAATAAAATAGAGATTCTTTTACCAAGGCAGGAGCATAGGCAACCAATAGTAACTGCCGCAGAATGTGAACTGTACATGGTAGGTGACTATTAATAACTTACCACCTGTTGTACAACATTGCGTTAAAAACAATAATAGTAACTGATAGTGTAAGTCCTTATGACGTGTCAAGTGCTATATTAAATGCTTTACCTGCATCATGTCCTCTAATCTTCCCCATGACCCTCTTTTATACATGCCATTTGTAAGTGAGGGAGCCAGGGATCAAACCTAGACTCTAGGATAAACACTGAACTATGGCAACCTCTTATCTTTATCCTCAAGATGAAGATATTTGTTAACAGTAAATAGAATTGATGAGCCAGAGGTAGGAACACAAGTACATTGCATGTGCCCCCCCAGCAAGTTACCACAGTGGAATTTGTCAAAAGAAGGCAAAGAGATTTGTAAGTACTCAAATAAAAATTCTGTATCTCCTGATGGACAGTGACTGCAATGGGGTGTGTGGGGGGAGACTTGATAATATGGGTGAATGTAGTAACCACATTGTTTTTCATGTGAAACCTTCATAAGACTATGTATCAATAATACCTTAATAAAAAAAAATTCTGTATCTCTTTTGCCTTCAGTTTTAGAGAAAGGAGCATTTCCTGAAGGCTTCTTTCTTATCCCCATTCAATAAGAAATTGAGTCTGTTTTTTTAATAAGCAATTTATAAGGAAGAATATGACTGGATCAGAAACTTGAGCCCATTAAGATTGTACCCAGTTCTCAGTTGAAATAGAAAAAACACAAAGGAATATGTTAGGTCTCTTTAAATCTGTTGTTAGATTAAAATTAATAAATACAGTATTTACTCCTTGGAATACCACCTAACAGTGGTACATGAAATGTCCTTGACTGTGTCATCACCCCAAAATGACAAAATGTGTTCTTCAGGTATTTCCGTTTATGGGCAGACCTCATTTTATTGCATTTTGTTTTACTGAGCTTCACAGATACTGCCTTTTTTTTTTTCATAAATTGAGGGTTCGTGGCAACGCTGCATCGAGCAAGTCTATTGGCACCATTTTTTTAACAGAGTTTGCGCACTTCGTGCCTCTGTGTCACATTTTGGTGATGCCTGCAATATTCCAAACTTTTTCATTGTTGTTGTATCTGCTGTGGTGATCAGTGGTCTTTGGTACTATTGTATTTGTTTTGGGGTGCCATGAATCATGCCCATGTAGATGGGGAACTTAATTGATAACTGTTCCATGTGTTCTGAGTGCCCCACCGACCAGCTATCTCCCCATTTTTCTCCCTTTCCTTGGGCCCCCCTATTCCTGAGACACAACAATGGCCTCTGAATGTTTAAGGGAAAGGAAGAGTTGCATGTCTCTCACTTTAAATCAAAAGCTAGAAATGGTTGCAGTTCGTGAGGAAAGTATGGGGAAAGCTCAGAAAGACCGAAAGCGAGGCCACTTGCACCAGTTCACCATGTTGTGAATGCAAAGGAAACTTCTTGAAGGAAATCTAAAATGCTCCTCCAGTGAACACAGGAAGGATACAAAAGTGAAACAGCCTTATTGTTGACATGGAGAAAGTTTTAGTGGTCTAGATAGAAGATCAAACCAGCCATCACATTCTCTAAGCCGAAGTCTAATCTGGAGCAAGGCCCTAACTCTTTTCAATTTTATGAAGGCTGAGAGGGGGGAGAAAGCTGCTGAAAAATATTCTGAAACTAGCAGTGGTTTAAGGAAAGAAGCCATTTCTATGCCAGTACAAGGTGAAGTAGTAAGTCTAATGGAGAGGCTGCAGCAAGTTACCCAGATCCAGCTAAGGTCATTCATGAAGGGGGCTACACCCAACAACAGATTTTTAGCGTAAACAAAACAGCCTTATTTTGGAAGAAGATGCCATCTGAGACTTTCAGAGCTAAAGAGAAGTTTAAGTCCACTGTTGGGTCCTACTGCTCAGAAAGAAAAACATCCTTTCAAAATATTCCTGCTCTTTGGCAATGCACCTGGTCACCCAAGAGCTCTGATGGAGATGTTCAGTGAGATGGATATTGTTTTCATACCTGCCCACATAACGTCCATTCTCTAGCTCAGGGATCAAGGAGTAAGTTTGACTTTCAAGTCTTATTATTTAAGAAATACTTTTCCTAAGGCTATAGCTGCCATAGATAGTGATTCCTCTGATGGATCTGGGCAATGTCATTGAAAACCTTCCGGTAAGGGTTCACTGTTCTAGATGCCATCAAGAACATTTGTGATTCGTGGGAAGATGTCAAAATGTCAACATGAACAGGAGTGTGGAAGAAGTTGATGCTAATTCTCATGATGACTGTGACGGGTTCAAGACTTCGGTGGGAGAAGTACCTGCAGATGCAGTGGAAACAGCAAGAGAGCTGGAATCAGAAGTGGAGCCTGAAGACGTGACAGAATTGCTGCATGGTCAAACTTGAACAGATGAGTTGCTTCTTACGGATGAGCAAAGAAAGTGGTTCCTTGAGACGGAAACTACTCCTGGTGACGATACTGTGGATAGTGTTGGAACGACACCAAAGGATTTAGACTGTGACATCAACTTTGTGGAAAAAGCAGTGGCAGGTCTGAGAGGACTGACTCCCAATTTTGAAAGAAGTTCTGTAGGTAAAGTGTCACCAAACAGCATGACATGCCACAGAGACATCATTTGTGAAAGGAAGAGTTAAATCAGTGCAGCAAACTTCATTATTGTCCCATTTTAAGGAATGGTCACGGCCCCCCAACCTTTAGCAACCACCACCCTAGACAGTCAGCAGCCGTCCACATCGAGGCAAGGCTTTCCACCAGCAAAAAAGGTTACAGCTTGCTGAAGGCTCAGAGGACTTTTTAGTTGTATTTTTCAGTTGAAGTATGTACATTGTTTTTTTAGACATAATGCTATTTATTGAACACTTAATGAACTACAGTATAGTATGAACATAACTTTTATATGCACTGGGAAACCAAAAAGGTTGACTCACTTTATTGTGATATTTGCTTTATTGAGGTGGTCTGGAACCCAGCCCGCAGTATTTCCGAGGTGTGTCTGTGTGTAAAAACACCAGTATTCACCAATGAGGTGTAGATTTCAGTCTTGTTCAGAAATCTGATAATAACTCATATTTAGTTATTAATTTGCAGGGTCTTTATCAAAGACTCACTTTACCTATATGCATAACCCTCTTAAACTAGGTCTTGCAATGGTCCAAGAAGAAGAGTCCGTAGAATTTATGAAGGACTAGGATGTTGTCTCATTTAAATGTCCTCAAATCCTATTAATGCAAATACTATTTCACAGATGATAAACCTGAAACTATTAAGTAAGTAAGGGACTTCCCCACGGAGAGCGCATCAGTGACGTCTGGTGCCCAGATTCAAGTCTGCCTCTGGCTCCAGAGCCTCTGTTCTGTTGGCGGCACCGCAGGACCCACTCCCTGTGCTCTTTCCCACCAGGACCCTGAGAGAGGCAGGTCCTTGCTTTTCTCAGCCTCCAGTGCAGGCTTGCAAGTGTGACTCAGTTGCCTGGAGATCTTCTGGAATGTACTTTTCTTCCTGAAAATAGGAGAAATGCATCTTTTGCCACTTGGATTGACCTGCCACTTGCAGCCATGCAAATCAATAATTATAATAAAATATGGCCAGAAATGAGCCCCATGAAAGATGAATTGTGTATGTGAGTAAGGGTGAGCACTGTCTGTATATAAATATCACTCACTGACCCTAAAAACCAGATTTTGCCCATTGTATTTCCTGGTGTTGCTCATGGTCATCTTCAAGGCTGCATCTTTTGTCGCCAGCCCGGTGGAGCTGTGACTCCGTCTGTCTCCTGCAGGTCCCTTACGGTGCTCCACTCCCTCATCCTAAATGCTGAATTTCACGGTCCGTCCATCCCAGGCAAGAAAAATTGGAGTTCTTTTCAGCAATTCTTTGTTCATACGAAACATGGCTAAAACTTGTCACGCTTTCCTTCCTAAATCACGTCTTCCACATCTGGATCTCCACCGCCTCTGCCAGGGCCCGCTTCCAGGTCTTCATCACCTCCTCCCTGGAGCATTCAGAGCTCCCCCCCTGGCTGGCCTTTCTGCTGCCCCCCGTGTCCAGGGCAGTCGGGCCCCTTGCCTAAGCTTTGAGGATTGATCTTCACCTCCTCTCTGCACTTGGCAGTAAGAGTGTTGTTTCCGTACATAATAGGGATTACACGGCCAATGCTTTTGATGCCAGGGGTGTCGAACACACCAATTAAAATGTTATGAGCTGAAAGTGACCCTCTGAATTCACTTTATGGACCGCATGTATCTCAAGCATTTGTTTCTGTAGGTTTGAGAGTTCTCTGGTATGCTGAAATGGACTCAGTCCCTGACCCACGGTCTGTAATCATGGTCATGGGCCAGCGGTGTGGAGGGAGTATTAGTGTAGCACTAGAAATGTACTAATAGGGTAAAAGGAGTGACATATATGACTCATTTTGATGTTGGTGCGATTGAAAGAGTGTGGAATTGATGGGCATGATGCAGAAGTTAAGGAGAAGCTTGCCTACAGTTATATAAAAGAAGGCTGAGTATAACGATTTGCTTACTATATTAACAGAGCTCAGGCAGAGGATCTAACTACTTGTGAAGTACACACGCTCCGTGACAGAGGCCCACTCAACAATTCTCAAGTGTCCCTTTACACAGAAGAACAGCCATCAAACGGTCCCAATAAGCTCATTAAATATCATATTGTTCTGCCAGACAAGGCTCTTGTTTTAGGGAGTGACTAGGAGACTGTCACTTCTTGGGCCAAGAGAATGAAAATGCTCTTCAGGCTCTGGGAAAAGGGTAGAGATAATTTGTTGATACTGTTGCTAGGATGTCCCTCCCTATTTCAGTCTGCATCTGATTGGCATATACTTTATACTGAAAGGTGACTGCTGGGCTGATTTATTCAGCCCAGGGTTTTTATGAAGTTCCTGCTGTTGACCCACACAAGGGAGAGAAGGTTAGAATGTTCTTTATGGACAGTCTTAAATTGATGTGCAAGATCTAGCCATGCTTGCTGGGGCTGGGGCTGGGGCTGGCAAAGGCATGCGAGCTCAGAGCTTGAGTCCAAGTCTCCATCAACTCCACTTAAAGTGGAAAATTAACCAGGTCCAGAAGAGTCAGCCAGGAGCATCATTCCATTTATTTTTTCTTGTTGAAAACAGAAGTGAATCACACTCTTCACAGAGCCCGGCTGCGGAGAGAAATGATGCAATGCTGGTCACAGGGCCCAAAGAAGAAAGGTCCATTATGCAAACCTAGTTCTTCATTGTGTTCTCGAGTGAGGAGAGGTCCAATACCCACACAGGGAAGTGACACAGAGCTGTGGTTCTTAAATGTAGACCCTTCCCTGCGTGGAGGATTCATGATGTTTTACTTTGTTTCTTGTCTCCTTTTGATTCCTCTTTGACCACTGGCTTAATTCCCTTTGATTATGGTGCAAAAATGGAAAGGATGTATCTAAGCCTGTTTGACTAACTTTTTCTGTATGATTTGGAATAGTTGTGAACACGTGCTTTGCTCAGCTACTTACTTGCCATATGACCTTGAGCAAGTTGCTTAAACTCTGATTCTATAAGAAAGTATTAGTATCTATCATATGTCTTCATAAACACTATGTATAAGTATATATACCTACCCATAGAACCATAACAATTCAATGGGTTAATGTTCATGAAGTGTTTTAGTATATAGTCTCACTATGAAAATTTCTTGTAAGTGGTAGCCCTGACTACTATTAATTTGCCTAATTCTTGCTTATATAAATTCCTCTGAGTTCATGATTTTATCTTGTTTGCTCCTTGCCAAGACGGTATGACCAGGAATTGAGTCCTGGAGTCTCTCTGCAACATCTTCTCGGCTTGGCAATCTCATCTTTACCACTTCTTATAGCGGACATTTTGGTAAAGAGGTACGTTTCTGGAACTTCAGAAAAGAAACCATCTGAAGATGTCCAAGACAAAACACCTTCCTTTCAAATTCTGAGTTGTGTAGAGAGACTGATAACGTCGCAAGGTATTAGTATATACTGTCACTGAGGCATTTTCTGCAAGTGTCACACGAATGAAACCTTCAGCATGGGTTTTTAGACCTGAGCCAAACTCCTCTCACAAGTATGAGTTCAAGTGTCAGCTTCAGGGTGAGTTCTTCTCTGACTGCCCCACTTCCCCTCACCTTTCAACATACTTTCATCGTAGCAATGGTGACATTATTGTGTAATTGTGCGTTGCCTGGCTAGGTCCCTCTTGGGCTAAGAATCAACCATCTTCTTACTGTTTCTTCAGCACATTTCAGGGCACTTGGATTGGCTCTTGTTAGTAAGCTGGTAAATGATGATGGAGTGAATAAAATTAGCCGAGTGGGTGTGAGAGGTTTATGACCAAGCTTAGCTAGCATTTAGCTCATCTATGGGTCAGTACCCACCCCCACACACAGAAACAACAAATTTTGGGGGTCTTTTATTCCAAATGGTAAATGCAACATCTCATCTTGACTGTAAAGTCCCTTTCCTTCTGCGACTCTTACCTGTTTTCTTTGAATGTATTCAACAAGTTAAATTGCACCATTATGTTCACAGAACTCTGGGCAGATGTGTCCATGAAACTCAAAATGAAGTTAAAGTGAAATAATTTTTTATTGATGTAGTCATCAGCCAACTTGACCAAATGTTTTTGTAATGGATTTTCTGTTTGTGCTTTCAATCAGTCAACATTATGAAAGATGGCCCTCTGTTAAAATATTAGCTTATTCCTGTACTCGTGTAAATGTCATTTAAGTTTGTAAGTTGTAAGTGGACTTTTCAACCTTCCAGCCACTTTTGCCAAATTGTAAGGAAACCATCCTCAATGAAATCTGAGCTAATTTAATTCTTCACTGATAAAGGTCTTTTTCCATGTGAAAGATGCTGCTGTTCCATTGACTGCCTTACTAGAAAAATAAAGTTCTGAACCCAAATATTTTCTCATAACGATTAATGTGGATGTTCTGAAAGCATCAGCTCAAGTGGAATATGCCTGAACGAGCTTCAGGAAGCCCTTGAGAGTGAATCAGCAGATCCCCCACTTCCCTTCTTATAAATTGTTAAGTGCGTACTTGTGTAAGGCACTGTGGTAGATTGAGTACACAATAGCTCAGCAGCCCCAGCTCCTGCCCTCTGTGGGCTTTACAATCAAAGACAGCCTGCTTTGCTGAAAGGGGAGATGTAAGGAGGTTGCAGAGAAGAAAAATTCTGATGAAATAACTTGCACCGTGCTTGGGCTTAGGGATACTGACATAAATAATAATCAAAAGGAGGAAGTGATACATCATTTTAAGGGAGAGGGAACAGGCTGAGAAATAGCTCGAAGGGACTGTGACATTTGAACTTGAAGAATGCTACAGAGAAGAGAGAAGAGGGCAGGGGAAGAGCACGCACAAGCGCAGAGGGGTGTGAAAGTAACCAGTTCGGGGCAGCTGGGTCTCAGGGTTCCTGAAGGAGAGTGCCAGATGATACCTCTGGGCAAGGAGGTCAGATCATAAGGAGCAGTGGAGGACCTACTGAAGGGTCTCGGCCCCATCCTGAAATCACCGGGCAGCCCCCACAGAGGTTTCGGCAGGGAGCAATAGGGTTAGATCCCAGCTAATTCTGGGAGTCTTGGCTGAACACAGACGTGGGAGAGTCGCTGTAATGACAGCCCAGAAGGAGATGACAAGGACTCAGAGTAATGCAGTCATAGAGGTCTTGGAGAGGAGGGAACAGTTTTAAGTAATTTATCTGGTCTCATGTCTTCTGCAGATCCAGCCTGTGCTTTATTTTAATGCATGACAAAAACATGTATGATTGTATAGCTCATGCAAGATGCCTTATAAAGAGACAGAAGCAGTTACTTGTTGAACAGTGTTTTAAAATTTTATGCTGAGTAGAAACTGTGTTCTTTATAAATAGAATATTTATATTGTATTGAAGCGGAAAGGTGATGGTCGAGTTTTCTCTTGACAATACTCATTTGCTTTACTGCACCAAAATAATGCAGAGCCATTTTGCAGCTGCTATATATAGCTCTGGTTGAGTTTGTTTCACAGTTATTCCCAGGTTATAGATTGAGAGAAGTCTTGTTTTATTAATATTTTTTAATAAAATGTAAAATTCAGATGACCAAATGGTCTTGAGTCAGTTACATGTACAGTTAAGCTTCCAAAGAATGCTGCATAGCCCCTCTGCTCTACTTTGGGGTAGTTTGGGGACAGTTCATTTAAGTTGTCCAACCGATTTTTGCATATGGAAGTCTCCCAGGAAAACGTAGTACAATTTTCATAGGACCGGTGCATCATGAAGAGTCTCAGAGGTGGCCCTTCTTAAGAAACAAAGTTCAAGATGTTCTCTGTTAGCTGCCTCTTAGTGTTCTGACCATCCCTGGTTTTGTCCTGCTATGACCAATAGGAATTTCCAGTTGTTTCACTCTTTAGGGAGAGCAGTGTGCTTTCTGGGGCCACGAATACTTGCACAAATGCCTCTAGGAGAAAATTTCTCCTAGCTTAGGCAACTTGATGATGACTGACTTTTCTGGGTTTTATGCCAATTCAAACTCCATCCCATGAGGCTAGTTGAATCAGATTCTCCCAGTGCCTCCTCCCTGCCCTTCCATGAGGAAACTTCTGGAAGTTGTATTAACTTTTATGGGCTGCCAGGGCATGGCAGTAACCACTTGAGAATGCCAGAGAGTGTTCCGATAATGATTAATAAGCAATGGCACGTGGCATGTCATCACACTGGAAAGTAAGGCAGTCGTGCACCAAACATGTCATAATGAAGCCACAGGTTGTAAACCTTACATCTATACTGTCTTGTAAAGTTTTGATCCTCTGAGTGAGTATTGCAAAATAAAGGAACTTAAAATGAATGTACATATGCTACATATCGTACTTCAGGAAGACAGGTCAGCATATCAATAAACCGTAAAACTACTTAATGAGGATTATTGAAGTAGATGAACTTACAGCAATACAGTCAAGAGCACAGATAATAATTCAATTGTGAAGTTCTACAGTAACAAAATTCCATTCGTGTACATAATGTATTTAAGTATTTTCATCCCCTTCCTATTTGAGAATTCAGAATTATTGCATCCCGGGATGTAGTTGGTTAAGGAAAAGAGCTGTTTCCCTTTTTTTTTTTTTTTTTGGTTAATGGAGGTTTTGTGGTACAAGTGGGATTTTTAAAACGTCTTTGAAAGAGAAGATGAGTTAGCAGGATTCGGGGGAAAAGGCATGTCTAACAAAAAGTGGAGTTGGGAGTGAAAGAAGCAAAGAAAGGGAGTGGACAGATGGCTGGCAAGAGCAGATGGAAGGGAATTCGAGAGCTACTGGTTGGAATATAAAAGAAGCCTACCAAAAATTCACAAACACATTGGCCATTTTAGCTTTCTGCTTAAATACTCAGCCATTTTCCTGGGCACTTAAATTACTCCTGAGTTTTCAGGTGGGTACTAACTCTTTGAGACCACTAAACTGTGTGCACAAAGAAAATCATTCTGCAGTGGTAACAGCATATTCAAAGTAGGAGTGCACCTGTTTTGCTAATGCAAGTCTGCATTAAGAATTTTTTCATACAGTTTTACCAGCTTTTCTTCCCACATAAATGTGGTTTTAAAAAAACTAAAGATATAAACAAATCAACAGATATTCATTGAGAACCCTCTGTGTTCAAACACTGCTATAGAAGCCAGGGTGAACTGAAGTATGAAGTAACTCACCCCAAAGAGGAAATTGATGAGATATTTAGTAAAAATGACAGTGGCAATACAGGACCTGTCACACATCAAGGTATAACCAATTGTAATGTGGATAATATAGTTAGTGTTAAAGGTATACTAAGGTGTTTAAAAATCTGTTCCCTAGCCAACTGTATATTTTTGTTTTTTAATGGATTTAGGTGCTATGTGGAAGCATTCAATATCAGAGATATCTTTTATGGTGTTTTTGCTTCATAGCTCCTAGGAGGCAATCTGGTATATCTGAAAGAGTACAAACTTCTGAGCCAGAAAAGCTGTGTGAGTCCTTTTTTCTGGCACTTACTGGGTGTGTGATCTTAAGTCTTCATTTTAATTGGACAAGTTTAATTTTGTCAGTTGTAGAGTGGGGACCGCGGTAACCACCTCTTAGTCTCATCCAGCCTGATACTTTTTGAAGTGATTAGTAGATGTTTGCTTATTGAGTCCATATGTCAATATTTTTATCCCTTATTTGTGAATATATATGTATGACTGCAGGTATTTACTAATTCCTGACTATGCAACATTGTGGCTTTTCTTAATAGCTTTCTGTATTTATTCACAAAAAGTATTTCCTGTATTTCTAAATTTTATAAAGCAGTAATTGGTTTAGGGAACAACATACACAACACAAACCAATGCAAGAGACTTAATACAGTTTTGAGTTTTCTGGTAGCTACATTAAACAGTTTCAAAACATCTGAAATTCATTTTAATATTTTATTTAACCTTGTATATCTAAAGTATTATTTTCACAGGTAATCAGCATAAACATTATTAATGAAATATTTTACATTCTGTTTTGGGGAAATAATTCTTCAAAATCCAGTGTGTATTTTATAACACCAGCACATCTAAATTTGGATATCAAATTGGTCCAAAATACTTGATCTCTAGTTAGATTTCATAAAATTTGCGATTAAGAAAGTAGTTTCCATCTGCAGACTGTTTCAAAGGTCTGTAAAATTTTTTCTAGTAATGAATCAAGCATTTGGTTTTCAATTTGAATTTAATTCAAATTCAATTTCAGTGACACAGTTGCACTAGCTACATTTTAAGTGCTTAAAAGCCACATGTGGCTAGCATTGAATGACACAGCTTAAATTATCTTGATTCATCTTTCAGTAGGTCCCCAGGTCCCCAGATTTTTAAGCAGAAGAAACACCTCATAATATAAAATAAAAGGCACCCTAAACCTGGGTTTCATTTTGAGAGTTGCCTTATATTGACTTTGCTTAGCCGTGACCCCCGACACTCAGCTGGTCATTCTGCCTGTTGGTGTGAGATCTCCTTTGAATGAAGGTGTCGAGATTCGCCCAAGGAGTGCTTACTTACTGCTGAATTGCTGCGGAAGGATTACTGTTTTTTCACAGCATGCATCTGAATTCATCATCTTTGCAGGTGAATAGTCTGCATCTTAGGCTGCAGGGCTTGTGGTTGTCCAAGGCACCCCGGCTAGTTGTGTGGCAGAGACAGTCCTTAAGCATGGACATATGGGTCCCCATTCCGCCTCATTTAGGTGCAGGCGGGTGCCTGGTGCCCTGCTTGGTACACTTAATGTCATAGCTGAAGGGGGACCCTGTCTCAGGCCTTTTTTTTTTTGATGTTTAGTATGTTTTTATTGATAAGTTTTTCTTGTCTTCCTGTAGTTACTTGGACATTTTTTAGGATTCCATCTTGATTTGTTAATGATGTTTTTTTCTTGCTATTATTAATACACAATTACATGAGCAACATTGTGGTTACTAGACTCCCCCTATTATCAAGTCCCCACCACATACCCCCATTGCAGTCACTGTCTGTCAGCATAGAAGGATGATAGAGTATCACTACTTGTCTTCTCTGTGTTACACTGCCTTCCCCGAATCCCCCCATCCCACCCCCACCCCCGCTACTTTATGTGTGCTAATTGAATAGCCCTTTTTCCCCCTTATCCCTCCCTTCCCACCCATCCTCCCCAGTCCCTTTCCCTTTGGTAATTGTTAGTCCATTCTTGGGTTCTGTGAATCTGTTGCTGTTTTCTTCCTTCAGTTTTTTCTTTGTTCTTATACTCCACATATGAGTGAAATCATTTGATACTTGTCTTTCTCCGCCTGGCTTATTTCACTGAGCATAATACCCTCTAGCTCCATCCATGTTGTTGCAAATGGTAGGATTTGTTTTCTTCTTATGGCTGAATAATATTCCATTGTGTATATATACCACTTCTTCTTTATCCATTCATCTACTGATGGACGCTTAGGTTGCTTCCATTTCTTGGCTATTGTAAATAGTGCTGCGATAAACATAGGGGTGCATCTGTCTTTTTCACACTGGGCTGCTGCATTCTTAGGGAAAATTCCTCAGGCCATATTTTTTGATTCTCAAAAATATTGTCAATCCATAATACAAGGTGGAGTTGTAGACTGAGTTGTCTTAATGAATCCTTTCTGGGCAGAGCAGTGGAGATGAAGGTAGTGGGGGAAGAGATTTCCTGATGAGCTGTGTGCATCTTTTGCTCCTTCACTGCCCTGGTAAGGGCAAAATTTAACCTGACAGGACAGCAACCTTATGGCCCTCACAATAGTGTGCTCTTACTATGTACATCTCTATGGACAAATTTCTCTTTTGCTTCTGAATAAAGCCAGTAAAGCTGATTCATAAGCACTGGGTAGAAACGGATATGGGCTTTTAGCTGAACAGCTCCCTAACATTCAGTATAACTGCTTCTTAGACACTGTTAGTTCTTATATGCTTTCTTAATGAATCGCCAAAAAGGATATGAGCTAATTCCTGAGCTCCTGGCATTAATCATTTCATCAGAATTTATACACTTTATAGGAAAGGTTAACATTTGCAGTCAAAACTGTGAAAATCTCGGCTTCAGTGGTGCTTGCTTCAGTGCAAATAGTTTACTGTCCTTCTCACTGTACCCACCTGAACTCCAGTGATCAAGTCAGTCAGAACTGCACACCCACTGTCGGCTTTGTTTCATCAAGTATTTAGATGTTGTGGGTGAAAATATGAAAGTCCTTCAGAAGTTTTCGCCCTTTACTATTGATGGACTGTCCTCTTGGACGCACCTCTTCTTTTATTCTGGGCAGCTATTCAGAAATGTCCTTAAGGACTATTCAGGAGTTGCAGGAGGTTTACTCTGAACTACACGGCATTGCCCTGCCTTTGCTGGCATTGTCATTAATTGTGTGAAGACTTTTTAGAATTTTTCATCGTGCCTTTTGGTTTTCTGCACCCAATCTGCTCAGGGTTTAAAAATTAAACAAAGAAGCCTGCTTGAATTGTATGTAAATAAAAGACTTGGAGTGAGAACTTGCATTAGTCTAGGTATAAAGCCCTCAGATTTTGTGACACCTATTGGGGCAGAGAAGGGAACGTGTGAGGCTCTTTTAAGGTGAACAAATTGAGGACAGAATGAGCAAACCCCAAGAGTATTTGGCTTCCTTCCTCATTCTTCCTTATGTTTTGAGGTGTTAGGTATGAGGTTACCAGCATGGTACTTCTCTGTTCAAGATAGTACTATTTTAAACCCTCCTATGCAATCTCCTGTTTGGGGAGACAAGTTTACAGGATACTCAATTATCGTGTATTATTGAATATTCCCAGAGGCCATCAGGAGCTTTCAGACCTGGCTGCACCTTAGAATCACTTACAGAGCCTTTAAAAAAGACGGACTCTGGCCTCACCAGAGGCTCAGAATCTGTAGGTGTCCTTGAGGCCCTAGAATCTGTTAGAGAGCTCCCCAGCTTTTAGTAATCTTCTGGCTTTTGTTGGGCTCCTTCCCCAGAATAAGTGAGTTCATCTCAAGAAACAAGATCAATGCAGTCATCCTCCAAAATAGTGTAATTACAAGATCGTAGGCGATGGACCAGTTCAGGTGGGATTTACATATAGGATTACTTAGACTTGTAGAACTGGGGAATATTTATAAGCTGATTGATGGAAATGGTCAGAGAAAACTTACGGAGAAAAAGCATTTCGAGTATTTCTAACACATGTCAGTTCTTTCACTTCTCATTAACACGGAACCTCTTCTGAGTTTCCTCTCCAAGGTTGAGTTTGAATGCACCTGGTAATTTATAAGAGTCGGGGTGATACTTTGAGAGCCTCCATGTCAGTTCAGACAGGGTGTACCTAATAAGTGTCACACACTTGTTGGTAGAACACTGTTTTAACAGTGGCTTGCTTCCTCTGCCAAAACAAACCAGGACTTTCCTAGAGTTTTTCCTGGTAAACACTTTCAGGTTGCATCTGTTGCACATGTCTTTGGTAATGACACGCTTGTACAACGAGAAGCCGGTCTGATGGCCGTTACTTCCAAGCACAATGACACATTGTCTTTTCTGGGTTCTCTGCCCCTGTTATGGTTGCCACAGGCAAGAGACAAGGCTGCAGGTGGTGTATGTTGTACCTGATTTGGTTCCTACCTTAAGACAGCCTCAGAGGTTCTTTGTCTCTGAAAGATTGGTTGGTACAAGTGAATAAATATATTCTGTACTATGTTATGTCATGGAAATGTCATGACAAGGTAGGACCCCTTGGTACTGGCATCTATGTTAACTGCCATATTCCTGTGATAATATTTTAATGCTTGTATTTACTACACTTCTGAAAAGACTTATATGTATGTGATTTGCAAATAAAATGTAGCCACCGTATCACTGAAATCTTTCATTAAATATTATCCCAAACTAGTTTCTAAAGCCTCAGTGAGACATGCTGGATTTATAAGACCAACAGTGAATAAAATAAGGATCATTATCCACTTCAGTTGCTTATCACTTTAGGGTTTGAATGGTATAAGCCGTGTCAAATATGATCATTTTAAATGCTGACTTTTTCTTCAAGCAGGAAAAACTTCTTGAGTTGGTGTCTAAAGGAAATTTCTCGCTTCTCATAATAGAGTGGATTGACTGACTGTACAATAAGGAAGATGAATAGAGTAGGCTCTGTTTAATGAGAGTGGTCATCTGATCTAGCCTGCACACTAACAAAGTAATTATCAATTGGCCGGGAACCTAAGAATAATCTTTCCTGAATCAGTAAGGTAACTAAACACAGGAACTTCTTTGCAACTTTTAAGCTCAGAAAGGTGGAAACAGTGGATTTGGGCTTTTCATTTGCACTTAAAAATATTTTTAGTCATGCTACCAGGCCATACAGAAGCAGAAAGAAAATTTTTATGAATACAGGTAGAATTTTTATGCATTTTAGCTGGTAGAGCAATAAAAAACATCAACTTTAAAGTCATCATTCAGTTGATATTTGAGGATGTTATGGAACTGTCAATGAAACATGCCAGCAATCAGTTTATTTTATTAAATTTAAATTACATTATTAGAGTTTAGAATGTATGACATTTATTTAGTATCATCAGGGAACAAATGGTCTCTGAGTCAGTTTCTCCCAATCATGAAGCTTAACCCTTAAAGTATCAAAACATATCAACTGAATTATTTCACATAGGAATCTTTCTAAACTGTACTTTATTATTCGCTGTATTATATCTGTAGTGTAGGATGGTATCATAATTTAACTATGTCAAAATGAATTCAGACCATCAGCAAATGTATGAATTATTAGATTCTATAATACAGGGCTACCTTCAGAGCTTTTGAGCTGTTAAGAGCTCTCTCTTTTTATACAGAAATATCCTTAGGCTGCTATCCTTCAAAAGTCTTATGTCTGCTTTTTGTTGTTTTTTTCTGATTTTTCTATCAATACCAGTCATCAGCAGACAGCTGTCAGTATGCCTGACTTTAGGAGCCTTTACCCATCCATGATTTTTTGCTTTTAATCTTTTAATCTAACAGGAATTGAGGGGATGTCAAGATTGTTAGAATGATGTCTGTCCTAGAAGAAATCAGCTCTGAGTGGAGATAGGTGACATGAGGAGGGAACTCTTCGTAACAGACTCTGGGCTGTCATAGATGGACTCTGTGCCATCAGCTTTGACTATAACGTTGTCTTCTGTAACTCACAATTCAACGTTGACTGGGGCCTGGGATCCAGAGGTAGGAACAATGTGGTTCATGTTCCTAGGGTGTTCCCCAAACCAGTAAGGGCCAGGCCTCCCCAGAAGGACGAATAGGCCCAGGAGGGCATCAAAGAAGACTGTCTTCTCTGGAATTCATATGCTGGGCTTGGGAAATATGACATTTCTGGATGAAAAATCGGTTATTGGGGAGCTGCTCTTAAATGTCTACAAAGACGAATACCCTCAGGTCACCCTTGTTTGGAAGTTCCAATTCATATGAAGGAAAAGTACTAGAATGAAAATTAATGAATGTAGTGACTCGGGAGTCTGACAAACCTATATCTGACTGATCTTGAGCAATCTTATTTTTATTCCTTTTTCATCGATTCTAAAATGGGGGTAGTAATGCCACCTTGTAAGGTCGCAGTGAGGACTGAATGAAATGGCGGGTGACAAGGCCCCACCAGGCCACCCGAATCCAGGTCAAGGCCCATTAATGAGTCTCTTTTCTGCTTTTTTTGTTGACACTTCCCTTAAAAGTTGTTTGGTGATTGGTATCTGTACAAAGTACGAAAAAATAAAGTGATAAATACTTTTGTTCATATTTCTCTGAGGCTGTTTGAAGTAATGTTCTTTGAAATTGAATGACAGTCACATCGTTTGAAAGGTTGATCTAATAATAGCATCAGAGACCAAGCTGACCACGGGCAAGTTTTCAGGGGAACCTTGATTCCTATTTAGATATGGAAAGAGGAGAATTGAAGAAGAGTCCTTATGGCTCAAAACACCGACACCTCTCTAGGCACACTTATATAATTGTTTTGACCCCTTCTAGTAAAACATAAGCAAATACCACCTATGCACCTCAGTCAACTCTTTTAAAAAGGCATGATAATTTCTGGGTCAGACACATCTTTGCTGGTGTTTCGCTCACCTGAATCACTTTAAGTGTTCATTCTGGTAATTTGGACATTTTTCTCCTTGCAGTGAAATGTCTCAGCTCATCAGTCAATTCTCCATACCATGCTGTTTTGTAATTCCAACCTACATTGCTAAAGAAAACCTTCAATTACCTTGAGTAAAGCAAGAATAGAAAATTGGTTGGGTTGCGTGCTCTTCACAGCTGTGTTAGTGAAGAAACAGATTTTCATTGAGCCTCATACAATTCTTCTGTCAAAAATAATGCCCATTGAAAGATCAATTAGTTACACTTCTGTTTTAAGTAACTTTACGTTCTCCTTCTCCAGCTCCTCGCTAGCCTAAACCTGTTCTCCTTTAAAGGTGGAACCATTTAACATGCACTAGTATTGGCCCCTTCTTGGCCTTGAAAATTAAGTTTTTTCACTAGTCAATTTAGGCCATGTTTTTGAAAATAATGTAAGTATAAATTTAAACCCAATCACTGTTCTTTGCTAGTTATATCAACAGATGTTCAGTGTTTCGTTTTCCTTAAGGGTGTATGGTTTCTCACTGACTCTTGGCTTCAAATGGGAATTCTCTGCTGTTGGTTTTGTCTGGAGGAATTTAAGCTGTTTAAAGCTGTTTGTACTTGTGGCCAAGAGCTCCCAGTTCCCAGAGCAACAGTTAATCACCTACCCTGTGTTGTCTTTCCTCTCACCTGTCATCAGTCACAGGCCCACAGTGGCTTGGGCAGGTTAGGTCCTGGGGTAGTGCGAGCGTCCAGCCTGCACGGACTGTTTATGACAAGCCGTGTGGGTCGGGCTCATGTTCCTGGAGTGCTTCGAGCCGCTTTAGTAATCTGTCAGCATAGTATGTTCTCCGGGATAAATATAGACATACGGGCACTCTCCGAGTTGTAGGTCACTGTCTTGCTGTACAGCTAAAAATTGTCCCATTGGTATGAACCGTAAGCCCTGGAAGGAAGGCCTGTTTTAGTCTGTCTTCTACTGTAGGTCTTTAGCACCTGACTAAAAATACACCTTGGGCCCAAAATAAGAGAGCCCTACCTTGTGGCTGAGACGCTTATCGTGCCAGTACGCAACAGGATCATGGAGTCCATCATGTTCTTTTGCTTCGGAACATAGTCTGTGTAGCAGCTGAGACTGTGAGCTCAGGTTCCTTTTCAGTCTCATGGAGATTACAGCAGCTTGTTGGAGACGATCCTGTGTGATCAGCTTCATAAAAGGGCTCGGTAGGTGTGTGTGTGGAGTGGGTGATCGGCTTTGAAAGGCTGAGCTTAGGGAGTATTCTCAGGTAGGTTTCAGTGGGTGGGGGTGGGGGGGGGCAGCATTTGCATCGACACGCAGGGATTTCTTACAGTGCCACTGTTGAGACACTGACAGTGCCTTTTTGATTTTCTGTTTGGCATTGCAATACTTCGGAGACAAGAGTTGGCAATTTCTGTACGTAAGCGTGTGAACAAGCCGTGACGTAATGGAATTTTTCTGTGCACTGAAGTTTCACTAAAAGGTTCCGTATGACTATCTGCTGTAAAATTACGAATCTGTAAAAATAGCTAGTATGTATTTGGAAAAGAGTTAATACCATCACACTTAATAGTACAGCAGAGGTAGGATCTATGCTTGCTTTCTTCTAAATATTAATGTAAATTCTCTCATTTGTTTTGTTTTAAACATTAAAATAGGCCTAAAGCAGTTTCTCCTTTGCTTTTGGCATAGCCTTCTCCAACACTTACAAAAATGAAATGTTTTTCTTTTTTTGTTTATGAATTGAAAAACAGGATACCATGTGTTAAGCATTAAATGGGTCCAAATTGCATGCCACTGCTTTTCCTTTATCAGGGTAATAGCCTGATTACATTAGTTCTAGCATAACCTTGTGAGCAATATTGTACATGAGTTCAGAAAAATTAATGAGAGGAAACTTCCATGGCACCGGGTTAATTGCATGCATCTTGGATATTGACTGTTTAACTTTCTGTTTAATGAAGGTAGGAAAAGTTCATTTGTAAGTGGTAAAGGCACAACATATTGCTCTAACAGAACAGAAGCATTTTGTTTATTAGTGATTTGGGAGATTTAATTGTTTGTTAATTATTCTGCACTATCTGTAATGACACTGTTAGATATTTACATGATATCGCTCTGTTTTGAGGAATAAAATATCTGTCATTAATTTGCCCCTTACTTTGTGGTTTATACTGGGTGTGTTAGGGAATATTTTTTCTTTCAAGAAAAGAGAAGTTTTAATTAAATGATAAAACTTACAGTTCCATGGATTTGGAAAAATGCTGCATCGTAATAGACTTATGTGAAATACTTAATATTTTTGTTCTTTGCTATCTCTTGGAAATGTTACCTGACCCTCCTTGTGTTTCAACTGAATGGACCACTCCCTTTGTCTGGTCACCGCCTTGATTCCATTTTAACTCATTGCCTTTCTTATTTCCTGTTCATAAACTTATCAGAAGATAAGGGACCAGTAACAACATGTTTCTGTGAACTGGTAGATTTATCACTGTCTTAGATTACAAACTTCCAGTAGGCATGGATCAAGGGAATTTTACATGGTTATGGTACATTCCCATCACTGTTTAAGAATTTCATAAAACCTGAAATCTTTTTTTATTAAATGAGCAGGGAGCTAAAAAGCTAACTAGACTATAAAGAATTACATTTATTCTGTTAATTCACTTAATAGATGTTTATTGAGCTCCCACTGTGTAGCCTTCCCTCATTATAGGTGTTGGAACTGTATCTTGTGTTATCATATGTGTTATATAATATGTATGCATAACATCTGTATATACCTATGTACAATATTGCATACACATGTATGAGTATACACTTCATAGAAAGCATGTTGTACATTGGGCCTGTGTTTATGTGTATTCTTTCATAATCTAGTATGTGTTACATTAACAAAGGCATCTGTAGGACTAAACAGCATGTCATCTCTGAAGGGATCCTCGAGGGGAATAGCTAAAACTTAAGTTTGTGACCTTTATTTGTCAAAATACAGCGACTCTGGCACTTCTCTCTCATGGCAGCCCCCAGGCATCCAGTCTGCCCTGTCCTCATTGTCCCTCGGTTGGGTCCCTGTGTAATGTGCCCACAGATGTGGCTGCAAAACCTTCCGTTCAAAAACTGTTCTTCTCTTGCCATTGATGTCTGGCTTAAATACGATTCTAATAAAATAGCTCAAGAAGCTGGGTTTGTTGTTTTTGGTAGACCTGAATCAAACACCCGGGTAATGGTCCACAAAAAAACAGCTGTTCCCACAGCCTTTTAGAGCCTCTTTGACCACAACCCACAGTAAGAAACACATTTTGCATTATGAGCCAGAGCGGACGCACATCTGCAGACACAGGGACTGAAAACAAAAGCTTTGTGAAACTGTGGTCACCCTCACTAGGCAGGGTGCCACCACTCTGTTCTTCTCTTCTATGGTTTCCTCTGATTTCATTGAAATCATGCTGCTTAGCACCCACTCGGTTGGTTTCAGGATCAAGTAATGGGTCACAACCTGCACTTTGACAAATTCTGCTGTAGAGATTTCATCAGCCGGGCATTCTCAACACACCTCCAGTCAAGTTCTCTGCTGAAGTGACATGCTGCCGTTGTCCTTGATGTCATATTCTGCTCCTAGGCATAGTGGTACTTTATTTGTCAGTGTCCTGTTTGGCTGCAGAAATAGCTCTCTCAATAGACTTGATGTGAATCTTGAGTTGAACGTAGGGTTTCTAAGCTGGAGACATTTCATAACCTTTTATATCTTAATGCTTCCTTACTGTTTAATGCAACAAATATTTATTGAGTATTGGGTATTAAGCCAGAAGGTGAGGATGCAAGAGGAATAAAACAAATTCCTTGTCCTAGTTGCACTTAAAGGTAGTGGGGAAGACAGAAAACAAATATATAATACGTCATCTATCAAGAGGCAGGCGGTACCCTGCAGGGGGTAAACCTGGGAAAAGGGGTAGAAGCTACCAGCAGAGGGAGGTGCCAGGGAGTGGCTGGCCAGAAGAGCATCTGATAAAACTAGAAGGAAGTGAGCGAGTGAGCCAATATCAAGTGTCCTTCCCCTCACCTTATATAATTCCTACGGCCCCCGAGTTCCCATTCTCTTCCGCCTTGAAGCTTTCTCTGACTGTATCGATCATCAACTATTTCTAGGTCTTAACTTCAATGTCAGTCCCAGGGAATCCTGCCTGACCCCACAGTCGTGGATATGTCTCCCCTGTTTCTCTTGTGGGGCAGCTGGCAGAGCACTCCCTCCCTTGTAATTATATTTCTGGGTGTATTTATTATTTAATGCCTGTCTCCCCGGCCTACCATCAGCCGTGTGAGGACAAGAGTCATGCCTGGCTTGCTTCCACAGCAGCTAGCATGGTGCTTGGAGTAGAACAGGCCTTCAGTAAATATTTGATGACTGAGTCAGTGAGCAAATAAAATAAGGAAATAGATGAAATGAATGAACACTCTCCTAAATCTATGGCTTTTCCATGGGCTTTTCAACCTGACACTGCCTTGTGGCCTCTTGTGGCTAAAAGTAGTCAATTTTAAAAAGCTTTGAAATTAAAAGAAATTTTTTAAAAAACGTTGCAATTGTTTTCTTAGAATGTATCTTTGTATTCTTCACAGAACTTTGCAGAATACCTTATCTGAATTAAGGCTTCCATGGAAATTTGTTATTTTGGTGAACTGACGGATCATCTTCAAACTCTATTGTAATAGAGTGAATGACACCCTTCCTGCCTTCATCCTTGCTGGGTATTGTAAGTGTAGTTGCTCTAAGAACCACACCAGCCCGTCCAACACATTTAGTTGAAGGGGAAGGATATGGTTGGACTTGAAATTTTAATGACCATTCAAATGCATGTTATCAAACCTGCATTACAGATGGTGTTCAATTTTTTAATACAGTTTATTTTTTAATTAAGGTTCTAAGATAGCATTCATCTCCTACTGCCATTATGAGATGTTGGGGGCTCTTTACAAGTGAGCCTTATCATTGAAGAAAATGTTTTATTATGAAAATCTTCAAACACAAAAGGAAAAAGAATAGTACCATATACAGTGTATTGCTGTCAGACTTGACAGTTATCAAGATTTAGTCATGTTTGCTTGACTTACACCCTTTTTGTCTCTGTTAAAGTATTTTGAATCAAATATAGGCATCATTTCATTTAACTCCATATAATCAGCATGTATTCTACAAAACAGTGATATTTTCTTACCCACCATGCCATTATCATACCTTACAAAACTGACCACAGTTCTTTGATATCACCTATTATCCAGTCCATATTCAAGTTGCTTTGATTGTCATTTCTGAAAATGTCTTAAAGCTAGCTCACTCAAATCAAGATTCGAACAAGATCCACAGGTTGCATTTGGTGTTTCAGTCTCCAAAGTCTCCCTTAATCATCCATCCCTCTCTTCCATTGACTTGCAGAAATTAGTGCCGTTTTCCTATAAAATAAACCTAATTCTGGAGTATTTCTTTTGCTTCCTTAGGGTGACATTTAACTTGTTTTGTATCCCCATTGTTTCTTACAAATGAGCATTAGCTCTAATATTTTGATAACTTGACGAACTGGGACATAGGACACGCTCCAGTTCCCTCACTGCCACGCTGTTGGAGTCATTTGTATCCTAGTGGTAGGAGACCGAGAGCCACTCTGTGGTTCCCAGGAACACACAGCCAACAGTTCTCAGAGTTTGGAGTTTGGTATAGGAACTCTGACCAATATGTTTTCAAGGGTTGGGAATTTTGAGAAAGCATATAGAGTCAGTGTTCTAAAAAAAATCTTCTTAAAAACTGTAATCATTATAATGTCTCAACAAAAATATATCCTGCATGTTATCTTATTAAAGTTGACATAACAGGATCGCAGGCCCATCTGTGTAACATGTGGTTCCTTTCTGCTCCAGTAGGGCCCCATACAGTTCCCATCTTCATTCTTCTTCTATGGTAGTGGCAGTAGTCTTTAATTTGTATTTTCCCTCAAATAGCCCCATTTCATCCCATTCTGCACAACAATATCAGCTCAACACTCTTCCCTGCCAGCTTGCAACTATCCTCCAAATAAAGTCCAAACTCAGTGGCTTGCCATTCAAGACCTTAATTCTAATAACAATTAAAAACCTACATTTTTACAGGACTTGAGTTTAAGTTTTTCATATGTATACCTGATTATTTCATTTACACAAAGACTGTTTTGTGGAATCAGATGAGTTCAGTTCAACAAATATTAAGTAAGACAGTTGGTTAATTATGCCAGGCACTATGCTAAGAGCTTGGGATAAAGACAAGACGTACTCCTGGTCTTCAGACCTTCCCGGTTCCTTGGTGAAGACAAAGTTTGAACGTATGTGCTGACAGGGATGTGTAGTGGGAGGGAGGGACAAGGAGGGGGCAAGGAGAGACCTCACAGATGCCTGTATGCACCTGCCATGCTGGGCCCCCTGCCTGGGCTGCCCCTTTATCACCTGTACCCATCAGAATCCTACCTGTCCTCTAAGAACTGCGTCAAATGCCATCTATTCCACAAAGTCTGGCTAATCGATGGCCCAAAACAGAGAGGATGCCTCTGTGCTTCACTAGGCCTAGTGCAGGGTTTGGTGACAGAGCAGACTGTCAGTACCTAATTTTTGTTTTTTTTTATGTTAGCATGAGTCTTGAGTTGACAGGAAAAAGACAAGCTTCCTCATGTGTCCACCTTCTTCCTGTGTCGTCTTCTCAGAAAGAAACCCAAGAGAAGAAGTGGAGTCATAGCTGGAAGGGTCAGGATTATTTGCGAAGCCTTCTTCTGTGGCGAGGACAGATGATAGGATCTCACTAACTCATATTAATTCAAGGGAAGGCACATGTTACTTATTAAGTGTTGAATTCTGAAACTCTTAAGTGATGCTTTCATGCATTTTCAGTGTATATTATTGCTAGAAATGACAAGCTGGCTTACCCTCTTTAAGAATAACAGGTAAGGAAACCAAAGCACAGTTGGTAAAGTTTCCCCCCGTGGGGCACATAGAACCTCACTAGGACTCAGACCTTTGACTCCCCTTTCCATGTTTTTTCTGTTTTGCCTTCAGAGCATTTACTTGTTTGAAGTTATATCAGTTTTTCTATAGGCAAATGGAATTTTAAACATTGTATCCACTGGATGGATTGGTTCCCTTTGCTTTCCTGTTTATTTACATCAGAGATGTCAGAGTGTGGTCCCCAGGCCAGCCACATCGTCCTAACCTGGTACCTGGTTGGAAATGCAAATTATCAAGCCCTACTCCAGGCCCACTGAGTCCAGTGGGGCCCAGCTTTCCAGGGGCATCTACTGGGCAGAGTCTGATCACCACTGATCACATTGTAGTCAGCAATTCTTCTTCACAGTTAATATAAAAAAAAAAACCAAGCTAATTTATCACAAATTTTGAATTAATGGATTTCAAATTAATGAGGTGTTGTGGCATAAAATGAGCCAGAAGAGGAAGAACATGGAAAGGAGCAGAAAGTGAGAGGAGGAGGAAAGGACAGTCAGCAAGGGACACATGAATAGGAGCGGACTGCCAGTTCTGCTGAGGAGAAGCAAGTTGAAATTCAGGATTATCTGGCCTGTGGCAGGTTATTCAATCTCCTTTTGGTGAGAAAGGACCTTGAGATGTCAATGTAACCCCATCTTCCTTTGCCCAGGATCTTGACATGCATTCCCTCTTTGGTACCTACTTTGAAAATGGGGGAAAAGTCCATGTAATTGCATTTTAGCCGATGACATTTATAAAGGAAATCACTGAAGTGTTACCGTCATTTCAATAAGGTAAAATCCTGAAAGGCAATGAAGAGAGAAAAGAAAACAGGGCAGTGACTTGATGCTTACTTCCCCATTATTAAATTCCTTCACTCCTTCTAAGGTAATCAGGCTTCGAGAGACCAGACAGAAACTGTCTTGAGAGGCCACAGATGGAAGTAAACACAGCGAACTGTGTCTGCAAGGTCACTCGCTCCTTGTTAGAATAACAACCAGTTAAAGTTTTTATCATCGCTATGTCTAGGAAAGATTAGTCTCTAGACCTTTTTAAGGTGTGTCAGTAATGAGATTTCATATTTTTAATGGGTTCTTGGTTTTTGACTCTTTTTTGTACTCCTAGCCTTTCTCAAAGCCCCTCTAATGGTTAAAAGATGCATTCAAGTTCAAAGGACAGAGAACCTGGCAGGAGGGACCTTACATTAGCCTTTCTAGAAAATAACCATCTGTATGAATCTCTAGGAAGCCTCATTTTCCAAATCATAATATTTGTATTTTATTTTGTCATCCCCTGATGTCTTAAAACTAGCTTATGCCAGGGCAAAACCTGTGGGTAAAGGGGTTCATTCTATTCAGTCTTCATCATAAGCAACTGGTTTGTTTTAAACGTCAGGGTCATATGGGAAGCTCGCAAGATACATTGTCAGATAGACATCGGTTAAGACCTTGATCTTGGACAAGTCAGTTAGCCTCTCTGGACCTACACCGTCTTACCTGTAAAAGGGAGATTGCTTAGCTTCTAGGATGCTTTTGAGGATTAAAGATATTAATTATCTTGGAGGTGTCTTGTGGAACCTGAAACTTGAAGAAACACAATTGAAAACTGTCAGATTAAGAGAACTAATTAGTATAAGAGAAAGAAGGAATGTATTAATCAAAAATGGGAGGAATATTTCACGTCATCAGAGTTTTATGGAAATGTATTAAACTGAGCCTAACATGTTGAATATATTTTTCTTCCAAGACAAAAAGTTTCTGAGTATTTTTTACCAGGTACTCTCTTCTTGACCTACTTTGGAAATGTATAAACTTATTTAGGGATCATCCATCTCTTTAAGAAATGTTTTTTTCTGCTGCTCAAACGAACTTTCTTATCTCAACATTGTTCACTTCCTAATACTACTCTGTGGAGGAAAATAATTCTTCCTATCAAAGTTGGAGGGTCTCTTTATTTTTATCCTAATTTATTTTGCTTGACTTTCGTAGTTTCTGGTCATTTTGAGTATTTGTAGTACCTTTTCAAATGCCATTTCTAAAACACCCTCATAAATGCATCAGTGGCCTATTTATTATTGTTCTATACACAGTGTGACATGTTCTCACAGTGACTGCGTCATTCTTGGTTTGTTATGGTCTATGGAATGTTCCTTTAATGCCAATAAACAAAGTAAGTCTGATGGGAAAAGAGGGATTGTGGGGGAAAAGCGTCGTTCTAATGTAGGTTCCCAGCTCTCGGTCACTAACTGGGTTTGTCCTCAGAACCTACAAAATGAATGAGGCACTGAGAACTGGCAGAAAGAATAACATGTCCAGCTGTGAACAGAGAAGCATAATAAATTTACTCTTGTGTTGAATGATAAGGTTACACCGGTCTCTAGAAAGTAAAGTAGTTGAAACGGACCTTTATTTCTAAGAGGAGTCCTCACTTCGAACAGTGACCACATGTAATCTCAGGGGTACTTCAACTAAAAGGAAACTACTTTTTATTGCAAATGCTCAGAGTCTGATTCCAGTAATGGGAACATCAGAAAGAAAAAAAGGAATTCAGTGTTTTGAGAAACTGGGTCTGTGCTTTTGTGCCTTTATAAGCCGGTGAAAAGCAGGCAAAGATGTCCCTTTTTGTGAGTCACATATTTTGTGAAGGCAGGTGGAGAAGCTGTGTGTCGGATGGGCATTTGGATGCATGCCCTTTACAGGGCAGTTAGATTCGCACTTCCACCAGAACTGACAGCTACAGCAGGTCAAAGGAATGGATGCGAAAAGCAGATCCTGTTCAAGCCAAGTGTGTCTGGCTTTTCTCAAACACCAGGAAGGCATATGCAGCTTTCATTCCTCTCCACAACATCTGGATGCCTTTGGGCAGATAAAGAAGAGCAGGTTCTTCTAGCCCCTCACTCTGCTTAACTTTCCTTTTTTCTTTTAGAACCTATTGCAATCTGACGTATTGTGTGTGTGTGTGTGTGTGTGTGTGTGTGTGTGTGTGTACACAAACTTGCTGATTATGTGACCCTGCCTGGGTAAACTGTAAGCTCTTTGAGGGCAGGAACTGTCCATTCTGTTCACTGCTATCTTCCCAGTGCCTAGAACAGTGACTGAAACCTAGGCACTGATTAAATAAATACTGGCTGAAATGAATGCATAAACAGACAAATGATAGCCTATAATGAGCAATGGAATAAACTCTCTAAAAATCCAACTGAGAAAACCAATTGCCTTCCTGTAACACGCATGGCCACTTGCAGCCTCCGAGGCGCTTACACGAAAGGGCTCAGCATAGCATTTCCTTTCCTCTCGGTCCCACAGTCACAGAGCTGAACTATGAGCTGTGGGGGTGTTTGTATTGGTGTTGCAGTTCAGAGGTAGGTAATTCCTGGAAATGTTGGTAACTTTGGGAAATTGTACTGAAGACCTTAGCCAGCCAAGAGCAGCCAGCCTAAACATTAAAGTATTAGGCATTGAAATTGGGGGAAAAAATAACCACGTTCAAAACATCACCGCTTGCAGTCATAAATCGATCTAATGAGGAGGTCATGGATGGGCTGCAGAAGCCTCTAACAGATTTCATACAGATGAAGGACTGGTCCCTGCTTGATATAAGAAATAGAGACCCAGGAAAAGAGGGCAAAGCCCTCCAGAGGCCCCCGCAGAACTGGCCAGAAAAAGAATTTGGAATAAACATAATAAAATAACATCCACAAAATCCACTTAAGACAAAAAAACTAATGGAGAAAAATGAGAACATGTTTAATCAAAGATTAAAATGTACATGGGAAGATATAAAGAGAAAGCCAATTTCAAAAACATTTGATGATCAGAGGCCTAATTGCCATCTGAAAGGGATGCCCCCTTCGTCTGCCCGCAGCTCTCCACCCACCCCAGGAGCATGGGTTTGAGTGACTTTCGAGGGACATTGAGCTAGGGAATGGAAATACAAAGATGAAGGAGAAAAGGAGACAGGATAAAGGCAGATGGAGCTGAAGCTTAAAAATGTTATCACCTGCAAGAAATTTTAATCCAACAAATTAAATTGTTCCTTCAACATGTATTGAGGTGGGGAAGATGAGAAGGGACTCACAGTGACCTGTCAGGACCCTTTTGTCCTCAGGGATCCATGTTTTCAGAGGTCAGAGCATAAAGAGCAGGAGGTGGGGAGAGCAGGGCCCAGACCCAGCCAGGAGGAGAGGAAATGTTGACCCGGACCCCGAGGGGGCGGGTTGACCTGCTTGCCCAGCTGAATAGCAAGCTGGGGAGTAAGGGAGAGACGTAGACTCATAGTAACTGCCTGCTTTTCGGAGCTGGATGATGGGGCCTAAGCAGGGCTGTTCCTCGGCTGGTGCTGTGTTTGTCTGTTTCAATCAAAAATAACTTTCAGTTAAAAATCAGACCTAAGAAGAAACAGATTTCATTCCTGAGAGCTAAATTCTTAGGGACCGTGTTTACCCCTTTTACACCAAACCCTTTTTTTTAGTTTGATCCTTTCAAAATAGACACCTTTTGGAAATCTGTATCATTCTGTTTCCCGCTTTCTCAAATCCAGGACTAAATATCAAACTTATTTCAACCTTTCCATGGAATTTAGGGTCATCGTCATGAACAGTTAAATGGTGACAATGTGCTGGAAGGAGATATCTATCCCCAAGTGTGCGAGGATGCCAGATTCTGCGGCCGTGTCCTGAATGGCTTCAGGAAACTGCATTTTAAGTTCTGGTGGCTTTTAAAGTAATGCTATTTCTTTCCCCTTCTTTTTGCTGTTGATGTTTCTATCCATAGATGTTGCGCCTTTCCCTTGTAATTTTCTGTGTTCAGACTATTGTGAATTTAGAAACCAGACAATTGATCTTAATTATGTGTAGATTAAGAACAAGCAAGCACTGAAGGAGAAGAAGCAACTTTTTTCCAATTGGTAAAGTTCCAATGTTTAGACTAGTGTAGACTCTGACTCAATTTTGATTACAAGGTGATATGTGTTTCCTGGTTCTTAACTATATTATCACTAAATAACCAAGTTACTGAAAGGTGCCATGTCTTACGTTTACTTCTGAAATGGAGAGACCTGGCAAAAGAATAGTTTGAAGTAGTTGTGAATTGTTATGAATTGGTCATGATAGTGTTGTCGGGCAATATGGGGAGATCCTCCCTGCGCGCTTGGTGGGACCTTAACCCCGGGAGAGGGTTCTTGACTCCGATGGAGAAAGAACTCACGAGCAGGTCAAGCAGGTACAAGCAAAGAATAGTTCAGTAAAGGAAAGTACACACTCAGGGAGGGAGTGCGGGCGTGCTTCAGAGGTGAGCAGCAGGGTAGGGTTTGGTTTGGTTGGAGTCTAAGCAGGGATGAAATATTCATTGGCTTAGGTGGGGTTTTCTGGGAATAGGGATGGGATTTCTGAGAAAGTAGGGCGACGCCCTCTTTTTGTCTTTAGATGGTCTTCCTTGGAACTGCGTGGCCCCAAGGGTGTGATCTTAATATGCCAATGAGCATATAATGTACTTTGAGGTGAAGTGAGGGTCAACTTCTCCATGTTGAAACTAGTCAGTTTTGGCAAGTCCTGTGTCTATATCCTTCCTCCTACATCCCTGAGAACAGTTTACATGGAATGTTTAGAATATAAACACGCATTTAACCAAATGTAAACACCAGCCAAAGTCCCCAGCCCCCCCCCCTCCCCTGCTCATGTCTGGCTATCCACCTCCTATAAGACTAGGATGAAGAGGGGTTACGAAAACTTGGGAGTGGATTTAGTTCAAGGGCGCTTAGCCCGTGAACACTGACTGCATCTCCATCAGCCTAGCTGATCTGCTTGGAACCAGAATGATGGGTGCCACCCCCTTGTGTCACTTTCTCCCTGGTTCAGGGCTCTGCTAGGCTGGGATAGTTCCAGCACACTAAAGCCATGCACAGGACATCTGGCTTTGGGGTGAAGGTGGGTAACACTTTTTATGGTAACAGTGAATTGGTATTTTGGCCTTTTAAATAGAAGGTTTGTCTGAGAACATTCTGGCATCTGGGTTTCAGCTGTCTGGTTCACAACGCACCTTTGCAAGGGGCCTGCCTGGGGTCACTCTTATGAAAATTCTCTCACTATTGTTATGACATTTAGGCCCCAGAGTCTTGTAATTATAGAGCTGTTTTGTAATTTTGTACTTCATCAACCCAATTGTCGCTGTCTTTCAGAAATGGATAAAATTATGTCGAAAACCAAAGATAATAAAAAGTTGCCCTACACTCAGACTCTTGGTTTATATTCCAGTCTCCAGTCCAGTGGCACAATGCCCTTGATACATTGGAAAGGTGCTTCATGGAGATCTGTAAGTTGGGCTTGAGAAACTTCCTACCTCCCCAGGGTGCCTGCACCGAGGAAGTAGGAGGTAAAGCAGAGGAGCGGCCAGGACTTCATTTGCATCACCTGAATTTGAATATGCCCCTTTCAGAATCCATTGTACCTTTTAGTAAGCTGTTTGAGGTGCTATTTAACTCATGACCCTTCATTGCAAATTCGGCACCTTGTTCCTTTAAAGACCCTACTGGCCTTCTCGTATCACTCCCTTCCTATGAATCACTTCAAGACGTACAGAAATAAAGTAAGGTGATTTTAGTTAGTTATTTAAGGAGATTGATTATTATCTGTGTGAAGAACTCAGTATTAGATCTGGGAGGCTACAGTCTTGTTGGGGACCTTGAAGAAGAATATGTTGTTCCATTACAGGGCCAACCCTAGGCAAAACTGCATGGCCAGTTGATAATTGCTTCACTTATCAACTATCTCCTGAGCCTTTCTTAGGTGATGTAAGGTGTGCAGTGTCAAAGAGCATGAGCTAAATGCTTAATCTTGTAATACAAACTTATCGGTGAGGACTGAGTGGGAGGAGGTAGGCTTTAGGGACGTGGACATGAGACTGGAAGTGGTTCTGAAAGGACAGGAGGATTAGGTGAGCAGAGAAGAATGGAAACGAGCATCCGGAGAGAGAAAGAAATGCTCACGGGCCAGCCAGGGCAGTAACATGACTTGGGCATAGGGTCAAGGGAGACTATTGAAGGCTGTCGAAACCAGGCCATGTGTTTGAGGCTTCATGATGATAATTGAGAGCCATGGAAAATTCTGAGCAGAAAAATGTTGTAATTAAAGCTTTGCTGAAGAAGATGAGCTTGGTGTTGTAAAATGAATGAAATAAAGTCAGCAGAGGGACTGTATAGTATAGTCAAGCCGTAAGTTTCCAGGGGCCTAGACTAGGATGGAGCTAATGAGAATGGAGAGGAAATGAAAAAAGACACAGCATATTTTATTTGTATAACTTGAGAGCCTGTATTCTTTTTTTAATTAGTGTTTTTTTAGTTACATAAAATGCACAAATTTTAGTGTATAGCTTGAGGAATTTTGGCATGTGTGTATATTCATATAACCTCACCCAGATGAAGATATCAAACATTCTCACTAAATTTTCCCCCTCCACCTGTTTCACCCCACTGCTAGCAACCACCAGGGTGTTCTCTCTGTTTCTGAGACTATTTCACTTTGTTTGTTCATTTGTTTTGTTTTTTAGATTCCAAAAAATAAGGGAAGTCATACAGCATTGGTCTTTCTCTGCCTGGCTTGTTTCACTTAGTGTAATACCTCTGGGTCCGCCCTGTTGTAAATAGCAAAATTTCATTCTTTTATGACTAAGTAATATATCGTTGTATGTATGTACCACATCTTCATCCATCATCTATCAGTAGACACTCAGGTTGCTTCCATATCTTAGAGGCCATACTTTTAAAGTTTACTGAAGTTGAGATATGAGAAGATCCTCCAGATGTAAGGAACTCCTTAACTGGCAGGGTAAGTGAACTGGAGAGGAAGGGGCATTAGAAATCATAGGAAAAATGAGGGAGAATCTACAGCCTAACATGAGGCATGTTTGTAATTCAATAAAATATAACTTTTGCTTGGCTTCCTCAGAATTAGGCTTGGGATAGAAAGAAGGTAAGGGAAACCTTGAATTTTTTTTTATTAAGGTATTATTGATATACACTCTTATGAAGGTTTCACATGAAAAAACAATGTGGTGACTACTTTTGCCCATATTATCAAGTCCACACCCATACCCCAATGCAGTCACTGTCCGCCAGTGTAGTAAGATGCCACAGATTCACTGTCTGCCTTCTCTGTGCTACACTGGGGAAACCTTGAATTTATTTGTTATTTTGAAAAGAGTGTTCAGCTCATTTCTTTTCTTATCTATGAAACACCACCATTCTCTTGTTATCCAAACCAGTGTCCACACTGGAAATCCACTTTCTTCTGTACTCTTTTCCTTACTCTCTGTATCTAGTCACCCCAAACTGCATCCTTTTCCTTTTCCAAGTGTACCTTCTCATTATCCTGTCCTCAGCATTACTAGTGCCTGTATCCTTCCTCTCACATTTCTTTCGTTGGATGTTGATGGTTGACCATCTTACAGATACTTAGTGGGAGGTAGTGCATGTTAGAATTTAACATATCCAAGTAGAGTAAAAAGTAGAGAGACATGTTATCAATAAACTTTTGTTTTCCTGTAACTATCTGAAAAGAGGCCACTCACCAGGGACTCTAATAGCTGTCTCTGTTCAAGATCTAAGCCAAGTAGGAAATCCGCATGTTTTACAAATGATGAAGAGGCGTGTCCTGACATGACTAAAGTTGGGTGAGCGTGAAGAGTCCAACCCACACCTTGGATGGCATAGACGGGGCACTGCCTGAGCCTTTTATCTTTCAAGGGGGTGGCATCCCATCCCTTACAGGAGCAAGAGCCAGCTGGGCTTTCTAAAACGTGACTCTTGGAAACTTCTGGAAGGGATGACCTCTGAGTCTTTTCCATAAATAAAAGGAAGCACAGAGACAGAGAGCTTCTGGCCATTAGGAAAAACCAGGACAAGAAATCACTTTTCCCGTATCCGTCTTCTTAGTCCCTTTCCCTGGAACATAAAAACGAAGTCAAAAAACATTGTAAATACTGTAGGATTTATCATTTGTGTTATGTACATGCAACATAATCTATCTAAAGCAGTGTGGTAACTGGAAGTACTTGGGGATTATATACATGGCATAACGTAATCTTAATGTAATAAAAATAATAAAATTCTGATCCCTTCCTGAAGCATAAGGCCAGGCTATGATACTAGGTATAGTATACTTAGTATGGTTCCTGGCCTTGTACTAGGGTTTAGGACAGCCATACTGCATACTTATGATGTTGTTTCCAGACACTAAGAGCATCCATTATTTTTTCAGCTTCTCCAGTTGGCAACGGTTATATCAAGCCTCCAGTTCCACCTGTAGCTGCCACACAAAGGGAGAAAGGCCCCCCAACCATGTTACCCATCAGTGTGGACCCAGACAGCAAACCAGGAGAATATGTCCTCAAGAGTTTATTTGTCAACTTCACCACCCAGGCCGAGCGCAAGATTCGCATCATTATGGCAGAACCCCTGGTGAGTAAGTGTCCTGAAACCCACTTCTTGGTGAATTCATCTTTACACTGAATAGCATAGATGTTACAGCTTTAACACAGGACAGATTGCTTTTCCTCTAATTTCCCAAGATTTTTTTTTTGATACCATAGATAATTTTTTAAAGATTATAAAAAAAGAATTGAGGGTTGAGGACTTTAAAACAATCCTTAGCAAATACAATTCAGTAGCATGCTTCACTACTGCATTTAGGACTAATGAGCATAATTTAAAAAGAAGAGTTAATCTTAGAAAAACTGTGTTCAGTGTCTCTGCTATGTATGTATACTTCAGTCAAAATCTTTTGTCCTATGTTTAAAGTAAATGGCAATATATATATCTTTCTCCAAGTGGCTGCCTGCAACTCCCAGTTTGAGAACATACGGCGCAGGGATGTTGTCCCAGGAAGTTTTCGGTGAGCCATTCAGAAACACCACTTTGTTTCCTGAAAAGAGGACAGAAGATTCCTGACTCACCTTTAGGTCCCTTATTAGACAGATAACGTTGGTGGATGTCAGTATCTTTCTTTGCAGATGATTCGGCTATAAAGTAAGGCAGGTGTTTCAGCCTCATGTTCGTTGCTCTAACTAGGGCTCTAAAGACGGTGTTGAATCTCAGAAGGACAGGCAGGAAGGAAGGACGTCCAATTGGCAGATCAGATTACGTTTTCTCTGACCTTGGCGGGCCACACATAATAAGAGAAAAGGAAAGGACTTCAGAGTGACAGAGCTTTCTCTATGAAGCTTGGCTTTGTACCTCCTGTGAGGATACTGGGGCAAGAGAAGGCAGTCTGAGGTTTGCTTTATGGCATCATAGCTGAAAATAATTAAATGTAAATATTGTTGAGCCTGCAACACAAGTCTCTAAAAATACATAACAGATGATGCTCAACATCATTTATTAAAAATGACCTTTATTCAGGAACCTATCTCCCCGGGCAAGGGAAACAAAGGCAAAGATAAACAAGTGGGACTACATCAAACTAAATTCTATACAGCAAAGGACACCATCAGTAGAACAAAAAGGCATCCTACAGTATGGGAGAATATATTCATAAATAACATATCCGATAAGGGGTTGACATCCAAAATATATAAAGAGCTCCCGCACCTCAACAAACAAAAAGCAAATAAGCCAATTAAAAAAAGGGCAGAGGATATGTAGAGACAATTCTCCAAAGAAGAAATTAAAATGGCCAACAGGCACATGAAAAGATGCTCCACATCACTAATCATCAGAGAAATGCAAATCAAAACCACAATGAGATACTACCTCACACCAGTGAGGATGGCCAACATCCAAAACACAAACAACAACAAATGTTGGCGAGGATGTGGAGAAAAGGGAACCCTCCTACACTGCTGGTGGGACTGCAAATTAGTTCAACCATTGTGGAAAGCAGTATGGAGGTTCCTCAAAAAACTCAAAATAGAAATACCATTTGACCCAGGAATTCCACTCCTAGGAATTTACCCTAAGAATGCAGCAGTGCAGTTTGAAAAAGACAGATGCACCCCTATGTTTATCGCAGCACTATTTACAATAGCTAAGAAATGGAAGCAACCTAAGTGTCCATCAGTAGATGAATGGATAAAGAAGATGTGGTACATATACACAATGGAATATTATTCAGCCATAAGAAGAAAACAAATCCTACCATTTGCAACAACATAGATGGAGCTAGAGGGTATTATGCTCAGTGAAATAAGCCAGGTGGAGAAAGACAAGTATCAAATGATTTCACTCATCTGTGGAGTATAAGAACAAAGAAAAAACTGAAGGAACAAAACAGCAGCAGACTCACAGAACCCAAGAATGGACTAACAGTTACCAAAGGGAAAGGGACTGGGGAGGGTGGGCAGGAAGGGAGGGATAAGGGGGGAAAGGGGGCATTACGATTTGCACACGTAATGCAGCGTGGGGGACACGGGAAAGGCAGTATTTATAGAGAAGATAACTAGTGATTCTATAGCATCTTACTATGCTGATGGACAGTGACTGTAGTGGGTTATGTGGGGGAGACTTGATAATAGGGGGTCTAGTAACCATAATGTTGTTCAAGTGATTGTACATTAATGATATCAAAATTTTTTAAAAATGACCTTTATAAGACTCACAATTCAAGGTTTGGGAATCAAAAGGAGAAAATATTTGTTAAATGTTTGGTTACCTGAAAGTTACAAACATAGAATTTTGAAGTTCTTATTAGATCAGTGGAACGTATCTTTGTGAATTCCTACTTCTTATTGTGGAAACTGTTCCTTGGTTTTGCAGCTTAAATTATTTAAACTGAACCTAGTACAGTACCTTCTACCCATTCACTCATGTTTCCATGTTTCTACTAGTCTTACTACTACTAGCTAATATTTCTGCCGTAGTCACTATGCGCCAGGCACTGTGTTTGTCTTATCATCTCCTTTAATCTTCACAGTGGCCTTCAGTAGGTAGTATGTATACATCCCCATTTATAGGTGGGAAAGGTTGGCACAGAGTGGGCGAGTAATTGCCCAAGGTCACACAGTGTTGATTTGAATTCAAGCTGGGTAAATTCAGAGCCCACCTCTGAGTCATTAAACACTCAATTCCTGGTCTTTGCATGGTCATCTTCACGTAAAGACACCTTCTTTAATTTATTAAACCAACACAGACTGTCCTATAACTTCCGCCAGACAGAAATCACCCACGCAAATTCCCACTGCCCAACCTGGTGGAAAGTGGAAGCTGCCTCAGCTCCAGGGGTTCTGAGGGAATTTAAGGCACAAAGAGTCATTTCTCTCCTTAACGGTAGGAAAGTGCCGAACATGGCAGGTCAGGGCTCTCTGAAATTGTGTATCATTGTGAATCTTCCAGAGAAACTGGGAAGTTGCATAAAAATGGAAAGAGATGCTTAGATGTCTAGGTCCTGACACCCTTTGGGCTAATCTTTGTTTCCAAAATAATAGTTTTAACACTGTTATTTAAGAATTTATGAAATAAATAGCCCAGGTTGAACTTCTTCATCTTAGCCATTACTCAGCTTGAAATTTGTTTGCGTGGCATTGTTCATCATGGAGTAAATATGATGTCTGAAAAACTAACGTGTACCACAGCATTTTTTAATTAGAGGTAGACAGTTTCATTCCTTTCTGTGAGGCAACTTGAGTGTCCCCAAACAACAATAATGGAAAAGGAAAAGCATTAAGTCCTCTACATCAGCAATCGTCATTGTATGCATAGGGTAAGAGAGTCGACCAGATGCTGACAAGCCAAGTAGATGGACATTATGGGTTTAGCTGAGGAAGTATATCCAATCAATTTTTAGTATTGTTGCTTTTTATAAAGAGAGACTATTTATTCCCCTTGTAATTTTTGGCAGAGGTGTAATGCCTTGCCATTTCTTGCCTGCTGAAAAATGCTTGGTAATTTTTGTCTTTGTATTTGCTGTATCTATAGGACAATAAATGTGAGTAGATTCTGTGGCTTGGTACCTGAGTCTAAAAATGTAAATGTGCATTTCACATTTTGTTCTGTAGCCATAGCAAGAGGTTTTATTTTTGATGAATATCTGGTATATTTAAAGTGAATTTCAATAAATGTCCCCTACTATTTCTCTTGCTGATAAGCTTTATTTAGAAAGACCTTGAATCCTTTTAAAGGCCTGGGCTTACATGGATTATTTCAAATCACAAAATTGTATTCTATTATCTTTAATATAACTAAAACTTGTATGGGAGTGGTAAGGGTAATTCTCAAAAAGTTTAGAAATACAGATTTATTACTTATGAGGCTACTCAGCAATCTGTATTTTTTAGTTTTATTTTTAAAAGACTGAATCCTTCAGAATTTCACAACAGCTAGACTGTGTGGGACCAATTATATGCAATGTAAATTAAATTTTTATTGATGAATTTCCAATATCCAAATAGGTAACTTTGATGGGAAAAAAAAAAAGACAGGAAACAAAAATGTTCTACCAAAATCAAATTTTAGATTTTTTTTTCTTTGTAAACATCTTTTGTTGGTTCGGCAATATTGTTCTTTGTACCCAAAAGATGCTCAGGTCATATTCATTAATATTCATAGATAAGTCAATAGTTTTTTTCTATTTTTGTTGCTTCATGGGATCATTTGATAGCATTTGCTCTTGTTCAGTTTTATCATTATTTTACCTTTCCCAAGCAAAATGTCTTAAGCAAGCTAAGTTGAATCATTTGTCTTTTTTATATTGTTATTTGAAAACAAAAATACAGAAAATAATAAAACACATGCTTTTCCCTCTTGCCTCCTATTTCTTCCTTCTAGTTTAAATTTTCTTCTTTCCAAAGTATGTCTATCACCCAGTCTTGTTTATTTAATATGCCTTAATTTCCCCCTCAATTATCAGTGATAGGTCAGCTGGAAATAGAATTCTAGTTTGACATTTATTCTCCTTCTAGACTTTTGATCATATATTTCACTATGCTGCCTCTGTCATTGCTGTTGAAGAGTCTGTGGTTGATTTGTTATTTCTTTGTGGATTATTTACTTTTTTTCCCTGTTTGCTTTTATGGATTTTTCCCTTTGTAGTGTTTTGCAGTTTCACTAACACTGTGTTTGGAGGTGGATTTATTTTTTTCTTAAACTCTCATTCTTCTTGTATTGAGGGTTTATGTCTTTCATCAGTTCTGGAAAATTCTTAGCCATTAATTATTTGAGTATTACCATTTCTCCACTTTTCATCTGCTGTGCTGTTTTCTGGTACTCCTATTAAAGGTATATTGGACCTTCTCAGGCTATATTCCTTATCTTTTTACCATTCTTTTATTATTTCTAGCTCTTTTTCTCTTGCTACTGCATTTTAAGTAATTTTCTCAGATCTGTCTTCAATTCATTAATGCTCTGTTGGGCTATTCTAATCTGTTGTTTACTTTCCCACTGAGAATTATAATTTTGGTGACTGTAGTTTTCATATCTAAAAGTGCTATTGGTTCTGTTTTAAAGTCTGTTAAGGTGAGGATTGTTAGGTGCATTTTGTTCCTTTCTTAAGTTTACAATTTTTATTTTATATCTTTGATCACCTTAAGCATACATTTTTTGTGTGTGTCCTCTTTTAGATTAGCCCCAGAGTTATCACTGACTGGAGCCAAATATTATGTTAATTTCTAGGAGTTCCTGTACCTAGAAGCTGATATAAATGTAAACTCCAAACTCATGTAAGAATTGAGACTGTGGTTTCAAATTCTCAGGGACGATTTTGTTGTTACTGTTATTTTTACCTGGAACCCAGGCAGGGATCATGGGAATATCTTTTCATCTTCCTGTGCCTGTGGATAGATTTTTCCCTAGTCCATTTATTGTTTAGGACCGGACTTTATGCAGGCATCTTTATTTCCAAAGTCCCATCTCTCAAAACCACAGTTTTCTGTCCCCAAGTGGACAAAAAAAAAGAGCTTCCAGGATACTGAGACTAATAGTCTTACCTGTGTGCAGCCACTATGTCACCTTATATCTTCCTGCTTTCATTTCCTTTTTCCTTTCTTGTGAACTATTTCTGAATTATTAAGAAATCTTATATTACATTCAATATTTCCAAATGCTTATAACATATGAGATTTGGGGTCATCTTAGTCCATTATCCTGCCAAGTCCTCTGTGGAATTCTTGGTTTGTTTCTCATGCAGGTAAGGCCACATGGGAGCTTTTGCCCTGTGAACCTCGTGTGCAAGCAGAAGGTCCCATGGCAAGGTGGAGTGTCCCCAGAATGAATAAAACGAAGAGTGAGGGGATTGTCACCAATTTTTAATCCTCTCTGATGAATTGTCCATAAATACAACCCTGTCCCTTTCATTCCCTTATTCAAAACCTTCATTTCACACCCTTTGACTCCTTGATTTGGCTACAACCTATCTCACTTCCCTCATGCACCTTTATGAAACCATGTTGCAATTCTGTGCTTACCTGCCACCATACACTTATGCATACTGCTCCCTCTTTCTGGAATACCACTTGTCTCTTCATCCTGCCTATCTTCCAGTGCCCAACTCGAGTAGCTCAACATCTGAAAAGGTTTACTTCATTTCTTCCCAGCTGACTCCACACAGTTATGCAAATGTGACTATACACACCTGTAAATCTCTGCTTTATCTGAACCACCATGTTATTCTTCCAAGCAAACTATAGGCACCTCATTTTGTTGCACCCCACTTTATTGCTCTTCACAGATAATGTCTTATTTAAAAATTGAGTTTGTGGCAACCCTGTATCAAGCAAATCTGTCAGCACCGTTTTTCCAACAGCATTTGTTCCCTTCATGTCTCTGTGTCACATCTTGGTAATCCTCACGGTATTTCAAATTTTTCATTATTATATTTGTTCTGGTGATGTATGATTGGTGGTTAACCAACTTGCTGAAAACTCAGATCATAGTTAGCACACTGAATAGTATTTCTTCCACTTTAAAAGGATCTGTGCCTTATACTAGTCTGTGAATACTTAAAGTAATAATTGTGTCTGATTCATCACACACACACACACCATGTCCCCCTGTCAAGGACTCTGCTTTATAAACTGGACATAGTAAACATTTTTTTAAATAAGTGAGTATATGAATGAATGAATGGATAGATGGATGACTGGATGAAAAAATATTAATCTAAAAGCTTAAAAGGAACATCTTTGTATGAATCTGTGTGCTTCTGAGGATCATCTTCCAACCTCTAAACAGATAATAATGGATTTTCTTCTGTTCTTTGTACCCCTCAGCAGATGAATGAATACCCCACAATCTGCTGAGTACAAGAAATACTCTCAGCCTTCTGCCTTGGGGCATCTAAGATACCTGGCTATTCATTGGTATTATCACCTGCTCCCCACTTCACCGTAGCAATATGTGAAGAGGAGAGTCAGGTTGACTCTTAATAGTTGGACATAGTCCGAGGATATATGCTCTCGTTATCTTTGAATCTCTCCATTTATAAAGCATCTGTCACTGTAGTCACAGGCAATTACCTTCTCAATAAAATCTTTCAAAAACAAGACTCTCCAGCTTTTCAAAATGCAAGAGCTCCCATAATCTTCATTCTGTAGATCTAACGGACAAGACAAGATAAAGCTCAAGACAGAACAAAATTTAATTCAGCCTGATCTGCATTTGAATCTTGATTCATTACCTCTTTAGTGCTGTATGGCTTTGGGTCAGCCAGTCAGTCTGCCTTTTTTCTCATTTGCAAAATCAGAGTAAGAGAACCTAGCTCTGAGAGTGGCTGAGAAGAGGAGAGGGAATGTGCGGAGCTCCTGATGGAAAAGCACCCACCTACCAAGTGGTCAGCCGCCATCATTCCCATCACCACTGAGGAACTGGTACCAACCAGCCAGATCTGCTGGTGTATTTCTTGGGAAGGCAGCCTGGCACTTCTTCTCTTGGTGGTCGTTCAAAAGGAGTGGTGGCTTCAGCAGGGCGGTGGGGTGCCTGTCGTTGCCAGTCACTGTTACTGCTGGATGGTGCCCTGCACCCTGACATGCCAATGAGCGAGGCACAGCCAAAGCTGACTTAGGCAGACCCGGTCTGGATCCTTTAGAGACTTGTGCCCTGGGAGGTAACAGAGGCAAACAAGTAAAAGTGCACATGAGAAGATAGCACCCCTCTATCTCACTGTTTCTCCAGCAAAATACTTGAGGCTTACCTGGGTATAAATTGTGAGGACCTAAGAATGAAACTGGAGATTTGAAGTGAGTCTACGTAGAATGGTTTACATAAATTTCCAAGAGGAAATTTTAAAGGTTCTTAAAGGCAGATGTATCAGAGGCAAGGAGGAATATGGTCATGTCAGGTCACGCTGGGAAGCCAGTGGCTTCCAGAATGTGAAAGCCTGGATGATTCAACTAAGTAAAGCAAGACCAGAAAATTTCAAGATTTTTTTTTCCATTCATGTGTTTACATTTATTGAAAACCTTGGAGGAAGAAACATCTAAGTTTCTTAGTCATCAAATCAAAACTAATTTTCCCTGTTTTATTGAGATGTAATTGATGTATAACATTCTGTTAGTTTTAGATGTACAACATCATGATTTGATATATGTACATATTGCAAAATGATCACTACAATAAGTCTAACATCCATCACCTCACATAGTTACACATTTTTTTTCTGGCAATGAGAATTTTTAAGATTTACTCTTAGCAACTTAAAAATATGCAATACAATATTGCCATACTGCACATAGTCACCATGTTGTACATCCTCAGAACTTATATTCATTTTATAACTGGAAGTTTGTACCTTCAAGAATGTTCAGCCACACCTCTCAAGCTGCCTCTTTTGTCCACTGTTCTTCCTGTAGTTTGACCAATACTCAAGAAACTTGGTTTTCCATCATAACCCAGCCACTAGCCTGTGCTTCTAACCGTCACTTAGATGTGATCCATCACTGTTTTCTCTCCTATGAAATGATAACAAGCCTAGTTTTAGCTCTATCATATATAACAAATGAAAAAGAAGCATGAACTCTCTGCATGTCTGGGTGTATAAGTCATGCCAGGGTGAATCCACTCTGGTTGAAGCTCCCACTGTCCTTCCAGAAGCTTCAGTAGAAGCTAAAGCAGATATTGGGCCAAGGGTTTCATCCGGATCTACAGTCTGTCAGCATAAAATGTCCACAGGAAAAAGAAATTCTAAATTGCCTGACAGGGGCTTACTCAAAAAGCCAGTAATTTATTTTCTACTTTGGTTGAAATGTGAAAAAAGGAAAAGATCTGTGTAACTTGAAAAGGAGAGAGCGCCCCCAGCTTTCATCTTGCCCTTTAGCAGAGCCAGCACTGAGTAACAGAGCAGGGCTTGCCTTCCTGTAATGCTCTGGTAATTTAAAACACTTTTATGATGGAAGGAGATGTGAAAACGGGAAGGTTTCATTATTGGGGTTGCTTGAGCCTTGAAAACCTCTGCTTACAAAATAGTTCATAGACAAGAAACAGGCAGGATCTTTTAGATATTACCCCTGTGTTGGGCTTGGAGCATAAGTGTGGCATGATAGACACTTATTCATAAAGATGCTAACTGCGTTATGCCAAGATAGGGACTTAGCAGTAACATAACATGATCTAGCTGGTTTGCTAATAAAAAAGAAGCAATTAAAGGAATTTCTGTTTTAATAGAAGACTGAAAATAAACTGTAGGTAAAACATTTTCTTGGTGTGCAAGCCTTTGAAGAACTGAGGCTGCCAGTCTGGCACCGCACCATGAATCTGTAATGAAACATGTCATGCCTTAAGACCAAGCCTATGCGCACATCAGCCATGGCCAGCTCGTACAAACCACGAGAAGGCCGGGCAATCAGCTAGTGACAGCATTCCTGCACACTAATGTTGTCGTAGGTTCAGGCAGTAATGTCTGTTGACAAACCCTTGTTCTTTGGCCCCGTGTCGCAGACTTCCAACTGCTCATGGGTGCTGACATCACAGGGCTGGCAGTTAACTGGGAAGGTGAGCAGAGCACGGCGCTATGAAAGTGACACCGTGGTCCCCATCCCAAACTATATCTGATGGTTTGTTCCAGTACTTTGAATGGATTCGGTTGTGGCTTTAAGGAAGCAAGGCCTTTGTCAAGTGAAATACACACACCAGCTTCCTCTTATGATTTTTATTTTAGGCCAGGTGTAATGAGAGGGAACAGATCAGGGTTAGGATACCGTCTATATGTGGTTGTAACAGAGGTTTGTTGGTGGTGGGTTTTTGCTTTTTTGCCTCTGTCCGTATAGAGATCGAACTTTCAATGGTAGGTCCGTGTTTCACTTTTTCACATACCTGAATTGTCTATAGACTTCTAGGTATCAGAAATATCAGGTTCTCTGATCAGGAAACTTTTTAGTAGTTAGGGATTTTGTGAGTTAGGATATCCTGCTAACTAAATGAGGGACAGAATTATTGCCTGTCATTAAGTTAGGATCTTCGTGTAGTGGATCTCCATAAAACCTTTTCTAATTAGTCAAGCTGGTAGTCTAATGGCCATTCACTAACCTCAGCCATGCAGTGTTTCATGGTAATAGTTTGGCATGCCCACATTTGCCAGTTGGTGATTTTTCTGCCCTGTTCTATATTCTTGTTTTCCTACACTAAGTGTTATGTGTCTGTTGAGTAAGTGCATAACAGAAACATCAGCTTTAATGTCTGTCTGCTCTGTGGGTTTAAGTCAGCTTCCCAGGACAACCTGCTAGGTGTTCTTAGCCAAACTCCTGTTTAAATGGAGACTCTTCTTCCTTCAATCAACAAACCTAGTAAGGGAAATATAAAGAGAATAAAAATAATTTCTAGATTTAGCTCCCTATGAGTGTAGTGATAGATTTAAAGTAATGCTGTCCTGAAAAGAGAGTAAGAAAAAGTTCTGGTCAGATGGGGAATATTTATATTATACTTGACAAAGTACTGGTTTATTTTCCAAACTATAAATAGATAAATAACTTTTATAATAGCTATTCCTTAGCAAAGCAGTTCAGCCTGACACCCCTTACTCAATCTATAAAGACATCACCACAAATCTGAAAACTCGCCCTAACCCAAAAGCAAAATAGTATTAATAGCTAAAACCAGAGATAATTGTTAAAAGGTGTCATTTAGCTGCAAATGAGGCGATCTTCCAGGTGAGCTTACAGACTGACTTTTTTCTGTACACTGTTCAACTTGAAGTTTCTTTCCCTTATTATAAATAGTCCTGGAATCATATAGACGAGAAGCACTTTTTTTGTGGCTGTTACATGGGAATTTTTCAGCTCTAAAATTAAACTTAATGCACCATGATAGTAAAAGTTCGATTGAACCTTCTAGCAAATAGCCATATGAAAAGTATCATGAAGCAATAAAAAACAATTGAAGGGCTTTTTACTTCAACTTAATAGTATCCAATTCATCCATGGATAAGGCCATCTTTTTTTTTTTTTTGTCCAGTGACTTTAAGAGAAGATTATCGCAGTTTCTCCCTCTTGAGAATGTAAACCCAGAGCAGATTATTCCTCATGTTATTTCTTCTAGTTCTTTCTGATTAGATGTTTATTTTTACTATTTATAGAGGTATCATGTTTAACACAAATAAAAGGTCATTTGAAAACATACCATGTTTTAAAGGGACAGAAAATGCCAATAACAGTAAGTTCAGGGGAGACTTCCGGGAAGATGGCGGTGTGAGCAGTGCGGCAGAAATCTCCTCCCAACACTATATTTATCTACGAAAACACAGCAAATACATCTATTCCTAAAAGAGAGACGAGAATACACAGGAAAGCGCACAGCATGCACCTACACCCGAGAGGACTCGGCACCCCAAGAGGCGGGTAAGATACGGAGCCGCGACCCGGCGGGACCCGAGCCCTCCCCCACCCCAGCGCACCGGCGGGAGGAGAGGATTCAGAGCCGGGAGGGAGTGGAAGTGCACGCCGCGAAGTAGCCAGCCCCGGTGACCTGCGCGGGGAGCGCTGACCCACATTGCGCAGTGCAGCGGAGATTGGAGAGACAGAGGGGCAGAATCTGAGCGGGGAACACGCCAGGGTGCTTGCAGCCGGCTCCCCGGAAGGAAAAAAAAAAACCGTGCACTTTCTTCAGCGGTCTTAAAGAGACAGGAGCCCAGCGGAGGAGCCGGATCGCCCCAGCACACTCAGCCCAGCAGGCTGGGAGTCCTGGGGAGTTTCAGACGCCTTACCTGGCAACTGAGGAAGCGAAGCCATACTTAACACTTCTCACTGAGATCAACAGCCTCCTATTCGTTCCCACCCCTGCCAGAGCGATAAAGGGCCCTGCGGAGCGGCACAGTCACAACTGTGGAATAGTGGGGCAATAGAGCCACCTAGAGCATTCCCACAGAATCTACGTCCGGTGGGCATTTTTTTTCTTTTTCTTTTGTTTTTTGTTTCATTTTTGTTTTTTCTTTTCTTTCTTTTTCTCTTTTTTTCTTTCTTTCTTTTTTTCTTTTTTTTCTCTTTTTTTTTCTTCTCTTTTTAAAGTCTTAAAGAGCCCAGCTGACATACGTGGCAACTATCAGTGACCAATTATATAGCCATGAAAAGACAGAGGAATATGGTTCAGACCAAAATCAACCAGACAACCCCAGAGAGGGAGTCTGAAGGGATGGAAATGCACAGCCTTCCTGAAAAAGAATTCAGAATAAAAGTCATAACCATGCTGATGGACCTACAGAGAAATGTGCAAGAGCTGAGGGAGGAAGTGAGGGAACTGAGGAAAGACAATGCAGAAATCAGACAAGCGATCGACGGGCTTAACAGCAGAATGGATGAGATGCAAGAGACTGTTAATGGAATAGAAAACAGAGAACAGGAGTACAGAGCAGCTGAGGCAGAGAGAGATAAAAGGATTTCTAGGAATGAAAGAATATTAAGAGAACTGTGTGACCAATCCAAACGGAACAATATTCGCATTACAGGAGTACCAGAGGAAGAAGAGAGAGAAAAAGGGATAGAAAGTGTCTTTGAAGAAATAATTGCTGAAAACTTTCCCTTGCTGGGGAAGGAAGTAGTCTCGCAGTCCACCGAAGCTCATAGATCTCCCAACACAAGGGACCCAAGGAAGACAACACCAAGACACATAATAATTAAGATGGCAAAGATCAAAGATAAAGACAGGGTATTAAAGGCAGCTAGAGAGAGAAAAAGATCACCTACAAAGGAAAACCCATCAGACTATCATCAGACTTCTCAACAGAAACCTTACAGGCCAGAAGAGAATGGCATGATGTATTTAACGTTATGAAACAGAAGGGCCTCGAACCAAGAATATTGTATCCAGCACGATTATCCTTTAAATATGATGGAGGGATTAAACAATTTCCAGACAAACGAAAGTTGAGAGAGTTTGCCTCTCATAAACCACCACTACAGGATATCTTAAATGGACTGCTCTAGATGGAAGCACACCTAAGGCTAAAAAGATGTCACCAGAGAAAATAAAATCATAGCAAAGAAAGAAGACCATCCAAATACTAACTAAAGGCAAAGAATAAAACACCTATTATAGAAAGAATGGAGGAGGAGGAATAAGAAGGGAGAGAAATAAAGAAACATCAGACTGTGTTTACAATAACTTAACAAGAAAGTTAAGTTAGATTGTTAGATAGTAAAGAAGCAACCCTTGAACCCTTGGTAACCACGAATCTAAAGCCAGCAATGGCAATAAGTACATACCTATCAATAATCACCCTAAATGTAAATGGACTGAATGCACCAATCAAAAGACACAGAGTAACAGAATGGATAAAAAAGCAAGACCCATCTATATGCTGCCTACAAGAAACTCACCTCAAATCCAAAGATATACACAGACTAAAAGTGAAGGGATGGAAAAAGATATTTCATGCAAACAACAAAGAGAAAAAAGCAGGTGTTGCAGTACTTGTATCAGACAAAATAGACTTCAAAACGAAGAAAGTAGCAAAAGATAAAGAAGGACATTACATAATGATAAAGGGGTCAGTCCAACAAGAAGATATAACCATTATAAATATATATGCACCCAACACAGGAGCGCCAGCATATGTGAGACAAATACTAACAGAATTAAAGGAGGAAATAGACAGCAATGCATTCATCTTAGGAGACTTCAACACACCACTCACTCCAGAGGACAGATTAACCAGACAGAAAATAAGTAAAGACACAGAGGCACTGAACAACACACTAGAACAGATGGACCTAACAGACATCTACAGAACTCTACACCCAAAAGCAACAGGATACACATTCTTCTCAAGTGCACATGGAACATTTTCCAGAATAGACCACTTACTAGGCCACAAAAAGAACCTCAGTAAAGTCAAAAATACTGAAATCCTACCAACCAACTTCTCAGATCACCAAGGTACAAAACTAGAAATAAATTTTAGAAAGAAATCAAAAAGGCTCACAAATACATGGAGACTTAACAACACTCTCCTAATTAATCAATGGGTTAACGACCAAATCAAAACAGAAATCAAAGAATATATGGAGACTAATGACAACAACAACACAAAGCCACAACTTCTGTGGGACGCAGCAAAGGCAGTTCTAAGAGGAAAGTATATTGCAATCCAGGCCTATTTAAAGAAGGAAGAACATTCCCAAATGAATAGTCTAAAGACACAATTACTGAAATTGGAAAAAGAAGAACAAATGAGGCCCAAAGTCACCAGAAGGAGGGACATAATAAAGATTAGAGAAGAAATAAATAAAATTGAGAAGAATAAAACAATAGAAAAAATCAATAAAACCAAGAGCTGGTTCTTTGAAAAAATAAACAAAATAGATAAACCCCTAGCCAGACTCATTAAGAGAAAAAGAGAATCTACACACATAAACACAATCAGAAATGAGAAAGGAAAAATCACGACGGACCCCACAGAAATACAAAGAATCATAAAAGAATATTATGAGAATCTATATGCTAACAAGCTGGAAAACATAGAAGAAATGGACAACTTCTTAGAAAAATACAACCTTCCAAGACTGACCAAGCAAGAAACAGAAAAATTAAACAGACCAATCACCAGCGACGAAATCGAATTGGTAATCAAAAAACTACCCAAGAACAAAACCCCTGGGCCTGATGGATTCACCTCTGAATTCTACCAGACATATAGAGAAGAAATAACACCGATTCTCCTTAAAGTTTTCCAAAAAATAGAAGAGGAGGGAATACTTCCAAACTCATTCTATGAAGCCAGCATCACTCTAATACCAAAACCGGGCAAAGACCTCACCAAAAAAGAAAATTACAGACCAATATCCCTGATGAACGTAGATGCAAAAATACTCAACAAAATATTAGCAAACCGAATTCAAAAATACATCAAGAGGATCATACACCATGATCAAGTGGGATTCATCCCAGGGATGCAAGGATGGTACAACATTCGAAAATCCATCAACATCATCCACCACATCAACAAAAAGAAGAACAAAAACCACATGATCATCTCCATAGATGCTGAAAAAGCATTTGACAAAATTCAGCATCCATTCCTGATTAAAACTCTCAACAAAATGGGTATAGACGGCAAGTACCTCAACATCATAAAGGCTATATATGACAAACCCACAGCTAACATCATACTTAACGGCGAGACGCTGAAAGCTTTTCATCTAAGATCGGGAACAAGACAGGGATGCCCACTCTCTCCACTGTTATTCAACATAGTACTGGAGGTCCTAGCCACAGCAATCAGACAAAACAAAGACATACAAGGCATCCAGATTGGTAAAGAAGAAGTCAAATTGTCACTATTTGCAGATGACATGATACTGTACATAAAAAACCCTAAAGATTCCATTCCAAAACTACTAGAACTAATATCTGAATTCAGCAAAGTTGCAGGATACAAAATTAACACACAGAAATCTGTTGCTTTCCTATACACTAATGATGAACTAACAGAAAGAGAAATCAGAAAAACAATTCCATTCACAATTGCATCAAAAAGAATAAAATACCTAGGAATAAACCTAACGAAGGAAGTGAAAGACCTGTACTCTGAAAACTACAAGACACTCCTAAGAGAAATTAAAGAGGACACTAACAAATGGAAATGCATCCCATGCTCTTGGCTAGGAAGAATAAATATTGTCAAAATGGCTATACTACCTAAAGCAATCTACAGATTCAATGCAATCCCTATCAAACTACCAACAGCTTTCTTCAATGAACTGGAACAAATAATTCTAAAATTCATATGGAACCACAAAAGACCCCGAATAGCCAAAGCAATCCTGAGAAGGAGGAATAAAACAGGGGGAATTACACTCCCTGACTTCAAGCTCTACTACAAAGCCACAGTAATCAAGACAATTTGGTATTGGCACAAAAACAGACCCACAGACCAGTGGAACAGAATAGAAAATCCAAACATTAACCCAAACATATACAGTCAATTAATATTTGATAAAGGAGCCTTGGATATACAATGGGAGATGACAGCCTCTTCAGCAGCTGGTGTTGGAAAAACTGGACAGCTACATGTAAGAGAATGAAACTGGACTACTGTCTAGCCCCATACACAAAGGTAAACTCAAGGTGGATCAAAGACCTGAATGTAAGTCATGAAACCATAAAACTCTTAGAAAAAAACATAGGCAAAAATCTCTTGGACATAAACATGAGCAACTTCTTCATGAACATATCTCCCCGGGCAAGGGAAACAAAAGCAAAAATGAACAAGTGGGACTATATCAAGCTGAAAAGCTTCTGTACAGCAAAGGACACCATCAGTAGAACAAAAAGACATCCTACAGTATGGGAGAATATATTCATAAAAAACGTATCTGATAAAGGGTTGACATCCAAAATATATAAAGAACTCATGCACCTTAACAAACAGAAAGCAAATAATCCAATTAAGAAATGGGCAGAGGACATGAATAGACACTTCTCCAAAGAAGAAATTCAGATGGCCAACAGGCACATGAAAAGATGCTCCACATCGCTAATCATCAGAGAAATGCAGATTAAAACCACAATGAGATATCACCTCACACCAGTGAGGATGGCCAACATCAAAACACAAACAACAACAAATGTTGGCGAGGATGTGGAGAAAAGGGAACCCTCCTACACTGCTGGTGGGACTGCAAATTAGTTCAACCATTGTGGAAAGCAGTATGGAGGTTCCTCAAAAAACTCAAAATAGAAATACCATTTGACCCAGGAATTCCACTCCTAGGAATTTACCCTAAGAATGCAGCAGCCCAATTTGAAAAGGACAGATGCACCCCTATGTTTATTGCAGCACTATTTACAATAGCCAAGAAATGGAAGCAACCTAAGTGTCCATCAGTAGATGAATGGATAAAGAAGATGTGGTACATATACACAATGGAATATTATTCAGCCATAAGAAGAAAACAAATCCTACCATTTGCAACAACATGGATGGAGCTAGAGGGTATTATGCTCAGTGAAATAAGCCAAGCCGAAAAAGACAAGTATCAAATGATTTCACTCATATGTGGAGTATAAGAACAAAGAAAAATACTGAAGGAACAAAACAGCAGCAGACTCACAGAACCCAAGAACGGACTAATAGTTACCAAAGGGAAAGGGACTGGGGAAAATGGGCGGGAAGGGAGGGATAAGAGGGAAAAAGGGGCATTACGATTAGCAGATGTAATGTTGGGGGGGCACGGGGAGGGCAGTACAACTCAGAGAAGACAAGTAGTGATTCTATAGCATCTCACTATGCCGATGGACAGTGACTGTAATGGGGTTGGTGGGGGGGACCTGATGAAGGGGTAGTTTAATAATCGTAATATTGCACATGTAATTGTAAATTAATGATAATAAAATAAATTATATTAAAAAAACAGTAAGTTCAATAACGTGACATGGTAATAAGCATGGAAGGTCTATTCCTATGACCACTGGGATGTAATATTGCTATGGTTCCACGCACAGCATTTTGCATTTTCACATTCCTGAAAGTCACTAATGCAATTTTAGGCAGCAGCAGTCTACTGGAGCATTATAGTAATTTTAAAAGATTATGTTAACAATGATATGTTTTATTAAGTAATTTTGTTTATCATTTATACCTATATGTATAGTTATATAGATATCTGTTCTCTCTGACTTAAGTGTGTTTTTAAATATACAGTATTCCCCTTGATGGCATTTCCTGATGCCCTTGGGGATTTCTACTCAGTTCTTAAGTTGTAATCATGTAAGTTGGGGGAGGTGGGGCTAGAATGTTCTAGAAGGATTTTCTAAGATGATTCAGTAACTGTGTCCAGGAATCAAAGGCAACAAAAAGAAAGTCAGTAACTATAATCTTCAAATATTTTTGATTGTCTTAGAATGTATTGCTTTTTTATTGTGATACATTCACACACCATAAAATTCATCCGTATAAAGTGTGCGGTTTAAAGAGAATTTCAAAGTCATGCAACTGTCACTGCAGTCTAATTCCAGAACATTGCCTTTTAACAGCTCTTTAAAAGATAACAGTAAGTAAGTAAATTTGGATATACTTATTTTTCTATTCTTTACCCCCTACAGTTTTCCTTTTATCTAGCTAGAAAAACCAAACCTTTTTTTCTTAATTAAAATAATTGGATCATTTAAGTTTTAACTGAGAAGCTTTGTTTGGCTGCATGACTTTGTTATGTAATGAGTGCTACCTAATGATGATCATGAAGAAGATGCTGTCAGTGGAATTGTCTCTTTTCTCTCATGTAGAAAAAAAATTGAAGATACTAACGGACTGTAGAACTTCAGCAGAGTAAAAATGTGTGCTAGCCATCCCTTCCCTTGGGATTCTAGCTGCTGGTTCAGAGGATGGCATCATGTGATCAAATCTCTCCTGCAAGGAGACTCCCTGCAGCACTGAGTCAAGTGGTCTTTACTCTCCAGAGTTAGTTTCTGACCTTTCACTAACACCTGAGAGGCATTCGGCTGGAAGGGCTTGTAGAAAGTGTGTATCACTCATTCTTCCCACCTAACTAATGCTCCATACATGCCACATTAGCCAGTACAGAAATTCTAATTCCAGAGAGTCCTAGCCAGTCCATTGGTATCAGTGTCTGACTCCACAGATGATCAGCTCTATGGCTTCATCCATATCCACTTTCCTAAGATCTTCTGGGATTCCTAGTGGACGACATAACATGCTGTAAGCTTCTCAAAGGCAAAACCTGCCATGCTTATGCTCAGGACGGCCTACTTATGGCAATAGAGGGTGGAAGTAGGCAGGGGCTCCCTGTCCCAAAAACTGGTCATTACTATCAGAATTGTCTCCCCTCCTCTCTTTGGTCTCCAGGAAAATAAAATGCCTTTCAAATAGATCAGGGGGTCTTCTTAGTCACTCCATGAAAAGTTTATCTTAAGTCAAATTATTATAGGATAGTTTACGTACAGTAAACTGCAGGAATTTTAAATCTACAATTTGGTGAATTTTGACAGATTTGTATGTGTCAGCACCACCACAGTCCATGAAGAGAACATTTCCATCATCTCCAGGAGCCCCAGTGGCCCTGCAGCATACCCACCCAGACCCAGGCAACCATGGATCTATGTATAGATTGATTCCCATGTTTTAGAATTTCATGTAAATGGAAGCCATACAATATATGCTCTTTTGGGTCTATAGTCTACACTCAAACAGTGCTTGTTTGAACTGTGTGTCTACTTATAAAGGTTTTTTTCAATAAATATATTATTGGATATATTTTCAGAGACTTTTGACAATTTGAAAAAGCATTTTCTTTAGCATACTTTACTGTAAGAATACAGTGCATAATACATGTAACATACAAAATATATGTTAATCAACTATGTTATCAGTAAGGCTTCTGGTCAGTGGTAGTCTATTAGTAGCTACATTCTGGGGGAGTCAAAAGCCACACATGGCTTTTCAACTATATGGGTATCAGTGTGCCTAATCCCCCGATTGGTCAAGAGTCAATTATAGTTTGTTTTATTCTTCACAATGTATTTGACGTGTATCCATTTTTTATTGTTTGTCAGTAATTCATTCATCTTTATTGCTGAGTAGAATTCCATTCATCTATGTACCACAATGTGTTTACTTAGTCACCTTTTGATGGGCATTTGGGTCAATAAATAGTTTTTGAGTGTAGTTTTGACCAAAACAAGTCTGATTTCCACAGATCATACTAACAATTATAATAATGTACATTTTACAAGATTATTTCTGACAGTAGCTTATAGGTAGATAGGTAGACAGAATTTTCCATCTTCCCAACACAAGTAATTACACAGGAGGCTATGGCTTTATACAAAGAGGAATAAGACAGACTTGACAATAACTTTTCTTTGTTGTTTACCTGTCACACACTAATTTTCACCTTAACCGTAGACAGTCGTTAATAATAATCAAAGTTCAGTTGACATAGTGCCTACTGAGGGGCAGGCACTCTTCTGAATGCTTGAGTAATATTCATTCACCTAATCTTCACATCAATATCCTGAGGTAGGTACTGTCACTACCCCACTTCACGTCCAAGCAAATTAACATGTAGAGCTAGCTCAACAACTGAAAAGCCACACTGGAAGTGGTGAGCTGGCGTTCAGCATGGACCCTCTATCTCTGGGCTCTTTGCTCTGAACCCTATAGCCGTGGCCTCCTTAACTTTTAGTCAGAGAAGCTAAACCTGAGAGCTTCAATAAAATTTACAAAGGTGGTACAGTAAGGGCTTTGATGCTCCCATTCAAATCCTGGTTTGATTCATTCCAAAGTCCAAGCTCCCATCTGTTTGGGAAACGATATGTATGTGAAAAGCTAGGATGACCACTGGTTAGGTGCACAAGAACTAGAGAATACCGAAAGAACTATGGAGGACCGAAACCTGCTGTCATTTTCTGTAGGTGTGATGAGAGAAAGTATAGTGGAGGAAATGACCCTGGCAGGACAAAGAAGATGTTTTGATGAGAGGCCGTCTGATTGGGTCTGAGAAGGGTGGAGTGTGTGTGCGTCTATGTCTGTGTTACGCCAGAAAAATCAGAACATGATTGATTTCAAGTCCCCAGGGACAGTCCTGGGGAATATAAACATTTATATTTATATATAAATATTTATATATATATGTATAAAATGCTAGCATATGAAGGGCACAGAGAAGGAATGTCAGGAGGAGAAAAGCTGGGGGAATGGGATGATTCCAGTGAAGACGGGAGTAATCAAGAGTGTCTTACTGCAGCTGGAAGAGCCACAAAGAAAAGTACTAAACAATGGCCCCCAGATCTGTCATTTGCAAAGTGTCTGGGGCTTTTAGAACTTTTATAACAGAAAAGGCCGATTTCAGGTGGTTGAAAGAGTGGGGAGAAGGGAAAGACAGGGACTATAGAATAGCCCAATCCCTGAAGAACTAAAGATGAGAAGGACATAGAAAGAAAACTAGCCCGAGGTGGGGGTGTGGGCTGGCAGGCACGGAGATGGAAAGGTCCAAGCATATTGATAGCTGAGAAAAAGAGCGGGGGGTGGGGCGGCACTTGACGTTTGGGGGAGGGAGGAGCTGGGGGGAGGAGCGAGGTCCCAGAAGAGGTAGGGAACCATCCATCCACATGTCCTGGATGTCTGTGTGATGGATGTGGCGCATACGGTTAGCGGAGTATACTGGGACAAAAAAAAAAAATCGAAAATACCAACAAAATAGGATGTAACCCGGAAACAGAGGACTGAATGCGGTTATGTCTTGGTAACTGCTATAGTTTAAAAAAAAAAATGCCTGTGGGAGCTGCTCTTTTGTTCAGTGAAAATGAAGATTAACTTGGTAGCTGAATTTAACTGAAGTTTCCCCTCCACTGTTCAAGTAATGGATTTGTCCTTAGGACTGTTGGGTTTGGCAGAGAAACGTGCAAAGCCAGCTACAAATAGGACAGATTCTCTCAAGGGTGTTCAGATTTTTTTTTAAGAGTGCCAAATCGTTCTTCCAGATTTGCATCCATCTTCGTATTCCAAGTCATAGGATGCTGCACGATATCTCACTTGCTCACACCTTTAAGTGACTTGAGATATTCTCTATATCATTCCCTTGATCTGGGAATTTTTTTCCCAGTGTTTTAGGGGAAAACCAGCAAGTATTGTTTTGTTTAAATACATTGATTTTAGTAACCGAATAGAACTAAAGAGAAACACTTTCTGGCAGCTTGTGCAAGCACCCTTCTCCCACAGGTGTCCAAGGATTTTAGCCAGTGGTCCTTAGTTCTTACCAAAATCCACGTCAGGGCATCATGGGGTGATGTGCATTTTTCCCTGCAGACAAACAGAAGCAGGCGTCAAGGGGGCTCCGTCTTCCCACAGAGCCCAATGATTCCTTCAGCCATCAAAATGAGCCAGGTGTATCTTCCAGACAATTCCGAACCCTGGCTTCCTGAGCGCCCCTCATGTGAGGAGACTCTTTGGGGGAGAAGTGGTCAGTATTCAAGAACTGTGAGTCCACAGGCTTACTCCTTCGATCTGTTTCCAAAGTTGGGTTGAAGTTGGCACAAACAAGAGGTGAAGAGAAAAATATGTGTCAAACCTGAAGATATTTTGATCCCATTTTTCTTTAGTTCCGAATGAGTAGGTGCCTGTCCTGTCCCCATGTGGTCACAGCTGTGGGTGAGGGGCCGTGGTGGTGTCTCAGGCAGGCCTGCAGCTCTCTGCCCTGAAGTGTGCTGTCCGCTCCTCGGGTTCTGGTGAAGGACATATCCCAGCTGCGGTAGTTCAGTTCTGAAATTTTTCTGCTAGCTACTCGGACCAGACAGGAGTATTATAAAATTTCACTGCTGATGGGATCAGAGCCCTGCATCATAAACATGTCCTTATAATAAAAAACACACAGTAGTTTCAACTTCAGAAGTTTTGTGGGGTTTTTTTTTTAAAGCTTGGTTGTTTTTATAGCATCCCACCATTAAATTTAAAGGTTTCCTCTAAATTACATATTAAGAATTAAAGTCATTGTAATAACGTTTGACTTTTTTTTTTTTACAAGAGAAGCGTAATTACTCTTTATAATTTTTTTTTTTTACATTTTCTGTAATACTGCTTTCTAGGTACACATTCTAGTTACATTTAACAGCTGAAATTAAAGCATTAATTATTGTTAGGCGTGTGCATTGCCTCAGGAAAATGGAACTTAGTTTCAGGTCTTGAACATTATGAAAGAGGTTACACATTTTAATCTTACCTAATTCCAAAAATACTGTTGTTAAAAGGAATTTTAATAATAGCAGTGACTATCAGTTACTGAGTACTCTATGCCATTCATCTTTCAATTTTGTGAGGTAGGTTGGTATTATTTATCCTTTACCTTAGAGTTAACTGAAGCTTAGAGAGATTAAGTAAGATTCACTTGTAAATAAGGGACCTAGGATTCAAACTTGAGTCTCTCAAATTCCAAAGCTCATGCACTGACCTACTATATTCAACTGTCATAATAATTGAAAGATATTAAAATAGCCTCTTAAGCAAGGTTAGTGACATATTTAAGAAATTAAATCTCATATTAACTCTAGCGCCATTGCTGCACATTGAAATATCACCGAGGGCAATAATTTGGATCTTTCCAGATTAGTGATGTCCTGCCTATGTGGGGCACTCTGGGGATTACTTTAGGCCACTAAAAATTTAGAAGCAGACAATGATTTATTAAATAGGCCCCTTGTCATCTTGCTATGCTGATGGGCAGTGACTGTGGTGGGGTGTGTGTTGGGTGGACTCAATAATATGGGTGAAACCTTCATAAGATTGTATATCAATGATACTTTAATATAAAGAAATGAAGAAAAAGGCCCCTTGTATCCCACAAATAAAACACCTTCAAGACATAAGACTCTCTAGCCTTGAAGAAATGAAGAAAAAGGCCCCTTGTATCCCACAAATAAAACACCTTCAAGACATAAGACTCTCTAGCCTTGTCCAAGTGCCTATGTCCTGGTGTGTGTAGCCATTTTTTGCTTTTATAGGCTACAGAGAGGTCCAGTGTGCAATCAAGACTATAAAGTGAAAATGTAACTGGTATGTGCTGAAATTCATTTGAAAATTGAGGTAGAAGTCAGTGGCCTTCCTTTGCCCTCTTTAAGTACGGACAAAGAGCTTTTAGAGTTTATATTTTCTTAAGGGAGGGTAGGAGAGGGCGGAAGGTGTGGGAAGGCACAGAGAGGGAGCTTTCTCTTTTCCCATGTAAGTAGTTGAAAGCCCTACGGGAGTCTTCCCTCAAGAAGCACCGTGTCAGATGGGTCGGGACAGCACTGCTCTTGATTCAGGGGGAGCAAACTCAGAGAGAAGCCCACAGCGCAGGCTGAGACAGCTTCTCGCTTCTCACACAGCGGGTGAGGTGTTTGCTCCCCAAATCCTCTCTGTAATGGGAACACGTGGAGAGTGGGTCCCTTCCGCACCTCCTCTAGGAAAAGATAGGAAGATGGCTGGGTGCTGCGGAGGTAAGTTGTAAGTGGCTTGTACCATCTTGAAACGTAGGACATTGGAAAAAGTATTTTAAATGATGACAGAATAATGCATCCTGTTCCCCTGTTTTTAGTTTTTGTTTCTGTGGATAATTCCAAACTTATACTGAAGTAGAAAGATGGTAACATGAACCCCATGATTATTTTCAACAGTTATCAACTTGTGGCAAATTTGTTACACACACAATAGCCAAGAAATGGAAGCAACCTAAGTGTCCATCAGTAGATGAATGGATAAAGAAGAGGTGGTACATATACACAATGGAATATTATTCAGCCATAAGAAGAAAACAAATCCTACCATTTGCAACAACATGGATGGAGCTAGAGGGTATTATGCTCAGTGAAATAAGCCAGGCCGGGAAAGACAAGTACCAAATGATTTCACTCATCTGTGGAGTATAAGAACAAAGGAAAAACTGAAGGAACAAAACAGCAGCAGACTCACAGAACCCAAGAATGGACTAACAGTTACCAAAGGGAAAGGAACTGGGGAGGATGGGTGGGAAGGGAGGGACAAGGGGGAAAGGGGGGCATTACGATTAGCACACGTAATGCAGCGGCGGGGGACACGGGGAAGGCAGTATTTATAGGGAAGACAAGTAATGATTCTATGGCATCTTACTACGCTGATGGACAGTGACTGTAGTGGGGTATGTGGGGGGGGACTTGATAATAGGGGGAGTCTAGTAACCATAATGTTCAAGTGATTGTACATTAACAATAGCAAAAAAAAAAAGTTAAAAAAATAAAGTATTTCAGACCTTAAAAAAAAAATTTGTTACCCACTCCCTGCATCTCTTCCCAGTGTTATTTGAAGCAAATGCTAGAAACATTTCATCTCTAAGCATTTCAGCATGTATCTCTGAAAGGCAGATTCTCTTTTAAACAAAGCTGCCGTGCCATTACCACATCAAAAATTAACAGTAATCCTATAACATCGTCAAATATCCAGTAAATGTTCAAATTGCCAATTGTCTCACGAATGTACAACATTTCCTTTAACAGGTTGAGTCCATATCCAGAGAAGATCCTAACATTGTAACAGTGGTTTTAAAAAATCAGTGGGATCCCCCTCCATTTCTCCCCCCCACCCCCCTGCAGCTCCTTCTTTGAAGAAACGTCTTCTTTCCTTTTGAGTCTCCTTCTGTCTGGACTTGGCTGATTGCATCCCTGTGGCACCGTGTAATTTATTTCTCTCACTCCTCTGGACCCTGCATTCCCTAAGAATTAGGAATTACATCTAAAGCCCTTAGTCAGAGTCAGGATTTGATTTTTTCTCTCTCTTTTCGTCAAGACGACTTCATAGAGTGTGCTTCTGTCGGAAGGGTTCTAATGTCTTTATTGTGTGTCAGCAGCCATTGATGTTGAATGCCAAGGCCCCAGTGTTTTTAACTTCCATCTCTGTTCACTGACGCCCAGTGAGCGGGGGCTTCTGGGCAGCACCAAGTCACGGGCCACTAAGAATTTCCAAGGATCCATGACCTCAAAGTGATGCAACTCAGTTAATGGACCTTCAATAAATAAGTCTAATTGTATTGAGATAGAGAATAAGGACACATTTTTTAAAAAATAGAAAAGCACACTATTCTTATTGGTGAATGTGACCATTATTTTCACCCTCCTCTGTTATTTCTATTTCTCCTTGGTCTTTAAATACCCATTGTTTACTGTTCATTAGACAATGGGTATTAATTTCACTTTACTACTTGTTTAATGTTCTTGGAGAACCAGAATGTGTTGAATGTGAAGACCTTGGACTCACAGACGTGGGATTCCAGACAGCTGGTCTCTTCCAGGAGCACCTAAAGCCGAGCCACACCTCTGGGGGCGGGGCCTGGATGGTCTCCGCCCGGTATTCACCTGGCTCTCTTCTGGGCTGGTGCAAGTTCACCTTCCTCCCCTCCTCTCCTCTCTCTCCTTCCTTCTTTGCTCTCTCCCTTCCTTGTAGCCTTCATTCTTTTGTTTCATCTCTGTTTTTCTCTTTTTCTCTTTGCTTTTTAGCCAGTGGGATAAAAAAGTAGACCTTCCCAGGTCTACTTTTAAACCATAGATAAAATCTATGTCGATACGAAGACAATCTTGGCAGTGGTAAAATATGAACTTGATTCTCTGTGCCCAAAGCTGTCTTTCCAAATGCATAGGGATATAGGCAATCATTTAACAAACCCTGATAATAAGTTCCAACTATGCACTAGGGATGTGGGGAGACAGACAAGTTACAACACAGTGGAAATACTGACAAGAATAGATGCAAAGTGCCGTGTGACAAATACATGTGACTCTGCCAGGGAAAACTGGGGGAGGGCTTAGTGTTGCAAGTGACAATTAAACTAGGTCTTCAGAGAATAGGAAATAAGACAAGCTATTTGTAAAAATAGTTAAGAAAGGGTATGTAATTTTATTGAAGCACTGAATCCAAATTCTTGGCTGATAGTTGACTTTTGTGTATAGCAGCAATTTGCCACATCAACTTTGCTTGCTAAAGAATGGAAGACTTGTGACACATTGTTTCCTTCACATGTATACAAATATATGTAAGCACAAAATATGTTTACCAGCATTCCCACCCACTTAATAGTGGGAAAATATAACTTTCAGGCATGGAAAGTTTCAGGGTATGGCTGGGTGAAGAGGTTACCTTCCTTCCCGCATGGTGGCAGGATCCTGCCTTCCAGATGGTAGTCAAAGAAGGTTCTCCAAATCCTGAGTTATTTGAAAGGTCTACAGATTCACATGTGTGCTGAGTATTATCTTTTTTGGATTGGTTTGTTGTTTTTATTGAAGTACAGTTGATATACAATATTATATTGGTTTCAAGTATACAACATAGTGTTGACAGTGTTCTACATTATTAAATGCTTGCCCCAACCAGTGTAGTTACTATCTGTCAACTTGGAAAGGTATTAAAGTACTATTAACTGTATTCTCTATGCTGTACTTTCATCCCCATAATTAATTTAAATAATTGGAGCTTTTGTGCCCCTTTATCCCCTTCACCTGTTTTACCCACCTTCCCACCTCCTCCCTCATGGTAACCACCAGTCACTTCTCTGTCTGTGAGTATACTGATGTTTTGTTCATTTTGTTTTGTTTTTAGATAATACATATATGTGAAACCATATGGTATTTGTCTTTCTCTGCCTGACTTATTTACTTAGCATAGTACGTCTAGGTCCAACCATGTTGTCACAAATGGCAGGATTTCTTTCTCTTTTATGGCTGAATAATATTCCATTGTACCACATCTTCTCAATCCATTCATCTGTTGATGGACACTTTGGTTGCTTCCATATCTTGGTTACTGCAAATAATGCAGCGATAAAGATAGGGGTGTGTATATCTTCTTGGTGGGAATGTAAACCTCAATATGGGGGTTTCTCAACAAACTAAAAACAAATACCATACAACCCAGTAATGCCACTTCTAGGAATTTACCCAAAGAAAACAAAATCTCTGATTCAGAAAGATATATGCAGGCATTATCTTTTGGCTGAGTAAATTATGGTGACCCATATAGATGTATTCCTTTTCTTCTAATGTATATAAAATAAATATCGTTGCTATCATAGTACAAAGTATCATTGAAGTTACAGTATTAGCTCTGTGTAATTATGTATGTTATAAGCAACAGATACTAAAATAGAGTTGTTGTCTTGCATTAATGGGAGGGGCAGCGTGTTTTGCATTTGGGAATTCCTTGAAAACTTTTGAAATTAAAAAGGAACTTCATAAAACAGGTAGTGGTGATGGTTAAACACCATTATGAATGTACCTAATACCACTGAATTGTACACTTAAAAATGGCTAACATGTTAAATCTTACATTATGTATATTTTGCCACAAATAAAAAAATGTATTTAAAACATTTTAATTTACAACAGAACACATAAACACACACGCAAATAAGGGGCTCTCATTTTTGAAGAAACAGGCCTAGAGCTTTTATTCATTTGGCCAGTTTTTAGCCATGGCCAAGCAGTATTCTGTGCTGTAACTGTGTGTGCCAGGAGAAACAGGTGTAGGGGCCTGCATTTCTGGAGCTTGTAGTCCGGGATGGGGAGTGGCATGAGGTCCTCGCTCGTGAATGTGTAATTGTGTGGCCTTATGCCGCCCTGTGAGGAGACTTCACACTAGGGTTGCTGTGAAAGCAAGAGTAAGAGAGCATTGTGGGCAGCAGCGGGTGGCCAGACGTGGTGTGGAGAGGACTCAGAGAAGGGGTCCCCTGAGGAAGTGACCGGAGAGCTGAAAACTGAATAGTGAGTGAGTATAAACAACACTCATAAGAGGTCGCTGGCGACTTCTGCCATCTCAGAATCTTTAGGGAAGAACCATGCGTTCTTCAACCTTCCACTCATAGGTGGCATGTGACACGTTGTGAGCCCTCAGTGACTGCAGAGCGATGGATAAACAAAACATGGAGTAGAGATGTTTATACTGGGTTTGTTCCAAGGGTGGTTTGGGACCTGGCACCACCTGTTCTCACTTCTTCAGAGCTCATATTTATATTTTAATTGGATTTACAAAGACCCTTCACATATACAGGAAATGCTTCCCAATTTGAAGGCTGAATTTGTCTTCTTGTATAATCAACTGAATCTGCTGTTTGTTCTCACCCACATTTTTGTATCTACTCTCCCACCAGTATGTTCTAGATAGTATACTTTGAAGAGAAACGCAGTATTCTCTTTATTTTAAATAAATACACACTTGGAAGCGGTATATTTTGCAAATGAGGCAGAGCAATTGATTCATATGGCTCGTGGTAAAACATCAGATACCCAGAATGAGTGTTGCCTCTTCACTCCCCACCATGTGCATATCTTCAAGAACAAAGGTTATATGTGGTGGGGTGGGCCTCACATCCATCTTTTAGGTGGAGGAGAAGATTGGAGAAATGAGGCAGGGAAAGGCTCTATATGATTGGCAAAATGTAAATGGAGTCTTTCTAAACACCTACATTGGCTAAAGTAAAATTTACTATCATTTAATATATAACTTACTTGATTTCTAATCCTAAACCAAATGTTGGATCGGTATTAGCTTCCATACCAAAAAAAAGAAAAAGGTACACATAAGGATAGTTATAAAATATCCTCTTGGAAAGTCAGTTAAAGCTTCCTAATGTAAACAAAGATGTGATGATCAGGAAATACTAGAATAGTAGTAGACCTTCGTCACCACCTGGATTATTTTTGTGGTGATCTGAATGTTTGAAAATCTCCAGTTCCACATAAGTAAAAGCATGATAGATTGTCCCTCAACACCAGTCTAATAATTAGACCTTATTTTGATTCTAAATCTAGGGACTTGGAATAGTGTATCCCTTTCTTTCTTTTTTTTATTAAGGTATTATTGACATACACTCTTATGAAGATTTCACATGAAAAAACAATGTGATTACTACATTTATCCACATTATCAAGTCCCCACCCATACCCCAGTGCAGTCACTGTCCATCAGTATAGTAAGATGCCACAGATTCACTATTGTCTTTTCTTTGCTACACTGTTTTCCCCATGACCCCCCACAACATGTGTACTAAACATAATACCCCTCAATCCCCTTCTCCCTCCCTCCCCACGCACCCTCCCCCACCGCTCCCCTTTGGTAACCACTAGTTCCTTCTTGGAGTCTCTGAGTCTGCTGCTATTTTGTTCCTTCAGTTTTGCTTCGTTGTTATACTCCACAAATGAGGGAAATCATTTAACACTTGTCTTTCTCCACCTGGCTTATTTCACTGAGCATAATATCCTCCAACTCCATCCATGTTCTTGCAAATGGTAGGATTTGTTTCTTTCTTATGGCTGAATAGTATTCCATTGTGTATATGTACCACCTCTTCTTTATCCATTCATCTACTGATGGACACTTAGGTTGTTTCCATATCTTGGCTATTGTAAATAGTGCTGCGATAAACATAGGGGTGCATATGTCTTGTTGAGTCTGCGAAGTTGTTTTCTTTGGGTAAATTCCAAGGAGTGGGATTCCCGGGTCAAGTGGTATTTCTATTTTTAGTTTTTTGAGGAACCTCCATATTGCTTTCCACAATGGTTGAACTAGCTTACATTCCCACCAGCAGTGTAGGAGGGTTCCCCTTTCTCCACATCCTCACCAGCATTTGTTGTTCTTAGTCTTTTGGATGGTGGCCATCCTTACTGGTGTGAGATGATATCTCATTGTGGTTTTAATTTGCATTTCCCTGGGGATTAATGATATGGAGCATCTTTTCATGTGTCTGTTGGCCATCTGAATTTCTTGTTTGGAGAATTGTCTCTACATATCCTCTGCCCAATTTTTAATAGGGTTATTTGCTTTTTGGGTGTTGAGGTGTGTGAGTTCTTTATATATTTTGGATGTTAACCCCTTGTCGGATATGTCATTTACAAATACATTCTCCCATACTGTAGGATGCCTTTTTGTTCTGTTGATGGTGTCCTTTGCCATACAGAAGCTTTTTAGTTTGATGTAGTTCCAGGTGTTCATTTTTGCTTTTGTTTCCCTTGCTCAAGGAGATGCATTCAGGAAGAAGTTGCTCATGCTTATAATTCAGGAGATTTTTGCCTTTGTTGTATTCTAAGAGTTTTATGGTTTCATGACTTACATTCAGGTCTTTGATCCATTTCGAGTTTACTTTTGTGTATGGTATTAAACAATAATCCAGTTTCATTCTCTTGCATGCAGCTGTCCAGTTTTGCCAGCACCAGTTGTTGAAGAGGGTGTCGTTTCCCCATTGTATGTCCATGGCTCCTTTATCATGTATTAATTGACCATATATGGTTGGGTTTATATTGGGACTCTCTAGTCTGTTCCATTGGTCCAAGGGTCTGTTCTTGTGCCAGTACCAAATTGTCTTCAGTACTGTGGCTTTGTAGTAGAGCTTGAAGTCAGGGAGTGTAATTCCCCCCACTTTGTTCTTCCTTCCCAGGATTGCTCTGGCTATTCGAGGTCTTTTCTGATTCCATATGAATTTCAGAACGATTTTCTCTAGTTCGTTGAAGAATGTTGTTGTGATTTTGATAGGAATTGCATTGAATCTGTAGATTGCTTTAGGCAGGGTGGCCATTTTGACAATATTAATTCTTCCTATCCATGAGCACGGGATGTGTTTCCATTTATTGCTATCTTCTTTAATTTCTCTCATGAGTTTTCAGAGTATAGGTCTTTCACTTCCTTTGTTAGGTTTATTCCTAGGTATTTTATTCTTTTTGATGCAACTGTGAATGGAATTGTTTTCCTGACTTCTCTCTCTGCTAGTATATAGGAATGCCACAGATTTCTGCATATTAATTTGGTATCCCGCAACTTTGCTGAATCAGATATTAGATCTAGTAGTTTTGGAGTGGATTCCTTACAGTTTTTTATGCACAATATCATGTCATCTGCAAACAGGGACAGTTTAACTTCTTCCTTGCCAATCTGGATGCCTTTTACTTCTTTGTGTTGTCTGATTGCCGTGGCTAGGACCTCTAGAACTATGTTGAATAGAAGTGGGGAGAGTGGGCATCCCTGTCTTGTTCCTGATCTTAAAGGAAAAGCTTTCAGCTTCTCGCTGTTAAGTATGATGTTGGCTGTGGGTTTGTCATATATGGCCTTTATTATGTTGAGATACTTGCCCTCTATACCCATTTTGTTGAGAGTTTTTATCATGAATGGGTGTTGAATTTTGCCAAATGCTTTTTCAGCATCTATGGAGATGATCATGTGGTTTTTTTCCTTTTTGTTGATGTGGTGAATGATGTTGATGGATTTTTGAATGTTGTACCATCCTTGCATCCCTGGAATAAATCCTGCTTGATCGTGATGGATGATCTCTTTGATGTATTTTTGAATTTGGTTTGCTAATATTTTGTTGAGTATTTTTGCATCTATGTATATCAGGGATATTGGTCTGTAATTTTCTTTTATTGTGGTGTCTTTGCCTGGTTTTGGTATTAGAGTGATGCTGGCCTCATAGAATGAGTTTGGAAGTATTCCCTCTTATTCTACTCTTCGGAAAACTTTCAGGAGATTGGGTATTAGGTCTTCACTAAATGTTTGATAAAATTCAGCAGTGAAGCCATCTGGTACAGGAGTTTTATTCTTAGGTAGGTTTCTGATTACCAGTTCAATTTCGTTGCTGTTAATTGGTCTGTTCAGATTTTCTGTTTCTTTCTGGGTCAGTCTTGGAAGGTTGTATTTTTCTAGAAAGCTGTCCATTTCTTCTAGGTTATCCAGTTTGTTAGCATATAATTTTTCATAGTATTCTCTAATAATTCTTTGTATTTCTGTGGTGTCTGTAGTGGTTTTTCCTTTCTCATTTCTGATTCTGTTTATGTGAGTAGACTGTTTTTTTCTTGGTAAGTCTGGCTAGGGGTTATCTATTTTGTTTATTTTCTTGAAGAACCTGCTCTTTCATTGATTCTTTCTATTGTTTTATTCTTCTCAATTTTATTTATTTATGCTGTAATCTTTATTATGTCCCTCCTTCTACTGACTTTGGGCCTCATTTGTTCTTCTTTTTCTAGTTTCGTTAATTGTGAATTTAGATTGCTCATATGGGATTGTTTTTCTTTCCTGGGGTAGGCGGGTATTGTAATATACTTTCCTCTTAGCACGGCCTTTACTGCATCCCACAGATTTTGCAGTGTTGAATTATTGTTGTCATTTGTCTCCATATATTGCTTGATCTCTGTTTTTATTTGGTCATTGATCCATTGATTATTTAGGAGCATGTTATGAAGCCTCCATGTGTTTGTGGGATATTTCATTTTCTTTGAGTAATTTATTTCCAGTTTCTTACCTTTGTGGTCTGAGAAACTGGTTGGTACAATTTCAATCTTTCTGAATTTACTGAGGCTCTTTTTGTGAACTAGTATATGATCTATTCTTGAAAATGTTCCATGTGCACTTGAGAGGAATGTGTATTCTGCTGCTTTTGGGTGTAGAGTTCTGTAGATGTCTGTTAGGTCCATGTGTTCTATAGTGTTGTTCAGTGCCTCTGTCTCCTTACTTATTTTCTGTCTGGTTGATCTGACCTTCAGTGTGAGTGGAGTGTTGAAGTCTCCTAGAATGAATTCATTGCATTCTATTTCTCCTTTTAATTCTGATAGTATTTGTTTCACATATGTAGGTGCTGCTGTGTTGGGTGCATAGATATTTATAATGGTTATATCTTCCTGTTAGATTGACCCTTTTATGATTATGTAAAGTCCTTCTTTGTCTCTTGTGACTTTCTTTGTTTTGAAGTCTATTTTGTCTGATACAAGTACTGCAACTCCTGCTTTTTTCTCCCTATTAGTTGCATGAAATATCTTTTTCCATCCCTTCAATTTTAGTCTGTGTATGTCTTTGGGTTTAAAGTGAGTCTCTTGTAGGCAGCATATAGATGGGTCTTGTTTTTTTATCCATTCAGTGACTCTATATCTTTTGATTGGTGCATTCACACCATTTACACTTAGGGTGATTATCGATAGGTATGTAACTTATTGCCATTGCAGGCTTTAGATTCGTGGTTGTCAAAGGTTGAAGGTTTACTTCCTTACTATCTAAGAGTCTAACTTAACTCACTTAATATGCTATTACAAACACAATCTAAAGGTTCTTTTTTTTTCCTCCTCCATTCTTTATATATTAGGTATCATATTCTGTACTCTTTGTCTATCCCTTGACTGACTTTGTGGATAGTTAATTTTATTTTGCATTTTCTTAGTAATTAGCTGTTCTACTTTCTTTACTGTGGTTTTATTACCTCTGGTGAGAGCTATTAAACCTTAGGAACACTTCCATCTATAGCAGTCCCTCCAAAAAACTGTAGAGATGGTTTGTGGGAGGTAAATTCTCTCAGCTTTTGCTTATCTGGAAATTGTTTAATCCCTCCTTCAATTTAAATGATAATCTTGCCGGATAAAGTATTATTTGTTCAATGCCCTTCTGCTTCATTGCATTAAAACATCATACCACTCCCTTCTGGCCTGTAAGGTTTCTGTTGAGAAGTCTGATGATAGCCTGATGGGCTTTCCTTTGTATGTGATCTTATTTCTCTCTCTCTGGCTGCTTTTAATAGTCTGTCCTTATCCTTGATCTTTGCCATTTTAATTACTATATGTCTTGGTGTTGTCTTCCTTAGGTCCCTTGTGTTGGGAGATCTGTGCATCTCCATGGCCTGAGAGACTGTCTCCTTCCCCAGATTAGGGAATTTTTCAGCAAATACCTCCTCAAAGACACTTTCTATCCCTTTTTCTCTCTCTTTTTCTTCTGGTACCCCTATAATGCAAATGGTGTTATGTTTGGATTGGTCACGCAGTTCTCTCAATGTTCTTTCATTCTTAGAGATCCTTTTTTCTCTCTGGGCCTCAGCTTCTTTGTATTCCTCTTCTCTACTTTCTATTTCATTTATCGTCTCCTCCACTGTATCCAGTCTGCTTCTAATACCCTCCATTGTGCTCTTCAATGATTGGATCTCTGACCAGAGTTCATTCCTGAGTTCTTGAATATCTTTCTGTACCTCCATAAGCATGTTAATGATTTTTATTTTGAACTCCCTTTCAGGAAGAGTCATGAGGTTGATGTCATTTAAATCTTTCTCAGGAGTTGTATTAATAATTTTACTCTGAACCAGGTCCTCTGGCGTTTCATATTTGTATATGGCGCCCTCTAGTGCCCAGAAGCTCTACTCCCTGGAGCTACTCAGCCCCTGAAACAATGTCGGGGGTCACAGGGGAGTGGTATTGGTGCCTGGGGGGAGGAAGGAGCTGTTTCCTCCTACCCGGTTGCTATGCCTGTCTCCACTGCGTGAACCGGTGGGCTGAGCACACAGGTATAAGCCTGTATGCTTTGCGTTTGTAGTTGCTGTAGACAGATCTTACCTTGGCTGGCCTAACGCCAGGGTAGGGTTTGCCAGTTTGCGAGCCAGGTCGGGCTGGACAGGAGAAAGGCGCAGTAGGCTGTGTATTACGGAGGGGGTCCTTGGAGCTGTGAAGCCAGCCAGGGAGCTCGAGCACCTGAAGATCATCTAAGGAGAAAGATTTCTTTTTCCTCCTTAAATGTGAGAGTCCATATGGCAAAGATCCCAACCTGCTGGGCAGAGTGCACCCAGACAATTTTGTCTACCTGTCCTCTCTCCTGAGCAGTAAGCTCTGTGCAATCCTTGCCCCTTTAGCAGCCCTCTTGCTAAGGGCTTCCTTTTTAGGAAGTCTCTCAGACTGCCCGCCTTTCTTTTGTCCCAGAGCAGCTGGATATGGGTCCCTGCCTTCCACAAATGGCTGGAATCTCAGTCTCTCTAGGAATTCTGCCTGTCAGCTTTCCAACCCCATAATCACGAGAGTATCATGCAAGCACCATGAAATATAGGTTTGTGCTCCCGGAGCAGATCTCCGGAGTTAGGTATTCAGCAGTCCCAGGTCTCCACTCCCTCCCTGCTCTGTTTCTCTTCCTCCCACCGGTGAGCTGTGGTGGGGGAAGGGTTTGGGTCCCACGGGGCCGCAGCTTTGGTATGTTACCCTGTTCTGTGAGGTCTGCTCTTTTCTCCAGGTGTATGCAGTCTGGCGCAGTCATCTTTCCTGTTGCTCTTTCAGGATTAGTTGTATTAATTATATTTTCATATTATATGCGGTTTTAGGAGGAAGCCTCTGTCTCACCTCTCACGCCGCCATCTTTTCAATAGCGTATCCCTTTCAACTAAAATTTTTCAGATGATTTCCGTAGTTTTCATTATAGGGTTTCCATTGAAAAGATAGGGCTGCTTACATCATCAGAACTTTAATGTTTCAGTCAAAGAGGTATATGTTAAGATGGATAAGGAGAATCATGGTGGTAACCATCAAACACCATATGCTATGGTCAGAATAGCTAAGGAAGAGTTTCTCACTTGTTTAAAAACTGGCACCTCTTCATCCCATAAAAGGGGAAATAGATGAGAAAAATTGTAACAATAATGGCATTACTTGTATAATATTTAAGAATTTTCAATAATTATTCTTGTATATATTCTTTTTCTTTGTAGGAAAAGCCATTGACAAAATCTCTACAACGTGGAGAAGACCCCCAGTTTGATCAAGTACGTGATATGTTATATATGTTATATACTGGTTTTTATTTATTCCCCAAATGTGCAAAAGGCAAGGGTTGGATGCTCACTATTGCTGTGTTGGTGAACTTCCTTAAAGAAGATGTAAGGATGTGATCTTAAATCTGTGTCTTGCAGCTTTTAGAAGTATGGTTTACGGTCAACATGAAGTAGCTATCTGTAGATTTGGATTGGAAAGAACTAGGAAATGTGGGAATAATAGGAGTAGGCCCTCGATTATTTCCTAAATCTTTGTATACCAGAAATAAAGAAACTAAGGAAAGGTGAAGGGACTTCCGTTCAAAAATTTATTAAGATTCTTTGCGTGACCCTCACTATGTACACTAGAGTTTATTCGTGTTTTCATCGAACATTTTTTTGAGTACCTACTACTTGCTTGACACAGTGCTGCAAAATACAAAATCTAGGACAGGTTTTAGCCCTTCAAGAATCAACAATCCTATGAGAGAAAGCCCACCTAAATCATAACTATAAAGCAGTAACTTAGATTCTAACAGAAGATGTACTGCAGGAGCAAAACAATTTACTACAGAATATAAACAAAGAAAGTCCTTTGGAAATATATCAAGACTAGTAAAAGGACACCCAACTCCGAACAGTTGGTAATAAACGTAGGCCATCAGGATCTGGTGGATCCTGGCTCAGGAATTTCCGGAAGGCCTTAAGTATGTTTAAGGATGATGGATAATGGGACATCAGGGGAAGTCAGAGACATGTTTGTGTTGTTTCCTAAACTTCTGCAGTTAATGACAAAGAGGACAGCCTGTTCTTTAAAAAACTCTTGGTGCCCCTGGCAGAGACACAATACTGCTGGATGCCCCATGGCCTGACCTGTATAGTGGGGTGTTTATGGACTTATGTAGAACCCATAGTGCATACACTTTCTGAGGGGCTTTGAAATCGCCTAATGTGGGATCAAGAGGAAAATTCTCTGGCTATTGAAGTCCAGACTTGCTCAATCCAAAAATGTAAGGACCTACTATAGGGACAAAATCCTCATTTTCTGTCACAAGCTGAGGAAGACCTCACAATTTCCTGCTCACGGCGGTTCGGGAGGCCACTGTGGCCCTGGGTTTGCGCTCTGCTGCTGGAGAGCCGGCCGTGTTCTGGAATTCTGGAAAGGGAGTAGGGCTTCCTCCTTCTGTGTCCTGGAGCTGGCTTGTCCAGTCACATCATCCTTAGTTGTTGTCACCCAGTGGGTGCTTGGGTGGTCAGAGACCCTGGGATGAATGTTTGGGGTCATTATTTTGGAAATGCGGCAAATTGTGCCTCCTTCTGTTCTCTTTAAGAATGTGAATAGTTATCTGTCTTCCACAATTTTTCACTCTTATTTTGTACTCTTTGTCTCTGTCCTATTAGATTGGTCACTGCCCTCTCCTCAAAGAAAAAACAATGTTATTTTTCTCCAGCTTACTGTACCTCTTTCTTTGTTCTCTGACAAGTACCTCAAAACTGTAACACTGATGATAATAGTCACCTCAAATAATTTGCCTTGAACACAATGTCTCATGTTTTATTCAGCCCTCTATTTCTGCATTTCAGCACTGTGGAAAAGAGATAAGCCTTTGGAATCAGACAGACCTGGTTTTAAATCCCAACTTTGCCTCTTAATTCACTATAATACTTTTAACTTTACTGTTCAGTATGTTGAAATGCAGCATCTCTGACCTGCCCCAGATCTACTGAATCAGATTCTGCTGCTTAACAGGATCCCCGTGTGACCTATAAAGCTTGAGGAACATGGCTCGGTGACACATCTCTATGTTTTAAAGACACGTTAGGAGTGAATCATTAGTGAGATGGTCACTGAAAGCTTTCACATAAGACACAGAAGGTTATTCTCTGATCATTAAATCATAAATTTACACATGAACCATGAGAGAAGGCAGCCTACAAAGTCTATCTCATTTTAAAGAGATAGCAAGACTCTCAGGCCATACGGAAACTTGAGTGAAGTTGGTCCCCCTGGACTCAGTGAAAAAGTCAGCAGAGTCACCTTTGTAAGTGCCTGTCTACTGTTTCAACAGCAAATTATAGGAATTGGGGTTCCCTTGGCACTGTTATGAATGTATCAGGCTCTCTTAGTCCTTTGATATTAAATGTTCAAATCATGTGATTCCCCTTGTTCTGATTCCAAGCTGTAGGATTCACACAGAGGCCTGTCTGTGGGGAAAGAATACACTAGTGGTTTTCCCGTGAGTCATGGGAAGTCCATTGCTGTACTCATGGGAGCAGTAATAGCAGAAGTAACATTTATTTAGTACTTACCATAGGAGATGTGCTGTGCTAAATACATCCTTGGAACAGCAAACAACTGGTCTCTATTTAAAGAATATTTTTTTAAATCAATTTCTTCCTTTTAAATGTGCCTGGAATGAATGATAGGCTGTAGGGAGCTGGCTTTCTACACTTTCAGTGCCTGATCCTGGGTAACCTTGTGTATTCCTCCACTTAACAAGCCCATGATTCATTTTTCTCCTGCTGGAAATAGAAAGCAAACAAAACAAAACAAAACAAAACATGTAATACTTCATAATTTACCAAGGCGCTTCTCACATATTCTATCACCTGACATCACTCAATCCTTCCACCAACCCCAAGAAGTTATGATCATCGTCATCATCTCTACATTACATTTCATGGAAATGAGTCTCAGAGAGGTTGCCCAGCATTACATGACTAGATCCTGAAGGAGCCAAGCCTGAAACATGCATGTTCTGAGTATACAGCCTATGCTTTTTCCTCTGTAACATGCTTATATTTCTAAAAACTGAGTTGGTGAGAATTCAGAGGGGAGTTTTTAACAGGTAAAGGATCTAAGATCCCATATCAGTGAAGAATGGATTTGGCTGTAGATGACACATAAAAACAGTGACTTGGGCAAGGTAGAAGTTTATTTCATGCTCATATTCCGGACCTATAAAGAAAATCAGTCCAGTATCTGTATATTCTTTTTGTTCTCCTGTGATGGCTTACATTCCCAAGGTTATCTCATGATGTAGTTTGGCTTCAGGAGCTCAGCCATTCGGTCTGTCTTCCAGGCAGCAGAATGGAGAAATGGAGAAAGAATTATAGAAAAAAGCAAAAGCAAAAGACCCAGAGTGTCCCAACACTGCACACACCACTTCTGCTTCTATCCAGTTGGCCACATCTTCATCATGCAGCCACATAGAGCTATAAGAAAGACTGGGAAGTTTTATTTTGGGCAGCCATGTGTCCATCTAAAACTAATATTTTTTTGTAACTAAGGAAGAAGAGTAGACATTGGATATTACCTGTCTGTATTAGATATATAGCCTGTTTTGTTTTGTTTTGTTTTTCCCAAAATGCCCAATAAAGAATACTACTTAGAGTTCTCTACCTCTCTTTTTCCTTCATGGAATTCTCATAGAATTTGTCAATTTTCCAGTTTGCATTTAAATATATATGTACATATATTTAAAGGATGAAGCTTTGTGTTTCCTTCAATTTTCTTTTATATTTCTTTTGTATTTAATTGACTATTCATTTAATATCTCTTAATTTAACCTAATTATAATCTAACCCTGTATAGAATAGACCTGGAAAAGAAGCCCTATTATTTCGTAAATGACAGGATGTCTAAACAGGATTAACAATTTGAGCTCCGTATTACTTGGAGAAAAATCATATTAGTAACTGCTTTACACACTGGAGAGTTAGGACTTTGTGCCCTCATTCCCACTTGCCACAAATTTCATGAATATGAACCTGACCCGTTTCCACATAGCACCTACTATGTGATAACCATGTGCCAAGCATTATGCCAGCTTGTGGAAATAACCAGGACAGAAGCATGATGTATGCCGTGGGGGGTGCCTTCAGTCCAGTCGGTGAGACAAAGAAGAAACATGTCACCAGATGAATTATAACCTCAGGCTAGTAAGTAAGCTCACAGTGGAAGGACTAAGCATGGTGTGAGCCCCAGGGAGCAAGCTTTGCCCTGTACTAGTGAGTCAGGGAGGGCTTCCAGTTCCTGCTGGTGAGAAAGTCATACCAGTCATGAGAACTAATAAAGGTAGAAAAGATTTCCAACAGCATTTTGAAAAGATATACTGCCACTAATTTATTTTAAATGCCTAAATTTTATTTTAAATTTACTGTCAGGGCTTAGAAAATAAAAGGAATGAAAAATTATCCTGTAATAAAGTTCTTTATTTCAGCAAACATTTAGTGTGTGGGTATACACACTCTGTATGGGACAAAAAGATGTAAGGATGTGGTCCCTGCATTCCAGAAGCGTCAGATACAGAAAAGGAGGATAAGACAGAGCACAGACAGCTCTGACATGCGCCCATGTGTGTAAGGAATGCCGCAGGGTTCAGACGGTAAATGTTGTGAGACTTCAGGGAACTGAAGACATGCACTTCAGGGCCAAGTGACTAGAAAAATCTTTCCAGGAGAGGACATAGTTTATCAAGTGCCTAAAACAATAGAAGCAATAGGATTTTGCTGCATGTTGATGGTGAGAAGGATAGGAAATTTCAGAAAAGGAGTATTTTGTGCCAAGGACAGAAAACTGACAATAATATGTTATTTGGGGGGACTGATGAGTGGATCAATTTAGTTGGGGCAGAAGGTAAATATCATTAAAGGATGATCTTAAAAAGAGGAATGTCATGACTCTCATAAAAATATAAAGTGAACATGTGTTCAAGGTTTTCTTCAACTCATAATTAATGAGGTGTTACAACCAGTGTAGAAGAGAAACCAAATAAACACGCATTTGTCAATCAGGAACATGGAAATCAATGTGCAATCAGAGCAAAACTGGCTTCTTCCACAGTGCCGGGGGGAAGTCAATTGAACTTCACGGGATGGAGCTTTTCCTCTAGGTAGACAAGAATTATTTTGCATTGCTATCAGTTATCTATCATTCAAATAGCTAAAAGGCATTAAAAGATGCAGAGCCCCCGTACACTCAGAATCAGATAACCCCTAGAGAGGTATGTGAACAACTCAAAGTTTTCTACTGAAACACAAAGTTTTCCTGCAGTCTTGGAGTGTTAGGGAAGAGGTCAGAATATGGAAGATCTGAAGGACAGTGGGTAGGGCCTTGTCCTGCCCAGGCCAGAGTCCAAGTGATCCAAGTGGTGATGGGTGTTAACCCCGAGAAAGCTGTGTTCATGAATGGAGAGAAACTCCAGTGTTTTTTTCCCCCCAGAAAGGTCTCACCTCTGGATTTGGGGAGGGGTGGGTGGATCACAGGAACCTTAATTGTGTACAACTGTGTTGGCTGCTAAGCTACAGGGTGCTTTCAGAATTGTCTGACGTCAGGTTTGCTGGCAGACCTTTGGCATACGTTGTTTCAGTATTTGGGGACAGATAGGAAAGGATTTGGTTGAAGAAGCGTTGTTTGGGAATGTGAATGTCTGTTGTGCTCTAATAGTCAAAACTGAAGAGATGCTTGAAGTTTGGGGGCATCTGCGGAGTTTGGGTATTGATGAAGGTCTGAGGCTTAAAAGGGGTCAAACAAAAACAGACAGTGGGACTGCAGAGAAGGAATCATTGTCAGGCAGCTGCATCTGGGGAGGTCATTAGGTGAAACCTCAGCCCGGATCAGGGAGGGTTCTTGACCCTGGTGGAGAAAGAATTCTGGACCAGGTCAGATGAGTGCAGGTAAGGAAGGAATCCATTAAAGCGACAGCAGAAGCAAATGTCAGCAGGCGTCCAGGCAGTAGAAAGCAAGGAAGAACAAAGGGGGGAAAGCAAAGTTCATTGAACTCCTGCTTGGCACAATTGAGTGTCCACCTAAGTCCCCACCACCCCAGGAGCTGGGGGAGCCGCAGAGCACTGGATGGAGTGAGATTATGTTCTGAGAACTTCCCAAAGACAAAGATTTTCTGGCAGGCTACTAAACAGCATGATCATATAGCTGCAGTCCTGGCCCGGTCATCCAGGTGACGGGAACTTGCAAGCCCAAATCAGAGCTCTCAGTAGCCCCTCCCTACTTGTCTGAAGTAGAACAGAGAGAGTGAAGACTTTGGCTTAAGTCTAGAAAATAGAATGAAATAGCAAAGTCGCAGAGATGCTTACCACTGGAAAAGTGCAGAGACAAAAAAATGCAGTAAGTTGAGCAGTGAGAAGTCTTTGTTTAAAGCCAAATGTGCACACTTAAAGGGGAGTGTGGGCAACCTCAGAGAGGAGATGCGCTTAAGGGTTTAGGGTTTGGGGTTTTATAGGGCCTTTTGGGTAAGGGTCAGCAGAAGGCATGATATATACAGGTAATTCGTAATTCCTTTGAAGTTTTGTCTTAAGAATAGGGTTATTTAGGGGACTGTGTTGGTCCAGATTTCAGCATTCTCTATCCACATAGGTTCATTTATACTTTAGAGGTCTATCTCCTGCCCTGGTTACAAAGTTACTTCATTGATTAAGGGGCTGGAAAAAAAGGAAAAACAGTACATAGATTAAGTTAAAGGAAAAAACTGGGCCTTTTTTCACAGACTAAATAGATTTTACAATGGCATGACCCTTGTCCCATGTCCCTGCCCTGCCTCAGAATAATTATAAGCAAAGTTATGTAAGAAAAATCAATATGGGTTGAGAGAAGGAGAAATCAAGTGTAACTGTAATTTTCAACTGTGGTGTGGAACCGTTTCCATTCAGTGCAGCCAACACTGAGTGCCTAAAGCATACCAGGATTTGTGCAAGGCTGGTGGGGGGTAGGTACAACAACAGAAAGATAGAATTCCTGCCCTCAAGGAATTCTCAGATCCTAGGAGGAAGATGGGTATCTAAACAAACAGTCTGCAGTATAAATAATGTGCAAGGTAAGCTATAATAGAGGTATATTTCAAGTGCTATGGGGGCCCAGGTAAGGAGCAGTTAATGATGCTAGGACGGTAGGCAGGTGCATCACCAACAGCAGTCAAGGGGTGGGCAGGGACATTATCCAGATGAACAAGGTGGGCTCAGTCATGGCAGAGAGGAGGACAAAGAAGTTGCAGAGGAGGAGAGCAGAGTTCTGGGGAGCAGCCTGGGAGGGGCGGGACGGCGGACTGGACCCCATTTGCTCCAACGGCTACTGAGGCTCACTGAGGAGTCTGGACTGTTCCCTGTGGATTAGGAGTTCTTCGAGCAGAGGAATGCTGCCCCTGGGGCACTTTACACCTTCTGAATTCCGGTGAGGGTGGAATATCTCAGAAGAAATACCTGGGCCTCATTCATTATGTGGTGACTCAACGAACACTGAGAGATTAGAGAGCGGAGCAGATGGTGAAGAACATCCTAGGGAAGCAGAGCTCAGGATCAGAACGTGGCATTGGAGCAAAAGGGTGGCCGGAAAAGTGAGAGAAGCTAAGAAGCTGCAGCACTGCAGGGCAGGGTGGCCCACGATGGCAGTCTGTGCAGGGACCTCACGGAAGAAGGGGGCGTTAGCAGTTAGGAGCTCATGGGAAGCCGGCTTTGAGAAAGCCTGCTGCTGACGTGGCTATTCACTGACATGCAGAATACATTGTCAGAGTGGATGGATTCGTGTTAACTAGTTGAAGAGACTTGTTTTCGCAGGTAAGTTATAGTGGCTGCTGATGATGGGCAAAACTGACATTAGAAAGCAGTGCTCCAGGACACAGTCATGGCGCTGGTGGTGAGCCCCTGTCTGTGAACATGAGAGTGCCCGATGAACCAGGGCCTGGCGAGGTCCCACTTTAACTCCAAGTGACTTTCTCCTGTTATCAAGGATTTGAGATATCCTTTGGAAATATAGAGGCCAAAGGATTGTCCAGTGAACCAAGAGCTAACCTATAAGGATTGTGGACGTGAGTAGATGGTGAAAAACAACACTCTGAAATAACCCTCACCCGAAGGGAGCATGTAACCCTTACCTGGTGGAGGATGTTCTGATGACAGTGACTAGATACATTATTAACACACACAGATGAAAATCCAGGCTGTTGAATAAAGTACTAGCCGAGTCTCTGAGATTCCACACATCTCCCAGCTATGTACTTCCTTGTGGATTTTTTCTGCCCTTGGCTTTTAGACCTCTGCTCGACTCTAATGATGACATAAACACACAGTAAGTTAAATGATACAAACACTTGTATACAGAATGATATTTTTCTATTTGAAGTATTGCTCTGACTTTGTTTCTTAAAACAGGGTCTCACACAGTACATGGAAGTTATTTCCTCTTTGCGTAGTAAAGTATGATTACTCCCCGGAGGCCCTCATGCTGGAACAACCAGAAGCAGAAATCAGATACTTATCGTCACAGGCAAATTGTCTTAGTATACTGCAGCATTGCGTGAGTAACCACACGGTGGCCAAGAGAAAGGACAAGGGTGGGAGGTTTTGACTAAGACCAGAAACATCTTAGGGTCCTGAGGAGGAAAGCCGTTCAAGGAGAACTTGGTAGTGTCATTTGCTCAAGAGACTTCAAGTGAAATGACTGCAAAAGCCCATTGGTTGGCCAATCAGATTTGGCCTTTCTGATCTTTCATATAAAGGTGTCCTCATGGGGCAAGAATAGAAATCAGGTTTCAGAGATGAAGAAATGAGGCAGGAAGATGAAGTATCACCGATACAGAGCTGAGAAGTTGGCTGGAATAGGACAGGTGATTGGGGGACTTTGGGGAGAGCCGAGTCAGATGAGGGCTGTGTGTATCATGGAGCTACTTCTGTTAAATAAAAGACAGGAGCTTCGTAGTATCCATTCTTCACCTGCATGTGGGCTCAACACTTTTTCCAGGATGGCTGAGGTTCCTGAGAGCGTGGCATGTAGATAAGTTGGACTTATAATAGCTGGTTTCATTCAGCTGATTGATTCTGGTTACAGAATAGTTACTGTCTCAGCATCCTTCCCGTTTGCTTTGGAGTGAGTGCTGCTGGAAGCACACTCGGGGAGCCCCGCATTGGCTACCTTTCTCTTATGGAGCTAATGTAAGACACGCATCACTCAGCAGCCCCTGCAAGCAAGCGTTTGTTAGGCATTGTGCTTACAACTGCTGGAGCCAGAAAAGCGTGGGAACACAAGCTAAGAAAAGGTCCTAATGGAGGCCCTGGTGGCTTGTGCCTGGATAAGAGGGAGGGTCCTTTTTCTTTTCCCCATTTTACCTAAAAGCAACATTTATCAGCTCTGATAAATAAACTTCTGCCTTTCATTTTGTCATTAACTTAGCTTATGAGCTTTATCAAAGTCAACATTTTTTGTCGGTGCTTCAGTTTCAATATTTGGACATGGAAGAGTGAACAAAGAAGCAGACATTTTTGAAGGTCATTATGTGCCCCACACTTCGTAATATCTCATTTATTTCTCGTAAAACCCAGCAGGGTGAGTATTCCTAAGTCCCATTTTACCACTGAAGACCCAGAGCTTCAGAGAAATGGCACCATGCCCAAGCTGATACAGCCAATAAGGGGCGAAGTTGGACTGGAACTCAGGACTGTCTGATTTTCCCGATACACTAATGTAATTATGAAAACATGGTTTGGGAAGGCTCAGTTACCCCTTCAGGTATTCTGACATGACTTAACACTGCCACTGTTCGCAATTCCATGTGACATATTCTTCACTGGTTTAATTCCAGATAATCTGCTCCAACATTTAAGTAACTCCTGTTGGGGTTTTCTTCTAGATGTTACATGTTTATGTACTTCTGTGTTCATCTGCTAAAAATGCCATGTATAACCAGGAAACACATAGTAAAATAAATCCATGTATCTGTAATAGAGCTAAGGTAGCTTTTTACCATCTTGGGCGGTAATAATTTTCCTGGAAAAGAAGCAGATGAAATTCCAGTGTTTCAACATTGAGTCTAATACTATAATTCGTTGAAAATCTATTTAAAATGTATAAATGAAAAATACAAGCAATTAAGAGTAAAGTTAACTGGCATCGAATTCAGTCTTTCTGAAATTATTCCCTAATGGACCAAGATATTAAAATCAAATATGAAGATCTTTTCCTAATTTGCAGGAAAAAATATATTTAACATGTAGATTTTTGTCATTTAAAATTTTTATAATAAGTTCTTAATGCTTTGGTGTTTTTTCATCACTCATCATAGCAACAGGATGTTATATAGTGGAGTAAAAAAACTTACATCTGAATTACCTGAATAAGTCAGTGTTTTGTGCTTTTCTGTAGAGAGTACCCTGACCCCCCGATGCTCAGCCATCTTAGTTGGAGAAATTAAACCATCAATGAAATTACCTGAAAATTGTTCATTAAATGTACCCCTCACGACAAGGCAGCCTTATTACTATAAAAGTGGAATGACTCCTCCAAATGATTATTCAAATATTTTTGTGTGAGGTTTCCTTCTTTGCATTCAGCAAGTATAATAAAATGCTTATGAAAAATTAATGTCTTAGCTACAGCATAAGGGACTGTCTCTTTTAGCCTATTTATACATAAAATGCCAAAATAAACATTAAGAAAACATTTGCAAAGTACATTTAGTATTCCTCTCTTTCTCCCCCACAACGAAAAAGAAAACACCAGTGTGAAATAGCTCTGTGATTCTGTGCACTTCTCCTCAAGCTGCAGAGCACCGAACTCATCTAGGATGGAAGAATATGATCATTTAAATGCAACAAGAACATCTTTGTAAATGAGCCTGCCCCCTTTCAACAGCAGCACAGAGCTAGAATTCATCTCACCGTTGGCTCTGCTCCCCGCCAACGAAGGAGTCGAGTAACCAAGAAGCCTGCTAGGCCTTCTTCCCTTCCTCAGCTCTGAGAGGCAGGCTTTCGCAGACTCCACCCTTCCTTCCTGAAAGCCGGGACTCAAAGGGCAGGGAACAGAGTGATGGAAAAAACACACAGACCGTCCCATGCTGACCTTTCATCTCTTCTAAGACGCGCTCAGGGTATTTGCCGTGGAAAGTATGCCCAGTAGATATAATACCAGGAATGGCTTCAGGATGACCATAATGGGTAGAAAAAAATGATCATAGCTGAGGTCTGAAGAACACTTTGGGAGCTCTCTGCAGAGAATGTGGGTGACATCTGAGTGAAGTGGCTGAGGACTGTGTGCTCTACCCAGACATGGGTAACAGCCAAACGTAGGTTTATATCACCTTTGAGGGTCTGTAGTAAATAATGCAGCATGTTAATGTCCCACATGAATATTTTTAAGGAAACTTTTTATTTTACAATAGTTTGGGATTTTTAGAAAATTTGCAAAGAGAGCACAGACAACTGTTTTCCCTATTGACACATTACTGTGCTGTACTGGTCACAATTAAGAAGCCAACATTGGCACATTATTATCAACTAAACTCTTTATTTGTATTTCATTTGACTCTCTCTAATATCTCTCCTCTGTTCCAGGATACTATCTAAGATTCCACATTACAGTCAGTCATCCTGTCTCCTTAAGCCTTGTCCAGACTTACACAAGTATTTTTAAATGATCGAAATATCATAGTAAATGCTCTGAGATTTTATGACATAGGCAATAATTAAGACAGAATTAACCCATGGTCAGGGACTCTGAATTCTGATCCATTTTTCCCCCATGGAAGGAACCCCCTTCACTTCCCAATTCAAAATAGATTAGATGGTGGTGACTTAAGGAAATAGCCTTTCTTGTGCCATGGTAGCTTTAGAGAGAACTAGTAAATTACCCCCTGGACACATCATAATTTGCTTTCCTTCAAAAGAGTGCTGCTGTTATATCCACAGGAACAACAGGAAAATGTGTTGTGGCTGTGGATATTACAGTGTGTTGGGTGAAGCCCCTTAAAAAAATAGATATTTTTCAACTTAAAAAGCCTAATGGTGACTAGGTTCACAGGGCGGGTAAATGCAATAGCTTATTTATTTTTAACGTATTAGCCCATAACTAAAGATAATGTACAATTTTGTATATGTATGCACAGCCATAATTACTAGGAGACAGAGCCTGAAATAAGGCTATCAAGAAATAGAATCTGAGGAAAAAGCAATAATTGTTATGCACAATCTTAGAGCTTCTTTTAAAGGTGAGGGAGGAAGGTGCTACTGACGCGAAGCACATTAGCTCTATTGCTTTCATTTGCGGCTTTCTGAAAAAGAGTTAAGGCTTGCCTGCTTAACTGCAGAAATATTTCAAGTTAACTAAGGTTTTACATTCTTCTGTCACCACCCCAACTCAGGCTATGATCACTGCATGCCTGCCTGGAGCTGTGGAAGTAACCTCATTTGAGTCAAGCATGTACGAATACATTCTCAGCACCACCTCTGTGAGCAACTCCTGTGGTCCAGCCTTCATGTACTGCTAGATTTCATCTCCCCAAACACCATTTCTGTGGGCTTATTTTCCTATTCAGAAATTTGGGGGGACTTTCCATTTTTCTAGAGAAGAAAATTGGTGTGTTTTAGAACAAGCATTAAAAAATACCTTCTATGATTAAGTTCCAACTTAAAATTTTCAGCATTATTTCCTTCCACTCTGGTATACCCAAGTCCCTACGCCAGCTGGACATTTCTTCTTTCAGTTCACTCAAAACCTTTGTTAAATGTATCGTTATAATCATCACGGACAAACAACTATTTTGCGCCTTCATTACTGAAGGCTTTCTTGTGCCTTGGGTCTTTGCTGTTTCTTTCTTGACTCTAATCTCAAATTTCTACCCTTTCTTAAAAAGGCCCAGGTAAAATCTACCTTCATTTCTCTCTCCCTCTAGTGACCTGTCTTTCCCAAGAACTCCTGGTTTCAATGTGCCTTCTTAATATGTTGGTATTAAGTCCTCCTGGTCTTATTTTCTGTATATGCATACTTATATTGTGTCTATAGCAAATTGGGACCGTACTAATTACATGATTTTTCATTCTCTTTCCACCTAACATACCATGAACATTTTCATGTCATTAGGTATTTTTGAAGTGTGATTTTTAATGGTTTCATAGATAATCTCCATCAAATTCCACATTGCATTAAAGCATTTACATATAGTTGGACTCTAGGTTGTTTCTATTTTTCCTATAGTAAGTAATGCTGTCCTGAACATTATTACTCTTCTCTAATTATGTATTTAAGATGAATTCCTAAGAGCGGGCTTATTGAGAATGGTTTTTATTAGGTTCTTGATACGTGTTTCCAAATTACTGTCCAGATGTGTTATGCCCATTTTTTTCTTCTGTCAGCATTGTAGAAACATGTCAGTTTTATCACTGTCTCATCGTCACTGGGTGTTACAATTTGCTTATACTGTTTGTGAACTGTAAAACCTATCTTATTATAGTTTCACATATTCTGGTTATAAGGTCTTTAATATCAGGTCTTTCTTTTACAAATATTGTTTCCCAGCCTGCAACCTGTCTTTTCATCACTTTCTTAACAGTACCTTTCTAAAGGCAACTTTTATTTTTGATGAGTTTCTTTATATCCAATGGTCATGGACTTTGCTTTTGATGTGATACCTAAAATCCTTGCCTGATCCAAAATCACAGAGATTTTCCTCTTTGCTTTTTCAGAAATTGTATAGCTTCAGGTTTTGGGCTTAGACCTATGATCCATTTTGAGTTCATTTTTACATTTGGTACAACATATGGAGGTCCATTTTTGGGTGACAGGTAATGAAAGATCACAAACCTTTCCAGATTAAGAAAATTAGAATAACTCATCTATCAAAGGCAAACCTTTGAGGTCCATTTTTTGGTGACAGTTAATAAAAGAACACAAACCTTTCCAGATTAAGGAAATTAGAATAACTCATCTATCAAAGGCACATTTTTGTTTAAAGAAGAGGGGAGAAGTTTGCCTTTAGTGTAATACAGAGTAAATAATTTCTACTAATTCGTATCTTGAGTCTAATTTGGAGCATACGTTTGATTAGTGGGTGAATTCGCAGGAAACCATATAGTACCACTTAGCTTATTTGTTTGGGGGCTAGATTTGCTTATTTCACCTAACAATATAATTGTATTAATATATTTATTTATACAAGAAACATTTTTGAGGATATAAGAAGTATGAGGCACTGAACTTCTTAGAAGCTGTGGGAAACTAATTTCTTTATGGTCCATGAATAAAGTTTATGCAATTAACATCTGATTTCTAGAATGAAAAGGAATCAGAGTAATTGACTTCCCTGCACCAAAAGATTATTATTTTATGAGGAACATCTGTCAACATTAAAAGACTTGGGTTCTTGAGAGTATACGAATAGAAATTTTTAAAGGAAAGGCTATGACAAATAAGAAAAAATTGTAATGACTACAGCCTGGTGCTTTTTGTACAATGAAAAGTTTCTCCGTAATTGGAAATGTCGCCAAAGTCTTTTAATCACCTGTTCTTCTCTGTAGGTCATCAGCTCCATGAGCTCTCTTTCTGAATACTGCCTGCCTTCCATTCTGCGTACACTATTTGACTGGTATAAAAGGCAAAATGGTATTGAGGATGAATCACATGAATACAGGCCAAGAACAAGCAATAAATCAAAAAGGTACATTTCTTTTGTGTAGGAATTACAAGGATTATGTTACCTGCCTTCCATCTCTTCCTCCTTCCCTCCCTGCCTCCCTTCTTTCCTTCTTCCCTTTAAGATACATAAATCAAAAAGGGAGTTATGAGGCATCTAAGTCTTCCCACCGATACCAAGTAGGGGCCGCAGGGGCGCCTTGTCTAGCAGAGGGAGTGCCAGTCACTGCCGGTCACTGCCAGGTTGAAGTCGTGCAGGCCTGATTTCGACATGGGTGGGGGTGAGATGTATGGGGCCCCAGGTTACCCTCTTGCCTGCTTCTCTCCTGCTGCTCTCTCCTCCGGGCTACAGCGAAAGGCAGAAGAGCTGCAGGCCCCACACGATGCTGCCCAGACCTGTTAGCCCTCCTTGGTAGCCTTGAGAACCCAGGGTACTATAGGGCAGCTCTGGACATCAGTGGTGGTCCTGGGACTGTTGCCAATTAGCTCTGTGACTTCAGACAACCCACCAGCTTTTTGTAGCTCAGTCTCTCGTGAGCAAAACAGGGAAGTCAGATTACATCATCTCTAACTTCCCTTGCAGCTGAGAATTTTTTGTTGTTGTTCTGTGGTCCTCTTCCCTTGTGGATTTGAAAAGTGCAACTTGCTGCTTTCATGGCTTGTCTGCAGCCATGGAACTTAAGATTCTCATACTGTTGCATGATTGTGGGTGCCCCCAAATCGAGGTAAATATGTGTCATTCATACATTTGAAATCAACCTACTATAGCAAGGTAGTGAATATAAGAACATTTAATTCGTTTACCATTTTTTTTTAAGATTATTTTAAAAGCAGTTAGATTTCTCCACAGGAATTGATTATGTGTTTTTGTAAAGAGTAAACTGAAATGAATCACTCAAAAATCTGATACAATCTGCTTCTTGTGAGTGATTTATCCTTCTCATTTTTCTTGACACTCCTAATACTTTTAAAAAAATCAACTTCTCTTGAAATTGAAGACCTGCAATTTTACCAAATTACATATTGTCCAAACTTGTAATATGCTTGAGTTTATGCAAGATTCAGTCACATATTTATCATTTTGTTTGGGGGAGAAATGAATAACTTTTTCGTATTGAATAATCTTTTTGGTTGAAGGAATTTTTTATTGAGGTATAACTCACATATGATAAAATTCATCCTCTTGAAGTATGTAATTCTGTGTTTTTAGTATATTCACAAGGTTGTACAGCCATCACCACTAATTCCAGAACATTTTCATCAGCCCAGAAAGAAACCCCATACCAGCTAGCAGCCTCTCATCATAAATACTTTTTTAATGTATCAAATTTTAAAGGTAGACTTTCAATCCGTGTCTGAAAATGGCTCAGACTGTGTGATTAATGAATTATAGGATTCTTTTATTATTCTTCCCATATTTCATGTTAGCTGATGAACAGATATTAACATTTTCCTGGAGGTGGGGAGCGGAGAAGTTTTGAGTGGACTTAAATGAGTTTTATTTTTGTTCCACTGTTTTGTTAGGATTTAGTTAGTGTTACTAAGACTTTTTGTGAATTGATTTGTTTATGGATTGAAAATAACAGGTTTTTAAAAATCCTGATCCTGGTTATTTTCAGGAGATAGAGTAATTACCAAAAGCAATACAGAATCAGGACAGAGAAATTCAACTCAGTAGCATTTCAGTTAGCATGTGAAAGTTCAAAATGTGTTTGGGGAGAAAGCCCATAAGAACGAGGGTCTCTAGAACATGCAGTAGGTAATAATGTCAGTTTCGGTTAATAGGAAAAAGAAAAGAGGAACTTTAAGGGGAAGCATATGCAACTGAAAACAGTCAAATGTGATGGATGTGTATTTGGGTTATGATTTCTAAGATTAGTATAATATCAACATCTTGACTGCCAAATAGATTTGTCAAATGCCTCTGGCTCCCGGCAACTAGACCTCAAACCAGCAATAAAGTTGAATTCGCTACTGGAAAAGTATACGTCTTACTTTTATTTGAAAGCATAAATTGGCTTATTAAATTAAATAGAATTAGAGTTTAAATGGGGTTTTTTTGACCAAGAACTGCTACTTGGTCAAGAGCTTCTGGCCCCTTTTGAAGAGCCTTACTTGTCATTAAACAGAAGAATTTTCTCTCTTCCGCCACTGACCATCTTTGAGAGTTCTCCTTCCGTTTGGTCTTCAAACTTTTTATTCTTTATTTTTGCAAGTTAAAGTACAGTTGATATACACTATTGGCTTCATATGTACAACATAGTGATTCAACAATTATGTATATTACTAAACATGCCTCAGTAAGTGTAGTTACCATCTGTCAACAGACAAAGTCATCACAATACTATTGACTGCATTCCCTGTGTTGTACTTCCATCCCCCTCATTCACTTATTTTATAATTGGAAGTCTTTACCTCTTTATCCCCTTCACTCATTTTGCCCATGCCCCCTCCCCTCTCCCCTATGACACCCACCAGTCTTTTCTCTGTGTTTATGAATCTATTTCTGTTTTATTCATTTGTTGATTTGTTTTGCTTTTTAGATTCTACATAAACGTGAAACCATATGGTAGTTGCCCATCTTTTTTACTTATTTCACTTAGCATCATACTCTCTTCGTTCATCCTTGTGGCAAGTGGCAAGCTTTTATTCTTTTTTTATGGTTAATATTCCCTTGTATGTTTGTAGCACATCCTCTTTATCCATTCATCTGTCAGTGGACACTTAGGCTGCTTCTATAGGTTGGCTTTTGTAAATAATACTGCAGGGAACACAGGAGTGTATATCTTTTCAGATTGGTGATTTTGTTCCCACACTTGTTTTCTTATTCCATGATAAGATCTGTAGGCGGGTCTTGTGAACACCCTCTTTTTTAAGGTAGTTCCCTTTGTTTTCCTCTTCTCCGCTGGCAGGGGCGCTTTCTAGTTCTCATGGGTCTTGAAGTCCTTCAAATAGATGGTTTGGTCTACTGCTCTTTATTCCGGCAGGACTGTTCATAATGACCCCGAATGAATGACTTCCTACCCTGTCCAGACGTTTCTCTTGGAACATTAAAGCTGCGCCTTCCTTTGTTAACCTATCGCTCATCCACCAGCCTTACTTCGACTTGCTCAAGGTCATAGAGCTCCTCCAGAAGTTTTTTTTTTTTTATTTTATGTATCACCTTCCTTTCTTCTCATTCCCTCTTAACTGAAGAGAAAAACATTTAAAATATCCTTGATTTATTTTGAAAATATCTGCTGGCAAGTCCAAATCCTCTTAACCTTTCTCATTGGTTTTACTTCATAACCAAGTATTAAGCAGTTATGTGTTTGGGAGAATATGTTAAATACTTTACAGGCTTTGTCTTACTTAATACTCAAGCTAAACCTTTCTGTAATTAAGATTATTATCCCCATTTTGTAATGGAGGAATGACTGGCATAATTTTAACCCAAACTGTTCCCCACCAAAGCCTGAGATTTAGCCACTATTCTGGGCTAAGGAATTTGACAATCGTACATTTGTCTTTATTTGTTCAATTCCCAGTTAGCCTTCAGCCAGCATGTTAGATATGCAGAAAATGGTGGGGGGGGGGGGTGACCTCCCATTTCTGTCCTATCCCTGCTAATTCTGCTTCCTCACCTTTGAATGAGTTCAAATGACGTCAGTTGGCCTTCTCAACCTCCTCTTCCTCCTGCTTTTTCATCTTTCTCTCCCCCACTACCCCTTCATTTCTTCCTTCTGTCATAACTCAAGTGACAAAGGTCAAGAGGAAAGGGACACGGAAACCAAAGAAAAGCAATTCTGATCCTTTCTCCTCCCCCCGTAGTCCTGCTGCCACTGACAATCACATTATTTCTTTACTATTTCCTTTCAGCTCTTTTCACAAGATCCTTTCAGTGTGTACCCTCCAGTATGGTAGCTCTGTCTCGTGTTTGTATCCATTTTACAGATGATAGAATTCCTGGGTCGAAAGGTACCTTAGAAAAGTCCACAAGATGGAGTGATAGACTCACGGACAGCTCCTCAAGTTGACAGGGTTGAAAAATCTTTAATTTGAAGTCAAATATTCTGTTTGTCCATGGGGCCACACTGATAACAGGAATGCTTTTGCACCTATTTACCACTGGATCTTGTAATAACAAAATGGGTTTGCAGTCCATTGGGAATGAGTCTTAAATCGACAGATTATATCGTTTTGAGAATATCTTCAGTCCCATTTAATGTGAATATATTTTAAATTTTACAGCGATGAACAGCAGCGAGATTACTTAATGGAAAGACGGGACCTCGCCATTGATTTTATTTTTTCTTTGGTATTAATAGAAGTTTTAAAACAGGTAGGTCATTAATTTAATGTTACTTTCAGATAAGACTTATTTATCTAAAAACAAAAGCTTTTAAAGTCTAAGTTGACTAAAATGTTTGTGAATTTCAAATACCGAGTCATATGGATTATGTTTATTAATTGCTAAAGTCTATATATAGTTACCGAAGTGTGGTTACTGATTGGATCTATAATATTCCCTCCCAAGTTAAGAGCTATCTTTTTTCTTTTTTTCAGATTCCACTTCATCCTGTGATAGACAGTTTAACACATGATGTTATTAACTTGGCTTTTAAGCACTTTAAATACAAAGAAGGGTAAAGTAATTTCTCATCTTAAAATTTTGAAGAAGTTAGGTGCTTAAAAGTTAATCAAGTTCACTCTTTTCAGATGACCAGGGACCCCCTAACTTGGCTAATTATATCTTATTTAGGTACCTTGGTCCTAACACTGGCAATATGCACATTGTGGCAGACCTGTATGCAGAAGTCACTGGAGTACTGGCACAAGCTAAGTAAGTGACCGTCAGAGCCCTTTCCCAGAGAACATGAGTACCTCCTCTATCCTGCCCCAGCCCTGCTCTCAGGAAGGGGGTGTGAGCTTCCAAGGGGGCTGGGGTTCTTTCTCCAGCGTCCAGTCCCTGAAACTGGCTAATAGCTCCCCCAGGACAAATACCAATCTCTTCCTCCCATTTGTTTCCTCCATTCTTTTTCATTTGGCAGGGTAGCCAGATTTTACCAAGAGTCTATGACTTTCAGACTATGGCCTGAAAGAAAGAAATGGACTAACCAAACAACTTTTCTCTCTGCCCAAATATTCCAAAGAAGGTTCTACACTTCACCAATTTGGTTTTCTATATTCCATGAGTGGGTGGTTACAATATATCCCCTGTGAGTGGGAAGATTCCGTTCTTGAATGTCCCTTTACTATAGACCTTACTTAATTCAGCTGAGCTAAAAATGTCCCAGACTCTGTCATGGAAACAAGCCAGGGGAAAATTCTCATTGCTAAATTTATCTGGCCCCGTAACACTTCTCAGCAGGCTAGAATAAAGTGGGGTTAGACTATTAGCAATAATATGCTTCTTCCAAAAGTGATGCCACGCCCTGTTCATGTGTCTTCATCCTGGTCACCCTGAGGCAGATCAGGCAAGGTCCTGAATGCCCAGGTTAGGCCCAAGGAGCCACACACAGAATGTGAATCCCAGCCAAGAGGCCAACTTAAAGCAAAAGTGATGCCCTGATCCTTGTGAAATGTAATCCTCTCAAAGAGATTTTCATTGTCAGGAAATGGTATTTCCTAACTTAATAGCATGGCAATGGCCAGTTTATCAAAAAACAAAATTTTGTAAAGTTTTGGCACCTTTTCCTAGCCAAAACATAGGCAAGAACTCAGGAAACAGATGCAAAAAAAACTCCTTGATATGATTTATGTAATCTAACCCAGTTTATTCATCATGACTACCTATTTTTCTTGACACATAAAACATGAGTGTTAGATGGAGGAGTGGTAGATACAGAGACACCAGTGAGAAGCACCAGGCTCAAAGACTGACAGCAATAGAAAGGAAAGAAAACTGGCCAAAACATATGTAAGAACATAAGAGTAGAGTTATCTGGGCCATTTTGCATGAGACTCTCTGTCCTGTGCCTTCATTATAGCCCACTGTAATAATTACAGTTCATGAGTCATCAAGAAAAAAATGCATAATGCATCTTAAAGAGATTTTCATTGCAAATGAATAATAAAAGTATTGGCGCTTTGAAAGAATAAGTAAGGTGCAATTATCTGGAAAATTAATTCATGTGTATCCACCTCATTTCTAGAAAAGATCAGAAAAATGAGTCATTAATACGTATTTTGGCCTATTTGTCAAGCCCTGAAAAATCTAAAATATTCCTTTGTAACTATCCCAGCATAACTCTCTTATAGTATCATTTAGAAAGTTTAATACACTGAAAATGACTTCTTGTGTTTTTCTGAATTTTTGTGAATTATGCATAACAATATTGGTTACTTCCTTAGCTCCATCAGTTTTGAGTTGGTTGGGAATGAATTGAGAAACAATATCATAAGCAGCATTCTACAGTTGCAGGAATAAAGTGGGGTTAGACTATTAGCAATAGTTACCAAATATATAGTTACCAAAGTGTGGTTACTTTTTCTTGCCAACAGTGGCTTTTAAAAAATTTTCATGATGTCAGTATTTGTCCCAATTCTGCAATGGTAGAGCATAAGAAATGCCTCAATTTGGACAATGCTCCACTACTTCCCAGTCAGAAGAGAACCCTCAACCAATGGTGTTTGCAGTAATCACAGTAATAATATATAGTAATCATAATGATATGACTCAACCATCAATGTTTGCTTAACCTTTATTGGTAGATGCTACAACCTGAAACTGGTGTCATACTATGACCTAACACATCCTTTTCTTCTTATAAGTATACCTAGACCATTATTTTATCACTGCCTTAGAAAAATAATGCTTCTCTTGTTTTCAGAGGGAGGAGAAAAAAGAGTGTATGCTTATACGGTACAGGGTGGTTATCTTTTATTTTTAAATAAACTCGAGTAATGTAACAAATTCTACTATTAGATTTTATATCTACTTCACAGAGGTAATGCATATGAAATATTTTCTTCATTATGACTTAAGTTATTAGTACATGGTTTAGTCTTTAAGTTTTAACAAAATCACTTTTTAATCTCACTGATGTTAATATGCTTAATTTCTGTCATGAAGGGGAAATTTTTTTGTTCTTAAGTGATATTCACACACAGTGTGTTGACTTTTTCAAAGTCAAATTAAAATGAGATGTTTTTTTAAGGTAAGATTTTTTAATTAAAATCTCATATACTCATTTAAATAGTGGTGATTGTTTCTAAGATTCATAAATTTCACAACTGCTTTCTCTTTATTGATATAATCATAATGTATATATTCTTATACTCTCACTATTATATATATATAATATGTCTATAACATATCTAGAGCAGAAGTATTTTTATGGCAATGTTATAGTACGCCAAAGGTGAACTTATCACTTGGTTTCTATATTTACTAAAGACAGCACTAAACAATAAAGGCAAGATCATTGAAAATAAGTTTCTTTTTCCCTAAAATTATTTTAAGTACAAATAGAATTTTGGATTATTTTTATGCTAAAAGAACATGTTTATGTCATTTGGGACTTTTTAAAGTAAAAGATAGCTATATTTATTTTTAAATGAGAAATAAGTAGACTTTTAGCCACTAACTCATGAGAATATAGAAATTGTGAGTTACACAAATAACCTGCCTTTCCCCTACCTCTCCTTATTTTAGTCACGGATTAGAAATGTAAAACAAACGTTAAGTATCTTGTGGTTTTTCAAACAATATAACTCTAACCTGTAAGATACTTTTCCCTTTTAAAATGCTCACATTTCAAATTAAAACCATAGTTGTTTTTTTTTTAGTGTTCGGAAATAACTTGAATTAAAATACAGTTTTTAAAATTCAGTGTAGAATGACTAAATTTTTATAATCTTCTTTGAAAGGGTCACTTCCATTGCTTTACTATGTCATTTCTACTTCCTACCTTTATCCATCTCTGCCTAAAGCCCTCTGCTCCCCCTTCAGCACAACTCAAATCCCCTCTGAGATCTCCTCCTCTTCTCCAGCTGGGAAGAGCCTCTTCATCCTCCATTGCCTGTAGCCTTTTTAAACATATTATTCACATAAAAGACAATGTGAAGTAGGAGAAGGTTATCTGGTCTGGGCGTTCAACCATCATGAAGGATCAGAGAGCCAGGCCAAGTGCCACACCGTGCTGACACACTTCATCACCACCCCCACTATCATCATCATTATTATATTCCTATGGCTCCTGGCTGCATTGCTTTATCTTCCCAGTTAAACTGTACCCTGTTCTAGATAGGGCAGAGACTGTATCTCATTGTTTCTGATTGTCTAACGCAGCTGGAGTAGTGTCAATTCCTGGAATCTGCATCAGAAGATGTGGCTGTCAGTCTCTTCTTTGCCACTGTGATCTTCCAAGCCTGTTTCTTTATTTGTAAAATGGCAATGCATTCACTTCCATCACTGACTCAATGGATGGTTGTGAAGATAAATGTAAAAATGTAAAAGCTTTAATGTGCATACTTACCTGGCTGGGGAAATACCATAATCATGAAGGTGGTTTTCCTAGGATGAGTCTCACCTATTGCACTCTGTATTTGCTGACCCCTGCAGTTTCCCCAAATGTGGGAAACCCAATCGCATAGTTTGTGGTAGTGAGGGACTGCCCCTGGGAAAAAAAAAAAGATGCAATGTGCAGAAAATACAAAACATCTTACAAATGTATCTTATTCCTAGTCTAGACCAGTGCTTTATAAATTTTAGCACATCAGAACCACCTGTAGGATTTGTTAAGCAAAATTATGGAACCCATCCCCAGAGTTTCTTATTGGGTAGGTGTGGGGTGGGCGAGAAAATGTGTATTTCTCCCAAGTTCCCAGGTGGTGCTGATGTTTCTGACCTTGGGACCACACTTTGAGAACCACTGATCTAGACATAACATAGCATGGATATTAAGAGGAGGAACTTCAGCCAGACACTTGGCTTAGAATTCTGGCTCCACCACTTACCAGCTGTGTGACCATATCACATTACAAAATCTTTGCCTAAAGTTCCTCTTCTGTAAAAAGGGTATAATACTAATGCCCTACTTGAGTTGTTGGGAGGATTAAATGAGTCGCCATATGTAAAGTTCACTGAATTTTGCCTGGCCTATTCTAAGTACTGGACGTCTGCTTGCTGGTATCATTACTGTGGTTGGCGTCATCAGTGTTTTTTGTAAGAAGTAGGAAGTAGTCTTGATATTGGAATTTGGAATTTATATTTCTGCTTCATTGCCTTCTTAAAGCCTTTTTTATAATGGAATACATGTAGCAAATATAAAGAAAAATCCATAATTTGGTTTAGAAAAATAAAAACAATTTTACCAATTCTTACCAGATGAACACCATGCAACCTCTTCCACCCAAGCCAAAAATTTAAAAACTTCCAGCTCCCACAAAATTCCTTCCACCCAACTTGCCAGTCATATACCCTTTGGACTGCCATTTGGTGAAATAGTATCTGCATGCTGACAGTTTACTTTTTTGTCCTAAAATTTCTACTTTGAGATGTCAATAGTTGTTGTTTCAAACTTCTGGGGTTCTATGAGTTGGCCTTTAACTTTACAATCAGAATTATCCTCTCTAATCATGCCTTGCTCCTAAGTGAACCTTTTCACTTATGCAGAACCCCAGGCTGATAGTTTCTGGAAATAAAATGCAGTAGGTCTTAGCATGCTTTCCTTGTTTTTTCTAATAGTCAAACCAGCCTTTTCAGAAATAGTATGGATAACTTTTATGTGTGTCTTCCTCTGCCTTCAGGTACTTTGAAGATCTGCTATTATTCTTTTTTAACACTATATGATAATGTGGTTGTAATTAATATTATTAATACGATCTTACTTTGAAACAGTACAAATATCTGAAGTTCCATGGGGACTGTGTTTTTAGTTGTAAAATCCCATATGTGTAGTAGAGAGCTTATTCATCTTTTAGACATGATTTGAATTTTCCCATTGCTAGGCTTTCCTCCAACTGAAAAATATTTTTTTTTCATGATCATGAACCTAAAACTGTAAAAGAAATAACAACAGAAAACTTTGGAAATGGACGGAGGACTATTTCTTGGCATTATTTGCTGTCATTGTCAGAAGTAGCTGGCCTAGGCTGTTGCTGCTCATAGGCCCGCAATGGATGCTTGAGGTCCTTGGCGTCTACAAGTATGTTGAAAATTGCTAAGCCTGAGGAAAATGGAGCTTTTCCATCATCCTCAATTTAAGAGCCAGACCATTTTGAGAAGGTCTACATAACCCTGCATTGTCACCTTAGCCTGAAAGAGATGTTGTGTTATCTTATAGAATAAGAGAAGAAAGGAAAAGATTGTGCTCTTTACCTAATCCCAAATATCAAGTCCTTGCAAGATGACAGCCTTGGCGCTGCAGCTGATTCAAAGGACTCTCATCTCTGTGCCCTGTCACGCCTGGATGCTGGATGCGTCCATCAGAGTCGCTATCGTACTGATTATTTGATAAACCACTTGTGTTCTTCTGTTCTCTTCTTAGATTCCCTGCTGTAAAGAAGAAATTTATGGCAGAGCTGAAGGAATTACGGCACAAAGAACAGAGCCCGTATGTTGTTCAGAGCATTATCAGCTTGATAATGGGAATGAAATTCTTCCGAATTAAGATGTATCCGGTGGAAGACTTTGAGGCCTCTCTTCAGTTTATGCAGGTAATGCTTCGGGCAGGAACACTAAGGGGCTATCAGCTTGGGCAACTCCCTGCATCAGAAAGGCTGACCTGGAATGTGAAAACTCAGTCACTTGTCAATATGGAAATAATACTTTTCCCTCGGTAGTTAGTAAAGTGCTTTGTAGCCAGATAATAGGGTTACAGGCACATAATTTCATTTTTAAACTTTCATATCATCTTTGGAGGAAGGTGTACAGTAGAATGTCTTATTTGTTGACTTTTTTGTCTCTTGTTTACCTATTGGCTATATATTGTTCTATAAACACCAAACTGGGTAAGAGCACAATTGTTTCCTTTCTTCAGAATTTTGGACAGGCAAATTTTTCTAATAAATGATTCCCAGGGCAAGCAAAAAATGCCCTTCACTGGCAAAGATATCCTTGCTTGAGGTACTTGTCTGAGGTGGGGAAGGGAAGCATTTTCCAGACATGTTTAGGAAACTATCCAAATAGGAAACACACCTCCATTGTCAGGGCTAACAAGTAAACAGCTCTGTGCCCAGGGCCGTCAAGGCCTAAAATAAGCGTAATGTCTTCTGCTTCTCTTCCCATGTTTTCATTCTGTGGGGAATCCGTGTTTGTGAGTTAATCAAGGACTCAGGCCCCCCCACACAATAGGTAGTCAATAGAAATTTGTTGGGAATGAATCAACCATTAAGTCAGTGGGTGACTGCTTGCTGGTGATAGATGCTTTGGCCTTTCAGCCTAGGGATGTGAGCTAGAGGTAGGAGAGAGAGAAAACCAGCCTTGCACCATGTCCTTGGGTCCATTGTAAACTTACATATAAATCCTTGAATCCAGTGATGTTTTTACTATGATTATGATCATGGGATATGGGGATATGCTATGTCAGAATGTATGATTGAATGAAGAGCTATTTCCTTAAATTTGCTTAAATACATTTTATGTGCACATTTCAATCTATTCTCTCTCCCTTTACCCTTTTACTACTTCATAGGAATGCGCACATTACTTCCTGGAAGTCAAGGACAAAGACATCAAGCATGCCTTGGCTGGGCTTTTTGTTGAAATTCTTGTCCCAGTTGCTGCAGTGAGTGACATTTCCATTCTTAAGACCTTCTTCAAGTTGCATTACAGAATCAGCAATTTCATTAATATCAACATTTTTCTCTATTTCAGGCTGTTAAAAATGAAGTAAATGTTCCCTGCCTTAGAAACTTTGTTGAAAGCCTATATGATACCACGCTGGAACTTTCTTCTCGAAAGAAGCATTCCCTGGTTAGTAACTATGAGAAAATCCAAAACACAAAACTGCAGAGACTAAAATTCCTAGGCTGAAATCCACCTGAGATCCTAAGTTTCTACAGATGGAAGAATTACCTACAGCTCCCTCAAAAAAGAGGTAGCATTTCAAAATTTGGGGCTTGTACTTAATTTACCATGATTACAGCATGGTAATGTAGGGGGATTGGAGCATTTGACCTCAGATGACCTTCTAGTCCTAAGGATTCTGTTCTTTATTTTCAAGATTGCCTTAGCTTGATTTTTGTCTTAATTTCTGGGTATTTTTTCCAAATCTGAAGGCTAAAGTTTATAATAACAGTTTCTCTCCCCAATCCCCAGGGGTCTTCACTGGCTAATTCCTATCCTGATATTCAGAATCAAAATGGAAGCAGGCAGGAAGGGGAGCTGGGAGACAGATAGCTGTCCATAGGAAAGATTATCTGATGGCAGAGAAAGCAATATTTGAGAAAGCTTTTGTGCTGAAGAGCAGCATAGAAAAGTCTTTTAGATTACCACCACCCTTTGCCCTCCGGGTTAAATAAACCTCTGTATTCTGAATCAGCATGTGGTGCACCAGCTGTGACTATGATAGTGTGGAGGAAGCAAGTTGCTTGGGTAGGTAGTTGCTGGCATGGTTTATACTAGTCTTCAAAGTCGGAACACCATCACCATTAACCCAGAGCAAGTACTCTGGGTTGCTTTGCTGGCAATGGTGACGAATTGCTCATTTGTCTACATCCTGTTGTCACTGTGAGTACTTGTATATATTTTTTTGTTTTTTGGATTACTGGCTGGAAATGAGAGTTGCACTCAATGGTAGCAGTAGTTCAGAGTCTGCTTAAAATTAAATTAATTCTTTTAACCAGGTTAGTGGATGGTTAAGCATTGAATCTCATTGTGGCTATCGTTTTTTGCTAATTCAAGTTAATGGATGAGTCAGTTATATTTTTATTTAAATCTTCACTGGCCTTAATTTTGGGGGACCCATAAAGGCTTATGCTATCTGGTTCAGCAAGACAGTGATGGGTTCTGCATATGCTGGTTTTGGGTGACTGCCCATTAGCTCTTCTGTCTTCTCCCTTGCTGCAGGAAACCAGCCCAGTTAGGCAGGAAAAGGACAGTAGCGCCTCTGTTTATTCAGTCGTAAGCAAATTCCTCCTGTGGTTAAATGTGCTGGTGGAGTTTACCAATGCAAGAACATTTCATTCAGGAATCTTCCTTAATTACAGTAAGATTGCATGCAAAAGAAAATATATATACAGTTACCTCTAAGACAGGAACAAACTAGCCAATATTTATGAGCAAAAAAGCCAGTAACGTTTTCAAAGTTAGTACGCCTCCCTGCATTTTTTTCTGAGGACTGAGAGTGGTCTAAGTGAGTTCGTTTTTAAAATCCACAGCTGAAGTCTAAATCAGAGGAACCTATTTCCTCTTGTCATACACGGAAGTTATTATGCACCACACATAGCTAGAGGGTTCCTTCCCCATTGCTCTCAGAAAGCCCTTGTGAAATGCCCACTTCTGCCTGGGCTGGCTGGGCTTTGTTGTGTTGTAAACCATCCTGTTTATTCTGGGCCCACACAGCCTACAGGGGGAACTGGATGGGTAGTGATTCCAGAGAGCGTGTGTTCCCTGGTTTGTTGAAATGGAAATCATCCTGTGACCTCCTCTGCTTTCTCCTCAGGCCTTGTACCCCCTGGTGACCTGTCTGCTCTGTGTCAGTCAGAAGCAGCTGTTCCTGAACAGGTGGCAAATTTTCCTCAACAACTGCCTGTCCAACCTTAAAGTTAGTATTTGTTGGCTCACAAAGTCTTCCGTAAACATACGTATGAGTCTTTAGCGGGTGTGTAGGCTTCCGAGAGTGTCGCTGATGTCTGCAGGGAATTATCCTGTGCTATTGAGGTGACGACAAGAATGTGAATTCACGTTGTCCTTATTAAATATAGTCAATTTTAGAAGGTTAACTAGGGAGAAGAGAAATCACTTCAAAATTGGGGAAAAGATACTTTCTGATAAGAATCACTTTAATGGTACAATTAAATGCCCCTATGTATGCATCTGTTGTCATATTTTATCTAAAGGATTTTTTAAAGGGAGAACACACTTCCCTGCAAAAGCGTGTGAATTGATTTAGAAGCTCACCTCTACCTCTTCCATCCATCCTCTGCCTGTCCCCACCCCAGTCTAGGAGAACATTTGGGGGGAAAAGTTCCATTCTGTGGGAGAACTGAACTACTAATAGAGAACACTTATTTCCTGTCACAGTTATCGGTGATAGATCATTTGAAGGTATTCTAGTCAAGCCACATGACAGTTAATCAGTCCTGAGCATCTGTGAACAACCAGGTAGGCAGCATGCATGCTGGGGGACGTGAGGAATAGAGTCATGGTCCCTGTAAACTGAGGAAGGTACAGTTAAAATAGTTGTAATGATTAGCTTTAAAACTGGCTCTCTAACTTCAAAGTGGCAATCATATTTTAAGTTTTAGTGACCTATTGATAAAAGATAAATGAAAACCCTCTCTAACAGAAGTGCCAAAAACATTATTTTTCATAATTATTCCCAGTTGTGTCCAAAGATGTTTATTTCTTTTACAAATCTGATATTTGCTTCTTTAGAACTTCCAAAGTGTACTTGGTTATAAAATCCTGTATGTGCTTATACACGTTGCCTGGTCTTTTTTGTTCTAAGACACTTTAATTTGGTGAAGTGGTTAAGATTAATTATATTATTTTGGCATTCACCACAATTACACAGTAATCTGCACTAGATCTGTCTTAAGCACCAGCTGTGTGTCCTGGCTCTAAAAGCTGAATGCAAAATCCAAGATTAGAATCATTTATTTCCTTCAAACTGGCGGGGAAATATAATAGCAGTGGATATAGCATTCATCTTTAAGTATTCTGAAAAACAAAATGCTTTTCAGGGTTAGCAACTATTATGTAATGGCCACTTTCAGGTATTTTGTTGAAGGTTTTATCCATCTGTCACAAACCTCTAACACACACAGCCCAATGTCAGTTTCTTACTGTTAGTTGGTCCACTTTTATGTTATCTGGTTCTTAGTTCCAGTTAAATGTGTTTTTTTTTCTTCCATGTCTCAAACAGATAGAAAATGTTCATTTTGTTCAAAACAACAACAAAAAAGACTAACAAGGTTCACAATGCATCATTCTGCATATGTAATGCTAACTGTGTTTGTGATACATTTTAGTTAGAATTAAAATAATATTTTGCATGGCAATTGATTTTGTGGCCAAAAAGACCAAAATTTTTTTGTCCAGCTTTGCTTTTGAAACAGAGCAGCATAATCGTACTTCAGAACTTAATTGCTTCAGAAGTTAGAATATTGTTTGGAGCTCTAGTCAAAGCCCACAGAAAAAGACTTAATAACGGCCTTCCGTAGAAGTGGGGCTGCGAGCTGGTGTTTTCCCCGTGCAGACATTTCAAGCATTAGGATGTCTAAAAGGCAAAGCCAACAGGGTCAGAAAGAGTAGGTAGTGAATAGTATAGAGAGTCTGCACCACACTTAGAATGCAGTTCAGTTCACCCTGTAGTTGTGAAATGCCTGCTGTGCATGGTCTGCAGAAGGAGCTGGAAGTGCAGAGATAGGGGAAGTCAACTATATAAAGACTAAACATAGAATAGAGTCCCTGTCCTTGAGAAACTTCGTATTTCATTGGGGGATATGTAATGAAATTTCAAATGTGTGATACAGACAGTGAGGGATGTAAAAGTTGGAAGTAGGGAGAGACCTGTGCCATTTGTAGGTCTGCCGCCCCGTGAAGCCTGAAAGAGGGGATTATGAGGCAGAGTAAATAAAGGCAATGGTATTTTACGTTATGTGTAATAAATTGTGGGAATTCACCACCCCCAGGCTAAAAGATATAAAACGATCCTTGATGAGTTACAGTCTGAATAAAATTATATCACATATATTTAGAACTCAACCCAGTAGGGATTAAATGAGACCATTTAAAAATGTCATAAATATACAGAAAACCTTCCAAACTTTCTCATGAGTCCTCAGTAGGGAAAAATACCCAAGGGAAAACTAACACAGCTTCAGAAGGGTACTTTGTCTTGAGTAGCTTCAGTATTTTATGGGATTTAGAGCCAACCATGTATTTCCTAAAGGACCACCAGACCGACTCTTCCCCCTACTTACCTCCCCCCCTTTTCCCCTCGGCACCCCTTGCCTCCACGTCCCCTATACATGCTTAAGTATAATGAACCTAGTGTTTGAACGTTACGTGTTGAACTTGGTAGCCATCTTTGATGTGTTCTGCAGAGGCGAGTCACCCAGGTAGCAGCGTGATGTATAGCAGAATAGAGGTGTGTGGGGGCATGAAAAAAATAAGCTTTCAAAGTAAACAAGCTTTTGGATTCAGCCTTCATTTAATGTAGTGCCCTGGCTTATCATCAGCATCAATCTATCAGAAGCAGGCTGCTTTGGTAACACACACTTGAAATCTGTACTTACACTTAGTTAACTCAGTCAACCTTGTGTTAGCAATATACCCATGAAAAGTGATGAGAAATTTATGGCATCTTTTCTCCATGATGCTGACATCCTTCAGGACTTCTTGGTCAGTGGTGACCAATACTTTTTTCTTGTGTATATTTTATGTCAGAATCTGAACATATTGAGCTACAAAAAAAAATGATGCATTTTCCCTTCACATCTGGTACAATATACCTAACTCTGAAAAAAGAAAATGTATTTTGAAAACTTGATTTAATAGCACTTGTATTTTGTGGTGTAAATCTCATTTATTAATAGTTCTTTTAAAATGTAGTATTTTATTAAGTGTTCATAGTAACTTATGTGCCAGTTTCCTATCCTTCAAAATGGAGGTCATTGGGAGAATTTTTAAATTTCTTTTCTTTTGACAGTAATTAATATGCCAGTGAGATGTGGATTATTAAAACAAAACCGAAGCAAGAAAGAGACCTCAAAAGTTAAGAAATGCACTTACTGAATATTTAATAACAGTAGCTATTATGAGCCAAGCCAGTGGCAGGACTTCATATACATTGTCGTGGATCATAATAATGATGATGTCATAGCCCCACTGACCTCTCTCTCTGCTTTCATGGATATTTTGTATGTTTTGCTAAAAATTTTTCTCCGATAGCAAAACTTCATCTGAAGGTTAGATATTAGTCAGCTGAGTTTCATAGTCCTAGAAGCCAAAATACAGTTAAAAATGTTTCTTCTTTCAACTCAGTCACTGCTGTGCTAGGACTTCACTGCATTCATTTAGCCAGTCAACTGGTCAACAATTCTTTATAAGAAGTGTACAGGCACTGTTCTAGGTGCTGGGAAAAAGTGATAGATAAGACAGTAACACTCTCTGGTCTCTTAGACCTTGTAATTTGGTGGAGAAAGCAGACAGTAAACAAGTAAACAAATGCATGAGAAAAAAAAGCCTTAGATAATGATAACTGCTATAAAGAATATATTGTGTCAAATAGGATATTTTGACAGAGAAGGATGCATCCAGGAGTGAGGGAAGGAGGATAGAACGAAGGTCTTTTGATTACCATTAAGAATCTCAAAAAAAGTGTGGTTGCTATAAATGTATTTGATGAAACTTGTCTTCAAAACTTCATATATATTTTTGTGTAATAATCACAATGAGGCTTAAGAAGTGCTTTTTAAAACTCTTCATATAATAGTAAAGCTGTTAATGATATCTTTATTTTACAAGTAGAGACATTAATATATTAAGGATTCCACAGTCATTGCTGGAATGCATTTAAATGTGTGGCACCAATTATTTTAAGACCACTACTGTTCTCTTTGTAAATACAAATTTAAATGGTACAGTATTAGCTATTTTAAATATTAATTTTAAAGAAGTTATTCTGCTTTTATATTAACCTCATTTCTATAAACTTGAGCAAGTCTCTTATCTATTTTTCAGATCTGTCAAAGGCACAATTCAAAGTCAAAGTGGCATTTACAAATGCTAATGGTGAACATAAACTGTTCTAAAAATTAGTGATCAGATGACAAGTCTACTACTTTCCGTGAATGCCTTAGTTATTCAGCCATGGAATAAAAAAACAATCTCCATAAATTGTTGGGATGTTAATGTTAGAGGTTATCCTAAACTATAGCACATATGTTATTCAGGCAATACAGTCATCACAAAGAGTGAATGATGGTCAAAGTAAATGATTCAGGTATCAAAAGGAAATGCCAAAAATAAGAAAGGTGTTGATTATGATGTGCAAGGAAATAAAACAAGAAGAAATTGATTTACTTCGGTGTCTTTAATTAACATGGAAGAGAAAACTAGAAGGTATTTGACAAGATCAAAAGATGACTCAAATTATTTATCAGTTGATGTCAATAGATCTTTACCTTAGCCAGCAAGAGAATCTCCAAGGAAGCCCCTATTACAGATGCAGCCTCTTGAAACCTACCTCCAGAGGTGCTGGTTTGGAATGTCTGAAGTACAGCCAAGAATCTGCATATTTATAAGAAGCCCGGGTGATTTGGTCCAAATGGTCAGCGGATGGACCTTGCAGTACAGCCAAGCAATCTGCATATATTATAAGAAGCCCAGTGATTTGTTCCAAATGGTCAGTGGATGGAACTTGAAAAACATTGGTCTGTCCAATGACCCTATCATCAGTCAAGTTCTCAGTGAATTCAATTCTCCCTGCTTGAATTGTTTCAACTAGGTCTAAAGCAAAATGTAAAGAAGGTGGGCATGGTGACGGGCAGACTGATAAGTCACATGAAGTGTGACCAGCACTGAGATGAGATGCAGGGATACAGGGAACATCCACCCTGAAGCCTATTATTTTCTTGAACAATTTTATCAATGTCACCCCAGACCCACGATAAATAAATTGTCAGTTATGCAGAAACAGATTCCAATGGAAGAATAGTTTTCCAGTCTTGAAGTTCGAGATCTTTGACACAGAAATCAGTGGTTTGAGACACAAAGTTCCTCAGTGAAACATAGATGGTGCTTGCCTAGCCCATCGTGACTCACGCTGTACGTCACATGAGACAATTTAAAATGATACGCCATGCAAATATAAAATACATATACTAGTAAAGGGAAATTCACAAAGGGGGAAACATTTCCGTTAGAATGGAAGCTCCCCAAAGACAGAGACTACATCTTTGCTGCTGCTGGATCTTGCCTCCTGCCTTGTACGTAATAGTTACTCTGGACAGGAACGATGCTAAAAACCCTGAATGCATTAAGTCATTTAATTCTCCTAACACTCCTATAAGGGAGATAGGATTATCATCAAGGATAATCAGGCCCAGGGAGGTTAAGAAGCTTCCTTGAGATTGGCCATAACCACTAATAAATTGCAGAGCAAGGACGGATTCAAACCCAGGGAGTGTGTGTCTAGAGTCTGCTTGTAACCACCATGTAAGCACATCGCAGACAGTTGCTGATTTGGAATGATTGTAGGAAGGACAGTTAGAATTTCCAAAATTTTTAAATGATGGAATATTTTAAATGCAACTTTACTAGTTCAGTTGTTTACCTGGAATTCCTTTATGTAACAAGACATTTAATAAATCATAAGGTGAATCATACCTATTTTACTAACAGGCAAAAAAAAAATCTTTATAAATGTATGCTTCTAAAAAGTTGGGAATTTTTTCCTGGAGATAGAAAAGTAGTTATGAAGTTTATTTGGAAGAACAAACATGAAAAAAAAATCTGGAAAAATCCTAAAGGAAAAAGCGCCCTGGATGGTAGAAGGTAGACCATACCAGACAGTAAAACACATTATAAAGCCTCAGAAATAGATATAGTATTAGCACATGAATAGAGAGACTGATGGGACAAAAACACAATCCAGAAACAGATCAAAATGCATATAGAAATGTAGAATTACTAATAAATATCATACTAAAAATTATTTTAAGACCACATAGATATAAGAAACCTAAATCTAAAAGACTACTCCTTATAGTCTTTTTCACAGAATTTATTTATAGGACTCAGCTTTATTTGGCAAATAATTTAAAGGTAAACTTTTCCTAGACAATCTCTAAACAGCTATGAATTCCACAAAAATCAGTACCCAAATTATCTACACTAAGAAAAAAACAGCTGAAATAGTTAAGGTGAAAAAGTGAGTAAGGGAAGAGAAGTAACGTAAAAGCCAAAGACCTGTACAAAAGTTAAGTGCATTTAAAGACTGTTTAGAAGCATTTTTCAATCCTTGAAGAATGACAGGAATTCTAATAACAAATTATGGGTAAATAATGCCCCTTCCTTTCAGATGTCTGAACAAGACCATATGTAAAAAGTTGAAGGAGTATGGTAGAGGTTTGTGTGAAGGTCAGGGGACACTCAGGAGGGAAGAGCTTTCATGGGATGGGATTCAGGACATTGGGGAGAACAGAGAAGCCTTTATGAAGGAGGGGACTTTCAAGTAAACTATACAGGATACTTCACACTGCAGAGACTTCTTAGGAGGTCTCCTTGATCTTAGTGGCTTCCCGTCACCGTTGTGAGCACCCCAGTCCCCTTAACACAGCCTATAGGATCCCTTGTGTAACCCCTGCCTTTCTCTCAAGCCTTGTCAGCTCCTGCTCCAGTTGGCCCTGTGCCCTGGCAGACAAACTGTTCCCAGGTTCCAAAGCGTGACCCCCTTCACCAGCTCTCTTAGTTCCATGTGCTGATGCCCTGCCTAAAGTGCCCTCCATCCTCATTCATTTTTTTATACCATTCACAGCTTCTAGTGCCAAACATGCTACCTGGCCCAGGGTAGCCATTCAAATCGTTGCATGAACAGATGAGTAAATGAGTGGATTGAAGTTCATCGGGGTCTTCCTCCGCCCCTGAGAACCTTCCCTGGCCTCTTTCCTTGAGTTTGCCGTAGACGCCCTTCTTTCTGTCCTCCAGCTCCTGTCTCTACCAGTTTTTCATACCATTAGAGTTGATCGTGTCTTATCAGCCTCCCATCTCCCATGGATTGTGAACATTTTAGGGAAAAGGGTTCCCTGTATCTCTATATCCCAGGGTCTAGCACAGTGCCTACTACGCACTAGTCTCAATGAATGTTGGAGGATAAATAGATGGGAGGTGGGGGGCAAGGAGTTTGGGGAATCCAGGCCATAGCAGCCCAGGAATATGGATTCCCTACAGCCAGAGAAAGCAGGCAATATCAAGTGTTCACCTTGGCAAAGGAGAGAAAGACATGACTTCTTCCAGAAGGCCTCGGTCGCGCCCTCATGGCTGTTTGGATCCCTCTGCGTAGATGATTTACCCAAGGGGCCCGAGGTGGCAAATACCCTCTAAGTCCCACGTCATGTGGTGAGCCTCCCGGGCACTCGGCCGTCTACCTGGGACCCTCCATTTCACAACATTCAGAAAAGAATAAGCTCCATACGTCACCATTTCATCTGCAGTCTTACGTCTCGGTTTCTGTTGTAGAATAAAGACCCCAAGATGGCTCGAGTCGCCCTGGAATCTCTGTACAGATTACTTTGGGTTTACATGATTCGAATTAAATGCGAAAGCAACACAGCGACTCAGAGGTAAGGAGCCGGCTGGGGTCACTGGTGACCATATCATTGAGTCAGTGCGACCACGTCACTCGGCCAATGAAGAGGGTGTTTTGCTCTTTGCTACCCACACTAATCATACTAGAAGCTGTTCCAAGCTGACAGTCTCTAAAACACTTAAGACCCAAGGATGTTTTCAGGCAGCGCTTCAGTGTTACCTCAGCGGCCACTGCAGAAACTCCAGCCTCTCCTGGGGCTGCCCAGTTCCATGTCCACGGCTGCATTCGCCACCTGAACGAAGGAAATGGCTCTAATTTTCCAGCTGCCCTTTGTTTTCCAGAAAAACTTTTCAGAGAGTAATTATGCTAATCGAAAAGGGATGAAGAGGTTTGTTTTTCTTTTTCTGAATTCTCTCTGATACTTAGATAAGCTGAAACAGCTGCCATTTTCCCGTCACGGAACTGGAGCTCAGCCAATCTTGCTTGTCTCCTCTTTTTCTGCCTTATGTCTTTCAGCCGTCTTATAACCATCATCACAACACTTTTCCCCAAAGGGTCCCGTGGTGTGGTGCCAAGGGATATGCCTCTGAACATCTTCGTGAAAATCATCCAGTTCATTGCCCAGGTAATGGAGAAGATTCTGGTGCGGGCGTCTCCTAATTGTCTTTAGGTAGCCAGTCTCCTTCCTATGAAGTACTAACAGATGAGAGTCTAAAATAGTATCTTACATGTATAGACTTTTCAGAAAGGTTGTGCAAGTATTTTCACACATAGCTTTGTTTTGTTTTTTGTTTTTTTGTTTTTCTTCAAAACAAATTGAGACATGGGGATGTCAAGTATTTCCAGCATTTGACAAATGAAGGCACCTGAGAGACTGAGTTTAAGTGACTCATCTAAGGCCACAGAGCCTGTTAGTAAAAGGGTCTCTTGATGACTCTTTTGATTCACTGCCCTGGATTCTGCAAGTCAGGAGGAAGCAGAAAGTCTGACGTTTGGAGAAAATCGAGAGCAGACAGTTTTTTGAAATTTGAAGAGGAAATAATAGTTCTCTAACTTTCACCCTGTGAAAAAGAAGAAAGTAACAGGAATATGAGTATTTATCAAGCACGTAACTCTTTACCAAGAACTGTTCTAAGCACTTGCCACATACTAATTTACTTTAAAAATGGGTCTGATCATATTAAGCATGGTTTTTAGTGCTTAGTTTGGTATTTAGACCCAAGATCTTTACTTTTTAAAATACTTTGTGAATAAATGGTTTTACCCCAACTTTGATGTACTCATAATTTACAGAGGGACATATAAAGATGATTTATATATATCACCCTCTGGCACAAGCCAGCTCTATACCCTTAAGCCAGAAAACATCTTTTTTTTTCCAGTTTCTTTATCTATAAAATGTGGGTGAGAATGCTTGCTCAGTATACCCCAGAATGCTGTGGGTGGATAAAGGGAAATAATAGGCATGAAAATACCTTTGACATACAATTGATATTGACATAAAGACATAGGCTCAATTGTTATTTCACAGACTATTGAATACATAACATCTCTCTCTGTGTTTGGTATAATGAAGTGCCTCTATAATATTTGTATTGACATAAAGTAGATTACTTGTTTTACAGGCAGATGAATTAATGTAACTCTTTTATGTATAGTTATTGCATAGCTGAGAATGTGTTTCGATGATTCTGGAATATGTTCTATTAAGTGAACATGTCATATCTTCATAGCCACTGTCTCAAATTATTAGAATCTAACTTAAACTTTCTCATTTAAATAAATGAATATGTCTTACATGTTGATTGTTCATTTCACTTACAGAATTGTCTGCTATGATATGAATGAAAGGATTGGAAATGTTAGGGAATAGGACAAAATAGTCATTTTACAATGGCATTTAAAAAAATACATTTTAAACTGAGTTTCAAGAAGCTATCAACATTTGCAGTACAAGAGGAGTTAGGACTATGTATGAGCCCAGACACTCCAAGCATTTTGGTCTTTCATTTCTAGGTTTTTTTGTCATTAGTGATCCCGAGGGTTAGGGGCTAATTACATATTATATAATGAAAGCATCTCTGCCCACCACCTGGAAACAGGAGCAGCTCCACCAAAGGTTCAGAGAGGGACTCTCTGTGACCCATGAAACTTAGCAGTGCCTCCTTTCTCTTACCACCTGTTTGAGGCAAACATTTGCTCAGGAAAATAGACATTTCATGTAGAATTTAAATTTTAACACTTTTGTTTTGCTTCCACTTTCTCACTACAGGAACGTTTAGATTTTGCAATGAAAGAAATCATTTTTGATTTTCTTTGTGTGGGAAAACCAGCAAAAGCATTCAGTCTCAATCCAGAGGTATGAATGGCCCTTTTATGACTTCTAACAGAGCGTGAATTGAAAGAGCTGTACCTTTGCTTTGTGTCTTTGGGGAGGAGGGGAAGGGCATCTTCTTTAAAAAGTCTTCTATTTGTTTCTGTCCTTGTTATCTGACTAGAGAGTGGAGAGGATGGAATTTGCAATGTAAGATTTTGGATGAATTGACTTAGACTGATGAAAGGTTGATGGGCTGTCATGTTCTGCTCTTGTCTAAGAGAGTACATCTTGCTCCACAAGATAACCTGTCACACCAAGTCAGGTCGTTTTATTTTAGAAAAGTCAGTACTTTTATTTATGGCCATTTTGATGCAGATTAGCAAACTGAATATCAGGAAGTGATGAAACAAGGAAGAATAAATGCAGGTAATAATAAAACACTAGAATCCAGTGAAATTAAGTAAGTAATGGGTGGATATATGTTTCTGTGTCAGCATCACAATTCCAGGGCCAGACCATGGAAATGAGCAAACGATGGTATGATATGCAATGTAGAGTGGCGGGGCAATTGCCAAGGAAAAGGATGTTCGATTTTAAACTTTTGCCACCGCAAGTATGGCTGACAAGCTGTCTCTTTGCCCTTTCCCTCTGGGATTGTGGAAAGCACCAAGCCAGAAGTCAGCAGAGCTGGATTTGCTGCTAGCCACGGGCTCTATCCCTTTTCGTAGCTATGTGCCATTTACCTCTCTGAACTTCAGCTTTTTCACCAGTAAAATGGACAAAATACTTTTCTAGGTCGCCTTGCAGAATAACTGTGATGCTGTGATACTACAACCTCTTAAGCCAAAAAGAAAAAAGAAAGAAATTGCACACCATAAAACTATTTTTAAAAGATTGTTCCCATCATCGCCATGATACCGCCTGGCTGCTTCATTCTGTCAGTGAGGAAGGAGGCCCAGAGTCCAGAGGTTCAGAACAAGCAGCTTGTCATTAGCCAGGGGAGCCTAGGTCTCCTGGGATGCTCATGCTTCTTTGCACCACACCCTGCATTCTCTTCTTGGTGCCAAGTTTGCCACATGCCTAGGGACTTGGGAAAAGCCCCAGATGGGAGTTTCTGTCTGGTGTCTAATGACATCATCGTCTTCAGAAACAGCTACAACCAAGACCATTGGGCCAGAGGGAGGGGAGCAAAGCCAGTAAAAAATCCAGGCATTTTGGTTGGACAGAGGCCCAGGGCCCTACTGGTAAAAAGTCTTCGCTTCTGGGAAGGTTCTCAAAATATTTCTCATTTCTCAAGCATCACGGCTTTACTATCTTTAACAATCAATTCTCAGAATTACTGGGTTACTTGTCTAAAAAGAACATATTGAAAGCTATTTACCATCATTATCACCACCTTTAAAATTTATCCTTGAGTATCATCTTCCATTTCTCTTGACATTCTAGGGTTGTGGAAGACTGTATTCATCAGTAGCTGGTAATTAGAAGTTCAAAGGCATATCTATGACCCCACTCAACAGCACACACAAGGATGAGAATAGGAAGCACATGTCATACACTTGATGAAATATGTTATAGGGCACACTTTCTCAGGACACAAATCCAGATTATGTCTTAAATAATCTTTCGGGAGTAGTTTATAGAATAAGGCCTAGGAATATAAAGGGCTATTTTACTACAAAGTCTGTATTGCAACACCACTCAACCGTTAGGTAATTTCTAAGTTATTGTCTTCTTTAAGCTCAGACCTAGATGGCTTCCCACTTGCCCCCTGCATATCATAAGAACTTACTCATTGATGGTAAGTGTTGCTGAGTCACCCATTTCTCTCATTTTTGTCCTGGCCTAAAATAATGTGGAACTGGAGGTCCTAATGAGAGCCAGAAGCAAAAAGAAATAAAAGGCATACAGATTAGAAAGGAAGAAGAAAACTATTTATTCACAGACCATGATTGCCTATATAGAAAATATCAAGGAATCTGCAGAAAACCTACTAAAAATAATAAATGATTTTAGAAATTTCACATCATACAAGATTATGTACATAAAAGTCAATGCATTTCTATATTCTAGTGATGAACAATTGGGAATTGAACATTTTACAGTAACAATGAAAGCAAAACACTTAGCAGTAAACCTAATAAAATATGTGCAAGTCTAAAAACTAAACACTGAGAAAAAATTTTAAAAAAAGAACAGTAAATGGAGATAAATACTGTCCATGGATTAAAAGATTTAAATTATAAATGTCACTTGTCCCCAAATTGAACTAATGGATTAAACTATAATCCCAATTAAAATCCCTAAAGCTTTTTCTATAGAAATCAACAGATTCTGAAATTTATATGGGGAGAATAAGGAACTAGAGTAATTGACATAGTTTTGAAAAAGAATAAAATTGGAGGACAGGCATGTCCTGATTTCAAAACTTACTATAAAGCTACAGTAATCTAGTACTGGCATAAGGATGAATATAAAAACCAATGGAACAGAGTAGAGAACCCAGAAATAGCCCCATACATATATGGTCAGTTGATTTTCAACAACAGTTCCAAGTTATTTCAATGCATAAAGGAGTCTTTCAAATAAATGGTGCTGGACAGTTGGACATCCACTTGAAAAATGATCACCCTTGACCCATTGTTTGCAGTGTATGCAAATAATTAACTCAAAATGAATCAAGCCTAAATGTAAAATCCAAAATTATGAACCCTCCAGAAGAAAACATTGAGATAAAATCTTTGTGAGCTTCTTTGAGGGTAAACATTTCTTAGAACACAAAAAATATAAATTACAAAGGAAAAAGTTGTTAAATTGAACACCATCAAATTAAGAAAGTGTGTATTTTAAGAGACACTGTTAGTAAAGTGTAAAGCCACAGACCGGGAAAAATAATTGCTGAACACATATTGATAAAGCCACTTCTATTCAGACTATGTAAAGAACTCTTGCAATTCAATAACAAAATAAACAACCCAGTTTTTAAAATGGGCTAAATGAATAGCCTCTTTACTAAAGAAGAGATACAGATGACTAATAAACCCAAGAAAAGATGTTTAGCATCTTTAGTCATTAGGGAAGTGCAAGTTAAAACCGCAATGAGATGTACAAGAAGGATACAGAGCAAATGGAACTTCGTGCTATTTTAGTAAGAATGCGAAAAGCTACAACTTCCCCAAGGTAGTTAGTTATCCAAAAGAAATTAAAATTTTTATCTACAAAGGTTTGTATGAATATTTACAGCAGCTTTATTCATAATCTGTGAAATTAGGAAAACCACTGTGTTCAACAACTGACAAATAGCTAAACAAATTATGAGTCATCAATACAACAGGGTAGTAGTCAGCAGTAAAAAGAAACAAACTACTGATATTGCAACCTCTTAAAAAACATGATGCTAAGTGAAAGAAGCCAGACACACAGGGCTGTGTCTGTTTGATTCCATTTATGTCATGTTCTGGAAAAGGCAAAGCTATAGGCAAAAAATTAAACAATAACTGTCAGGTTCTGGGTTTCAGAGAGAGGACTCAGTATAAAGAGGCATGAGGGAACTTTTTGGGATGATGAAAGTATTTTAAAACTTAACTATGATGGTGGTTATCTGACTATATTACAAAGACCTGTACAACTAAAAGGAGTGTATTGTACTACATATGTATTATCTCCGTAAACTTGACTTTATTTTATTTTTTAATTAAGTGGAGATTCTAGCCTACAATACATATTTGCCAGCAGGAACTTTCCTCATAACATGACGTAAATCCTCATCATAGCCCTTGTATGATCAAAAGCCATTATTATCCTCATTTTATAGTAAGGAAGCTGAAAGTTGGGCTTGGAAAAGCTCAGTAATTTCTCAAGACCAGACAGATAATAAAAGGGAGAAGTATGATGCAGAACTCTACAAAAAGAATTATTTTTGAAATTGAGTTGAAAATATGGGTCCCAAACGATCTCATCTTCTGCCCTTTGTATTATCCAGAGGGAAGGAAAACCAGGAGACCTAGCAAGGATGGTCTGTAAATTGCATAATATTTACAAATATTTGAGGCTTGACCATTTATGTCGATCCACAGTTATCCTCTTGGGACTGCATCTCCTGGATAGAGCATGATATTTCTTCGCTGAAAACGTTGCCATGACTTGAGAAAAATACAGAAGACTAGAAACATTTCATTAAAGAACTATGAAAAAAAAATGAGGGAGCAAACAGACTTTAAAATACAGTTAAAATTTTTAATGTTAATACTCCTTCTTCTGGAAAATGGAAAAAGAATACTATTGAAGACCATAAAAGCATACATATGCATTGAATTGGATATAAAGGAACCAGAGAAATGTTCACCAAATCCTGGTTGAAATATCATTACTAAAGCTTGAATAAGTACAGTTGACCCTTGAATGACATGGGTTTGAACTGCACAGGTCCACTTATATGCAGAATTTTTTCAATAAATATATTGGAAAACCTTTTGGAGATTTGCAACTATTTGAAAAAAATGCAAAATATATGTTAATCAACTGTTTATGTTATTAGTAAAGCTTCTAGTCAGCAGTAGGCTATTGATAGTTATTTTGAGGGAATGAGAAGTTACGTGGGGGTTTTTAACTGTATGAGGTCAGCACCCTGTTCGTTGTTCAAGGGTCATCTGTAGTTTTAAAATGAATAGAAGTCAATATTAATGTTATAAAATGTAATCAAGTGCCACAAGATAGGTGATTTGGACAAACCTGTCAAGAAGAGCATCCCACCTACTAGTTAATGTGGCTTCAGTTTCCTCACCTGAAAGATGGAAATCATAACTTCCTTGCATGGCTATTTTAAAGATGAGAGTTAGTGAGCAGTTCTAGACACATTGTAGGGACTCAATCAATTGTACCTAGATTATCATTGTTAATACTAGTAATATTATTTTCCACTGTAGGTATTAGCCTATTTTGGGAACTTATTACTTCATGTGGTTTGAAAATATTAGTGTAAATGCTTTGCACATGGCTGTTTAAGGACATACAGATGTTTTAGTACCTTCTGACCTTTTAAGGTTATCGCTACTGGAAGTAGCTGTCTTACTGAGTCATCTTTCAGAGCCAGTATTATGCCTTACCTGAGCCTGAGGAAGATAACTATCTGGCTCCAAATAGCATTTCTTCTTATAAGCTTATATGTTTTTACCAATAACAGGTTCTCTGGCATTGAATTTTTTAAATTTATTTTCAAACTTCCCAGCCTTTTTAAATAAAAAGTCAACAACCTGCAGTTCAGAGCAGACGATTTTTATTTTGTGATTCACATTTGGAACTCCTGTTTGTGTTCCTTGCAGTCTTTGTGAATTAACACATGGGGCATCTCTCTTCCTCCAGGAGACCTAAGAGCCCTTTGTTTACCTCAGTTTACCTTAGTTGCAGCTGCTCCAGAAGATGACTGCCTGTCCTTTAGAGGTACACCCAGGATCCCCCAACCAGAATGTATATGACTGTCTCAAACATACCCTCCAAGTTTGGTGAAAATCTTGCCAGTTGTTTTCTTGTGATACAGCAATAAATAGTGACAGAGACTTAATTTTATTTTCAAGGGTTTGGCCTAAACTCTTGTGCATTTTAAATTACTTTCCCTGTGCTAATCTAGATGGCAAACCATGCTGAACTTCTCTGAAACACTGATGGTTTAATTCCACTACGAATAGCAGGCCTTTCTTTTCATCACAAACATACTGTTTCTTACAGAGAATGAACATTGGTTTGCGGGCCTTCTTGGTAATAGCCGATAGCTTGCAGCAGAAAGATGGCGAGCCTCCCATGCCGGTCACAGGAGCTGTTCTCCCATCAGGAAACACATTGAGAGTGAAGAAAACATACTTGAGTAAAACACTAACGGAAGAGGAAGCCAAAATGATAGGTGGGTTTCAAAGATGCCTCTTTAAGCCTTTAAAATGACCGATACTTACCCTTAGTGAGAAACACTTTTTAAAAGTTTATAAAAGTAGCTGATGAGACATTCCAACATTAATTGTTTTGATTGATTCAGGCTGGGCTTTGTTTTACTGCCCTTTAAACTTTTTGGAACTTCCTGGTAAACATTTTGCCATTTAAATGCTAGACTTTTATCTATGATCTTTTCAGACTTCTAATATTGATTATCTACAGTTAACAGTAAGTGAAGTAAGACATCTGTGTCCTCTGGTAGGTAATCCTGTTTATAAAGCAACCATGTATATAGTCATTCATTCATTGGTTCATTCATTTTTATAGTTCTTTCCTTTTTTTTCAGTAAAATTACCTTAATCTGTGTTTTAAATATGCCAAGTCCCATACACACCAAGTTATATTGTGGATTTAGTCCACATAAGACTATTTTCTCTTTAATTTAGCTATCTTCATCTGAAGAGGTGATTTTTTTATTCTATTGTTTCTTTTTTATGGAATTTTGAAACCTGCTGCAAACTTTAAGATAGCTTGTGGATTCCAAAGACCTGAAGGAAATACATGAGCAACTTTTTGCTTTAAAATGCTTATCTTTAGTTATGCAATACTTGAATGAGTTCAAAAAGATTCAGTGCGTGAGATATAACCATTAATAATTATTTCATTAAGGTACAAATTTTAAATGCAAGGCAATTTACTTTTCATTTGTATTATATTCATAAATATATAAAGGTCATGTACATATATGAAGTACATATGCTATACATATTTGTCTTCCACTGTACTTAATGAAAGCAGTAAAAACAATATAGCTAAGGTAACTTTTCCTTCATTTAAAAATGTATGATGTGAGGTCACTTTATTTTACTTAAAAAAAACCCACACGTGTAGTTTCAGAGAATAATCTGAAGTTATTAAAATCCTAGCCCCAAATGAGAAGGGTCCCTTATGACACTAATGATCATTTTTCTTGTACTAACCAGAAACAAAAATTCTAAGGTAAAACTTTTTATTTCCTTGTTTGCTTTATTCCCTTTGAAATATTAGAATTCCTCTTTATTGAATTTAAATGAATTTAATGAACATCCTCTAAGTGCATCCTCTAATCTAGAAAGAAATACTAGATTTTAAGTATCAAAAAAAGAAATACTTGGTTTTCAGAAAGCATTTGTAACCTAAGACCTGGGTTTGTAATTAGAGCTCAGCAGGAGAAACTCATATACCTTCAATTTGCTAATTTTGACTAATTCTGGCAGGAATGAGGATTAGTTGAACGTCCTATGCTGAACTCTGGCAGAGAAAAGATTGAATTAGACTCTGCTCGAAGAGGTCAATGACCCATAGAAAGTCTTCAGTAAAAGCACAGCATAGAGAATGGATAAACTAGGATTTCATTCTTGGTAGACTTAATCAAAGATGTAACTCTAGTACATGTTTTTCAGGCATGTCATTATATTACTCTCAAGTACGAAAAGCTGTGGACAACATTTTAAGGCACCTTGATAAGGAAGTAGGAAGGTGTATGATGCTAACTAACGTCCAGATGTTAAACAAAGAACCCGAAGACATGATCACGTGAGTACAGTGAAGACTGTTTGCAGTGAAGGATTCATTAGCCAAAGGACAAAGCAGAGATTCTTCCCATTTATTCTATATTTTCTCATCTTCTTAAAGTCAAAGATAGTGAAAACAATCTTTGATAATATTTGACTAACTCTAAAGATAAGATCAAAATGAGATTGACCTATTTTAGTTATATCTCATGTATCATTAAACCAGTAAGTTAGACAATAGGGCTTAGATACTTACTGGCCCACATTTTGAAGCAGTAATGTTTTGCCCCCAAGCTCTGTCACAGCCCATGGGCTATATATAGTGATGTCACCAGTTTACAGACACTCGATCTTTGTAAATCTCACATTCACAGGTTTCTAGTGACTGTTCCTGAACTGTAAGAGTTAAACGTACTTAATAGTCTCTATGCAACTGAGTCTCTATGAAATACTGACTTTTAGAAAGAAATACTAGATTTTAAGTATCAAAAAAAATACTGAATTTTAAGAAAACGTTTGTAACCTAAGACCTGGATTTGTAATTAGAGCTGGGCAGGAGAAACTCATACACCTTGAATTTGCTAATTTTGACTAATTATGGCAGGAACAAGGATTAGGTTATAACTTTACATGTTAAGAAAGTTTGGACTTTACTGTTGGACTGTGAGCTAAATTCTATCTGGCACCTATAGCATCAATTTCCAAAAATATAATTAGAAAGATTTTCTTTGTCACTCTGCACATCCAGTTCCAAATACTACAATTAGTTGGGAGATTGTTACCTATCTAGGGAAGTTCCTATTGTGGGTGTGTATTTTTATCACAGTGGTAGCATGTCAAAAACACAGTGTAACAAAACAAAACAAGGTAAAGCCAAGCAAAAACTACAGAATTATTTTGAATACATACTTAACAGTATATAAAATTAAAATGAAAGCCTCCTTCTGAGAGTTTCCCTTGAAATCTGTAGCCATTCCCTGGCTTTAGTGTGATCCCTCCCAGACCTTCCTCTATGTCAACACAAATATATGAATGTACATTTTATTTACAAAAATAGGATTATACAATGCATGTTATCCTGCAGAGTGTCAACTATTTGATTTAAATGATATGAGGATCATGTTGTATTGCTTTAGAGTTTTCCATCAAAATGACAGCAGAATTGGAGTTGACCAAGGTTAATAAACATTAAATATGTTTGTCTACAGCTCTAATTCTTACCTCACAAATTGCCCAACTGTAAGTAAACCTTTAACGTCATTATTACGTACTCTTTGAATATATGAAAGCAACTTTCAATTTATAATGTAGAAGATATAAGAAATGCTTTTAAAACTTCTGCCCTATAGTGGTTTCCTCTAAAAATAGTAAAGAAATGAAAGACCTAGAAAGGAAAACTATATGTATAATCAAGAAATCGTAAGATGGGTTCAGGACCAAAACAATATATTCAAAGTCATAAAAAGAAACAGGTTTAAACATAATGTAAACATTTTATTAGTATTTTAATCAAGACCTTAAACTTTTTCTAAGGCAGTTCTTTACTTTTTCCTCTTCAGCCATCTTAAGATCCCCCCTGCACAGAGCTAGGAATATTTTGCATACTAAGCTTTTAGGCAGATCCCTGAGTGGAAAATAACTCATTGCTACATTTCTCAAAAAACAGGGAGAAACATTAGGGAATCATGTAAACATTTAGGAGAGGAAAATTGAGGTCCACACCACAGTAAAGGAAATGGTCAATGGAGTTGATAGGCAAGATTGGTCCACCACGTTCCTGGGCCTTGCTCAGGGTATGAACTTGAACACGAGGCATTCTGTATTGCTTCATTTCCATTCACCATTCATTTGGGGATTCATGCTGGCAAATTGTAATAATAATATCTGTTAGTAAAAATTAGGTTATTTTGGGGGTTCACCTGCTTCCTGTAACAGTCTGGAGAATAGAAGGACATCACATCCCAGCTAGAGTTCCTCATCTAGGCTCGCTTTATCAGCTTTCAGGTCCTGTAGAATTCGCCTCATGCTTCAGGCCAGGCAGGGTCATCTGTTTTCTGACAGATAGGAAAATAATCCCAGCTGTTTAAAATACCTGGTGAGCACGTTAGAACTGTTTAAATGACTCACTGGGTTGCAGAGGAACAGCTGACTAGGCTCTAACTCTGTTCAGCTACTGAGAATGTCACTTCAAGACTCGCCTTTCCTTGCGCTGATTGAAAACCACTGCATAATGGCTTCTTCTCTGGAGTCCCCATACATCCCATGCAAAAGGATCATAGAAAACGAGGAGAAATAATGTTACAGCTTTCCACAAAAGCACAGTATCACAGAAGTCAACGTATATGCGTTTTATCTTTTACGTAAATAACTTTGTATTCATTCCTAACAAATTTTCAAAAGCATGCTAACATGTAATGTCACAGGGCAAACTTGCTGTCAGACACGAAGGTGTCTGGTCATCTTTAGATTATAGAGGGAACGGATTCATTTCATTGCATTTCAAATCACCACAGTTACATTTCCAAAAAGGAATTACTTCTCTGCTACTTTGCATTTTCATCATTGTGTTTGTGTCCTGATGGCATTAACTAGTGCCAAATTAATTTTCTCAGAAAATTAAATCATCAGAATTGCAACAGGCTATTATATTTTATCTCTTAGGTTATTTGAAAAATGATGGGTAGTTTAGTTTTTTCATAAAGGTTATTCACAAAATATGTGGTTAACAATCAGTTCCATATTCAAACAACTAAAAACTGAAATAATTTATCACAAGATGTACACTTTTCCTTACTATTGTACAACAGAATATAGGAGGCATGCATTACCTTTAAACATTCATATTCTCAAGAAATTAAAAAGAGAGGCAGAACCTCCATAGACGTCAGGCCCATCAGTATAGTTCTACAAAATCAGGAATGGGTGCACAAATAGATAATTTCAGGATTTACTGACATTATGAAAGACTTATTTTTGGAAGCACTTAATGTTTTAAAAAAAATGAGGGTGGGAGTTCTAGAGAAGCATAACTCATCAGGGAGAGAAACTTCCAGATACTGTGCTTATGAGAGGAAACCTTTGCTTGTATGCACTAAAATCCCATTTTTAAGTGCTAAATGTAGGAATGACTGCAGTGAATTCCTTACATGCTGAGGCCTTTAGACGTTTCAGTGAATTCGGTGTATTAAATGCCGGCCACAGGGAACAAACCCCAAAGAATCCAGCTGAACGGCAAGCAGTCTAGTACAATGCCGTCGATATCAGCTTTTTTTTTTTTTTAGATATATCTCTCGGTCTAACATTAAATCTTTACAAGTTCTCTTAGAACTGGCCAAACTAGAAAGGGTAGAAACATTTGAGAATAAAATGGAGTAAACACCAGGCAGTGATTCAAGAGGCACAGATTCTAGTCTTTGTTCACATATGTGATTGACTTTTTGTTAAATTTTTCTAACCTTTGACCTATGTTTTATTTAAAAACTTTGTTTTCAAATTCTAGGGGTGAGAGAAAGCCAAAAATAGATCTTTTCAGGACTTGTGTTGCTGCTATTCCTCGACTGCTTCCTGATGGGATGTCCAAACTTGAACTTATTGACTTGCTGGCTAGGTAGGTGAGAATGACAGTGGGCATTATTTGATCAAAATTGATATTAATCCTTCGGTATAACTTTGAAAAAAATGGATGAATTATTAATAACTGACCAATATTTACTAAATGAGGCATTATTCTAGGTACTGTGTGTAGGCAAGGAGGACTAAGGAGATTTTTTTGGTGTGTTTTCTCCCATTTTGAGAGGGTTTAAAATCCATTATAGAAGTAAATACATAAGCACATAAGGTAACTCACAGTTTAAAGCCTGAAACTGCAAATTAATAGCACAAAAAGTGTCATACATGAGTTCAGTGGGTAGAGGGATTACTGTGGACTGGGGAAGTCAGCAAATAACTCCTAGGAGAAGGTGAAACTTCAGTGCCCTTTGAAGGAAAGATAGAATTCAGAAAGGTGAATGGAGTGAGTGAGCAGAAAGGAGGAGGTGAATCTGTCTGCAAAAGAGTTTATTCGGGCTCTGATTCCTAAGCTGAGGCCCACGGACCCCAGGGGGCCAAGAAGGTGGGTAATGGGGATCCTAAGCTAATTTTACTACTTCAGAAAGCTGCCAACCACCATACATTTCTCACCCTTCCCATCCTCCCTGAGAATGCACAGCCCAACTAGAATCTAAAGTTCATTTGCTTGGAGTGAAATGATATCATTACGGTTAAGTAAGCATCATTTTCTCATGCTAATCTGAAGTTCTAGTTGACAGTTACGCATGTCTTTCATTTAAAAATCAAATGTGACTCATTACCTCAATGCAGTGTGGGATGCAGAGTCATTGGAAGCCCAGAGGACGTGGAGGGAACGGGATGAGGAAGAGCAAAGTCATCCTTGATTTGAGAAAAAAAGAAAAGGAGTTTAGAAACCCAGTGATAAACAGAAATAAGATGAGAGGTGGATTTTCAGCTAATGTTTTACTATAGCTGAGGCATTTGGACTAATGGAGTTTTTAAGCCGGAGGATTACATGATTAAAAAAGAAAAGTCGTTTTAGGCAAGTTAATCTGATCATGACAGAATAGAGGAGAGCCCAGAGAAGGTAACAAATATTAATGCTGACTGAATGAAAGCTGCAGCATGTGTAACCTGGTTTACCTACGTTCTCTGGCCCTTGGAGAGCACCCTTCCCAGCAATATCCAGATGAAAGAACCCCAAGCCCCGTCCCAGGTGGCTGCAGATCACCGCAAGCCAGCCGCGCCTTCTGCGTGTCCCCACGGAGAACCGCGGGCATGGTGGCGGTGTGGCGCTCTGCTCCGGGCAGCCGGTTTGGACTCCAGTGCTAATCACTTCCTGCCGGCAACTGATAGCTTTCAACGCCTCCTGTCCTTGCCCCTCCCTCCTCGCTCCAGCTGCAGACACAGGCAGGCCTTTGCTGCTTCCGTCACCACTAGCAGGAGGATGATGCTGGATGAGGAGGTTGCCCGAGGGCATGTTACTCTGGACCCCACTGTGTCAAGCATTGGTGCCCTCTGACCAAAGCCTGGGCCCTCCTGGCTGGCTTTAGTCGCCTGCGACCGGTAACCAGTTCCGTGCTAAATCGGCAAAGTCTAGGTCACAGGTCCTTCCTTCCATTCCATGTTTAGGACATACTTTAAGGGGAATATAAAGTTTTTAAAAATTACAACCTAGGCTTTTGCTGAGCCCTAGCAACTGAACGTGAGCAGAGCACATTCACTGGAAGTAGGGAAACAGTGGGAAAAAGGGGAAAATAAGCCTGGATCAGAAAGGAGCTTTCAGTTCTGGGTGAGACGACCTAAGGGATTCCCAGGTATTAATAATGAGGTGGTTTGGGGGTGAGGGAAACTGAGCAGTGAAGGAACCAAGAGACTTTGCAGGGCCATCCACTCTAATACTGAGTCTCCCAGGAGGATGGCACAGAATGAAAAGGCACCATGATACTTATATTGATAACTTGTTATCATAGATCTTGTTATACAAAATAAAAGGCAACAATAAAGAAAAAAAGAAAAAGAAAAGGCACCCTGTGCCAAATTACCCAGAGCAGCCCGTCAGTGTGCCATGGACAGCAGGGGAGAGGGCGGTCCCAGTAGGAGACGAGTATTTCCACGCAGGGGCGGGATTGCTGAGTGGAAAGGCTGGGCAAGGTGCTGAGGAACTGGGGCCACCAGAGAAAGCGAAGCCACCGTCTGAGAGATTTGGAGAAGGTACAAAAACTGCAAAGAAAACGGAATCGTCTGGAAATCCTGAATTTTGCATCCCTGCATTGCCACTCTCCTAGCCCTGTGACCTGGACACATTATTTAACCCCCCTGCCTCTCTGTTTCGCTTGGTAAAATGGAACAATAGCGCCTATCTCGTAAGACTGCTGAGAGGCTAAACGGTAAGACATGCACTTCGGTTCCTGCAATGGAAACTGTACCAGCAGGTGAAAGTTACTTTCCTTGAGGTAGAAAGATAGGTCCAGTTATTTCAGCCAAGTTCTAATTGGTGATGGTTATGTACACCAAGACCTTTGAAGAGGTACGTTTTTTTAAATGTCATGCAGTGTTCTGATAAAGTCTCTAAGGCTGTTTTGCTCTGATTCTGTGTGGGAGACTCTTACCTCTGGCATCACCTCCATTAATCCCAGTGGCGCCGGAGTCTGCCGACCACGGGGCAGGCATGTCAGAAGGGAATTCTGCTAGACATGGCTGGAATGTCACTGCTATTTATGGCACATCGTGTTTATTATTATGTGCATTCTTACAAAGCTCCAAGCAGTGGGTACTGTTTTTATGAGGGGAAAGAGCAAATAAATATTCTTGAGAGTTCAAGTCCTAGGGCAAAGTCAAGACGCTGTGCCTGGACTTATATGGGAACCTGTGAAGAGGTCTCTTTTTTCATAAGCTTCAGAAGTAGCCAGAGGCCCTTCTCCTCAGGGAAAAGGTGACATGGGGAGCTCGGCCCGCACCCTGGGTCCTACTAACCCATGAGAAAATGAGCCCCTTCAGAGCAAATCGAGAGGGTCAGAGGACAAAGTGAGAAAATTCAGTAGCCATAAAGGTGGGTGTCAAGTCTTCAGCCCCTTTATTCTCCCCATAGTCCAACTGCACTCAGACTAAGTCGACTCTTGACACCATATCTGGTCTAGTTAGGGAGATGCGAGACCTTTTATTTCAGACACTTCACGGTCACATCCATGGTACATTTTTACTGGAGAAAACTTGGTTTGCTTCATGATTGACAACAGAAGACCAACATTCATGCCAGCTCCCCGTGCCTCCCAGCTCCATTCCCTGGAGAAGGCATTTCAAGGATCTGTCCCCTCTGACTGCGCCAGACCCCTTCCCCAGCACCTCTGATAATGGCTACATCACTGCAGCTCAGACCGATACTGGTGCACTCAGCACAGCGGCGGTGGATGGAGGGAAACTGGCAAACCCCTTTCTGCAGCTACTGCATTTCTGGTTGTAGATGTATTGCTCAGCTCACTCATCATGGCTGAGTGTGAGGAATCCTTCCACCTAGGCCCCGTGGAAGCTCCCCAGGCCTTCCCAACATCATGGTGAGATCCCTGCGGAGCACTTCCTTCCCACCCTCCGCAGAGCCTGCCTTCCCGGCTCCCTGGGTCCCCCAAGGATTCTCCACGTAGGAATGGCGCTGACTTCTCTCCTCGGCAGTTGCCACGGTTTTTCTCTCCCTGCCATCCAGATGTTTCCTGACCTACCATTCAAACATAACAAGGACCTTTTCCCCAACGGTCTACCAACTCCTGTCCTCTGCTGCTTCCTGCAGCACTATAAATGCACAAAAGGTTCAGTATGTACCCTCCCCTTTCAACAGTTTGTCGTAGGGTTGTGAGCACTTAATAATGCATATTAAATCACTTAGCATAGTGCCTAGAACACAGTAAGCTTTCAGCAAATGTTAGTTATTATTTTTAGGCATCTTTACATTTGAATGCCATATTGTGCCGCGGTGTACAATGCATTTTCATACGCATTATGTGAAGGAAGCTGGGCACATAGTCATTCCTATTTTCAGACAAGGAGATTGAACTTCAGAAGAGTCAAGTCAGTTGCCCAAATTTATCAAACTTTCCTGAAGCCAAGTGTAAGTGACAGATGTCATTGGCTCTATGCAAAATGACAGATGAACACATCTTACGTAGTGTTTCCTTAAAATTTGTGGACATTTATGGGGTAATGCAGACACATACACCACATTCTCCCCATGCCCTTCCCATTCCGCCAGCTCTGGCTCCCTGCAGATGGGGCTCCCAGGACCGTTTACACCGGCCTGCTCAGCCCGGTCCGCGCTCCGCCTGTCAGCTGCCTTGGGGGAACAGCTGTGTTGATGCTGGCAATACTGGTTTCTTGTGGCATGTTTTATTGGGGTTTGGTTTGTGTGTAACCATGTACCTCTGACCCGTTTTAGGCTCCTGGAAACCAGATGAGCTTCTTAGAAATTTCACCTTGTTCCCCCAGCTAGTCAGACTGCATTCTCTTAAAGTTTCTCTATTCCCTTTCAACTACTGCCACCGAGCACTCCCATAGAAAATTTTTTTTTTAATTGCAGTTGTTTGTTTCACAGGCAAGAACCTGCCTTTCCTTTCCCAGTCAGGCTTTTCTGTCTGATGGCCCAGCAGGGGTCTGGGGACCCCTCACCTCCACTCCCTGCACTCTGGGCAAGGACCTGCATATATGTTGGCCAGCACTACACTGCTTTCCTGTACATATGCAGACGGCTGGGGATCTTTCTCATTTAACTCCATCTTCTCTTCCTTTTTAGTAGCTAAATTTTTTTTCTGTTTCCTATTTTATTATACCAAGTCTTATGTGTTTCACAAGATGATCTGTGAATAGCTGGTTAAGATCTAATAGCAAAAATGAGAAAGATCTGGGTGGAAGAAATGGCAACTCTATGTGAGAGGCAGCTCCCCAGTCACATTCTTCAAGCAGCAGACACGGGGAGGGACCCTTGCCTTTCCCCCGGCCACCCTGTGCTAGCTCTCTCATTTCCCTGATGGTCTGGACCTTTTTATTCTACAGACATTCCACCCTTATTGTCAACTGGGCCTTCTAGTCCCAAAGCTCCTACCCCCTCTTTGTGCTGAGGTCCCAGGAATATTTTTAAGCCTTTTCACTGGCTAAACATGTCATCACCACCATTTCCAGAGGAGGGGCCACCCAAAACGCCAAGCACTGTGCCATCTGGGGACTCTCGGGGTCCTTAACATGACCCTGGGTTGTGGGTTTAAAGTTAAAACAGGTTCTGGATCTCATACTGTGAAGGAGAGCTAGGTTCAGTGAAGGGTAGAATTAATCTGATTTGGACATCTAAAAATATTGGCCCTTAAAAGCTTCATCTAAATGGATGAAACTCTTATTTTGGCGTGGCTTTTATTTTGACTCTAGAAGTAGGTGCTGGCCTCGTTTCGTGACTGTATTAGCTTCCTAGGGCCACCAGAATAAATTACCACAAACTAGGTGACTTCCTAGAAATTTATTATCGCACAGTCCAAGATCAAAGTGTGAGCAAGGTTACTTCCTTCCGAGGGCCGTGAGCCTATCCCAGGCCACTCTCCTAGCTTCTGGTGGTTTCTAGCAGTCTTTGATCTTCTTTGGCTTGCAGAAACATGACCCTAATCTCTATCTCCATCTTCATGTGGCATCCTCCCTGTGTGCGTGTCTGTCTCCAACTTTCTCCTTATAAGGACACCAGTCATATTGGATTTAGGGCCGACCCTTCTGGACCATGACCTCATGCTGACCTAGCTGATTACATCTGCAATGACCCTATTTCCAAATAATGTCACATTCTGAGGTCCTGGGCTTTGGATTTCAGTGTATGAATTTGGGGTGGACACAATGCAGCCCATAACAATGACCAACATTGTTACCCTCAGTTAATGTTTATTGAGTGCCTGTCATTCCTGTCCAAAGAAGGTGGGGTGTCATCTCTAAGACATCCAGGACCATACACCGGTATCAATGTAGTAAATAGGAATAATAAACTCAAGACGGTAAAATGACTTCAAGGACTTTTCGTAAACTAGCATTCTCAAAACTGGGCTGCAGAGGTGACCCCAAGCTGCTTGGAATGCAGGAATGTTTATTCCCAAATGGGCAGACTTCAGGCCCTTCCCCCCAGCTTCACCCACAGCAACTCAGGTTTTATATATCATATATGAGCATTCAACATAAATTTTTTTGGAAAAAAAAAGGAGCTACTGATTGAAAGACAAAGAAAGTTTATAAATTTCTGTCTCGGTCGTTAACCGGAAGCCCAGGTTAAAGGCCTCTACGTTTTCCTTCAGCAGCTGTGATTTTAAGAACTATAAACTTAAAGAGGTAACTCTTCCCCGAAGAATTAGCTTCAGTCTTACTTTTCAGCATCTTTGGAGAACTGTATTTGCTTTTAGAACAGGCAATACATCTTCCCTGACTTGGTATATATGTACTTATTAATGAGCTTTTGCCTGGTTTATATTGTCAAATTTGGACCAATTAGTGTACTTTAGGCTCTAAAGAATAAGAAAGGTATTTGCTCATCAAGTTCTTGAAATACAATCGATTCAAAACGTCTAATTATACCAGACTTGTTTTGTGGAGAAAACTTTGGTTTAAGGACCAGAAGTCCTGGGTTGGAATCCTGAACTTTGAAGTTCCTCAGCCATTCTGGGTCACAATTCGTTCTTCTCTGAGTTGGAGATCATATCTGCCCTGTAGGGGGAGACCCGCATTGACTCAGCCCCTTATTTTGATACTGAACACCTCCAGGCCGCTGAGTCCTGGAAATCGTATCTCCTGAATGCCTCTCCTTGCCATACTGGGTCAGGCCCCCACCTCTTGTTGCCTGAGTCACTGCAGGGACCTCCTAGCCGGTCTCTGCCCTCAATCTCAATGCTTCTTCAAGGCATCTTCCACTTCCCTGCCCGTTTTTTCTTCTCAGATGTGAATGTACTCATGTTACTTCCTCTATAACTTCCAGGATACAGTTCATTTTCCCTGAGAACAGTTGCTGACATTTACTGCCTGCCTCCTGGGTGCCTGGTGCTAACACCGTACACAGTCACCTCCAGGAACCTCACGACGGGTTTATGAGATGCAGGGACAGTTATTACCCCTGTTTTCCAAGTGAGGTGCTGAGGCTCAGAGATCAAGTAACTAGCATGAGGTCACACAGCTAGTAAGTGACAGAGGCAAGCCCCAGATGCAGGCATTCTGCCTCCCGAGCATGCACACCTCACCCCTTCCCTGCTGTGTCATCCCTTGGGTGACCCGCAGCCCTCATGGCTCCCCCTCTGCCTCCAGCACTGTCTCACAACTTGCTCTTGGAAGCCTCCTGCCCGAGAGCTCCGTATGCTCAGGGCTCTGTGTACTGGGTACAGCCACTGAGTCCTAGGAGGGTCTCAAAAATATTCGTTTATGAAGTAAACAAAAGAATATAAAAAGTATTATGTTAAGCAACGCGCCATACCAGTGCTAAGATTTAATATCACTATGCTTATTCTGGGCTAAACTACTAATACACTGATACTCTTCAGTTGGCTAACTCTGAATTTCTCAACCTAGGTACTACCAGCATTAGGTGCCAGATAATTCTTTGTGGCTGGGAGTTGCCCTGTGCATTACAGGGTTGGCACTCAGCAGCTTCTTGGCCTCTGTCTATGAGATAGATGCCACCAGTGCTCTGCAAGTTGTGATAGTCGATAACATGTCTCTCTAGACCTTACCGAGCATCTCCTGGCAGTGGTTGTAAAACCGATTGTGGACCACTGACCTAACTAATTGCTCATTTTCATGGACCTTCTGGATGAGTCCCTTGGTTTCGCCAGGACTCAGGTTTCTCATCCTTAAAAGTGGTAGGGTTTGGTACTAATTTATTCTGTAGCCCATAATGTATTAAGAAGTATGCATGTACAGCTAAATCCCATGAAACAGAAAAAAGACCTTAGTGGAAAACTGGTGAAATCTGAATAAAAATCTGTAGTTTAGTTAATAGCATTGTACCGATGTTAATGTCTTAGTTTTGGTGAATGTATCATGGTTACATAAGATGTTAACATTCAGGAAACTGAGTGAAGAATCTACAGGAGGGTGGCCCACTTTTCAAACACCAGCAAAAGCAGAGACCAAATATGTTCCTTGATGCATCTAGAAGAGTTAATATAGTAAATGATCTTACTGTCTTTTATTCCTTTCACAGGCTCTCCATTCATATGGATGATGAACTGCGACATATTGCACAAAATTCTCTGCAGGGTTTGCTTGTTGACTTCTCCGACTGGAGAGAAGACGTGCTGTTTGGCTTCACCAACTTCCTACTTCGGGAAGTGAATGACATGCATCACACACTCCTTGATTCATCCCTTAAGTTACTGCTCCAGCTTCTCACCCAGTGGAAATTGGTCATGCAGACTCAAGGAAAAGTCTATGAACAAGTCAACAAAATCAGAAATTCAGAGGTGATTTTCCCACTCTTCCCACCAATTTATTTTCTTTCACATAGTACATATGTATGTAAGTTGCAGCCCAGGGAACCTTTGGAGCTCTTGCTTCCAGCCATTGAGGAACTATCTCCCTGGTGGTGGCCCTTAATTCTTCCATCACATAAATTGTGACTAAGAAGCTCAGGGAATGGTATGCCACATCAGGTTAGATTTGTTAATATTAACAAGACCTTTTAGGGAGCAGAAATTGTTTTCTTCAGAGAATTATTATTATAAATCTGAAAGCAAATGATTATAGACTGGGATGTGAATGTAGATATGTAAAAGTTAGCTGTCCACTAGTTTGTTTCTGTAGTCAGCAACCTTGGTTGCTTTGTCCCATATCCACAGAGAAGAAAATACAGTCTGTGGTCCCTTTATTCTTTCATGCCCCAGACCTGAATGGTAAAAACTAATGGTAACAGTTTTTGAAGAGCCGGTTGAGGAGGAGTGTTGTCAGAGTAGAACCAGGGGCGGTGGTGACCCGACATTGGCAATGAGCAGGTGGAGGAAGGGGTCTGGCTAGAGAAGAGTGTAAGGGAGAGTCTAAGGAACATGGAGGGTCAAGGGCAGAATGGCAGCATTTAGGGATAGCATAGGTCCACGATGGGCTGATCTCAGAGATGAGGTTCAGGTCACTCCTCCTTCCTTGTGTTCTGTACATGTGAAAAGGTGAAAGCTAGGGAACCAGAGATTCCACAAGCTTGTAAAAGGACAAGGGAAGTGAAGGTGGAATCCACCCTGTTGTCTGGCTTCCTTTTGTTTTAGGTTCAGTGGTCGTGGTTTGGGAACTTTCAGAACCCAGCTCATGCAAAACCAACATTAGATATGCAAAATCTAGATTAGAATCTAACACGAAAAACAAGTATGCAAATGTGATCAGAAAGTAAATGTTCGAAAATTCAGTTTAATAGTATCCAAAAGTCTACAGAGAATTTAAGTAGAAAAAAATTAGGCCACTCTGAATATATAGCATATTCCCAAGTCTCTCAAATGGTATGAATGATTAATATTAATAGCCTTTGCAAAGCTATTTCTTATCAGAGGTAACAGATGTTGGATGGAAGTCCAAAGTAACAACTGATCTGAAAACAGAAAAGGGATCAGATGGCATGAATAATAGTGAATTCACAGACACATCTCCATCTAAGCCATTGTGATTTATTTGAATATTACAAGGTCAAATATGCCAAAAGATGTATGCATAGGAGTAGTTTCTTCTTCTTCCATTGTCATTTTTCTGAATATAGAATGTTCTTTTTGCATGACAGCTAATTCCAAATGGCTCTAGCCACAGAACGCAGTCGGAACGAGGTCCCCACTGCAGCGTACTCCACGCCGTGGAAGGTTTTGCACTGGTGCTGCTTTGCAGTTTCCAGGTGGCTACACGCAAACTGTCTGTTTTAATACTGAAGGAAATTCGAGCTTTATTTGTTGCCCTGGGTCAGCCTGAGGTATGGATTGCCCTCTGAATTTTCCCACTTATTTCTTTCAACAGTTCGAAGTTTGGATTAAAAACTATAAATAATTCATTACTATTTTCTGTGGTTTCATGTCACACGTGATGTCAACAAATAATTTTTGATTCGTGATGAGTTTTTCATTATGAAATAGCACTCTTGACCCACAAGATGTGTCATATATTCCAAGAGCAATAGAAAAGACCATTTCTGATTCTCTAAGAGATGGTGCTTTGTGAAGAAGTGAAAGATTTTAAGACTAGGTTATAGATCATTTTCCTTCATAATGTTCGGCATATGCTGAATTAAGAAGACATCACTACATTTATATTAGGGAATGAACTTGAGAAAATAATGCATCCCATTTAAAATGATAAGGTAACCAAAGAGTCTGGCTAACTGAAAGTTGTCTAATTTCAATAATGGTGGAAAAATGGCATCACAAGAAAACCTGTCCCCTTGAGACAGACGTGAGCCATCTCGAGCATTATTAAGCCAATTGAGCCAATTATTAAGCACACTGACCCCAGCTGACCTCCCACACTTGGTCACATGCTGTACACCCTTGTTCATATGTTAAGACTCATTGCCTGCTGGCACAGGGGACCAAGCCCTGTGTGTGAATGGATGAAAAGCCAGCTTTTTATGTCACATACTTCTTTAGCAAAATACTTCTTTTGATTTCTTGTTTTAAATCACTGATCTTGGTTTCATGATTCTCAAAATGGTCATTGTCTTTGCAAAATATTGTCAAAGTCATCACAGTCTTCTCTGTTCATGTTTCTTCAGACAGCTTTCTGACGTATTTTAGGACATCCCTAGAATCTAGTAAATAGATCTCAAAGGCATGCTCTATTTTAGTAAACCTCCATTAAGTCTCTGTGACTTACCATGGATGTATCGGGCACTGTACTGTGCTCTACACATATTATCTCATTGAACCCTCATAATAACCTAAGAATTAGTGTTTTCATTATCCTCTGTGTACACATACTGAAACGGAGGCTTAAGGAAGTTGAATACCTCAGCCCAAATCAACAGCTGGGATGTGACGGAGCCAGAACTGAAAGCCAGATGTACGTGCTTGTAAAGCTCCACGGGTTCCTAATGCTGTTCCAGCAGACCACGCTAAGGACGTTTTTCATGTTGCTTTCTTTTGCAGCCACAATTTTTTGGGGTGGGTAGGGGTATATTTTTTATTAAGGCATAATTGATGTATAACATTATATTAGTTTCAGGTGTACAATATAATGACTAGATATTTGTATATATTGCAAAATGATCACCTCAATACAGTTTAACATCTGTCACCATGCGTAGTTAGACATTTTTTTCTTGTAATGAGAACTTTGAAGATCTTATACTCTCTTAGCCACTTTCAAATATACAGCCCAGTATTATTAATTATAGTCACCATGCTGTTCATTACATCCCCAGGACTTATTTATTTTATAACTAGAGGGTTATACCTTTTGACTCCCTTCACGTATTTCACGTGCTCCTCACTTCTTCAGCGACCAATCTGTTCTCTGTGTCTGGGAGCTATGTGTTTTGTCTTCAGCCACAACTTTTTCAAAACCATTCTCATTCATCCATGAATAAAGACATTCTGAAGCTTCCCTGTAAGGTTTCTAAGTAAATAATTTCATATTTCTGAGCTTCTCTATAATAAAGGATGGCAAATATACCCAGAATCATATATATATACATACATATGCTCTATTCATGTAGAAGAATTCCCTGTGAGATACTCTCTCATACTCTCCCCAGTTTGCTTTTACCCAATAGCTGTGTACAACACAGATACCACATTGGCCATTTAGAGTGAAGTTTCTTTGGGCCTAAAATTCACAGTCAACAATTTATCAGTTATTCTAGCAGATCAGTGACTTAAGTAAGTAGGATCATAGCGGTCTGGCAAAGCATGTTCTTGGAGGGTTTCCGTTCTCTAAAATTCATGACAACACGAACACTTGAGTGAATAATGTTTGGTCCTTGCGTTTAGATTCTTGTGTATATGTGTGAGTTTTTGAAATTCAGGTACATGTCTTTTCAGTTTCGGAAATTCAAATGCCTGTGAAATTGGAATCTAATTATGTCCCACTGACCCTTGAAAGACTAAACCCGGAATGAGAGGAGTTTAGCCACTACCTCTCACCGTCTTGGCACTCACGTTCCTGTGAGAAAACCCTTATCTCTGTCTTGCAAGCTGTTCTGCCTCGTGTGCTAGACAAAGGTGATGGCGCGGGTGGGGAGGATTCATTTTCCCATGAAAAGTAATTGCCTCCTTTCATCAGGACGACGACAGGCCTATGATTGATGTCATGGATCAGCTAAGTTCTTCCATTCTCGAAAGTTTTATTCATGTAGCAGTTTCGGATTCAGTAAGTACACGTTTGATCCTGGTTACTCATAGTTCTTAAGTGTAAGCTGTGGACCTATCTGAAAAGGAAAGACAAAGAAAAATGATGGGGAAGAATTCTGGGGTTTCATGTGAGATTAATAAACTGACATGAAAGTACTTATGCAAACAAGACTAGCTTTTCAAAGATGGCTTAGACATTCAGATAAATTTCAAACAAAATTTGAGCCTTAGAATATACATAGTTTGCATGCTGCAATTTCAAGAATTGCTCAGGATTTTTTAAGAATATTATTTTGCCTTATTATACTTGACACTAAATGTTACTTATATTTACATGGTGCTTTACAGTTTATAAGGTGCTTTCACAGTTATTATCTTTTTTGACCCTCAGAGGTAGCCAAACAGAAACATTAAGGGGCAAAGCCATGGCCAAAGAGAAGTGTTAGGGTCCAGACTTGATCCTATTTGGATTCTGCATGTAGAAGAACATTACCTGATACACAAATACATTCTCCTTTTTAAAAAGCACATTGGCAACTTTCAATTTCCTGAACAAGGGGAAATTGAAACTGATTTTAATTATCGATTTTTTAAAAATCAGTAAGTACAGTAATGGGAACCTGGATTAATTTCAGCTAAATAGCTGCAGAGAGGCAGGGCAGATTGGAGCTGCTTACAGAATCCCAACCGCTGATGGCCCTTGTCTATTCTTGTCCAATAACTATAAATGACTGCAAACATATTGGACAAATAACCATAAATAAATACAAAATCTAAAGCATTTGTGAGCCTTTGTGGCCTTTCTAACTGAGGTTGAACACAGATCCTATTTTAGTAGCCTTGTTCTTGCTAATGGTTGTGATACTAAGGATAATTCTGTGACTATTGGCCAGGCCGTAGAGAGCTTAACAGCGCTCCTAAAAAGTCCTAGCTCTTCTTTCAGCAATTCAGGTGGTTTTAACATGAGAAGAAAGAGCCACATGTAATTGTTTTATGTACATATCTTATTTCTCTATACATTATATTTTGTTCTGTGTTTATCAGAACGAAAACCTTGAGCCAGGGTAACTGGGTCAGCAGTGCTGCACTTAGGAAAATGCACAGAAAGGGGAGGAAATGCATGGGGAAAGCAGTGCCTGCCCTGTGCCAGGTGTTTTCACATTCCTTATCTCATGTAATTCACGTAGAGATTAGGTGAGGTCAGCATTGTAATTCCCAAGTCATAAATTAAGCAGATACTGTAGGATGTGCAGTCATTTTCCCAGGTCACAGTGTGTACTTCTCTGCATCCTTGTAGTCCATTAACTATGGAGGCAGCTTGCATAGCCCTCTTGCCTACAGAAACCGATAGATCCAACACATCACCTTAAATGCCTAACAAACATAAAAGCGATTTTCTCTCCTGGCACCGCAGCTAGATTATTTGAAACTTTGTCTTCCCTCAACTTTGATATTCTGGACTTAAAAGAGAATGAAATGTATGAACAAATGTGTTACCTATCTATATTTATCTTTCAAAAGCTTTTAGAATGTTTATTTGGTTTGCTTTCATAGGACAAGAATAAGTAGTTAAAAAAAAAGAATAAGTAGTTATCTCACCTCAGAAATCACTAATAAAATGCTCTTCATAAAAGGGACTGCACTTAGCTATCTCTCTAAGTCAGAGGGAAGGTATTTCAGTCCAAGTAAAGAAAACAAGATCATGGCTTAAAAAAAATTTTTTTTAAGATAAACAAACCAAAAAAAAAGCCTAATTGCAGGGATAAAAACACATTTACAAATCTCAGACATCAGTAACTTTTCACAGTTTTAAAATGGCAAGTCCATGGTCAAGTTCAAATTAACACGAGTTTAACATTAACTATGATGTCATGTATTTGTTCAACGAATTTAACAGGCAGCTTCTGTGTACTAACGCACAGTATGACGTGACATTCAGTCTGCACGAAATACCACGCTTGCCCCATCAGCTCTGCCCTGGAGCTGCCGGTGGTCCAGCAGAGGAAACGGCAGTTACTAGAAACCCAGGTCCTATGTGACCGATGTCGGAGGGGTGCCCCAGATTCACAGCTTGGCCGGTGGCAGGGGCGGTCAGGAAAAGCACTGCAGAAGAAGGGACACGTAGGCCGAGCCATAACCAGGGAGGGCAGGCGGCTGACAGCTCAGCGTTGATCCACTGCCTGCTTCTCGCACCACAGACAACGCTACCGCTGGCCCACAGCGTGGATCTGCAGTGGTTGGTGGAGTGGAACGCGGTCCTGGTCAACAGCCATTACGATGTGAAGAGCCCCTCCCACGTCTGGATCTTCGCTCAGTCCGTCAAGGACCCCTGGGTCCTCTGCCTCTTCAGCTTCCTCCGGCAGGAGTACCTGCCCAAGCACTGCCCCACGGCCCTCAGCTACGCCTGGCCCTACGCCTTCACTCGCCTCCAGTCGGTGATGCCCCTCGTGGACCCCAAGTAAGGACGCAGGTTTCCCTCTTGTTTGGCTGCTCACACCATTTGCCCTCTTACATTAGCATTTCAGATTCGAGATTGGAACATGGTAACCCTCTCTGGTTTCTGAACTTCTTCATACAGAATTCTTAGCATTCCCTGAAAACGGGTCAAGGGTTCTCATCTAGAGCTAGCTGGTTTGGATTTTTTTCCCTGATAATGGATACAACTGAGTATAGAATTTGAGACCCTTACTGGTGAAAAGGACCTTAAACTTCCATCCAGCTTCCCATCCAGTAGAGACATTCCCTGTCCAGACAGTTCCTGACAGTGAAGACAAGCCTGGACCGATGGTGGTTCAACTCTATCGGAGCACTTCTAGGGCCTTTATGTAATAAGTAATATTTAAAATCCGGAACTCGGTTTCACTCTTGTTTTCGACCTCGTGTTCCTAGTAGCCCAGTTAACGCCAAGAAAACCAGCAGTGCCGGCACTGGAGACAACTATGTTACCTTGTGGAGAAATTACCTTATTCTTTGTTTTGGAGTGGCAAAACCCAGTATTATGAGCCCAGGACACTTAAGAGCTTCCACTCCGGAAATAATGGCGACCACACCTGATGGTACAGTGAGCTACGATAACAAGGTGACGTGACATGCTTCAGAAGAATTATTCTGTAAGGTTTTTTTTTAGCTTGTTTGTCTATAGAGTCCACAGAGCAAATTGCACTGTGCCTGCCACCTGGAGTATATGGCACCAGATTTTCATCCTACACATTTCTAAATTCCATTGAACGTTTGTGTGAAACATTTATTATTCCCCCCTGACAAGTGGGGAACTGCAGATAAAGGGAAGTTAACCTTGCTTAAGACCACAGAGTGACTTGTATTTATTAGTGCCCTGAGGATTGGTTCTTGTCCCACATACCACATTTCTCTCACTCATCACCAAGTATTTGCCTTTAAACCATACCTTGGTTAAATTAGCTTGTTAAAGATGGTTTTGTAGATTTAATTGTGTTTTTTTTCCAAAAAATATATATATATACTATTATAATAGTTACGTTCTTTAGAATTTGTGTCCCGGGTAAAAAATGCATTCATTGTACTGTATTAAAATTTATGGGTTTTTGTTTCTTTTTCATGACATGATGGCAGTGCGTTGGGATGTGGTTCAGTATTTTGAAACTGTCATTAAGGGATCATGATGTGATTAAAGGAAGCATAAGCTATCATGTTACCTCTTTTTCACTTTTAATCAACTTGTTTCAGGCCATAGGCACCCCATCCGTGGGAGTTCTGTTAAAGCAGTTGGTGCCTTTGATGAGACTAGAGAGCATTGAGATCACAGAGTCCTTAGTTTTAGGATTTGGAAGAACAAATTCCCTTGTTTTCAGGTACAGTAGCCTTCATGAGTTCTCGATTCATACATGCTGCTGCTATCGTAGTTCCTGTTTTTAACTCGAGTTTGAGTTTGTGTATTGGCGTGTTCCCCCAGTGTTTACAGGCTTTGCACGATTTCCTTTATGTCCACGTTGGTTGTCATGCATGTAACAAACGTTCCTTGCAACTGCCTCGCATCTCACTTTTAGTCCCTGCAGCTTTGATTTTACCTCTCAGATTTTATCTTTATTGCAAGCTCTGTTTTAGATAACGATACATGAAGATAACTGAGTCTCAGTCCCCTGTTAGCCAGACTGTTCAGAAGCTTTAACACCAACATGAGTGTTGACTCCTCAGCCATTTATGCAACAGGCTCTCCATGGTTACGTACTGACGGAACGCTTTCAGGGGTGTTCTGCCAACACTAGTTGATCTTTCTATCAGGTGCTTTACTGCCTTAATAGAACCATCAGAACTCATTTTCTGAACTCATTTCACACCTTTAATCAAATAACCATTCCATATGGGGCAGCATCAAAGCCTTTTTAAAGAGTCGTCATGATGACTTGAGCTGAGCACCGAAAGCCTATAAGAACAAATAAAATCTTAAAGTTTTTCATGTAGATAGAAAAGGGAAAGCCCCAAGCATCTACAAGAAGCCCTATTTGAAAAACAAAGATTAATGAGATGTTTTAGGGGCAATTAGAAAAGATCTGTTACATATTCATGTATAGGGTCAGACTTTATCCTTTCAAAATGTGAGTTCTGACTACATGAATGCCAGTTAACCAGTGTCTTATTAGTTACTTAGTTGAGACAAAGCATAGGAATATTGAAAGAAGACAACAGAAATAATTCCTAGAGTTACCTAATATTTATTCCCAAAGAGCCTATGGCTCTCTTGCATACCTTACACTTTCAGTACTCCGAGGGGTGAGTAGCATTATGCAATTTACTTGTCATGTAGGTCTGGAAAACTTAATGTCTCTGGGCTCAACTCCCTCACCTGTAAAACTGTTATGTTATTGTAAAATAAAATAAAGTGTATCTCTCCAATGAAAAAAAGGAAATTTGGCATCATTGTAAAATCTATCTCAGAGATTTATTGTGAGGATTAAATGTAAACATACACATAGTAAATATTCAGCACATGATTGTTATTAGATGGAGGAGCCCGTTAATACTAGTTCCATTTCCTTGGTGAAAAATTCTAGCATCTGTGTTGAAGGAATCTGGAAAGGAATGCGGGCTTTCTGTGTCCCAGTGCCGAATGCCATAGAGTTTGCCTTCCTGTCCTTGCGTCTCCCTGTAGGGTGATGTCTAGTAGCACAAAACACCCTACCAGAAAATACAAGGTTTTCAGATTTGGAGCAGACTATACACAAAATACCTAGCAACAGGCTACATCTCATGATTTTGTCTGTTTTGACATAGCAATTCAGAAGTTATTTCCTAAAGAAGACACCTAATTAGATTAGCAGATACACAGCTCAGAACTGGAGATAATGGAGACAAGTGAAGTATATACATGTAATATGATATAAATATGATCAAACTTATTTTTACTACACAAGAGAAAAGGTTTTAACCTCATCATTATAGTATTTACCCTAATTTCTTAAATCGACTATTAGTGAGTCCTCCGAGCACAGACCCCAAAGTTAGAACCATAGTAATTGCACCTGTCTCTTTGGCTCTAATTAGATTGAAATTTTCTTCTGTGCAGGAATTTGAGTTTATTTTTTTCTTCAGCGTCACTGCCTATAGTAAAGTGCTTTGAAGTTAGTAAGCACTTGCAAAATATTGTTTCATTGTTCAGATAGGATTTTTTGCCACATTGGACTCCAGAACATTAAATCAAAATTGTGTCAACAAATAGGTATGGAGCTGAGGTGACATACAGGGGACTGAGATTTTAAGACCAATAATACAAAATAGAGGCCAATACCTATTTGCAGTTTACCCTAAGACTGGGAAATGGAAAGGCTGGGGGGAGAGTGTGGTGTCACGAGCCAAGTGAAAAAAAGCAGCTGATTTAGGATTGACTGAATATATTTGGTGACAAGCTTGGTGTCCATAAAGATGAATCTCAACTGACCTTTCTCCTCCCCAGAGAATTGGTAGAGGAACTTCATCCATTAATGAAAGAAGCTCTGGAACGAAGACCAGAGGTAAGATTTTGAGTTTAAATAACTGCTTGGTTTATTTGGACAGTGAGGTGAATTTCAGTCACACCCAGTGGTTTCCCCTAAAGAATGCAAACACCCCAACATTCTTTTAACAATGAATCCTAATATTTTAATCTTTCTTATTTATTTGTCAGTATTTGAATATTTAGTATACTATAGTTCCTACTTACAGAGATTTTATGTCCTAAACTTATGAAAGCAAAACAGACTAAATATTTAGCCATATGTATGTTAAGACATTACATTCTTCTGCAGGAGGTTTGAATGGACTGAGTTGGGGGTCTTAAGTCTGTTTCCTTGATTTTTTACAAGGAGTTGGATGGTCAAGAATATTATTTGTTTCATCTGGCATGTGAATCATTTTATCTTCCCCGAAGTGAACTCTGAGGTGGATAAACTTACAATGCAGCAGGATAAAAAAATAAGATAAAAAAAGATTAAGACTAAAAAAAGAAGCTCCTATATAGTAGATCCGATACAAGAAGTAGCAGAAATTTAGCAGTGTGAGTAAGAGCAGCATTACCTCTGTGACCAGAGTCAGTGGGATTATTAGTGTCCCCTAACCCTTTCCACTTGTTTCAGACCCTGAACTCTTTCAGCAGTTGCTGGAAGCATCTAGAATATGAGACGCATGAGATCTCAACATTTCCACCTCAGAAGTATTTATTGACCCACTTATGATCTGTTCCTCTCATAACCTGTTAACAGCAAGCATTTTCTCTAAGGATTAGGAAGAAAGAAAATTACATTTTGTCTCTTCTGTTTAGAAAATTGAAAATAACTACATTATGCTTTTCTCAAATAGAGTTTCCTAAAGCAAAGTTAATAGTGTTTTGCCCATGTCTGTAAGTAGCATTACCTCTTTCTACACAGAACAAAAAACGCCGAGAACGGCGAGACTTGTTAAGGCTACAACTACTTCGGATATTTGAACTTCTGGCCGATGCTGGCGTCATAAGTGACAGGTAGGGGGACATTCTATTGAGTTGATCTCTCCTCACCAAACTATTTTTATTGTCTCTCTTGTTTTCTGTTTTTTTTTAAATATAGATTACCTTTAACTTTTACTCAGAAATGTCCAAAAAAGCTTATCAGTGTTTTTTGTCATAGTCTATTCACACTGCAGATAGGTCAACAACAGATTTACTGGGTGAGTTCTGACAGTGACTCTTACTGTCTGTGAAGCACGGACTACGTTGACGTAAAGACTGATCACCTAAACGTTCATTTTTATTTTTTATCTTTTATTCTAGCACAAATGGAGCCTTGGAACGGGATACGTTAGCTCTTGGGGCTTTGTTCTTAGAATATGTGGACCTGACCCGCATGCTCCTAGAAGCCGAAAATGATAAAGAAGTTGAAATTCTTAAAGATATCCGGGCACATTTCAGTGCAATGGTGGCCAACTTGATTCAGTGCGTTCCAGGTACACTGACACCCTGCTACAGAGTACCTTGGAAAACCATTTGCGTTCTCCATTACTGGGCTTTCCTCTCCCAGCCTACTCGCCTGTGTGCAGGTCTAGGATGGGGTCATTTATTTGGAAATACACATAAGAACAGATTGTGGTAATGCAACACAGAAATGGAAAGAGAACAATAGGAATTAAATTTGGCTTTTGTGCTTGTCATTATTTCTATTCTTCGTTTCGGGTCCCACCTCAAAATGAACCTATGTGATTTCCATAGGAAGGAAGTAATTCAGAGGGAACATTCACAGAGGCTTCATTTTTTCATTCTCATTGTGCTAATCCGTGAGCGCAAAAATCCCAGAAATACTCCTGCTCTTGATGCTATCCAATCAGTACATTATATAAAATTCTGTACAGCTTAATAGACTCTATTGTGGAGAGGGTATTTTTTTTTACAAAGCAAATGGGTATGAAACATTTTCATCTAGCAGCATAGAGAATAAAAATAGCTGGTCAGTGTGGTATAAAAATTAATTACTATAATTAAAGCTTTTTGACATAATTACAAAAAGCCACTACTCAGTTTGATGTTGTATAACCTCCTTCTTATCAGTCCTCGTCATCTTTGATGACCCTAAATGAAGATTTGAGTTGATGTCTTTGGTTTAAATATGTTTGCTTAAAATAGACAGTCTACGCATTATATTTCATAGTTCTTCCTAAAGACAGTCAACAGCAGTCAGGAGAACATTTTATATGTAAGCAGCAGCTGAGTGGAAGGCGTTGCAGTTTTTCTAGACATTGATTAGAAAACAGTGTCTTTGAGTCCATTTTTTATCTCTAACTTCCCGCTCTGAGACAAGGTGCTATTGACTGCAACGTGTGAAAGAATAACACTAGGAAAGAAAATTTATCCTGGACTTTTTAAATACATGTTTCCTTACCTAAGGAAAACCAGAGCTAGGAAGTGAAATTACTCCATTCCCCAAAACTTAAGCCTCACGTGTAATAGTGACATAACCTGTCACTGTGTGCGCTAGGAGATGGTTAACTCTGTGCTTTCCTTCTAGTTCATCACCGAAGATTCCTTTTTCCCCAGCAAAGCCTGAGGCACCATCTTTTCATCCTGTTTAGCCAGTGGGCAGGACCTTTCAGCGTCATGTTCACGCCTCTGGATCGTTACAGTGATAGAAATCATCAAATCACCAGATACCAGTATTGTGCATTAAAGGTAGGTCACCTTTGCCTCAGTGACTGCCTTGTCCCATCAGGAAAGGTCTCTTTCCTTAAACTACAAACCAGGCCTTAGACAAGATTAAAATGATTATGATACTCTAGGATAAAATACAAGTGCACATGCCAAAAAAAAAGAGAAATCAAATAAACACACACACATACATACATACATACATGAGCTGACTTTAAAAATTCCAAAAGGTACACACATAAACATAGGTAGCTATGTATAAACATATAAATATTCCAGTTGGGTTCACGATTCCAAAATGCAAAACTTTTCCAAGCTCCCACTTTTATGCAGTGTTTCTCCTCTGTGAGAACCACATATTTTTGCTTAGATACCCTGTAAGGGGCTGCCTTGCCAATTAACTGTACCTCAAATTCAAAACCTACCAAGAGCCACGTTCCCTTTTTAGTCTCCTCCTATTCTAGAAGACTCCTGGAAATAAATTTCCACACTAGTCGGACTGTTCAAAATTTTTAGAAGCATGATTCCTACAGCCTGATTTCCTTTATAAAATCAGCTGTATCATCTGTTCTGTCATATATACCAGAAGTTGCTGGCTGTCAGGTTGACTTCTGTCTCAGTGGAGCTAATTTAAACCATAGTCATTTAGACCCACACATTACAAAGCTAACCAAGATCTCCACTCCTCTTATCTTCCCTTGCTGCTTCCGCGCTCCCCTCAAAGGACCTGAAGTTCATACTCTTCCTTTTCTTTGTCTTTGATTAAGAATCACTATTACTTATTTCTGTCTATTTCAGAGTCTGTCAGTTTAGCATCTTAGTTAAACGTTTGTCAGCTTTATCAGTTCAGTACGTGACTCAAATATTTGTCATCAAAGCAAAATTTGAAAAACTGTATTTACCTTATAAGCTGAAGTCATTCCCTTGAAATCACTGAAAGTAAGTTTATTTGAAATATTGTGAAATGGGCATTTTGTTTTGAGTATATTCTTTTTCATCACAAAGATTTGTTGTCATCTTAACATGACATGTCCACAAAGTTAAACCTATGGATTTTAACTCATAAAAAAAAGATTCAAAATTGGGAACCTGGTATTTTTATTGACTTGACTAAGGGATACTTTAAAATCTTGTGGAAATAATTGCTTTAAAAGAGCCTCATCATTTATAAATCTGGTAGATCATTTATGAATCTGGTACCTATGTTTTATAAAGTCAATTGGGTAACATTAGATGATTCCATGTTTCATTCCCATGTTTTGTTGTCAGGCGATGTCAGCAGTGTTGTGCTGTGGCCCGGTGTTTGATAATGTGGGCCTTTCCCCAGATGGCTACCTGTATAAGTGGCTTGACAACATTCTGGCTTGTCAAGATGTACGAGTAAGTACTAGCCAAACATACGTTGTTTTAAATATCTTGAGTTGCTGTCTCAGTTGCGTTGCTGAGGTGGAGAAACATCATTCACAGCACAGTCATCACACTTCAGCCACCGAAGTTTAGGTTTATGTGTTGTTCACATCGCACTATGAAGCATCAGGATAAAAAACACAGTGACCACCAAAGTTGACCATAAACTGGACCGAAAAGCAAGTCTTCACAGTCCAGATGATTGAAATGGCATGAACTGTGTTCTCTAGCCACAGTGGCATTAAGCCAGTAATCAATAATAAAAGATAATTAAGAATTGTTCTTCCAGATAACCAGTGAGTCAAAGAATAAATAACAATAGAAATGGGGAAAAAATATTTTTAACTGAAAAATAATGAAAATACTACTTACTAAACTTGTGGGCTTGCTTAAATAAAGCCTTGCTTAGAATGAAACGTATAGTCGAAAATGCATGTATTAGAAAGAGAAAAGCTCAGTGACCTAAGCATCCATCTCAAGAGGAAAGAAAAGGTAACATATTAAACTCAAAAAAGTACAATGAAGGAAACTATAAAGATAAGAGCAGAAATTAGTGAGAGAAAAAAATTAATAGAAATGATCATTTAAGCCAAAAGTTTGGGTTTATTAAAAGACTAATAAAATTAAGAAATCCATGGCAAGTTTGATCAAGATAGAGAGAGAGAAGGTACATGTCACCAACATCAGAAATATAAAGTGACATCACTGCAAATGCTACATATATTAAAAATAGAATATATGAAAGTTTTTGCCAATAAACTCTAAAATTTAGATAAAACAGACAAATTCCTAGAAAAACAGAAGAAAAGAAAATGTGAATAGTCATATAAGTAATAAAGAAATTTAATATGTAATTGAAAGTCTCCCCACAAAGAAAACTTTAGGACCAGGATAAGGATTTAACAAGAAGGAAAAATAAAAGACAATTTCATTCATGAGCATAGATACAAAACTTTAAGGAAATATTAGAAAACTGTACTCAGTGATACATTAAAAAAATGATTCCTCATGATCAAGTTGAGATTATTCAAGAACTACAAGATTGGTTTAATAATTCAGTTCATTAGTGTGTTGTATTAAGTGTCAAGGAGGAAATATCACATGATCATCTCAATAGATACAGAAAAAGGACTTAATAAAATTCTATATTCATTCAGGAAAGAAGCTCCTAATAAAACTAAGAATAAAAAGGAACTTCCTTAGTTCGATAAAGAAGTCTTTCAAAAAAAAAAACCTATAGTAAATATATTTAATAGTGAATATTGAAAGTGTTCCCTGAGATTAGAATGACCAAGGAAGCCCACTTTCACCACTTCTGTCAACATGATACTAAAGATCCTTGCCAATGCATTGGAAAGAAAAAAAAAATAAGGTACAGGAATGAAAAAGAAGAAATTAGACTGTAGATGTAAATGTGAAAGTGACAAGACAAGTTTCTAGAAAGTAATACAGGAGAATATCTTCATCCCCAAAGTTAGGGAAAGATTTCTTACACAAAAATTACCATAAAGAAAGAATAACTAAAACACTTCATGAAAAGAGACCATTAAGAGTGTAAACAGCCTAGCCATAGAGTACAAGAAGATGTTTGCAACATAAAAATTAACAGAGTTCTTATCTAGAATATATAAAAGATCCCTAAAGATAAATAAGATACACTTTCAGAAAAATGAGCAAGAAACTTAAACAAGCAATGTATAAAAGAGGTTATCTTACTGGCTAATATACATAAGAAAAATTCTCAAGCTCATTAGTAATCAGAGAGATGCAAACTAAATCCACAGGTGATACTCCCTCAAAACCACCAGAATGGCCAAAATTAAAAAGATTGACATCATCAAATGTTGATGAAGAAATGGAGCAACAGAAACTTTAATGCAATGCTATAGAAAATGAAAATTGGAATAGCCACTTGGGAAAACTGATTGACATTATCTGCTAAAGTTGAACATAGCATACCCTACAACTCCAATGGGTACATCCAGTATGTTTCACAAAAGACAGATACAAAAATATTGAAAGTAGTATTATGAAGTCAAAAGCTGGAAACAACCCAGATGTTCATCAATAGTCAAAAGTAATCATAAATTGGAATATTATACAACAATGAAAATGAATGTAAATGACTCTCAAAAATACATGAGTGAAAGAAAACAGACACAAAATTATATACTATATAATCCCATTTACTACTATATATTACTTAATACATCCAAAACAGCCCAAAGCAATCAATAGTGTTAGAAGTCAGGATAGTAGTTTCTTTTGAAAAGGAAAGAAAGTCTAGTAATTAGGAGAACGCACCAGGCATGCTTCAGTGGTGCTAGTCTGGTTTTATACTTTATGGTGTTCACATTAGTGTGTTCAGGTAAGATGAGTCATCATTTACTTGTGAATTATATACCATCTATCTATTTTATACTTCAGTATAAAGTTTCTAAAGTGTGATGCAAATTAGCTGATTTTCTTTCAAGTTGAACTAACTTTTTAATGTTCTCTTTAAGTCCTCTGCAATAGTCTCATCAGCTTTTGTCTGCTGCTAATTCCTTAAGCACACAGGGAACTGGGTTGATGATGTTTGACCATCCAGTTAGAATATTGCCCCCATCTTGGCCCACACTTCATAGTTAAGAAAACAAAACAAGACAAAAAACAGGCCAGAATCTTTCCTTCTGCAACTCCTGCAACTGTCAAAGAGAGTGGCAACTTTGGGAGGAGGCTGGAAAATGTTACTTTCTAAGGGGACTATAACCTCCAGGCACCTGGCTTCTCCCGGAGAAATGTGTATTGACAGTAGCTTCAGAAATCATCAATTAAGGATCCTGTTAATTCTGTCTAATATGAAGATCTTTTCATATGAAAGTACTGTAGTTTTTGACACTGTATTTCTTTTTAAAAGATTTCCACCTAGATGTTTTATATATATATGTGTGTGTGTGTGTGTGTATGTATATATAAATATATTAAGCCAACTAAGTATATTCACTAATCCAGCCTCATAAACATATTCCCTCTGATTTTTTTCCTTCAAAGACTTTGCATGCATAAAGAGTATCTTTTGAATATTTAGTTATTTTTAACCAAATACATGTATTTTTCAAAAATATTTTAAGTGCCAAAAAGGAACACTGCCAATAAAGTCTTCACCACCTTTTCAGAGTTAAAAACCGAGAATGAGTGGATCCCTCCTATTTGACAGATACACAAAGAGTCAAATTTAGTTTTTACATTTCAGTTTTGGGTTGCAACACCACGTCCTCTTAAAAAGGAGTCCTACGTGGAATAAAAATTTATCAAGATGGACGCTCAGTCTTTACTTTCACTGTACATAATTTATATTGGCTAAGCTTGTGTCTTTTGCGTCTTTCTATAGAATAATCTTTCATTAAACTTGGATAATTACTTTTCTCCATGTATTCAGGTTCATCAGCTCGGCTGTGAGGTGGTTGTCTTGCTGTTGGAACTTAACCCTGACCAAATCAATCTTTTTAATTGGGCGATTGACCGATGCTACACAGGGTCCTACCAGCTGGCATCGGGCTGCTTCAAAGCCATAGCGACCGTGTGCGGCAGCAGGTAAGAGTATTGGTCAGTGGCAAGTACGATTCAGGTTGCCCTTCATGGCATCACTAATGGAGAGCTGACTGTTTTGCAATTATCTGAGCAGAGTAAATTCTAAGGAAATACAAAATGGCCTGGATTTCCCCAGCTGATAGACTGCCCCTTGATTTTCCCTCATTCTGCCAGGAGAGTGGTTTGTAAGGACAGCCCCCTTCTTTTTAATTGTCTGGAAATTCATAGTGAAATAGTAGAGCAGGATTATGAAAATACATTATGTATTAGCCAAGATACATTAGAGGATTCACGGAATTTCTAGAAATGTTTGTGACAGGTGTGAACTGTCAGCCTTTCAGCCATCTTAAGACCAAATAAATCCAGGAAGCAACATAAAAATATTGAATCCCTCTTGTCTAAAACCTCAGAAAGGAAGAAAAGAAAATAGAGCACCCTGAGTCCCATAGATACACTTTTAAAACCAATGCCCTGGTTATAGCAATTGGTCATTTAGTGAAGCCATTCTGCACTGTAATTTATTGAGTGAAATAATTCCATGACTAAGATGAAACAGTTCATGAAGACTCCTCAGATTGCATAAGCTATTCTCAAAATAGAGTTTATGGATTAGCAATTGAGAGAAGGCAGCTCAAGTTTGTTTTTGAAATGACTCTTATAGACTTGCTTTTCCTTTTTAATTAAATGTTGCATTTTAAATAGCTACCATGAACTACCAGATGAAGGAAATAAAAGTGAATTCATTTTAAATTGCAACCTATTACAGTTCTAAATTAACAAGTGCAGAATTTTAGAAGACATCTGCTTTTCAATAAACCCAAAATGAACGTGTTGTTTAAAAAGATAAGCTTCTCTCTCTTTAATATTTTTCTTTTTCTTTTATAAAGATAGTGGATAATATTTTATGTCCATGGCTTTACTTTTTCCATAATCTTAGTAGAATTCTTATTATATGCTTTAAAAGTTATAGCAGATGAACGGAGAAGACAAGTAATGACTCTATAGCGTCTTACTACACTAATGGACAGTGACTGCAATGGGGTGTTGGGGGGGAACTTGATAATATGGGTGAATATAGTAACCACAATGTTGCTCATGTGAAACCTTCATAACATGGTATATCAATGATACCTTAATAATAAAAAAAAGTTATAGCAGATGAATATCATCTAAACTACCTGATTTTCCATCATTTTATTTCTTGATTTTAGCCTTACAAAATAATTTTTATACCTATAAGATATTACCAAAATAACATTTTTTACAAAAATCTCTTTCTCCGGAGTGTTCTTTTTTAGATATTATGGCATTCTAAAAACAAATTTCTGCCACATGCTCTGATTTTTTAAAAATGTGTTTACCATTTAATATTTGGACCTGGATTCATTTGACAAAAAAAGAATAATCAAAGTTTTCTTTCTTTGCTGCCCTTCTCCCAGTGAACTTGGTTTGAACTATCCTAGTCAAATTTATTTCACCGCATGACCATCTCATAAAATATCACACTGCATCCCTCTGAATGAATCTAGGTATTTTTCCTTAGGGAGCATAAATAAGTGCTTTATGAATTTAGCAGTATAGTTTCGACTGCAGTAATACCTCCAGCCACAAAAAATATTGGGTCATAAAACCATCTATGTTTAGAGTTCGTTTTTAAGATATCATCTTAAACTATTTTGGTTTCTTAGACAAATATTCCGTATCAATTTACATTCACACCACTCATTTATTCTGAAGGAAGCTCAGAGAACCAAGCAATGCCAGGGCTGCCGCCTGTCTGCCAAGACAGTAGCCAACATTTCTGTCATTCCTTAACCACAGAGCATGTTGACAATTTGCAGCTTTAGCCATGGCCTAAATGTGCTCTTTTCCCATAACTTTTCCGTGAGTCTGGATGAGCCTGAAGGTTTGTCTGAGCCATCTTTGCACTGAGGTTTTCAGTAGTATTTTCAAGAACAATTCTGTTGTCTTCACTTCTGCTTTATTTGTCTTCTGCAAGATTTCTTCTAAGAAACACCTAAATATCTTACCTTATGAAATAATAAACAGAAACTGGATCACATCAAATTTTGAAACAAGTACTGGTACAGCAACTCCTACAAGCACAGACTCTTTCTTGTAAAGTAAATTATTCCCTCCTCCTTTGCAAATAGGAATGAACAAATGCTGGTTTTATTTTTACAGGAATATGACAGTTTATAAGCAGACTCATTTATTAAGGAACCACTTAAAACTGACTCTAAAATACCTGAAATATTGAACATTTTTTTAATGCTGTTGATTAAAATTTTCTGCCTATTAGCTAGAAAGGGGCATTAGCCATTTTTGCATAGTTAATACATCAATCCCTATATTCATTAGCTGGGATAATGGGGAAAAAAATGATTCTCTACAATCTTTTGTTTGGTTTCTATTTTTCTGTAAAGGACGTTTGTACGCCTGTTTTGCTTCATGTTAACTTCCTGAAAATCTTTCTCTGTGTGTGTGTGTGTTGTGAACTTGCTGATCTCCAATAAAACTAAGACTTATAACTGTAATATGACTCTGGTATTGTGAGATTTGGAGGTCAGAGTGGAACTTAAATAGGACCCAACAAAATGAGAATAAAACAAAGTGATGATAGGATGGGTAACATTCATTTAAAGAATTTTTCATAGAATGTTTTATAGTTGATTGAAAGGTAGTAAATGCAGCTTACAACTATAATTTCACACGAAAGAACCTACCTCACCTGTCAGGCAGCGCTAGTTCAAATAACTATGTGGCTTCTGGATATGTTCTTATTAACATTCCCTTCAACTCCAAATTATGCCAGTACAGAACAGATAAGGAAATGAAGAAAGAGATTAAGTGGCTTTCCAATTTTATAAACCAAGGTAAATAGTATGCTGTATATTAAACGTATAGTCCATTTCCAATCGCTAGCTTTACTCATCAGAATCAGTTTCACATTTAAACACTTCAGAATTCCATTGTTTTTACCCTTACCCACCACCCTACTACTAGTAGATGTTTTAGAATTCGCATAAGATCAAACTTGTCATTTCTAAAGAATTTTGTTGGGGGTGGTTTTCTATTGTCATGTTGTTTGTACGCCTGTTTTGCTTCAAGTTAACTTCCTGAAAATCTTTCCTAATTTAAATCAGGCCCAGCAAACTTGAATGCGTGAGTACCAGTCACAGCCCTGATGGTGACGGAGAGCCCTAGTTTGGTTGCGTCAGCAGGAGTGTTGCAGGAGAGCACAGAGTGTAGGGATTCGGGCTCTGGAAATGTGCTCTCCTGAGTCTGAATTCTAGCTCTGCCTCTAATCAAGCTGTGTGTTCCTGCGCAAATTACTTGCAAAATTTATTGCAAAGTTACTGCAAATGCTTACGCACGGTAAAATGGGAGTGATAACAGGGCTAGGATGAGGGGTACATAAGACCAGTCTCTCAACCTCAGACCTTGCACAGAGCACCCTGTAAACACTATTATTATCCATTAATATTTGGAGGCAAAGAGCTTTGCTGTCATCCCCTGTACTAGTAAGATTCATCTCTTTTCAGAATACCTCAGTTATCCTGAGCTGTGTCATTTAGTTCTACATAAGCCAGTGCTAGTATTTCCCAAGTTCTTCAAAATCTTCTCTCTTCTTGATTGAAAAAAAAAGAGTTTTATTGCTTGTTTACTTGCTGAATCATATCTGCCATTCATATTTACTTTGCCATCTGATTGTTAGTCTGTATGATCACAGCTGTATTTATCTTTTACCCTCCCACCGCCTATGTTGAAAAATTAAATACTGGAAAGTGTCAGATTCAGTCCTAAGCCTGTTTTAAACATCTAAGTATAGATGTTTTATTTGTACCATTTCACTCATTGGAGAACTTTCTGATTTTTTCCTCTCTGGGTTTTCTTTCATTTTCTGTATTTGTGTTACTTCTTTCAATGTTCCCATGAATTCCAAAGCGGCTAATTGCATGTCCTAATTACATGGCCAAGTGCATGGCCCCACATGAGAGGGAGGCCTTGTCTATGCTTCTCTGCCTTTAACCCCCCAGTGATTCAGCAATATTTTCCAGTGTTCCTTGATGTATGTGTATTAAACCCAGTGTCAGAGACAGCAAGATAGGTAAGACATCTCTGCCCCTATAGGGCCCAGAAGAGTTTCATTTCTCCTTTCATAGTCAGAGAGGTCTACTTCCAGATACTGTAGTTTGTAAGAATTCCAAGTTAGACTGACTGTGAGAGGCGCTGCTGTGGCTGTCCAGGAAGCTGACAGCACTGCAGATAAGGGTTGGGAGTCTTTGGAGTCAGACATATCAAGAATGGAGTCTAGGTTCCACAACTTCTACATGACCTTGGGCAAACATTTAACTTCTCTAAGCCTCACAGATTAATTAGCAGATCTAGGTAAAGCCTCGGCTCTGTGCCTAGCACAGAGTAAGCACGTCATAACCCAAATGTTACCAGCGTTCATCACCATCCTCACCACTGGCACCTGGGGGGCTTTCTCCCCAGTTTCCCATCTGACACATTAACCTCATGCTTTTGTTCATTCAAAAATAAAAAGTCTAGAAAAGTAATCATTTTTGAGTGCAAATCTAAATTAATAAAGCCATTTTGGAGGGCACATATTTTATATATATACACAGACATACACACTTAGGGAAGGGTGGTCGCCACAGTGTGGCAGAGGGAGGAGATGGAGGCTTTGACCCTTTACGCTACACACCTGCCCAGCAGCACCAGCTTGCAGCCATGTGAGTGGACCATCTTCAGAACTTATCCTCCAGCCCAATGTGTTGCTTGAATCTGTTGAAAGAAAATTGTACTCAGGTATTACTAATGTCATAAAAATTTCAATGTGATTAGCATTAAAAATAAGTGACAAACCATTCTTTTTCATGTATTTAACCAATTCTCTCTCTGATCTCTCACTGAAGTTACTGTACAGTGGGCATGTGTTCATAGTAGTCCTTTGCCTTTCTAGGAGAATAATGTTTCTAAAACAGGACTTCATAGACAATATAATTATAGAGAATCGAAAAAGGGACCCATAGGTGAAATAATTAAAAGTTTTTCACACTGCAAGCTATCTTCTGCTTTCTGAAAGTTTCCTCAAAATAAATATCAGTCACTTACCTTTTACATGTGGATCATTCACTGTTTATCTCACTAGGTGTCTATTTATGACCTCTTTTGCATTATAGAGTAAGAAAATACATACAGTGAAAGTCATCTTAAATAGTACTACAGACCAAGAAAAAAGTCATGATCTCCATTTTCCATTTGATTATACCGCTAATCTCCACATCAGCTGTTCTCTGTGTTCCTACTTTCCCCAGCAACCATTCCACACGTGCCATTTTGAAAGCCTGCTTATTTATCTCCTTAGTGTTTTTCAGATCTCACCCCTCCTTTCTGTCTCTACCATCCCTGCCCTAACTCAACCCCCTGCAATTATTGAAACAGCTTCCAGTATTGACCCCTCCACAAGCCATCCTCCCCACAGCAGAGTGACTCTTCAACAACTAAGGTCATCGCCTCCCTCCCCAGCTGCAAACCCCATAGGATCCCCATCATTTTCAGGCTGAAGTCCACAGGCTGGTCATCTCCTGAACCCCTCTTCCATGCTAGCCCAATCTCCTTGTAACCCTCTCCTATGCCAGTCTAGTACACAGATGCGTTCGTTGTACAGAAGTTATCTTGCTGTTTCATTCTTAACCTTTCAAAATGCTGTTCTGCCTGGTATGTGCCCCATACTGCCCTGGGCTGATGTCTCCTGGTGCCTCAAGGCCCAGTACACTTGTTTCCACCTTGGAAAACCTTCCCTAGCCCACGCCTGATGTAGGTGTCCCTCGCCAGGATTCTGCAGCGTGCTGCAGGTCCTCCTATCATAGCTGTACTGTCACTAGACTGTATAATTTGTCTCTCTGACTAACCTGTAAACCCCTCTAGGAAAGCCCCAGATTTACTAAGTATCATCAATTCTTTGGAGTTGTTCCTGGTATATGTTCAGTGCATAATAAATGTAGATGGATTGAATGAAAATATGAAGTGAGTGAGCTACTAAGAAATTTAGACATATCATCTTTGGCCCTTTCCACTTATATTTGGTTTTCATTAAGATCTCTTTCATCAAAATGCATAAAATCCATTTGCGTTCAGCTTCTTGTATTTGTTTATCCTGGTGCAAACAATATTCAGTTTTAAACAAAGACAGGGCTAGTTCCCTTCATCCACTAATAAACAGCAGAAAGGAGGGAAAAACAATGGCCAAATGGACATGGGAAATTCATTAGTAAGTGATCGAGGTCAGTGTGCCATCTAGAACTTTGAGGGTAATGATTTATCAAGATTACTAGCCAAGCTATCTAGTAAACTCTGCTGTTTATTTTTGTTTTTAGGAACTATCCCTTCGATATAGTGACATTGTTAAACCTTGTTCTGTTCAAGGCCTCTGACACCAACAGAGAGATTTATGAAATCTCCGTGCAGCTCATGCAGGCACGTATCACTTACACGGAAACTTCCATTCTTGAGCACGAAAATCAAAATGGTGGTTGGTCACTGGATTGCTGTTTATTGCTATGCATTTATGTATATCTGCATATCACTGGTGGATATGAAGAGTGAGAAAACAATTGCATAATCCTCTATGAACATGGAAACTAACTGATGCCTTACCTTTAATACTATATGAAAATATGCATTCATTGGTCTTGTTACTATGAAACTTGATTAGATATAAATACTCCTGGGATAGCCAGCCAATGTTTATTCATGTTGTTTCTTACTTTCCTACCTCTTTGTAGATCCTTGAAGCAAAACTTTTTGTATACTCGAAGAAAGTAACTGAACAAAGACCTGGCAGTATTCTCTGTGGGACCCACGGCCCATTGCCACCTCTCTACAGTGTGTCTTTAGGCCTCTTATCATGTGAACTTGCCGGGATGTACCCTGAGCTCACTCTCCCACTCTTCTCAGGTACCATGCAATAGCTAAGAATGACATGTGTGATCTTTGCTATTCCAAGCAATCTTCCTTTTTAAATTCTAGTGTAATTTTAGAGTCAAAATTATGGATGCTAAATTTGCAGATCAAAATTGCTTTGGGCTAAGTCCCATGACCTCTAAAAGAAATTCTAGGATATCTTTAAATATTTTTTTCAAAAGCGCTTGTCTAAAACGGTAGAAGTACAAATAAATGTAAGGCAAATGCAGGGGTGCTTCGATTAATTATACATTTCTACATTCATTATATTTGTAAGATTTCCCAATTAAACATGGGTGGTATTAATTTAATCCATCTAATTGTTGCAAGTTGCTCTGGGTCGTGCTGATGACGGTGGTGTTTTGTGGCTTGTGTATTGCTACACATAGAAGGTGTTGAGAGTGATTTGGAGCTAATCTTTCCAAGTAATCTTTGTGAGTAATTTTTGTGAAAATCCATTCTTAAGGAACTGCATATGTCAACTCACCTCCTGTCTCAGCTCATGTGGTGCCTCACTGAGTGGCTGACTCCAGTCTCTTAATTCGTCCTCCTTTTCCATCTACATCACCAGCACCCCAGTCCAGATGCCCATCAGTTATCCCACCTTTCCCTGCTCTCACATCCCCTGCCTGCAGTCCTCATGTGCAGTCTGTCCATACCTAAAACCAAATATGTACAGCACTTCTTGACTCAGACTTCTCTGCCCAGTTGTCCGAAAAATAATTGCTGGTAGTAACAGCTTTCATCTGCTGAGTGGTTATTATATTCCAAGCTCTATGCAGGCACTTTAGATACATTTCACTTATTTAATTGCAGTTTGAAATGGGGCTCTGGAGCCAGGCAGCCTGGCCTCATCACTGGCCCTGCCGTTCACTAGCTGTTTGACCTTGGGCAAGTCACACCACCTCTAAACTCCATTTCCTTGTCTGCAATAATAACTACCTCATAGGGTGTGAGGATTAAAATGAGCTAATAAAAATCAAGCAGGTAGCCCATCCTGGCATGGACTACTACCGCTACTACCGTAATCAGCATTCCTGTGTTACAGATGAGGAACTAAGACCTAGAAATGTTAAATTATTTTTTCAAGACCAAATAGCTAGGAAGCAGCCAGGTCAATATTAAATCTAGGTCTCTTCCTCCAAAACCAGTGCTGTACGTGCAGAACCCCTTCTCCTATTACCAAAAAACCCTCCATCTCTAGATTTGCTTTCCCCCTTTCCACCCAAGAGCCCCTTACTCCAGTCTCACTTAATCCTTTATCAGCATGCCAGGACCTTTTGTAAATCCTTGCTCCCATACATGCCGTTACCTCTGCTGGAAACGGCCCTTCATCCCGTCTCCCTAATTCCCAATCTTCCTTAAGATATGATTTAAAAAATCGACTTCTATGGTGAAAACCTCTCCGTCTATCTGAGCCAGAGTTAGTCACATCCTGGTGTGTGCCTAAAACAGTGGAGGAACTCAAGAAAAGCCTTTTGAATAAATTAATTCTCTTCTTGGAAAACTAAAATGTATTTTTATTCAATTCAAGCCAGATTTGAGTGCCACCTGTGTTGCCGGGCGCTGTGCTCAGGGCCTACAAATACGAAGGGGAGGAAAACAATCTCTCCCATCAAAGGCTCGTCAGCTAGTGATAAAGAAAAACATGCAATCCTGTGTTGTGCTACAACGCAGCTGGGAGATGCAGCTGGGAAAGCACTGACTGTGTATGAGATGGAAGATGACGGAGTGTTCAGTTATTAGGCCGGAAACACTAGTAAGGACTTCCCAGAGAAGACAGCTGAGCTGCAGTTTTGAAAAAAAAAAAAAGAGTAGGAATTTACAAAGCAGACAAGTAGTTGACATTACAGTTGGTAAACAGGCAGGCGTTACAGGCCAAGGAAGCGGCATGTCAGATGGCTTTGCCTTAGATCTGTAAAACAGCAGGGTGCCCTTGAGAGATTTCAGCGCGCTGATTAGCTGAGAGGGAGAAGCCAGTGGAAGGGACAGGCTGACAGTTGGGAAAGAGGAGATAAATGGGCAGCAAGTTTAACGAGAAAAGAAAAGCTCACAGAATGAGTTGCAAGCATTTTCAACCTAGATTTTCTACAACCTCTGGGCTGTTTTGATTTATGAGGAATAATTTTTTTTTAATAATATGGAAAACTAAGGTGGTTATAGTAGATTCCTAGTCCTTATTTTTACTGCCTTTACTCTTAAGGATCTCAGGGTGAGATTTTTATTGCCTGTAATTTCAGGTGACTTAATTCCTTGTAAGTAGCCAGGGAAGTAGTTGAGCTCCCTCCCAGAGGAGTGGGAAATGTCTCCCACTGTTTCTGGAGGTGGGGATGGGGGTTTGTTTGCATGTCTGTGGCATTACTTTTTTCTCTTTTCCCCTCAAAAACATCTCTACAATCCAGGCTGTGATCTAGATGCCTGGGGTATCTCAGACAGACAACTCTACCCTCTCAGACCTTATGTCTGACAGACAAGATGCAATAAGCTTCAAAAATAAGCAAATGATGTAATATAGTAGAAGCCAATCATTACTACAGAAAGTCTGTAGATTTTTACACCACTATTAAAAGACAGGTAGTTTTAATAGTGGTTATCCCTCTGATTCGAAAGGTTTATTCCTCTCAAAAGTTCCCATCCTTCCTAGCAGAGTTTAAATAATTCTTTTGCCATAGAAGTGCCCCAAGTCTTTGTAACCAGAAGTCCTTTTCCTCGACCAAACCCCCAAAACACCCTGTGCCTCTCTTCTGTCGTTTGTCACGTTCTGCTTTTCCCCAGAGTCACCTGTCAACACCAATTGGCTCAGAGCCTCCTTCTTGGGGAAAGGAATCAAATCTTTAGTCGGTATCCCAGGCACCATGCTTGTACCTAGAAAATGCCCAGAATGCTGGAATAAATGAATGTGCTGATTTCATAAGGATCTGAATATGTGTCACAAAATTCCATAATATCATCCATCCCATTTATAAAGTTTAGAAATTAAGCGAATTTTGGAATTGTGACCTCTGTGAACCATGACAGCTCCACACTGTCTGATGAGTATAGCACAGCATTAAATATATTCTTCTTCAAAATAAAAAATTAGAATTGTAATTTTAGGAAAAGGGCCAAATCAGTTAAAGTGCCCATTTTGGGGATTATCTTAGGGTAATTCCTGCATCGGTGTTGTTCTATCATTTGGCAGCCAGGAGCTCGCTAAATGAGATTACATGCCACGCTGGATAATGAGTGCCTCAGATCACGCTTTCTAATTTCCCTTACGGTAAAACAGTTTCTTCTCTAGATATTAGAGAAGATTAGTTCAGAGTTTGCAGCATATATGTAAAGCTGTGCTTTTATTTCTATAGAAAGCTTATTCAGATTATAAAATGAAATGCTGCTGGCAGTGAAACATAGCAGAAATGTAGTGTTAGAGAACGTTACGTTGAAATGACAGGGCTGGACATACAGTCTCACCTTTCTGGTGTATTTCTTTCGTAAAGTGCAGCATTGAGTCGGCAGTTGTCAAGACTCCATGGAGACCGTGCACCGGGTCTGTTCTTCCTGGAGGGTCCACCTCTCACTTTTTAATGGCTAATTGTCCATGGAAGACACTCTGTAAAATGTTAGTGTAGTCATTGTAATAATCCTAACCACGGTCAATGAAGAGTGTGCTGGGTGACAAGCCCTGGGCTGAGCATATTATGTCCGTGCTCATTATATCTTTTAATCCTCACAATAGCCCAGGGTGAGTCCCTACTGGTCCCAATTTACACATGAAAAAACTGAGGGACAGAGAGATTAAAGAGCTAGCCCAGAGGTTCATGCAGCTGGTGTGTGGAGGAACTGGGGTCTAATCACATGTGTGTCCCCACCAGATGTTCCTCTTTACTAGCAGAGGATTTGAACTCATGAGGCCTTACCACCTCACTCCTCTGTTACGGGGCTGATGCTTTCCCGCTGGGCTCTCTCCTCCCCTGAGCACAGATGCGAAGGGAGGGTGTGAGGACGAGCCTTGGTTTTAAGATTGTGTGGCCTTGGGGTGCTGCTGTCTGAGAAAATGCTTTGTAAACTGAAGGCACTGTTCAGTTTGTCACTTGGCTTATTTTATTTGGGTTAGTTTATTTGGGTCAACTAACACATAGCTCTCCATCACTGTCATTCTGTTCAGAGGTAAGCCAGCGATTCCCCACGACCCACCCAAATGGGCGGCAGACCATGCTCACCTACCTGCTGCCCTGGCTGCATAACATCGAGCTGGTGGACAGCAGGCTCCTCCTCCCGGGCTCAAGCCCCAACAGCCCAGAGGACGAGATCAAGGACCGGGAAGGGGAAGTGAACGCCTCTCACGGGCTGAAAGGGAACGGCTGGGGCTCCCCGGAAGCCACGTCGCTCGTCCTGAACAACCTAATGTACATGACGGCCAAGGTAAACTCAGAGGAAGCCTGCCTCGGTGGCACACTCCAGCACCTGAGACCCTGGGTTAATCAAACTCCGTGCTGCACACCCAGGGAAAATGGCATTTATCATTAAAAATCCCATGCAGAGGGCGTGGACCATGGGGACAGCTCTGCAACAATGTGAACGTACTTCATGCCACTCAACTGTACGCTCAAAAAATGGCTAAAATGATAAACTTTTGCATGTATATTTTACCACATTTTTTAAATAACAAAAATAAAAAATAAGCCTGCCATTTTAAAAATCATGTGAATAAGTATGTGCCTTACTGATTCATGCGTTATAAATTGCTAGAAAATGACCTCTTTCTGATGAATGGTCATGTTAACCCACTTCTTAAGATTTTGAGTTGGCCATGACCCTTAAAACAACTTGACATCCAACACTGAGCATCCGTATATGTTCCTACATGTCTCCTGGGCCATTTTTTATTTTGTTTTTTTACAGTATGGAGATGAAGTTCCTGGACCAGAAATGGAAAATGCTTGGAATGCGCTAGCCAACAATGAAAAATGGAGCAACAACGTCAGGATCACGTTGCAGTTCCTGATGAGCCTGTGTGGGGTCAGCAGCGACACGCTTCTCCTGCCCTACGTAAGTAGGTCTCGGACTTCCAGGAATCATTCCTTATCCCTACTGGTGTGTCCATATGCAGGCTGGAACTCCGAATGAGCCCTTTGCTCCAAGTAAAATAGAGAAATCCCATTTTGTCTATCATGTTAACCTCCTAGGAGCTTGTCTAGATACTACAGAAAAATTTCCTTCTGTTGCCTGAGAATCGGACTACAATCTCTTAGTGACACCTCTGTCAATCCTTTTCTAAGCCTTGACACAGAAACCTATCAATTAAGGAGGGGACTAATAGTTGGGAACTAACTCTATGGTTCCTAAAAGCTGCCTTCTGTAAACATTAGACGGGCGATGCAAGAGAAACTAGGTAAAACGTTCTGTTATCCCTAATAAGAATGTTTTATGTTTATGTCTGGATGCAGAGTACCCCGGTTTTTCTTTTCAAAGACTTAGATGGTAGAACAGAGAAATAAGCAGGGAGAAATCCTTCTGAGTTTAGTGTTTGTATTTAAAGGTGATACGACCAGACAAATGACAGCAGTTTTAAAACCCTACCTCAACTGGCATTTGTGTGCTGGCGGTTTTTCTGAGATTTCATGCCCGCCTGCTGTTAGGAGCCACATAAGCCTTAAAGCAGGTTCCATGCCTCAGGGTCGACTATGAGGCTTACAGTAATGTGGAGCTTTAATCCAGGGAGTTTTTTAAATTTAAAAGCATACAAACAGCTAGAAGGCATTTGTCTGTAAGGGAGAAGAGAACAGCAGGGGACTGGATTCCTTTTTAAACAAAAACAGCTCGCAGCTCTTTCCTGTGGTTTGTATAAATAAAATCCTTTCTCAAGATAAGACTATAGATGGCACGTTTTTAGGTTAGAATTTCATGTGCCCCGAGAGTCACTTTCATGAACTTAGCTGTTCGGAAAGATGGGGCCTTCCTTTAACAACACACACTCCAACCAGACCTGCGCGCGAAGAGAAAGAATTATAATCCAACCGCTTGGTCCGTCCAAGGAGAGCATCAAGGTCCGAGCGATCAGGATCACAGGCGATGGTGCGGTCACCGAAACGCGTGAGCAACCGCCTTTGCTGTGGGCAGCCCAGCATTCCTGCGGATGGGGTTCTGGAAAACATCCCTTGCGTGCCGTTTTTCTTCTCAGATTAAAAAGGTGGCAATATACTTGTGCCGTAACAACACCATCCAAACCATGGAGGAGCTGCTCTTTGAGCTGCAGCAGACCGAGCCGGTGAACCCGATCGTGCAGCACTGTGACAACCCGCCCTTCTACCGCTTCACGGCCAGCAGCAAGGCCTCCGCAGTGGCCTCGGGTAGGGGGCCTCTACGTGTCCCTCCTGTAGAGCGCTGAGAGGATAGGAGTATGTGTTGGCTACTTTTTCTTTCTCCTGCGTATAACTTCATTTAAAAGATGGCTTAAGAACAGCCGAGACTCTTAAAGGCATTGTCGGTTTAATGAAGTGATTTTGTAATGATGACCGTCAGCCCGTGGCCCGCTACTCGTAGGCCATGGAGCTTTAGGCTGATCCCAGGCAGGACACCGCAGTCACCTGGGAGTCTCCGGGATGCCCTTGGCTAATAGTCTCCTAAGGTTGACCAAAGTACCCTCCTCCCCCATCAACTGTATTATCCCTTCCAACAAATTGGCCTGTCAGCACCATTTTATGAATGTATAGCATCCCCCTTAAATTCCTGAAAGCCTTCTATTTAGCTGCCCTTAGTATGGTAACTGCCTTCAGCTTTCTCTGCTGCCTGAGTGTCTGATGCCTTCCGTGTGCCCCCATCCTGCTACCACAGAAGTGTTCTCACAGAGAAGCTGTAGAACAGGCATCAGAGGCCCTCAGACTGCTTCACTAACCTTGGTTTAATAACTCCTGGACCCAGGAATGTTCAAGCAGCTAAGAGCAGGGCCGGCCACTATAAATAAGGTCATTACGTAAGTGGCCAGGAAGAAAGGTTTCTAGAATGTAGTCTCACATTGCAAGAGAGTTAAGGAATTTGTTTTGACCCTAACAAATGTATGGGATTCTCCCATTTTGGTGATGTGGGCTTGGCAGGTGGTCTGAGATCGTGCAGAACATGTATGAATCTTTCAAACATGAGATTTTACAGGAAATCCTTTCCTGGAATTACTTGAGACTTGGGCTTGACCCCTCCGCACACATTTTATTCTAAGCATCTTCTCATGCAGGTACCACTTCCAGCAGTAACACAGTGGTTGCCGGCCAGGACAGTTTCCCAGATGCCGAGGACAAGATATTGAAAGAATCTGATGAGAGGTGGGTGCACAGATGTGGCCTAACTTTTGGCAATAGTCTATACAAAGGCACCAGTAAATGTTTGTGGGGTTTCATAAGTTACACACACACACACACACACACACAAATTCTTCTTTGTTTTTAGAAATACAAATTGACTTTCCAACTCTGCTCTGTATATCCCTAAAGATAACGATTTCTTCCTGAGCAGAGCCAGAGAAGAAAAAGATTAAGAGGGATATCATTCTAGTGACTGGATCCCACCTGCCCCAGGAGTCAATAAAAGCCACTAGTTGTTCTGCTAGTGGGCATAGAACATCTGGAGTTAGAGGGCATTTCCATGTGAAATTTTCGAATCTGATCGCTGAGTCATTTCTTAGAGGTAGAGTAGTTGTCTTGAGGTGTTTCCATGAAACATCATCTTTATTTCACCTTTACCGTGTCACAGCTTGGTTAACCAAGAAGACTGCCTTTTCTGCCAAAGGAAGTCTCTGTTGCCTTCATATTAGCTCTTTACTGATAACGTTTCTCTTGCCCGCCCCTCTGCCTTCACATTGCTTAGGAACTACTCGTAAGTAAATGAAATCTGGATTTTATGTCCCACAGTCAGTTGTGAAGAGCAGAGACACACACACAAAGGGAGAGCAGGGCTCAAATTTTAAAATAAAAATGAGGACAATTGTCATGGTGTTGAAGACTCCTAGGCTGAGCATTTTCTGGTGAAAGTAATGGGCTGCCCTAGAGAAATTAGTAACAAGGATGAGACACAAATTCTTCTTGGAGAAAATTAAGTGCATCAAATAACGAAAGTAATTCTTAGACCAGAATGCCCCCGGTGCTTCGAGACTATGCTTGGGATTTCATCCTGTGCACAAGAACACAGCCAGGGCTGTATGTGGAAAATGATCAGACATGGGGCTGGCTGCCTCTGTGGGGCTAAAGGTTCATTCTCTACTTTAGACATCTACCAAATTCCTCAATACATCCTTCAGGCAGATGCTCACCCATATGAGCTGTCCTCAAGACTAAACACCCAAGCCCAGTAGATCATGAATATAGACTTTGTCCTTTATAGTTCTGCAATAAAGGCCTTTCCTTCTCAGAAATGAAAGAAGGTTTGCATACCCCATACATAATTGATAGTAAAAGATTATTAATTAACATGTTATTTTTTAATCTATATTAGCTAGTACCATCTTTGGAAATAATAAATAATCACATTATTTCTCTAAAGATAGTTCTACTTTCTGGCTGGAGTGTAATATTCTTTATCGTTTATTGTCTTTCTGACTTTTTCTTCTTAATTTTATTTAGGTGAGAAAGGTGACACATATCTATATACTAATATCTTACTACAAAGGTTCCTTTAGGACCAGACTTCTGAGCGTTCTGCCTATGTTTCTGGTGGGAACCCATGAAATTAAGAAGCAGGTCCTCTCTATAGTGTCAAGACCAGAGAACATCCCTAAGAGAGGCTTTCTCGTGTAGCAATTACATTCCTTCTCTCTCACTGTACCTCTGTTGGCCATTAAAAAGTCTGATGGGTTATCTCCCTGCATGTTTTATACCTATTATACACATCTGACTCATACTAACTATATCTGTTCATAGATATATTGATCATATATATATATATATATATATAATCCTACATATATGAATACTCTATCCCAAAGGATACCACTACGCTCCATTGATTCCTATAGTCCACCTACACCATTTCTCTGATATATTCTCTCTTTTCTATGAAGGTAGACAGTGCTGTCACCCTAAAATACTTCTTTTTCTCATCAGTCTTCTTACCACCCTTTGTTCCCAGTCAGCTGTCATGTTGATTTATAGGTACTGCACACATGCTTGTCTCAACCACTAGATTCCAATTCTTGGAAAACAGAGACCATATATCTTTTAGGCATATTTCTGTCCTCAATGATTAGCTTACTGTGCTGCCCAGAGTAGGCATTTTTAAACATTTACTCAGTACATGAGTGAAAACTAGAGAAACGTCATAGCCCCAGAGGTAGATACGCTTTCCAAACACCATGCAGCCCCACCCCCACCTCCCTCGCTCTTGCTGACCCCATTATGGAAGACAGGTATTTACTCTGTTCTTTACCATCCTTGTAGACAAGGAGTCTGTAGGCATCATTGGTCAGAAATACGGACAGGGCTGTTGCGTGTGGCACAGGGGGTACCAGTCACTCAAGCACGTTGTTGGGCTCCAGGGGGCACCGTGGAGTCATGCAAGTGCCAGGTCTTTTACAACTAGATTATGGTTCTCTGATATAATTCAGAAATATTTAATAATACTGTACCTACTGACAAAAAGCTCATAGCACTTATAGTAACAGAACCATTAAAACAAGGGTCAAAGTTAGGAAGAGAGTAAGATAGTTGCCTCAAAAGTCCTGGCTAAGGAAAAGTACTAAAAGTTAATATTGATCTACCCTTAAGTTCCTCGATAGCCAAAGTAAAAAAGAAAAAATATAGTGAATCTTACAACTTTCAGTGTGTTGAAAAAATAAAGCACATACACACAATTCACCAGAAGCTACTGACAGAAAGCACCCTAACCTCTCTTACTTATCATGTAGTTTGTTTTATTAAACAACAAAGCAAACACATATTTTTATGAAAGGAGCCATTTATAGGAGTTTGTAAAATACGCAGAAACAAGCTCTGTAAGTATTTTCAATCTATCAACCCTTAATAAATATCTATTTTATAAGTGTGTAGTTCCATGAAAGTATTTTTCATAGGGAGCTAAAGCAATAAACTTCAGCTGTATACATTGCTGGCTATCTGTGTTGATACAAAGATAGAGATGAGTTATCTACAGAAAGTTGCCTAAGCATTAATTTGAGCTAAATAAGCAAGAGGCTACTTAGAAAAACATTTCATCCCTCTAGTTTTCCTCTTATCAGGGCTATTTTCATGATTGATTTCTTAAGACATGTACCTTTGATGTTAGAAGACTGTTCAGTCTACTTAATCCTTGAAGTTCCAAAATTATTTCCTTCAATTCAGGAAATAACAGATTTTACTCTTAGGAGGCAGTTTTTACTTTTTTCTTTGCCAAGTGTACACTTCACTGCACTATGGTTTCGATCTTCTCCAGAATAAGTTCAGTCTGGAAGGGGCTTGCTGCCGCCCTTCATCTTGGCCTCATAAACTCCACCTAACACTCCTTTAGGTCTATCTCAAAAAGGAACAGAGGAGACTGCCATCCATCCTGTAATTCTTCCCTGCCTGGGCCGTCCAGAGCGTGATGATAAACCCAGTGTGTATCGCAGTGCATGGGTAGCCAGGCACGCTACCGGGCGTTCTCTCCCTTGGAAGTCTCCAGATGTGCGCTCCTTTCATCAGCCTGCTTTTCTTACTCGCTGAATGATGTCTGGGCTGCGCATATGCTGTGTCTTACTTTGCATTTATCAGCATAAATATGATTTAAAAACATCTTCAGAAGGTAATAGGTTCGTCTCTTTCCTAATTTCCTAAGTACTGGTCTGATTGAGACAGACTAAGCAGATTTCCTAGAAATTCTGTTTTACGGACTCACAAAGTAATAGCCCAAAAGATATGACAGTGAAGAATGTTTGAAATGAAGAGTTACTGGGGAGAAGATCGCTGTGTCAGGAGAAAAAAAAAAGCTGCTGTAAATGTCTAAGAAGTGAATAAAACCAGTCATTATAGTCCGCTATGTTTCTGTACTCAGCAATTCTAAATCACGGATACAGCGTTCTGAGGTTTACACCTGGGACAAGGTATGCATCTTAATGGCACAGCCAGTACTTTTTCCTGAAACATTACTCTTTGACCATACACTGTAGCCCTGAGTTTTCCAGTGTTGTAGACGGAAGGAGAGTATAGATCTGTTGTCAATTAAGGCAGAAGAGCCAGTCATTAATGTAGGGGAGACATCTACTTTGCTTTGAGTTATTCAGATATTTCTAGATAGCTTTAGTTCTTTGCTTTGGCTGCATATATGTCAAGTAGATAAAACCTTTGTATCATTTTATATAAAATATAGATATACCATTTTATTCACACTTCCCCTTGACCACACCCTTACCCTACATTATAGGTCTTTGAATGATAAAAATGCTATTGATCTGAAAGCCTTTGGTGCCCCAAAGGGTAAAAACTTTCTAGAAATCCAAGCTAGAAATACAGTTGACCTTGAACAACATGGGTTTGAACTGTGTGGGTCCACTTACCGTGCAGATTGGGAAAATTTTTTGGAGATGTGCAGCAATTTGAAAAAACACTTTCTTTTCTCTAGCTTACTTTATTGTTAAGAATACAGTATATAATACATACAACATACAAAATATACATTAGCCAACTGTTTTTGTTATCAGTAAGGCTTCCGGTCAACAACAGGCCATTAGTAGTTAAGTTTTGGGGGAGTCAAAAGTTATTCATGTACTTTCAGCTGCACGGGCTACCCCCCTGTGTTGTTCAAGGATCAACTGTATAATAAATTAATACTTATAGATGGATGATTTCTCACATCAATTCTTACAATTCCCGCAACAGTCCCAGCAAAATAAATGGTGAAGTATTATTACTATTCCTTTTTGGCAGGTGTGGAAACAGGGTCCCCAAAGAGGGAGAGGACTTGGCCAAGATCACAGAGCTAGTGCATGAGAGCTCAGTCCCAAAATGTGTTTCTCCTGCTCAGAGGTAGCATGACACCAAAAACATTCCTGCCCCTCCCTCTGGTTGACACTGGACAAGTCATTTGACCTCACTCAGCCTGTTTCCTCATTTGTAAAGTAAATAATGCTTATTCCAAAGGTGGGCGAGTGAGATTACATGAGATAATGTGTGTGAAGTTACTAAACTTCAAACTTTTTTTTTGTGGTTAATTCTTAACCCATAAGAACCCAAACAGCTCTGGTTATATTACACCTCAATTAGTACCTTTTCCTGAATACCTTCAGATCATTTTAAGGGAAACTTTAAAGCTGATAAAGCCGGAGATTTGTCATGAAACCGTTTTTGTGTTATTTCCAGTTCTATCTACTTGTTCAATCATTCAGCAATTATTTATCGACCACCTACCATATGCAGCCTACATGTGGATAAAGGATCCATATTATTTGCTATCATGCCCATTTTCTTTCCAAACTGATGTTACCATTTTCTAGTTCAATTAAAATATTAGCCTCAAAATACATCCTTCCAAGGTTTGACCTTGTGCTTATGAACAAGAGTGACCACTGGTGAATTCCTATGGGCATGGCATCATTGGAACTAGCTGCCAAAATCAACCACTAAATAATAGCATGTTTTTTGAGTAAACAGCGCATACACACACGCGTCAGTATTTCTGATGGTTGTTCTTGTATTTGAAGGTTTAGTAACGTCATCAGAGCCCATACTCGCCTAGAGTCAAGATACAGCAACAGCTCTGGAGGGTCATACGATGAGGATAAAAGTAAGTACCAGCAGGCTGTGGGGTTTCAGATGCACTGTGAGTGGCCAGAGAATGGAAAATTAGTATTTTGATTATTCTTGGTCTAATTACTAAAAAAGCGTCCATGAAGGTTAAGTAACCATTTAATCCAACTGTGCAGATGAGCAGAGTTGACATATTAAAAGCAAGAGGAAGCCTAGCAGGGGACAATTCAACATTATTAAACTTCAAACAGCATTCCGAATCCGTATTTCCATATTCCTGGCATTTTTCCCCTTGGGGAACAGCTCATAAGAAATTGTTCCTTAGAAAACAAATGTTGCAGTTCAATTTTCCAACCTATTTTGGGAGTGGACTTAACCTTTAAGCATTGTGAGTCAGCTCATCCAGGATAGGATGTTTTCACATTGAGTCTCTCAATGGCATACTCTCAGAAGCCAAGTAAAAACCTTGCTAAATTGGGAGGTGTACTTGTCACAGGAATTTCTTTGTACCTTGGGAGGTTGGGAAAACCAAAGAGGGCAAATGCATATATTTATTTTGTTTAAGCCCTGAACGGCTTCTGCAGACACTGAGCAGGTAAAGGTTATTACTTGGCCACAAGTTAGGGAAATTCTGGAACCACAGAATACCCCACCCCCACCCCAGGGACAATGGGTAAGCTAGGAAATCAGTAAACTATCGGGTGGACTTTTGTCTATTTTGGTAGGGATCGTAAATATGATGATATTACACGAGTTAGGTTCATTTTGTACGCCCTGCATCAGGCCTTTGGAGCCATTGTTTTGTTTTTATGGAAAATGTGCAGAGTGGCTAAGAGCTAAGTAGTTCTGCTGACACCACGTATCCGCCGCCCTTACTCAGGTTCTTAATGTATAGGCAGGAGGTTCTCCACCATTCAAAATACCAAAGGGAGGGATGTCTACAATCTGTATATAATTACAATCCTCTACCTTAGGTTCAGTTCAGCTATGCCCCTATAAAACTTGACTAGTACTGTCAGGACGAGGTAAAATAAAGCCGTTGGTAATTTCTGTCCTTTCTGTGCCCAGTCAGGGGACCGTACCATCCAAACACTGAATAGTTGAGAATCAGGAGCGCAGACCATTAGTTCTAGATGGGACCAGATTTTACAGATGAGGAGAGTAGTCCCCAAGAAATGGAGAGCTGCTGGTCAAGAAAAATCTGGTTACTGTGCAATATTTGGTAACTCAAAATTTTAGGACAGGAAAATTGATCATGAGAAGGGTAGACAGTCAAATTCTGACTCTCCCAGAACATGGCAAGCGTAACATAACACTCCATGACTGTGGATTTTACTGCAGGAATATTTCTGACCTTTGCCACTTGATTGCTTTAAAATATATCTCTTTGTTTTGGGTATGAGACATAGAATTTTGTAGAAACACATAGGAAATAAAGCAATAATTATTTTGAACATATATCATTAAAGCCCTGTCATATGAAGACCTCAAACCCTTTATGGTTATTTTGAAATAGTGAATTTCAGAGGGTAATTATAATTCAATGAGGTAATAATGATGTCATTATATAAACTCAGATCAATGACGTTATGGACAAAGAGAAAAACCAATGTATTTGTAAAAGAGAAAAAAAGTATTGTGAATGCAGATAGGCATAAAGAGAAGCTTCATGTCATCACTGTGGCCTCTCTTTTACCTAGAAATGTTTGTAAATCTGTTGTACACCAGCATAAACAACATTTTCATGGGCAACTCTTGGTACGGAATTTGAATTCAGTTGTGAGTCATACGTCAATAATCTTTACAGGATTACCATTACTGACTAGAGAAGTTAGGGTCTAGCATATTGCTTGGGCACTGAGAGCTTCTATTTTAAACTACATTATAAGGGAAAATGAAATCAAGCTACTCAACGTACCTTGTCACAGAAGGTCCGTAAAATATATCCAAAGATCCTTTTCCGGGTGTTCAAGTCATAGGACTTGATTTCGGCTGTGTTGGGGGCAGTGGCATGTCCAATGGGGCATGAATACCCTGAAGACATTGGCGACCAGGTCCCATTGGCCTGTTTTTGGTGCCCGCTGCCCAGTGATGGATATACCCTATGCCACAAGAGGACAGGTTAGTAGCCGATCTCAAAAGCTGATGGCCAGGCATCCAGTGTGTTCAGGGTGATTATTTTCTCCCTGAATTCCTGAGGGGATCGGCAGAGATAGGAAGGTTAAGAAGCGATCAGGAGAGATCCAGCAGCCCAGTGCTTCATAGTCTGGATTGATCCAAAAGGAAGGACTGTGCCCAGCCTCTTCAGTATATTTTCTATGGAAAAAAACCACACATTCATACTCCAGACACATTGTGAAGGTAGAGCTCACTGAATATGCTGATCATGGCAAGTTACCCAACCTCAGTTTCACCTCGTAAAATAGGGAAAATAGGTGCCTACTGTTGAGCCATTGAGGTGTGAAACGCACACAGCAGTATCTGGAATAAAGTAAGGACTGTCCATGGCAGCTCCTGATGTCATTATTTTTATTGTTACCGTTACTAGCATCGTGACTGGACGCGAGGCATGAGTGATAAGTCAGGGATGACCCCGGGGAGTCCCAAGGAAACTGGAAATAGGGGATGGCATTTTACAGTGATGGGGAAGATTGAAGAAAGAGCAAGTTTTCACTTGTGATAGGAATTTGGATGATTTGATGTTTTTTATGTGTGTGTATATTTTCCATTGTGTTGTAATAAATAACTATAAATTCGGTATCAAAAAAACAAGGGGACAAGAAAACCTAATCAAGTAATTCTAACCCATTTGATTCCTACTAAATTGAATGGTTAGGAAGTTATTTTTCCAAGCATGAGTTGGTAAGATCTTTTCGACAAACACCAAGTGGGAAAAGCAAAATCTTTTCCTAAAAATAAAGTGCACTTGTCTTTCTCACCCTACAGATGACCCCATTTCTCCCTACACGGGCTGGCTGTTGACTGTGACAGAGGCCAAGCAGCCGCAGCCCTTACCCATGCCTTGTACTGGAGGATGCTGGGCCCCCCTGGTTGACTACCTCCCAGAGACCATCACTCCCCGGGGGCCACTCCACAGGTGAGTAGCATGTACCGGTAGAGGGAACCAACCATTTAGATTTGACTGGACTTTCCTTCCTTTAAGAAGACGGTAAGTTTTTCCAGGTCCCATCCGATGAAATGACCTTTGAAGTCAGAGGAAGCGTGCATGACTTGAATCGCAGCTCTCCACATATTAGCAGTTTGGTCAAAGATTAACCAATGTGCAAAGCAGCTTTGTAGCCCTTTGAATTTTTCGTTGATGTAATCTTGATGTGTGTGTTCAGCCTGTTATGTTTTGGGGATTGTGAGCAACTTGAAGAGAGGGCCCTCGTCTTCTGTTCCTCTCATTCTCTCCACACTTATTGCCTAGTTACCAGGCGTCGACTCCCCATCATATGGTCAGCTCCACCCATGTTGCTGCTTCTTGTGGGGCGTTGTGTTAGGTCAGAAGTTAAACTCCATTCCCTGGAATAAGAGTCTTACATAATTCTTCAGCAATTCTTAGGATTCGTGTTTAATTGTGACTTAACGATTTATCCGTGTATTTCCAACCCCTTCAGAAGTTGCACTGATTTCATCCTTTCACTGATTAGGTGCAATATTGCCGTGATTTTTATGACTGAAATGGTGGTGGACCACAGTGTAAGAGAAGACTGGGCTCTGCATCTACCATTATTACTTCATGCTGTCTTCTTAGGTAAGACTGGCTCTAGAGGGGTCTTAGCCAATAGAGCCAGAAACCTATAGACATAGTCCACAGAGCTTTCCTTGTACATAACCTCCTGCCTTCCTCGTTTCTGAAATACTTAGTCTCTTCCGTTTCTCATTGCCCTTTTGTGACTTCTGCTCTGAAACATCCGTTGATCAGTCATTGTTTACATTTGTCCTGTTATTCCTAATCTAACTAGAGTGGTACCTCACTGACATTCCTATAAAGATACCAAAACAAGATGGACCTCTTGGAGGGTCTTTGGCTACATGCAGTAAACTTAAAGCCATGAGACACAGTCAGGGCACAGAAAGAAAGAATACAGAGCACAGTGAGCCAAGCACAGAGATTTGAAAATATTCAAGTTGTAAAGCACAAATAGGAAGAAGAACCAACCGAGGAGACTCAGAAGTTCAGTTAGAGAGAAGAACAAAATTAGAATCCTCAGTAACCAGGAGATGCAGGAAGAGAGCATCTCCACAAGGAGACATGTTGACCACATCAAATGCTACAGCGAGGTCAAGAAAATTCCACCTATCAGCGTTTTATGAGAACATTTGATTTAAGGCATAGAACATTTTATTTTTCCTAAGCCCAACATCTTATGCTGGTACCATAAACAATAACAAAGAAAAACTCAACATTCTTTTAACATGTCCCTCCAGAGCATCTTGGATTCTTTACTATCCCTGGAATCTAAACAAGCTTAACATGTGTTTATGCTAAGAGATTCCACTGTCTTATTCCAGGTTTGGACCATTACCGGCCTGAAGTCTTCGAACACAGCAAAAAACTGCTTCTTCACCTCCTGATCGCCCTCTCTTGCAACAGCAATTTTCATGCCGTTGCTTCTGTGCTCCTGCAGACTCGAGAGCTGGGGGAAGCTAAGACTCTAACAGTCCAACCAGCTTATCAACCTGAATATCTCTACACAGGTAACGAAAGGAGGAGTGATGGGGGAGCCTGAGAAAGAGTTGCACATAGATAACCACAGGGGTCATGGAGCCCAGTCAGCTTCTCAAGTGGCTGGTACCCCCTGACTTTCCAAACGATAAAATAGCATAATAAATATGCACCATTTCACTGGATGTTCGCTTGCCACTCAATATTTTTCATTATTGAATATGTTCAAGTAGATTTTTCTTATTATTATGACTACTGCTCTCATTCAGTATGTTCCTATTGATGCATTGAAAATGAAAACATCCAGAACACTGAAGGATGAGCAGAAAACAGTGACCTTCGCCTTGAGAGCAGGTCATGCCAAGGTGCCAGATGTATCTCTTGTGTACCTTCTCGTCCCCCCAAACGAATTTTCTCTTTATTAAATGACTGACTTTTCTGGAAGCATCATTAGTGGATGTCTATTAAAAATCACTGCTGTTTTGAAACCAAAAATTTCTTCTTAGAAATGAGAACAGAAAGCATTAGCTGAGTCCAAGAAGTTACTCTGCTGTGTCCAGCTATTCATGAAAACTTATGCAAGAGGGTCGCTCAGTCATTCTCATTTAGAACCAGAGCATTTAAAATATCTTAAAATGATGATGAACTAACAGAGTCCTGGACCTACTTTCTTACCTTATTATTTTGTACATGATACTTGGCATTGGATATGATATGGCATTTCATATGTCTCCATGTACTTTCTTCTTAACCTTGAAAAAGATGTGCCCCTTATTCATCACTGGCTGTTAGCACTGTCTTGTCCTCTGACAGATACTAACATTATCTCTTTGGAAAACAAATACGAAGTCATTAACTATGAGATGTAAGGTCTACTGACCTCAGTTGAACCTCTTTATTTTGAACCATGCTACACTTGATTGAAAAAAATCCACCAATAGCTTCTCAGAGACACAAAACTCTCTTTACTGTATAGACGCTTAATTAAAAGAATCTGAAGACTTCTGACTGTTCTAATTCTCATACAGGATAAGGATACATTCTGCTAAGTAAATGGCCTTAGACTGAGAAATTTGCAATGTATGTTAAGTTCTGTATGTCTGAGTACATCAGTTTTACATTCGCTATGCTACTGATGTGACGTAAAATGGTAGAGTGGGGATTTACAAAACGAAACACAATATACCATGGACAAAACAAACAATAGATAGCCAAAGTGATAAGTCTATCACACACATGGAATAGGTATACAGAAGGTTTTGGAAGGGTCTCCCTTTCATAAGCATTTATCAAATATTTTCTAACTACCTAGTTTCAGCCATAGTTTCTTTCAAATCCACTCTAAAAACCTGTATGATAGAAATGATTGTTTTTATCTTATAATTATATATACTACTATATAGACAAGTTAAATAAACTCCCTGACATTACACAATAAATGGCAGCGATGACATTCAGACCCAGGGCTTTTTACTCCTAGTTCAATATATCTATCAAACACAACAGAACTATGTACTTTTTATAGTTATTGAGTAGGAGAAAAGGGATGATTGCATACATATGTTTTCAAGCCCACAACACACCCTGGGATGTAGAATGATAACCAAATATGTAGTTGGAAAAAAAACATAGTATTTGCTTACCCCGTATTTCTTTGACTAGCGTGGGACATTTTTTATTATAATCTATTAATATACTCACATTCACAATTCTGGACACAGTTACTCAAAAATGTTATATATAATTTACTCATCAGCCATTAGATCCTTGTATCCTCAAAAATGGTGTCATTTCATATGTTTAAGTAGTTCTGATGCCCAGGAAAAATTTGTCAACAATGCGATTAGGTCCAAACATATAAGGGAATTGCTCATCAGCCTGTACACGTGTGCATGCACACACCACCCCCCACACACACACCTTTTGTTTTGCAGAAAGACCAATTAAAATACCAGAGTAGAACATAGCAAATCACACTCCTATTACCAAACCACACTCTGGTTTATGCAGCAGTGCAATTATTCCATAAGCACAGAGAAACTATCCGTCTAGTTTAATTGTAGCCATAGCCAAGGTCAAGTGTTTTTCTCCAAAAAATGTGCATAACTACACACTTCCGTATGCTCACCTCCTGACCTCATTAAGCACCCTGCCTGACACATTCCGCCTCGACCTTCTTCTCTCACCAGGTGGCTTTGACTTCCTGAGAGAGGACCAGTCATCCCCAGTGCCAGACTCAGGGCTGAGCTCCAGCTCCACCTCGTCCAGCATCAGCCTGGGAGGCAGCAGCGGGAACCTCCCGCAGATGACCCAAGAGGTAGAAGACGTGGACGCGGCTGCTGAAACAGATGGGAAGGCAAATAAACTCATCGAGTTTCTGACTACCAGGTAATGAGGGGTCCAGAGCCAGGCTCAGTGTCTTTTGGGAAAATGCCTTCACTTTAAAACCACATAGATGGAAAAGGAAGCCCAGAATTCTAGAAAAGTCTTATTTTCTCTTCTGAGTGCTTCTGCTAGAGTCTGTGTACCAGGCAGACACTGGCAGAACTTAAGATCCCTCCGATGTCACAGTGACTGGCAGCGAGGCTGCATAGCCATAGTGACGATGCCACAGATGGGGGCAGGAGGAGATAGCACCCCGTGGTGAGCACAACTTTAATCATCTATTAACGCTGCCAGGATGTGGGAGTTCTGAGACTTGACAACGAACGCCACTTTGGAAGCCAGAGATATTAGCCATCATCAACCCAGGAGCAGCTGCACAGTGGACCATGGTCTGCTCATCTAGTCCAAAGAGGCATTCGCAAACAGAAGTCAGAAACCAGAAACAATAGAAAGCAAGATAGGAAAGAAACTCAAACTAATAGTAAATCAAAATCAAGAAAAATTGTGAGCAATTCTGTTTTTTCAAGTCTTCTATGTTTTCTAGTGAACAATTTGGCTTATAAGGCTTCAGAACATCTAACACCCCAAGCTCCCATATTTATGTAAAAGTATGCTTACCTGGGACCCAGGGATGCTATCCCCTCTCAGTGAGTTAAGTCCTGGAAATCTGATCTGTATTTGTGTATCTGGTAACTCACCTGATTTTTCTTCCTCGAACTAATGTATTGATTAATGCAGAAAATGGAAAACAGACCATTTTCTTTCCTCTGTTAATGATAACAATGTTCTGTGCATCTCTCAGCTCAAAGAGGATTTAATGAACAGGAAGTTTAGGGAGGGAGCTCACGGGTTCTACATTCAGGGTACCTCCAAGACCTGAATGGTTTGCAGAAAAGAAAAGTGTGGTCAGCCCTCACCACTGTGAGTACCACATGTTGGGAAGGCTGTTCTCTGAAATTCTCACAACTGGCTCCATCCCATTCTTACATGGAAAACCAAGTAGGCCGCAGAGGGTGCATCTTCAATTTCGTTCCACTTTATCTGGCAACCTAATGATGTGAGCCTGAGAAAAGCATTATTTTTGCAAATCCTAAAATGTGCAAATTGAATTTGTGTCTCAATCTATATTTTATTTATTTTGCATCATTTTTTTAAACAAACACTTACATAGCACCTATTATGTTCTAAACATTGTTCTGGTGAATTGAGAGGTTTTAATTGTATTAGTCAAACCTAAAAAAATATCATGTCTCTGTAAATTAGCTAGATCTGTTTTGAGTGTGCTCTTAAGCTTTATAAGACTGAAATCCTCAAATTCATTAGTAAAATTTGAGAACATGTATTGCCTTTTGGAGTTGTAACTAGGTATATGGTTCTAAAATGCAAAATGGTAGTTATAGTTTTGATGTTTTGTATGTTTTGTTTAAGGGCATTTGGTCCACTTTGGTGCCATGAAGACATCACACCCAAAAATCAAAATTCAAAGAGTGCCGAACAGCTCACTAATTTTCTACGTCATGTTGTATCTGTATTTAAAGATTCCAAATCAGGTACTTCCTCCTATTTCTCCAAACCCCACTTCCAGCATTTTTCTATAATGGAACTCATTTTTCCCATATACCTACACACTGTGCACATAGATACATTCATTCCTGCATCTGGCATCCCCAGCAAAAGAATATTCACACAGAGTTTTGAAGCTTACTTCAGATGTGCCTAACTGAGTAAGAGTTAATATCATGTATATTTGCATTATGCTCTATCAAATAATTCCCCAAGGTCACTGTTCTTGCTTCATTTATGTCACTAGAATTAAACTATGCCTTTCATATTAATTTTATGCAAAGAAGGCCATGAGCAATATATCTTATTAATTGACTGTATTCATACTCAACCATGAGAAATTGCCAGCCTTGCAAACTGGTTTAAAAAAGAATTTTCTAATAAAATGCATTTGATTTTAAAAGACTTTGCTAACATTTATTTGCTCTGCCTCTAAGCATTCGGTATTCTGAACACAGTGTTAACTCTTACTTAGACTATAGGAGCATCGTAATATTGAAGCCCTTAGCTGAACTCCAATCAGATTAAGCTTAGCCTGGGCTGATTTGTGTTTAAATTTGGTTCCTCAGCATGATACAAAAACTGTCCCTACCTTTTTTCACACACCAGGCTGCTCATATTAAATGTGGCTCACTGGCTTTCCCAGCTGCTCTGATAATTAGCACATCTCACAGTCTGAAACATTCCAGACTTGACACATCTCTTTTCATTATCAGAAGACGCTTTCTAAAATATATATATATATATATATTGATAAGCTAAAATGAGAAGTCATTCCAGAAATAGAATTGCTATTTCTTATTTGGATTTTCCTCTTTGGAGTTTCTTTGAAACATTAAGACCTCTTACGTTGGTATTTTTTCCCTCACTTAAAAGTCACTTAATCATTGAACATAGTCCAAAGGAAGAAATATACTATATGTAAACCATTAATTTGTCTAAAACTCTCTATTGTATGGAGATAACAAAAATGAGAAATGATACAAATACCTTATACTGTGTTCCCTGGGGGTGCTTCGGGCTGCTTAGAGCCCGAGTTCACATGTTGCCCAGATATTTTACCCACTAATTTCCTTGTACATTCTTGCTTTCTGCCTGTTTCCACTATAGCACAATCAAGTGTGTTCCTGGAAACACTTTTATTAAGGGTCAAGGTAGCATAGCTGCTGTAACAAACAACTCCCAAAGCTCAGAGGCTTAACAAAATAAAAGGTTATTTCTGGATCATGTGACAGTTCTGTGTGGGTGATTGGCAGATGGCTTTCCACCTGCTGCTTCAAAGATCCTCCATCCTATGGCGCTGTTAGCTCCTATGCTCAGAGACCCCTACTAGACCCTTGTGCCTCAGCCAGCAGGTGGGGAGAAAGTGAGTAGAGGATTTCTCAAGAGGAGTTTACATGCTGTCTTGAACTTGGCATCCAGTGCTTCTCCCCACATACCACTGGCCAAGACTCAAGCACAAGTTCATACCTAACTACAGGGAAGGCTGGTGAATGTAGGTGCACCGTGTGACTTTCCTTTTCTCTCTCACACATTAAATAGCTTTTCTCAAAGGACGCTGTCATAGTGGTGTTGGGGTTCTGCAATCCTATTAGCATAGTTCTAGCATCATGATTTAAATAAACTTTTCATTGCCAGGGACCTAATCTCCCACATATAAAATGGCTTCATTAGGAATATCTTTTGAAAAACTACATAAAGACATAAGATCGTTTTAAATCATGATCCATTCATAAGTTGTGAACTGCTTATGTGGTTTAATCATGTATTGACCACCCTGAATATGTCTGAGTCCATTTTCCAGGCCCCTTTGTTTGCTCAACAAAAACATTTTCTTACACAGTCTATGTATCCCTAGACTCCAACAGTCAGGTGGCAGCTAAGAACAATGACACTGAATTCTCTCTCCTGGTCCTCTTTCACGGGTCAATCAAATGTGCCACTGAGCCCTCTATATCATGAAGACACCCAGAATCGCTGTCTTCATCATGTCCTCTGACTTCTGCAGCCAGGTTTTCTCCCTGCAAAGAGGCACAGCAGTGTATAGTTCGTTTAATGGCCCAGAATTCAATCACGGGCTTTACCGGGCATCTGCATTTCCATCTGATCAGGGTGTTTTCTGCTGACTGAGAGTCACTTTATGCTGTTGGAAGAACAGATATTGAGGAAAAAGTTTCCCTGGTGACTGCCTGCTTTGCAATGTCCCCATTTCGCTGTCTGCATGTTTATAGACTATTCTGAAGAGCAGAGACTTTGGTGCAGACGTCGTTGTGATTAGAGCTGACTAGATCCACAAGTATTCTGAAAATCTGTTCCTAGCCAATTCTCTTATGAAAAAAAGGAGTGAAAGTATTCTATGTAAAAAGGAGTCAAGATCAATGTAGAAAACAGCAGGATAATAAATAATAATATATTTATTATTAGCACATACTGTGAACCAAACACTGTACTAAGATTTTTTCTACTGTTTAATTTTCACAACTCTCTGAGATAGATGGCTGTTATTCACAAATTAAAGATAAAAAATCAAGCTCAATTATAGGAGTACCAGAGGAAGAAGAGAGAGAAAAAGGGATAGAAAGTGTCTTTGAAGAAATAATTGCTGAAAACTTCCCCATGCTGGGGAAGGAAATAGTCTCGCAGTCCACAGAAGCCCACAGATCTCCCAACACAAGGGACCCAAGGAAGACAACACCAAGACACACAATAATTAAAATGGCAAAGATCAAAGATAAAGAGAGAGTATTAAAGGCAGCTAGAGAGAGAAAAAAGATCACCTAAAAAGGAAAACCCATCAGACTTTCATCAGACTTCTCAACAGAAACCTTACAGGCCAGAAGAGAATGGCATGATACATTTAACATAATGAAACAGAAGGGCCTCGAACCAAGAATATTGTATCCAGCACGATTATCATTTAAATATGACGGAGGTATTAAACAATTTCGAGACAAGCGAAAGCTGAGAGAGTTTGCCTCCCATAAACCACCTCTACAGGATATCTTAAATGGACTGCTCTAGAGGGAAGCACTCCTAAGGCTAAAAAAGATGTCACCAGAGAAAATAAAATCATAGCAAAGAAAGCACACCATCCAAATACTAACTAAACGCAAAGAATAAAACACCTAGCATATAAAGAATGGAGGAGGAAGAATAAGAAGGGAGAAAAATAAAGAAACATCAGACTGTGTTTACAATAACTTAACAAGAAAGTTAAGTTAGATTGTTAGATAGTAAAGAAGCAACCCTTGAACCTTTGGTAACCACGAATCTAAAGCCAGCAATGGCAATAAGTACATATCTATTGATAATCACCCTAAATGTAAATGACTGAATGCACCAATCAAAAGACACAGAGTAACAGAATGAATAACAAAGCAAGACCCATCTATATGCTGCATACAAGAAACTCACCTTAAACCCAAAGATATACACAGACTAAAAGTGAAGGGATAGAAAAAGATATTTCATGCACACAACAAGGAGAAAAAAGCAGGTGTTGCAGTACTTGTATCAGACAAAATAGACTTCAAAATGAAGAAAGTAGCAAGAGATAAAGAAGGACATTACATAGTGATAAAGGGGTCAGTCCCTCAAGAGGATATAACCATTATAAATATATATGCACCCAACACAGGAGCGCTGGCATATGTGAAACAAATACTAACAGAATTAAAGGAGGAAATAGAAAGCAATGCATTCATTTTAGGAGACTTCAACACACCACTCACTCCAAAGGACAGATCAACCAGAGAATAAGTAAAGACACACAGGCACTGAACAACACACTAGAACTGATGGACCTAACAGATATCTACAGAACTCTACACCCAAAAGCAACAGGATACACATTCTTCTCAAGTGCACATGGAACATTTTCCAGAATAGACCACATACTAGGCCACAAAAAGAACCTCAGTAATTTCAAAAATATTGAAATCCTACCAACCAACTTCTCAGATCACAAAGGTATAAAACTAGAAATAAATTTTAGAAAGAAATCAAAAAGGCTCACAAATACATGGAGACTTAACAACATTCTCCTAATTAATCAATGGGTTAACGACCAAATCAAAACAGAAATCAAAGAATATATGGAGACTAATGACAACAACAACACAAAGCCACAACTTCTGTGGGACGCAGCAAAGGCAGTTCTAAGAGGAAAGTATATTGCAATCCAGGCCTATGTAAAGAAGGAAGAACATTCCCAAATGAATAGTCTAAAGACACAATTACTGAAATTGGAAAAAGAAGAACAAATGAGGCCCAAAGTCACCAGAAGGAGGGACATAATAAAGATCAGAGAAGAAATAAATAAAATTGAGAAGAATAAAACAATAGAAAAAATCAATAAAACCAAGAGCTGGTTCTTTGAAAAAATAAACAAAGTAGATAAACCCCTAGCCAGACTCATTAAGAGAAAAAGAGAATCTACACACATAAACACAATCAGAAATGAGAAAGGAAAAATGACGACAGATCCCACAGAAATACAAAGAATTATAACAGAATATTATGAGATTCTATATGCTAACAAGGTGGAAAACCTAGAAGAAATGGACAACTCCTTAGAAAAATACAACCTTCCAAGACTGACCAAACAAGAAACAGAAAAACTGAACAGACCATTCACCAGCAACGAAATTGAAGTGGTAATCAAAAAACTACCCAACAACAAAACCCCCAGACCAGATGATTCACCTCTGAATTCTACCAGACATATAGAGAAGAAATAACACCCATTCTCCTTAAAGTTTTCCAAAAAATAGAAGAGGAGGGAATACTTCCAAACCCATTCTATGAAGCCAGCATCACTCTAATACCAAAACCGGGCAAAGACCTCACCAAAACAGAAAATTACAGACCAATATCCCTGATGAACGTAGATGCAAAAATACTCAACAAAATATTAGCAAACCAAATTTAAAAATACATCAAGAGGATCATACACCATGATCAAGTGGGATTCATCCCAGGGATGCAAGGATGGTACAACATTCGAAAATCCATCAACATCATCCACCACATCAACAAAAAGAAGAACAAAACGACATGATCCTCTCCATAGATGCTGAAAAAGCATTTGACAAAATTCAGCATCCATTCCCGATTAAAACTCTCAACAAAATGGGTATAGAAGGCAAGTACCTCAACATCATAAAGGCCATATATGACAAACCCACAGCTAACATCAGACTTAACAGCGAGAAGCTGAAAGCTTGTCATCTAAGATCGGGAACAAGACAGAGATGCCCACTCTCTACACTGTTATTCAATATAGTACTGGAGGTCCTAGCCACGGCAATCAGACAAAGAACTACAAGGCATCCAGACTGATAAAGAAGAAGTCAAATTGTCACTATTTGCAGATGACATGATATTGTACATAAAAAACCCTGAAGACTCCACTCCAAAACTACTAGAACTAATATCTGAATTCAGCAAAGTTGCAGGATACAAAATTAACACACAGAAATCTGTTGCTTTCCTATACACTAATGATGAACTAACAGAAAGAGAAATCAGAAAAACAATTTCATTCACAATTGCATCAAAAAGAATAAAATACCTAGGAATAAACCTAACGAAGGAAGTGAAAGACCTGTACTCTGAAAACTACAAGACACTCCTAACAGAAATTAAAGAGGACACTAACAAATGGAAATGCATCCCATGCTCTTGGCTAGGAAGAATAAATATTGTCAAAATGGCTATACTACCTAAAGCAATCTACAGATTCAATGCAACCCCTATCAAAATACCAACAGCTTTCTTCAATGAACTGGAACAAATAATTCTAAAATTCATATGGAACCACAAAAGACCCCAAATAGCCAAAGCAATCCTGAGAAGGAGGAATAAAACAGGGGGAATTACGCTCCCTGACTTCAAGCTCTACTACAAAGCCACAGTAATCAAGACAATTTGGTATTGGCACAAAAACAGACCCACAGACCAGTGGAACAGAATAGAAAATCCAAACATTAACCCAAACATATACAGTCAATTAATATTTGATAAAGGAGCCTTGGATATACAATGGGGAGATGACAGCCTCTTCAGCAGCTGGTGTTGGCAAAACTGGACAGCTACATGTAAGAGAATGAAACTGGACTACTGTCTAGCCCCATACACAAAGGTAAACTCAAGGTGGATCAAAGACCTGAATGTAAGTCATGAAACCATAAAACTCTTAGAAAAAAACATAGGCAAAAATCTCTTGGACATAAACATGACCAACTTCTTCATGAACATATCTCCCCGGGCAAGGGAAACAAAAGCAAAAATGAACAAGTGGGACTATATCAAGCTGAAAAGCTTCTGTACAGCAAAGGACACCATCAGTAGAACAAAAAGACATCCTACAGTATGGGAGAATATATTCATAAATGACGTATCCGATAAAGGGTTGACATCCAAAATATATAAAGAACTCATGCACCTCAACAAACAAAAATCAAATAATCCAATTAAGAAATGGGCAGAGGACATGAATAGACACTTCTCCAAAGAAGAAATTCAGATGGCCAACAGGCACATGAAAAGATGCTCCACATTGCTAATCATCAGAGAAATACAAATCAAAACCACAATGAGATATCACCTGACACCAGTGAGGATGGCCAACATCCAAAACACAAACAGCAAATGTGGTGAGGATGTGGAGAAAAGGGAACCCTCCTACACTGCTGGTGGGAATGCAAATTAGTTCAACCATTGTGGAAAGCAGTATGGAGGTTCCTCAAAAAACTCAAAATAGAAATACCATTTGACCCAGGAATTCCACTCCTAGGAATTTACCCTAAGAATGCAGCAGCCCAGTTTGAAAAAGACAGATGCACCCCTATGTTTATCGCAGCACTATTTACAATAGCCAAGAAATGGAAGCAACCTAAGTGTCCATCAGTAGATGAATGGATAAAGAAGATGTGGTACATATACACAATGGAATATTATTCAGCCATAAGAAGAAAACAAATCCTACCATTTGCAACAACATGGATGGAGCTAGAGGGTATTATGCTCAGTGAAATAAGCCAAGCTGAAAAAGACAAGTATCAAATGATTTCACTCATATGTGGAGTATAAGAACAAAGAAAAAAACTGAAGGAACAAAACAGCAGAAGACTCACAGAACCCAAAAATGGACTAACAGTTACCAAAGGGAAAGGGACTGGGGAGGATGGGTGGGAAGGGAGGGACAAGGGGGAAAAAGGGGCAGTACGATTAGCAGACGTAATGTTGTGGGGGCGCGGGGAGGGCTGTACAAACTCAGAGAAGACAAGTAGTGATTCTATAGCATCTCACTACGCTGATGGACAGTGACTGTAATGCGGTTGGTGGGGGGGATCTGATGAAGGGGGTAGTTTAATCACCATAATATTGCACATGTAATTGTAGATTAATGATACCAAAATAAATTATTTAAAAAAAAAAGAAAAGAAAACAAGGTCATAGAAAATAAGTTTCTTTCCCCGAGTCTCAAAAACCCCTAAAACAAAATCAAGTCCAGCTTGTTCCAAAGCTTCTAACTTTATCTGCTTTGCTATGCCTCCTTAAGATTCATTTATTGCTTTTTTTATTTTAAAGGGGTAAATAAGTTCCACCAGCATACAGCCCTATGCTGTTAGCCCATTTTGAACTTGCAGATAACTGATGGCCCAGTTTGCAGAGTAGTGGCTGACCTAGCTCTGTCTCTCTGCATCCTAGGTTTTCATCTGGAGCAGCATTTGAGTGAAGTTGCATTGCAGACAGCGCTTGCAAGCTCTTCAAGGCATTATGCCGGTCGGTCCTTCCAGATATTCCGGGCACTCAAACAGCCTCTGTCTGCACATGCCTTGTCTGACCTTCTCTCAAGACTGGTGGAGGTGATTGGAGAACACGGAGATGAAATTCAGGTATGGAAGAAAAGACCACTGAACCCATCCTTCTCCCATTTCAAAGATGAGAAGTTAACACCTTTCTCTGAGGCTTCTTTTGCAAATTACCAGCCACTCAGACAAGTCCAACTTATTAAAAAATTTCAGAGGTTGACATTCATATTTAGAAAAATCACTCACTCCAGGGACCCTTGCCCTAGAAATGCAGTGGATACTGTTTTATTGAGCCAGCAACTAAAATCCTTTGGTGATGCCTTCGTGGTTGTTGGTATTGTCGGGTTTTTTGGCAGGGAATGGAGGAGTTATTTGGCACTGTTCTGTCATTTTGCTACCAACCTGGAAGGCAGTTGTACTATCTCCCCACAAGAGAAGGGATCGCCACTGTGTCTGTGCAAAGCACCATCCTCTATGTGTCGTTAGCCTTCAGTTAACTGAGAAGAGCTGAAGAAATAATGGAGAGAGGAGATGCCACACCTGTAGACTGAGGACCCCAGAGCCTGGGGAGCTAGGCGGGTGGAAAGCGAAGGACTCTGCAAGCTCTGTAGCTTGGGCCAAGCCCTTCTTTTCCATCAGAAATGTCCCTGCAGCTCCGGAGGCTGCACACCTATAGACTCCAGCTTCTTTTCCTCCTTCTGGCACTGAAAGTGCTCTTTAAACTGCCACAGAGGTGCAGCCCTTCTCACGCCTTGTCTCTTAAACTCTGGCTCGCAGACCTTGTCACTCTGCATTTCAAAAGCTCATCATCCCCTCAATAGGACGTCATGCTTGTCCCCTTTAGCCTGGCCCCCCCTCCCCGTTGGGTTTCAAATGAGATAGATCTGTTGAGGACCTCAGACCTGGGGAAGTAAATCTTCAGGATTGTCTGCTAACTCCTAAGCCATCTAATTTCCTAAATGGCCCTTACAGTTTGCTTTTAGACTTTGTAAATTAAAGTAGCAATGACTGTCTCGCTTTCAGTGATATGAACATTATTTGAAGAAAGTTTGCATTCATTAAATATGTCTTCAGGAAGTTAACAGTAGTTATAAGCAGTACAGAATGTCCTCTTTGCACGCTTGGCAGGGTTATGTAATGGAAGCGCTCCTTACCTTGGAAGCTGCTGTGGATAACTTGTCGGACTGCCTGAAGAACAGCGACCTCTTAACGGTATTATCTCGGTGAGTGCCCGCTTAATGCCATTTCAAAATAAAATATACTGTATTGAGTACATGGGAGATGCCTGGACTTTGGGCAAAGTCTAAAGAAGAAATCTAGTTTTTAATGTCTGCTTACGACCCGAGAAAGTATATATGACATTTTCTTAAGTTAAAAAGAAAAGGAAGCTGCCACACACACACATTATACACATTATGTAAGTATTTTAAAACATCAGGACAACAGACAATAAATGCTCTCTCTAAATAGGACAAATATTAATGATACTTCATTTTCATTTGTAGGTATTTTTTCAAATGTTATATTATTCTGTGTATTACACTGCAAACAGAAGCTAAAGCTAAATATTATTTTTTAATTACTTTATACAAAACTCATCTGAACCATCACTGTAAAAACAATTGGAATAAATGTTGATTTTACTTAAAGAAATTCCCACTGTAGGATCTTTCTTTTTTATTTTTTAATTCCTTTGGCTCGTGCCATGGTTCAATCACCCATTTCAAATTCTTCATGATTCCATGTTGTTTGTGTAATTGGGCTCATCTTGTTGAAATTGAGTCAGTAATGTTATATCACATTAAGCCTTGTTTCATTTTTAAGTTGAACATTTTTTTATGGATAGGTAATTTTAGTGCAATAACCAACATTATACATATTTGTGTAAACCTAAAATAAAGATTTATCTAAATCAGTAAACATTTATTATATGTACTTCAATTTTAAAAATGAGTAAAAATTTTAGCAAGAATGTTGATGAAGTTTTATCTTTTCAGCTTGAGATAGAAATCCTTTTTCAAAAATTTCTGAAGTATAAAAATGTTACTCTGAGAAATATTTGCTACATTTTTATTTTTAGACATCTTTTCCATTTCTGATCTCCCTATCATTCAGTTGGTAGAATATTAAAGTTTACACCTATCAGGTGCATTTTACTTCATAATTATTCTTACCAAATTCAAACAAAAAATAAATAAAAGATGAGTAAATTTTATAACCAACTGCTTATTTTTTAACCTGTTAATAAGTGGAAGTCAGTGTTAGGTTTTATTGTTGTTTGTTGGTCAGGGTTGTTCTGATTAAGCTGTGTTTTATACGGCTTTAAGTTTAAAAATAGGGAAACTTTTTCTGTTAAGTTTAAGAATATGGGTGGCGGGGGAAAGGACTGGCTTTCCACTGAAGCATGTTGGCTTTCAGTTGAACTTTTTTATTTTTATACCCAGCTCTTCATCACCAGATTTAAGCTCTAACACTAAACTAACAGCAAGCAGAAAGAGCACAGGACAACTAAACGTAAACCCCGGGACAGCCAGTGGCAATGCAGCAACTGGAGAGCGAAGCCGGCATCAAAGAAGCTTCTCTGTGCCCAAGAAATTTGGTGTTGTCGACCGATCCTCAGACCCGCCTCGGAGTGCCACACTGGACAGAATTCAGGCTTGTACCCAGCAAGCCCTCTCCTCAAAAACCAGAAGCTCATCCTCCTTGAAGGACAGCCTCACAGACCCATCGCACATAAACCATCCAACCACTCTGTTGGCCACCATTTTTTGGGTCACAGTGGCCTTGATGGAATCTGATTTTGAGTTTGAATACCTAATGGCCTTAAGGCTGTTGAATAGATTGCTGGCTCACATGCCACTTGATAAAGCTGAGAACCGGGAAAAACTTGAGAAACTCCAGGCACAGCTCAAGTGGGCTGACTTCTCAGGGTTGCAGCAGCTGCTGCTAAAAGGATTCACCTCCCTTACCACCACTGACCTTACCCTGCAGCTTTTCAGCTTGCTGACACCTGTGTCCAAAGTATCCATGGTGGATTCATCCCAAGCTATTGGTAAAGCCAACATCACTTGAACAGTTCTGCTCATTGTTGTGTTCATGTTTAGCACAATAAGATGGCATGGTTTCACTGCTTTTAACAATTCTGCTTAAAAATGATTCCTTGGAATAGTTTTTTTCTTCTTTTAAAATTATCCATAAGTCTTAAAAATTATTTATACTGTAGAAGATGTTTTTAAGGCAATACATAAAAGGAACAGAGGTAATATATAAGATATTTATCATTTCTTCATGCTTTCCAGATCAAATTGGAGATAATGTTTATTCCATTGCTCTTGGACAGACTTTTTTTTTTTTTACCTTTTCTCTTAATTCCTAAATCTTTCCATTCTCTTAGTCTTTTTTTCCTCTTGAAAATTCTCTTGGTTCCTTGTTGTTTTGAATTAAACCAAATTAACAAACTATAATTTTAATACCATGGCATGTGGCCCAGAATTCTTGTCATGAAGCTAGAGCCTCACATAGTGGTACTAAGCCATTTCTCATCATTTTAAAGAGTCTTTTTTATTACATGAGTATGATTTAAATTAGTTGTCCTCTCATAGAAGCTTTTCTTTTTTTTATCATTTGTATTGAAATATAATTTATATATTATATTGATTTCAGATGAACAACTTAGTGATTCATCAATTATATACACTTTTAAATGCTCACCATGAGAAATGTAGTTGCTGTCACCATACAAAGATATTACATTATGGAAGCTTTTCTTAAAATACATTTTTTGATAAAAATTTCAAACTAGTGCTTCAGTTCATTTGAATCAGCTTTTTAAAATCTGTGTCCGTCATCCTTGTTCACAGACAGTCCATAGCAAGGCAATCGATGTATCTTAAAATTACAAATCTATTTCATTGCTTCCTTTGTAACTGGTGCCATTATTGATTGTCTGTTTTCGGTGGATATTGTGTTGGATCCTATTAAAGCTGACTCACAAGACTGCTTTTGCATCACCTCAGAATAAAATATATAATATTCCTTCCCATTGTTCACAGCTAAAATATACCATATCCAGCTCTCTCCATTCTTTTTTCTCTAATCCAGGGTTTCCACTGAATGTGTTGTGTCTCCTGCCCCAGCTGATTCAGCATTTTGAAAATCCCAATCCGTTCTGTAAGGATGTAGCCGAAAGGATCGCCCAGGTATGATTTATGGCCCCACGCTCAGGCAGATCCACATGGATCCTTAGGAAGGCCCAGGGTTGGACAGAGATTACCAGGCCCAGAGCAGGCAATGAGTTTCACAAAACCTGAAAAGAACAAACTGATATTGCCAGTAATTTACATCTCTGAGTGGCTGATGCACACTCTCTCTTTTACGGTTTCATTCTTGAGGAGACAGGTAAATAATTTGTGGAAATTATTCATAATAGCATAGCTCATTGCTATGATAGGCACTTCTGCAGCCTACCAAAAAAGGTTATCAATCTGTTTTCCAGACTACCAGAACTGAGAGAAAAATCACTAACATACCTTCCTATTCATCAAGCTGTTTTATCCCTAATTGGTTTTCTTCTCTTAAAAGGTTTGTTTGGAAGAGAAGAACCCCAAACTTTCCAATCTTGCACATGTCATGACTCTTTATAAAACGCACAGCTACACGCGGGACTGTGTGACATGGGTCAACGTGGTCTGCCGATACCTTCACGAAGCATATGCTGATATTACCTTGAATATGGTTACCTACCTGGCAGAGGTAAGCTCTTCAATTGCAGGTAAAACCTATTAGAGTTCCCATGGATGAAATATTTATATGGAACTGGTAATAGTGCTCTTAACTTCATTTACTGAGTGTCTGTTATCAGTTATCATAGATGCTTTATGGAATCACTTTAAATCCTCCAAAAACCCAGTGAAATAGATACTACTGAGAAGAATCTGAGGTTAACGGAGCTGCCATAGTTTAAGGCAGCAGAGCCAGCCTTTGAACCAAGGTAGAGCTGCCTCCAAGACTCAAGCTACCTTCTTTTTACCACAACAATACCTGGCACCACTTGGCAGAGACAAGAATATTTTATCCTAGTTACTCTGAGTGTTCAAAACTTATTTAAGGAATTACTCTGTGGCTTGATAGGTTTAGTGGTTGTTGCTCTAACCTGATTAACAAAGCATTTATTTTGAACTAAACTTTTTGTTTTCATCTTATATATTTGTTTGTAAAACTGGAATGGGATTTTTGTCCTCATGCAAACGTGTTTCTAGCACAATCATTACAAGCCCTTACTCTGCCTTCTGTGATATCATGCTGTAAATACCCAGCATATGGGGCAAGTGAGAACCGCACCTCCTCCTCTAGCTTCACACACGAGGTCACAAAATCAGTGAGGCAAATGGCTGATGGAAGCTACCTTGCTTTAGCTTTTCAGGGTTGTTTTTCCTTTGGGTCTACACCTTCATACCTCTTGCTGGGCCTTTTCAGAAGTGCTGAGGACGGTACCATTCTAATTTTTCTTTCAGTTGGGTCACCAATCCAGGATGCAGATAGGTTAAAGAGTCAAGTCTCTACCAGACTGAAAGCCTCTGCCTAGAACAGGGCTGTTTATATCTATAGCTGATCATCAACTATCAATCTTTAGAGTTGATTGTCAACATTTATAGTTGATCCTGCAGGATTCTGATTTGCGATACAGATCGGTAATACCTGGGCTGTATTCACACTGTCAACAGCCAATGATTCATTTGCTCCTTCCACACCCCCATCCCTGGCATTTTAAAGAACCTCTCCTAAGTGCCCCCCTGCTGCTCATTCTGATGATCACCTTGGTCGCATCTATCCCTGCAAGAGTTATTAAGACAGCACACACAGACCTCAGCAAAGAGGTGCCCTGGGTTAACCCTTGCCGACACCCTGCTTTCAAAGGCAGACGATGCCTGTTTTAAAACAAGGTCAAGCGTGAGAGCACAAAGGAGGCAAAACTTGTCTGGATCACTAGACATAAAAGTTTCAAAAACACATGTGGGATGTGGTATTTACCTAAGATGGAATATTATTCTGAGTTAAAAAGAAATGAAGTACTCATGTACCCTACAACATACATGAATCTTGGAAACATTAGGCTAAGTGAACTAAGCCAGACACATAAGGGCAAATATTACATGAGTCCACTTCTGTGAGGTACCTAGAATAGGCAAATTTACAGAGACAGGAAATAGCATAGTGGTTGCCAGAGGCTGGGGGCCAGAGTAAGGTAGAGTTCTTTTTTTGTGGTTACAGATTTTTCAGTTTGGGATAATGAACAAGCTCTGGACACAGTGGCGTGGTTGCCCTACAGTGTCAATGTACTTAATGTGACTGAACTGTCCACTAAAAATAGTTACAGTGATAAATCTTTTGTTACATATTTTACCACAAGAAGAAGAAGAAGAAAAATTGATGACCTCATTTGTTCTATTCAACCTTTATCACAAATTGTCACCAAAAATGTTATTATCAACTTAAACTTCCCAGAAGATATAATACATATTAGCTCCTATTTCAATTGCACGTTCTTTCAGGTATTGGCCAGGCATATATGTAGGATTTTAGGTGGTCGTGGCCAGTACTTGCGTTGACCCTTCTCATGTAGCGCTAACATTGTACGTACTTTTCCGTATGTCGACATGCTCACATAGTGTCATTTTCAGTAACTCTGGACTTCTATCAGGTTAATGTAACACTGTTTGCTTAACCATCCCTTTTGTTGCTTATATTCATAACATTTTTCTATTACAAATGGTCCTTTTATTTAGACTTTAAGATTGTATTTGAGTCATTTCTTCTGGTGGCATTCCTGGTTAAGGGAAGAAATAGGTGGGTGTTATTTTTTTAGTTCTCCTACGCACTTGAGAAATCGGTCTACATCCTTTCCCAGTTTACTCTAACTACGGTGTATAAGTATTCAAGTTTCCCATATCCCCACTAAATTTCATCACCCCATTTATTTATTTTTTTCAGTTTAATATTTTTATTGGTGTTTTCCAGTTCCTCTCTTTACATATTTCCTTTCTAGTGAAGATGTTCATTTTTCCACATAATAGGCTTGCATAATTATTTATGTCCTCATATGTTAACTGCTCGGTTTTTTCTTTTCACCACTTTTGATGTGGAATTTCAGCATTTATTTGAATCATTTCTGTAATTTTTTACTTTGAACAGTCATCTCTTATCATGTCTGTCACATAAATTTTCTCATTATTTTGCTTTCCTTTTTGAAAATATCTTTGATATGTTTTAGGAGTAAATGCTCATAACTGAAAATTTTCTAAGGGAAAGAGAACTTAAAAAAAAAAGAAAAAAAAGAAAAATCACCGAAAATGACTCTATTATCTAGAGAGAAGCACTATTAGCATGCCGATGGATTCCTTTCCAGTGTTATTTCTATATAACACATACTCATTCACATCAATAATGGCATCATCTATTATGTAGAAAGTGTATGTCTTTCCTCTTTTACTTAATATTAAATATACTTTACTATCATTAAAAACTGTCATTCTGTTGACTACATACTTCATCATACAATTTACCATAACTTATGTACCCATTTCCCTAGTGTTCAACATTTAAACTGCTTACAAAGCTTTCTTGTTTTGTGGGGGCAGTTTTACTAGTACAAATTATGCCTTGGTGAAATCTCATATATAAACCCTCATGTCTTTCTCTAGGTTTGGAAAAGATCCTAAAAGTGTAATTACAATTTCAAAAGTAACTGTGAACCAGTCCGGTACTCTTGATCTCAATTGCCATATCATCCCATTTGCATTTCCACCCATGTGTAAGATTACCCATCTCATATCTACACCAATATTGACCATTATCGATTTTTAATCTCTGCCAATTTGATAACTGGTAAATTGTACCTTTGGTTGTAACTTGTGACCTTCAATAATAAGTGGCATTTGATGCTTTCCTTTTGAAATTTATTTTTTTTGTCTTCCACTGTGTGAATATTATGTTTATATCTTCAGACCTACCTGTACTGCCTCAGATATCTCCATTTCTTCCGCAGTCAGGATTTTGTTTTCCCTCTGAAGGAAATATGGAATCATAGAGGTGTGGGGAAGCACTGGGGCTTCTGAGGGAAAATCCGGTGTCGGACTCACTCACACTGTGCCCTGCTTCCCACAGCTGCTGGAGAAGGGCCTCCCTAGTATGCAGCAGCCCCTCCTCCAAGTGATCTACAGTCTGCTCAGCTACATGGATCTTTCTGTTGTTCCTGTAAAGCAGTTTAATGTGGAAGTTCTGAAGACCATTGAAAAATATGTGCAAGTGAGTTTTTTAATAACTTCACTTATGAACCAGAGTGTTTCCAGAGTCATTCCAGAAAAACAGTAGGAAAATATGTAGCTTGAATGTGGCTACAAAGCTATATGGGTGCCAGGCCATGCGTTTACCCATCGATGCCTGAAACACACTGAGAGCCATCGAAAGAGATGGTTGACCAACACCCTGAGTGATATACTGAGGAGAAAGGACTAGATCCTGGGGCTTTCCTGAGCCTTCGGAGGACATGTTTCTGCCTCTTCAGATGGACAGACTGGGTATGAAACGCACACACCTGGCTGGGCGGGCCTGGACAGGGTCTTATGTGTAGTATTCTATTTTAGAGAAGTCAGAGAGACAAGGAACTTGCATGCACCAGGTTCTGGGACAGATGTTTCAACATGTGAAAAGTTAATTCAGAAGTTAAAATTGTCGCCTTAGAACTGAGCTAACTAAGGTTAGGAAACTTACATAAATGTGCTTGAAAATACTCTAGCAAACAGTGTATGCGCAAGCTGCAGAATTCAAAGGCAGGTGTTAAGTTTTTTCTGCTTAAATTCATTGACAAAGCCACGTAATACAAATTTTACATGTTTTTTCCCATCTTAACTTCACCAGTCACATTACTTGCAGAAATTATTAAATGCTAAAAATGATTTCTGAGCTTTTTTTTTTCCATTGTTCAAGCAGCAGTTAGCCAATAAGAGTTCTGCCATATGGAAGGCCTTCAGTAATACTCTCTACACTCTCAGGAGACCAAGCGTCAGCTCACATCTTTCTACTACTTGTGTGCCCCACCTAGTTACAAAAAATCATTGTATTATTAGTTTGCCTATTCTGTCTTAGGCCTCTGGGCTTTCTCCGGTGCTCTGCATCTTATCTTGAATGGCGGCACCTCATCTCACAAACCATGACCTCCCTTATGCAGAATTGAACAGTGAAGGAAAGGTGTTTTATTTCATGTGTTTTTATTCCAAAGCCTGGGCAAATAATAATAGCAACATTTCATCAAGTTGGTTTATTTATGTTCAATATTTTTGTGGAAGAATCACCTCCAGTCTGCCCGGGAGTCATGAGGGAGACACAGATGGCAAAACCAAGTAGGCCTTGCAAGAACAGTGGGCTCCTGAGAAGCTGATAAGGAGAGCAGGGGCTGTTACCTCCTTCCGGGATGAGGTAGTAACATGAGTAAAGGCACAGAGGCTGAGACCTTGCCTGGTTTGGGGACCTCCAGTGGTAGCCTGGGGGAGATAACCTCTGTGGGCCGTGCTCAAAGAGTGTGGGCTCCACCCTGTCCACCAGAGGGAGCTGTTCAAGGAGGCAGGGAAGTAGCATGGTCTGAAGAGTTCTACAAAGGTCACGGAGGCTGGAGTGGGGATGGTGGACTTCAGGAGCGGCTGCACCAGGAAGCCTCGTTAAGAGGCTTTGAAAGAGACCAGGCAGAGACTGGAGGGGACCCAGCCAAGCAAGAAAGGGGAGAAAGAACAATTTATCAGGAGGTAAGGAAAGAGGAGTTAAGGATGGCCCCCAGACTCCTGGGTTAGGTCGTGAGGAGCACATGGGGTAAGAAGAGAAGAGGGCTGAGGGCAAAGATGGGGTGCCCAGGAAGGAAATGGGCAGGAAGGGCCAGAGGCACAGGAGAAGGACCAAGGAAGACTGGAAGCTGGAGGGGGGAGAATTTGGAGGAGTGAGTGGTCAGCAGCATAAAGGCACTGAGGGTCATCTTTATTCAAACCGAGGAGGTGCCTCACTAGCAAAAGTGGTACCTTGTTATTATAAACATTTATTTGCGTATAAACTAAAATGGGCCTTTTCCTTGCTTGTTTCCTAAATGTAGCTCATCTTATACATAGTCTTTTAATGTCATTTATGTGTCATGGAATTTCCTTCACTGTTTGAAATCAGTGAATTCTGACTGGTCAGAAGGAGTTTCAGTAGCTAGTGGTATATTTTTAAAGATGAAATTATTTCTTACTACTGAATGTTTTATTTCCTTCAGAGTGTTCACTGGAGGGAAGCTTTGAATATCCTGAAGCTGGTAGTTTCTCGATCTGCCAGCCTCGTTTTGCCTTCCTACCAGCACAGTGACCTATCAAAGATAGAAATACATCGAGTGTGGACTAGTGCTTCGAAAGAATTGCCTGGAAAAACCCTGGACTTTCACTTTGACATTTCAGAGGTATATTCCCTGTTTAGTGGCAGAGGTCAGAACTAGTTGCTTGGGTAAAGGGAGACTTATTTTCCATTTATTTCTCTGTTTTTTAAGAGTGTCATATTCACCTGAGCTCTCAATTGGCAGCTTTTAAAAATAGAAGCTAGCCTCAGTTATATAAAAATGAGTTCTAAAACAAGAAAGATAACTTTCATAATATATACAATTGTCAAATCAATATGTTACACACCTGGAACTAATACAATGTTGTATGTCAATCATACTTGAATTGGGGGGGAAAAAAAAGAAACCTTTTTAAAATGGGATTCTCTTAAGCATTTTAAACCATGACCTTCACTCATTCTTTATCTGACATGTGTCACATCCTCTTTATACCCACAACCTTGTTCTCTGAACTGCAGCCAGACCAGCAAATGACCGAGATTTACAGGGATACAGAATCCGTCTTTACAGCTGCTGCCGGAAACCTCACTGCTTTTTAAATCCATAAGATGGTCTAAATTCTTACCGAGGGAGAGGAGGGGAAAGTGAGGAAGGACCCGTAAACCAAGCTAGGATCTGGATGTTAAGAGAGGGCAGAAAGCACTCCGATTTACCTGCTGGCCCATGAATGAACATTTGGGAAGCCTGTGCATAACTGTTTTAGTCTAAGATGTAGGAATACGTTGCTTTCCTATCTCTCCTATCCCGTAATCCGTAAAACCCCCAAAGCAGAAACTACGATCTGTCCCTTTTGTAACCAAGGTCTGGTGTGGTAGCTGGTGCATGTTAGGTACTTAATACTCTTCGACACTGCTGAATTGAATAAATTCACTAAAGGAATAAACCAGGTCTGCTCATATGGGACTGACTGGGTCTGTTAGGCAGGGTACCAGCCGGGTTGGGTTTTCTCGCACAGCGGACTCATGCACCTCTTACTGTGTCATTGTCCAGGATGAGAGACTACTCTGCTGCCGTTGCAATAACCCGCATCTATATTTAGTACGCATATTAAAGTATCAGATCAATACTTTTCCATTTTTAACATTTTTTTTTACATGGCTACCAGTGGGGGAAAGCTACTTTTACTCTGACTTAAATTTATTCTGTTCGAAAGAGGAACAGAAAACGCACATCCGGTCAGCGGCACACCCGAGAGACCCAGCTCTTCCGGACTGATGGGCCTCGCAGAGCCAGGTAGAAAATTAGCAGCTGGTTTCTGCCACGCGCAAGTGTAGGCCCGTCGACCTGTCTGGGAGGAGCTTCCTGTCCGGCCACCACACGCCAGCATGTGAAATAAACTCTCAGGGAGTGAAATCTCTAAAGTGTGTTGCCCAGCTACCTCACTCCAGCCTCATTCATTTAAATAACTGAAAAGATATAAATAATTTAAATTTTTAAATAATTGAGAGTCTATAAAGATTGCTGCGTGAAGTCTGGGAAGAGGGGAAGGAATTTTGGGCTCTTGTTATAACTATAAGAAATCCCATCAAGCTGACACATCTGAAACCTGACTCTGCTTTCCTGAATATTTTGCTTCTGGTCTTTCTCAGGGGTTTCTAAAAGATGTTTAAGAATAAGCAACTGGGTTGTCTTCAGGTGCTGAAGAGGGTGGGAAAATGCTGAAGATGCAAAATGATTTAGAACATCAGGAAGATTAGCCTACTTGCAACACTGAACTTCTGTAATCTGATTTCTAATCATATAAGCAGTTCTTGGCTGCTTCTGGGTAGAGCAATCCCATATTCTACAGAGTTATTCATGAGTGGAAGAACATGTGCTTTTGTGTTTTTTTTATTTTTGTCAAGACTCCAATCATCGGGAGGCGGTACGATGAGCCGCAGACCTCCGGGCGTGATGGGAAGCCTAGGGCCATGACCATCACCAGGAGCACGTCGTCCGCCTCGTCAGGCTCCGACTCCAATGTCCTCGTGCCCGTAAGCTGGAAACGGCCCCAGTATTCTCAGGTACAGATCCTAGGCTCCCAGGATTGGAAGGGAGTGTAGGGGACCTAGTGAGGCCAGCTGCCGCGTGATACAGGATTCCTGCCTTCACCATCCCAGCATGCCCCTCCAGGAATCGGCCTTCAGGGAGCTCATGGCATGCCCAGGGACCACTTCCATCCTTGAGCAGCTCCTTACATTGACTTGAAGTCTGATACTTGGTTGCCTGTCCCTATTGGTCTGTGTTCTCCTAAGGCTCAGAAAATGAAACCCGATCTTTCACATGGTAGCCCTCCAAATATTTGAAGAAACCCTACCCACTCTGCCACTTACCCAAACGAGTCCTCTTTTCTCCAAATAATAAACCCTTATTTCTCCCAGCCAGTCCTTTGTGATTGGGCTACACAGCCAGTGATCATTCTGGCTGCTGTCCTCTGAGCCTGGAGTCTGGCCATGGTTTCCATGCACAGCCTGAGCTGCACAGAGCGGGGGGCTGCCGAATCTCTCTGCAGCGCTGGCACCACCGCCAAAGACTCTGCACTCTGTGGGGGGCAGCCTCACAGTATGGATGTCATGGGACTGCTTGCCAAGTAAAAGCCTTCATTATTCAAGGTTCTTTTGGTGACCTGTGACAGAAGCCCAGTGAGAAATTACCTTCAGTAGAAAGGGAAATTATTAACTCATATATCTTGGCTTCAAGCACAGCTGGAATCTACTACCAAAAATTAGGCACTGGATCCTTAGACTCTGTCCCTCTCTCTCTCTCTGTCCCCACTTCCCTTCCCCATCCTGGGTCTGTGTCCTCTTCCTAGACGTCATTCTCAGGCAAGTCCTTCCCACACGAGGCACCAGTGACTTCTGGTGGCTGCACACGGACGTGGTCTTTGCCTCTGAGGGTCTCAGGACAGGCCCTCCCTCCCCGTGGCCATGGTGATTCTAGAAAAAGGAGTTCTGCAGCACGCGCAAAGGAGGCAAAGCCCCACTTAGCGGGAGAGGAGCTGCTCCCAGGATAGAGGGCCTGGGTCACTTACCGGAAGGAGGTGAAGCGGGTGCTGAGCGGGGAAAGCGCCTGACTACATGCCCAGCTGGCCTCACCCCCACACTCAGAGGCCAGGGCCATGGCACACGGAGCATAATGCCTGCTGGGACATGGCTGGTTTTCCCTGAACCGTTAGTAAGGGACCTTCTGTACTTTCTTGCGGATTTGGAAAGGAGAAGAAAAATGTACAGCCCGATTCCATGTTCCTCTATGTAGATTCCTCCCCAGAAGTCAAATGCCCACTAAAACTTAGGGAAATAGCTTAGCAAACCTCTTGCCATCCTTCAGCACCAAGGTCCTCCTGTCTTTGACCTTGAAAAGACACCGTATTGAGTGTCCGTTCTATAACTTGGAAAGAAGGATGCAGGGAAATGAGTTCCATTAAGAAGGAAAATCTTTGAGTGGTGTGGCCTTCTAGCCATCTCCACACTAACCTAAATCACATGAAAAGGGAAAAATCATTTTGAAGAGATTATTTAAAGAAGATTGCTTTAAAAGCAGTTCTGAAGGACATTAACATTTTCTAGGCTCTAATCATCATTCCCTGTCATTCTCAACTCCCCAATCGTTCTGAGACCTAGTCTATCCATGTCACTGGAAAATGTAACAGTTTACAGAGGATCAGAAGACCGTACAGAAGACCTCTGTGCTTAAGTGGCTGGAAAATGAGGTTTATGAAGAAAAGCAAAAGGAGTCGAATCTGTTCAACTTTAGGAACATTAAACTGAGAAAGATGGCTTGCAAATCGAATTTCTTACTTGTGCAGAAAGTAAAGTCATTCTGCCATCGGAGGAAAAGGGATTTGTGTGGTGATATAACAGATTTAACTTTGGTGTAAGGAGAGCTTTGCTCATGCTGAAACATGACATGCAAGAAAAGATTACTAAGTTGAGTAGGAATACCCACTGAAGAACCCAGGGATTCACTTCCACCCCAATCCACTCGGAGAAACTTCCATCATCCCTGTCCAGTAGAAAAACAATGTGAGCTTCATTTTAAGTGTTCTAATAGTCGCCTTAAAAAAAAAAGTAAAAAGAAACAGGTAAAAGTAATTTAAACAGTGTATGTTAGTTAGCCTAATAGAGCTAAAATATCCTTTCACTATGTCATCAGTTTTTTACAATTATTAATGAGATATTTTACTTTCCTGTTTCACACCGAGTTTCGTGTGCTTCACCTCTCAATCCTCCCTGGCCACAGTTCAAGTGCAGTAGCCCTGCGTGGCTAAGGGCTCCTGTAGTAGAGCTGACCGGCTCTCAGGACCCCACGTTTAAACCTGCCTGTGTGTTTCTTTTCCAGAAGAGAACAAAAGAGAAGCTGGTACATGTCCTTTCTCTGTGTGGCCAAGAGGTGGGACTGAGCAAAAATCCATCAGTAAGTTCAGTCATGTGGCACCTGGTGTACCAACATCTTTTTTGCCTTTGGCCTGTTTTTACCTTGGGTCATATAGTTTAGAGTCAGCCGTGAGATACAAGTGTGATAGCCACCATCTAGGTCAAACCATAGGTTATTTCTCTTTACACCATGAGTTTTAATATAACCTAGTTCAGAAAGAATGAAAGATTTTTTTATTTGCTCCAGTTTGCAGATGAATACATGTTTTCATTTTTAAACATTTCTTGGATTTCTTTATAAATATTCCAGACTTCCTTAAATTATTTATGTGTGACTGTGTCCTACACCACTGAATATAAGTCCTTTTGGGGTATAATTTTACTCTCTGTACACACACCAATTACTATGATATCATTATTTTACTCATGTATAATAAAGGTGAAAAGAATGATATATCATCATTTTTTTTCTCACATAAACTTCCAATGATGTTAGTTTTAAAAAAAAACATGCCATTGGGCTTTGACATAAATGAATAATTGAAGTATTAGAAGTTAGCTTCTGAAGTTTTAGAAATCTTAGGAAATTCAAACTGTTATGTGTAGGAGGGTATGGTAGCAAAAGCAATACAAATCTCAGGGTTTGGCTTCACCAGATGTTTCTATTTCATGTGTATCAAATCTGTGTCATTAACAAAAAAGAAATGGCAAACTAAATAATTTCCCAAACAGGGTAAGAGTTCACAAAGAATTTCTCTGTGTATCTCTTTTTAAAAGAATCCCGAAATGTATCTAATCATATAGTTCATGAGAGGGTAAAATACTGGAGGATCAGAAATACTTGCTAACGTGCAAACCGGTATCACTTATCCTCTGAGAAGGTGCCCCAGCCAGCCGTGAGCTGAGGTCAGCTCCTGCTGAAGTCACGTTTGCAGTGTTATTGATCAGTGCATTAGTTACTGCTCCTGGGACATTATTTAGGGCAGAGGGGACGAGATAGTGGCAGAGGCAGAAGGAGCCACGGGGGGAGAAACCAGAGCCCTTTGTCACTGCAGTGGGGCCCTGGGAGCAGGGCCATTTCTTACTGCCATTGTGGCTGTACTTTCTCCTTCAGATCTAACCCTCCTTCATCTGAGCTGATGCCTTTCTAGCAAGAAATGTTTACCTGGACTATGTCAGAAATAACAGAGACAGCACAAGACAGGGAGCTCCCAACTGAGAAAATCAGAATTCTAGTCTCCTCTCTCCCTAACTAGTTGGCCCTCAATGCTGTTTATCTCGTAAACCTATCTGCAGTCCCCAGTGTCATGCATGAAACTGTGTCATGCATCATTTCATGCGAAGATAGTGTAAACCATCTGACGGTTCTTAAACCCTGATAAAAAAATTATATTTAAAATCCGTTCACTTTTTACTTTTGAGAGATATCTGTTATATTTAAATTATTATCATTTGCCTACATTTCAAGGAAGGCTAGATTATAATAGTTAATTAAAGAATACTGTTCACTTTATATATTAGTCTATGTTCAGGAGAGGCTGGAGAGTAAAACATTTAGTTTCATTTGCAGTTTATTATTTCTACAAAGTTCTATAAAAATGGCCCAGGGAAAAGAACCTAAATGTAGAAGTTAATTTTAAAATGTGAATATTCTAATGGCCTTAATTTTTAGAAATGTCTTTGTTTTGTTTAAATCAACAGAACAGGAATTTTGAGTATAAATTATGAGCATGGCTGGTCATCTAATCTCCTATAATTTAAATGAGCAAGTACTATACTTCGTGGCTTCTGATTCTTATTTCTTACCAGTTCCTGGTTTATCTCTAAAAGGGTTAAATCCTTTGTCCTTTTAGTTCATGCTACAATAACATATCTATCTGGGTATTAAAATAGTATGTGATAATATATATGTGATGTGTATGTGTGTGAATGTGTTTCTAACAATTTCTAACCTCAGTCAATTCAGAAACAGTGGAATGTTTCTTGACTGCCCGAATTTATCTGTGAACACATGTTCAGTTCACACACACACAGACACACACACACACACTCAGCTAGGATCCAGTCTTCATGCATTAAGAGGCAGCAATTTCACTCTGGAACATTTTCCTAGTGCATGAACTCACGTCTTTACAACAAGTTTAATCAGAAGGCACCTGTCCAACATAAATAGTCAGAGAACATTCTAAAAATACCCACTTAAGGAATTAGGTGTGTACTGGAAATCCAGTGCTGTGAAGAGCCAGTTCGTTTTGTGCAGCACAAACAGCCGAGCCGAGCGCGGTTTCTCAGGAGAGGTCTCCTTGATGCCCAGGTGATTTTTTCATCGTGTGGAGATCTGGATCTGCTTGAGCACCAGACGAGCTTGGTGTCCTCCGAGGACGGCGCCCGGGAACAGGAGAACATGGATGACACAAACAGTGAACAGCAGTTTCGCGTCTTTAGAGACTTCGATTTCCTAGATGTGGAGCTGGAGGATGGAGAGGTACAGCATTTCCTCTTAAAACCAATGCACTCCGCCTTTCCCCTGACTCACAGAACACTTTCTCTTACCTGCTCAATAATCAGTTTTTCTAACACAGTCTTTCATTGGAAAGCTTTATTTTGAATCAACTTATTCAAAGCACAGCGGCTCAACTTGGGCAAAAGTTACCACACCCTTCCTGTCTGAGCCGCGGCAGAAGCCGCCAAGTTATTTCTAAATGGCAAAGATCTGCCTTTTAGTGACCACACAAAGTCTGCGTGTGTGTAGGCCAGAGGTGACCTTTTAAAAGAAAATCACAAAAACATTTAAGTGCTGAGTCTGTTCACGGGTACGTGGATAAAACATGCTAAGCATTTAATTATTTTAAAGGTGAAACTGCTCTCATGGGATCACTTCCAAGTTTGCCTGCTACAACATGAGGTGGGAGCCCTCGGGCTCCAGCAGCTCCGTGCTCTCCTTAATGGAATCATTAGAACCTGAAATAAGAACTCAGAAGAGAGCCCTTTAGGTTGGTAGCTCGTGCTCCCAACCCCTGGGGCCACTGAATTCAAGTCTCAGCGGGCAAATGCTGTTTCGCTTATTTGAATGATGATTATGGTAATGAGATGCTTCGGTTATGAATCATGCATTTGACCCCCGGGATTGGAAGGAGGAGCAACATCCTGTCTCATTTCAGTAGCTCAGGGACACCTTCTGGCTGAGAGGTAGTCAGTCTTCTGCTTCCTAGATGACAGCTAACTTCCCTGAAGGGAACTGGCCTGTGTAAAAATGCCTCGTATGGAGATGACGCATGGTGTTGCTCATCATACTCGACCCACATCTAACTAAGCACACTGTATTTCCCAGGTGCAGAAAAGGCTAGTTCTGATGATCTTGCAGTTACATCGGAGGTCCCGATTCAAAGTTTATCATATCCTCTGGCAGGGAGGCACCTTCTAGCTTCATTGTACACTTGTGGGAAACGAGGCTTCCAGGAGCTGCTTCCCTTCCCTACAAGGACAGGATCGCTGCCCCATCTGCTTATGTTGAGGTGAAGCCAAAGAGCCATCTGCTTTTGTCCCTCCCTGGCCCCCGGATGACCCCGGGTGTCTGTGCCAGCCAAGGAGAACCATGCCCTCAGAGTGAAGGCTGTTTTCTTTACTGGTTCTTTCCCTGGAAAGCGAGGTCAGCAGATGCAGTCCTTACAGAGGACAGAGGCACCCACTGCAAGGCATCTCTGAGATAAGTGTCAGCTTTTCACCTTGCGTGGTTCTAGAACCAGTGAAAGCATTGCAGTTTTCTAGCGATTAAATCATCATCAGTGATGAAGACACTGATCACCAAATGCAAGGAGGATTGTTTAAATAACCCTAACGCAAAATGCAGATGTTTTTAATACTTTCAAAATGTCTCTGAGCCAGAGAAAGTTAAAAGATTATCTCCCTGATCTGGGCAACTGACCTAATCTTCACCCTTAGGCTGGAATTCAAGCTTGGGTGCTCTCTTCGTTCCAGAAGTTAAACTGAGCAGGGGGAAATGATGAAGTAAGAGACATCATTTTCCAGTCTCGGTCAAAGAAAAATGTGTTATGTAAAGTGACCTAGCAGGAATGATGTAAAGCGGAGGAATCAGACACAATTTCAGGACAACTAACAAATTTAGTTTCTATCAAAATAAAGGAAGAAAAAAAATCTGAGGTGTCTATCCCTTGAAAATAACTATTATACAAATATTTTTCAGAGACAGTAAATAATGAATACTACACCTTGTTTCTAGAGTTCTCTACCGCCCTAGCCAACAGAAACTAAAAAATCATCATGATGGTTTTATCTTAAGATTTTATAAGAAACTCAAGAGTGTGAAAGTATATACTTTATCCAAATAAAATAAACCATTTGATAATGGTTTGCTCTTTGTCATTAAGATTATAATAAGGGATTCTGACATGCTTATAAGAGTGGCTTTGGAGGCAGGCAGGTCTAACTTTGAATTTCAACTCTGCCACTGACCTACCTATATGATCTCAAGCATGGACGAAGTTTCTCCTGGCTTCCTAATTTATTACATGAGTATGATAATACCTGCCTATAGAGTTGATGCGAGGAGTTAAGTATGATAACCTACGTAAAGCTTTGAGCCTGGTATTAGTCACCCAGTTGGTATCCAAAATATCTATGCCTTTGTACTGCTGCTGGTGAATAATTTCACTATATCCTCCTCTGAGCAAGTTAGGCATTTTTGGCTTCTAGATCAAAGCACAATTATCAAAAAAAAAAAGAAGCTTTTTTGTCAGGTTTATTCCTTTTCATTAAATAGTCTCAGAATTTATTGACTGATACCCATAAGGGTTTGCCTTTGAACTTTTCAGAATCTTTAAAAGGTGCTGTGTCTTTGCTGTTTATTGCACACCAGCAGTGAAGAGGTTAAGATCCAAACACTTTCAGCTTTGCAAGCAAGATCAGGTGATGACCCTTATTTGTTTTCCCATGACATTTAACAGTTTTCTCACAAATAGAAACTTAGACATTTCCAAAAAAAAAAAGTGTTGATGAGGCCAAAGTTGTCACTGAAGTGGAAAGCTATTTCAGAAGTTATATTGATGATTTATTACCCGAGCTGCATCGTCCTCCACTGAGAGGCTTAGAATTCCTGGTGTTTGATCCCAATTTTTCTCTTTAGGGTTTGTGTATCTGCCTTTTTTTTTAAGTTGCACCTACTGAAGTATATATTGTTAGCACTGTTAGGGGCTGTTGTGTTAAAACTAAGACAAATGCACATGAGTATCTTTAATATAACATTGTAAATAGACCTCTTGTTTGTTTTTCTGTCCATTCATCTGCTACCCAGGAACTTCAGGTAAGATGATGCTATTTTTAATTCAGATAAGCTAGTAGACATTTTGCATCATTGCAGATTTGTAACAACATAATTGCTTTTTTCCTCCCTTCTAGCATATGTATGCTTATTTGTGTGCACATTTACACTTACATGTGTGTGGTTTACGAAGTATTTTCCATGCTTGCTCTACTATGGAAATATTTCCTAAAGTATAAAATACAAGAGAGGTTTAAAATCTTTATATGCCTAGTTCTGGAAGTTGCATGATGACATCTCTTGAGAAAGTGAGTTTTAAAATATGATCCATGGAAATCCTGTCATATTGATTAGGCAATTGTACAACTGGATTGGTTTTGTTGTTAAATTATTTTATTAAAGGTGAAGTGAACAAGCAGCATCTAACAATATACCACAGACACTTCCTGTGAACCTTTTTATTTTCCAGGAATTAGGAGCTATCTTTGTATGGTAACTATGTAACATTTCATCCAAATGAGGACCCTTTTGCAAGTAAAAAAAAAAAAGGTGCTAATAATAATTAATCCAGACAACGGGCACATGCTAGCACCATCCTGGGCAGATTGACCAATGAACATTCTATATCTATGTCATATCAGACTTACTTTAAGTAGGTACATATGGGGAAACATATTTTGACCTCTGTGTACCTAATTTCCTTCAACAATAACTCTGACAAAGCTCTGATATGAAAAAAGTTATTCAAAAAATATTATTTCCAACACTTCTAGAATGTTCAATGATTAATACTTTCTCATCTCAGTATAAATCCTGAGTGGTTATTTAAGTTTGATAACTGGCATATGCAAATTCCCCATCAGGCCTAATTCACCATCTTCTAAATTTTCTCACACACAGGAAATCTGGCATAATCAGTAAAACGCTGTTCTGATTTTTTACCTTGTCTGTAACATTAAAATGCAAATCTGATATTTGGGTGTGGGGACAGTGGAGGGTGGCTCTCTTAACAGATATTCCTGTACCATACTGAGAAAGCCTGGTTGACTTTTAATCACCACAGACTTGAAGTTAAGCTCGACTCTGGCACAATTCCATCTCCACTCCTCAGCCACCGCTGGGGAAACAATTTCAACACCTTGGGCTCTAATGGATCTACTGCACCTTCTAGCCAGATGTCCAGATGTTATCGCTCTAAGAATACCTTTCCCTGACTCCAGTTCTCATGCCTGATCGGGTCAGGTCTTCACCAGAGGTGCCATCCCATCAACAGTAACAGTAACTCTACGGCCAGTGCAGCATTCTCTGACCCTAAACATCTGTGTTTCTCTGCAAGCTCCTGGTTCTGTCTCAGGTTCAGTGTGGGAGGCTTCCAGAATTGTTGCCTAAGATAGTTCATCCAACCCACCCAGTGATTTGGTGCAAGATAATCAGTTTTGTGAATTTGATGCTTTATATTTACATTTGTATATTTCTCCAGTAATTTTCACATTCTTTTTTTTTCTCTGCATAATATTCTCACTTTATCTTTTTAATTTCTTCACACATTGCATTTTCTTTTCCTTCTAGAATGCTCACCTTTTCCACATTCTTCATTTTTTTCACTGAAATCGCTATTTTAAAATCTCAATAGTCAGCCTTTTCCACCAGGAAAAAGAATTATTTGGTGGCAACTTATCACAGCAAACAGAGCTACAGAATATGAAAACCATATCTGAGCCTTTCTCTTTAAAATGAAACAGCCCTAATAACAATCATAAGCATCATAAATGGGGATGAATAATGATAACAATTTCTAAATCATATCCAGAATGTGTTTAGATTCTTCTCTGTTGCCCTCTACTGTGTATAGCCAAAACAAACCTTGAACATGCTAAGCATCTATTATATGAGAGATCTGGGAGAATGACAAGCTTTGTTTCAGTAGGATCCAAAAGAAACAGACCTTTAAACAAAGGGAAAGTAATAAATTTAATGTCACTACTTTTAACAGTGACTTGCCTCTCTCATATTAGTATACTAACTCACTGAGCTCATAAAAAAAAGTTATTTCCGTGAACCACGAGACAGTGTTTCAAATGACTACTAAGTGAAAGGATTCTGTGCTAGACTTTTTTCAGATTACCGATTTGCTTAGGTTAAAACCTGCTTATCAGTGGGCTGGGTAGTATTTCTCTTCTTGTATTTCTGTCTTTACAGAGAGAAAACTAAACCCCAAATAACTTTCTAGAAAAAAATTCTGTGTTGGTTAAATATACTTGTTTCATATCAGATGGTCTGTAAAGAAAAGTCTGAGATACAAACAAAAGCTTTCTTTAACACATGGCCCCTGAGCCCAGTTCTTGGTAAATTAAAATGTACAAGTCAACCAGAATGCTTGGTACCAAGTCAATCATTTCAGGCCCAGGAAAGCAGCTGTTTCCTATAATGGGCCAAGCACCTAAAGATGGACCTGATGCAAAGGTGAAGCTGTGTTGCTCTGGCCTCTGCATAGTGCATGATCTGTCAGACTCTGCCCAGCTGCTCTCTGATAGACTTTAACTCTGCATTTTATCTGTGAAAACTGCTGCAACAGAAACAGGCTGGAATGTTAACCTAATGCTCTTCTACTTAATACCCAGAAGATATGGAATGTGCTCCAAGCATACATAGCTCCGACTTTACCTCCTTCTGAAACAGTACTAAACACGTGTGGGGGAAGGGGGCATTATACCTCTTTTGAAGTTGTTTTAATATTGGTCTCTTTCTTACAGACTTTTTTGAAACATAGATCATTTATAGAATTTGCCCAAGTCACCATTTCAAAAGCATAATATTACCTGCCATGCCTAAGAAAAGCCTGTGATCACTTTACCGATGATTTAATACCCATTTAGGTGAAAATAGTATGCTTTACTCCTTTTCACGTCATGTTAACAACATGTTTGGTACCAAAGTGGATGAGGGTTTGAGAGTTCATAATGAAAGGACTTATTCCTCAGCTGGGACTAACTGAATATGTGAAGGGGTGAGGGCAGGATGATTCTTGCATGAAAGAGCAGCTGACGGTGTGATTTCAGGGCGAGAGTATGGACAATTTCAACTGGGGAGTGCGCAGGCGTTCTCTGGAAAGTCTGGACAAGTGTGATATACAGCTTCTTGGGGAGCATCAACTTGCGGGAAGTTCTCCCGGCCTGAATAAAATGGACCGTGAGGATTCCGACGAATCCTCCGAGGATGAAGACCTCACAACCAGCCAGATCCTGGAGCACTCTGACCTCGTAAGTAGCAACTTTCCCACTATGGGACTCAGGAGACTGACTTTTGTAATTAAAGCAGTAGCACCGTTTCCATTTAGAGCAAAAGAAACTTTCCAGAGCTGCTAAACTGAAATCTGAAATGTCGGATGGTGTCTAACCAGTTCTAACTGGCTGCTTCTCTGTAGGTTGCAAATGGAAACCAATGCCGGGGTATTTGTTCTAAGGCCATAAGGTCAGCAAGGCCTCGATTTTTCCCCAAAATAGCTTTTATTATGCTGGAATCTTTTGAAAAATGCCTCAGACATCTGAAGTTTTAGGTAGTATCACAGGCAGACATGTTGAGGTGGTTATCTGAAAATGTGGGGGTTAGGGTTTCAGAGGGCTGCGCCATGACACACGGCTAGCTCCTATGGTTAGGTGCGTTAACAGGGAAATATGTACATTCAACAAAACCCATCAACCCACAGGTAGCTCGTACAGTGGTTTGTACTCTTATGGAAAGGACAGTTAGAACTGCTAATGAAACTTCAGACTGTGTGTCTTTTCTTCCCTTTCTCCGCAGATCATGGCTCTCTCCCCTTTGGAAACCAGTCCCATGGAGTCTCTCACTACGGCCTGCGACGTGCCCCGTGCTGACCCTCATGCCTTTAACACCAGAAGGGCCAGTTTTGATGCTTCTTTGCCTGAGATAAATAATCTTCAGATTTCTGAGGGTTCAAAGGTGAAGACTTTTGGGCAATTAAGTTTGTAGTTTTCTTCAAGAAAAAGTACTTCCAATTTTCTGAGAAATCTTAGAGGATTATAAGTGAGGGATTATCTTTATATTATTCCTTCTTACTTTTTTGGAAATAATTGAGTTTGTGCACCTGACCCCTGTTTCCAAGTTGTTTTACCCACAAACAAGAGAAGCCATCTTCTTGTTGGTTGAGGGAGATTGGATCCGAGTTCTTTGTAGAAAAGTATCTTACATTTTCCACATCGCATGAACACTGCTGATGAACGGCCAACAAACTGGCGTCTGTCTGAGATCGCTGTGATGGGAGACTGCTGTTCTTTGTCACAACTTTTATAAAACAATATGCTAAGTGAGGTGTGGGTGTATGCATGTACTTGCGGAAATTTTTTCCTAAGTAGGAACCAGTTATACAATTTTTACATTGATTTGACTCTTGCCTTTTGGCTTACTCCTGGGATTTTTCATGTCAAACACAGTATTATGCCAGATTTGCAGAAAACTGTCCTAGCTAGACTTTGGAGAAAAGTTAAGTAAAGGATGCAGTTTTCTTATTTAAGAGGTCAGCTTAAAAAATATCTAACAGTGTATATTTCATTTAAAGTTTATTTTATCAAAATTGCCATAAAGTATCCTATCTGTAAAACAATCCACTCCCACACTGTGTTCACTTAAGTGCCCAAATATATATATGCCCATTGGTATAGAATTTTGCTTCCTTTTATTAGAAATGCCAAAATAGCCCATCGTGGTCAGGATAGTTTTCTTTAGCGCTGAGTTTGATTATAGTACTGTAAATTTGAAAGAGAAAATAAAATAGAAAAAAATGTATGAAAATACATTCTTTTTTGATACTTTTACTGGAAAATATGATCCTGGCTATTCTGTATTCTTTTATAGTGCACTAGAAACAGATCCAAGATCTAGCGAAACCTATGCGTTTTAAATCAAGAGCAACCAGCCAAACTGCGATCACCTAAAAGTACTGAAGCTTAAAGAAGAAGAATTTCTAAGATTTTCTCATTGCAAAGGGACTGATCGAGATTCAGCAGAGTCTTTCTTAGCTAAAAAAAAAGGCCAGAAAGGAAATGTGTCTGAGATTGAAATGCCAGAATCCTAAGATTAAGGAAGATTTTATGGAGAGGACATCAGAAAATAACTGTGTCATTATTAGCATTTGATATGTCTCAGTCTTACAATAGTCATTTTCTCAATGTTCCTATTTTGAATGCTAAGTTATGTAGATTTTTTATAGAAAGCACTACCTTAGTGGTAATATTTTTAGGGACTTACACAGAAACCATCTAATTCTATCAGAGAAAGGTTGAGTCTAATTTCTGAAAACCTGTCTCTGTTGTCCACATGACCTGGGTTTCTGCAATGTTTGATATCTCTGTGATGTCCTAAAGAGAAAATAAGAGTGATTTTCATAAGAATTCAGCCCTCCCCTGAAAGATTAAGGTCACGTAGCCTAACAACCCAGTCACCCGTGGCCAGTTTTGTCGGCGCCACTGTAGTTTTGAAAAGCAGGAAGAAGCAGATACAGATAAGCCTCTGAAACTCAGTATTTACGAGCAGTTCCTTCAAAGACATGAGATATCCTGTTTCCCTAACATATCTTTAAACATTTCTGTTAATTTCCCCATTAATCCTAGATTCAAATAACTAAATGGGTGGCCAGATGGCAACCCATGACTAATGCTCTAATTCATATATATTTCTATGTTGCCTTGATTGTATTTTTGTTTTAAGAAAATGACTCACTGAAACAAGTACGCGTTGTAGTTTCTCCCTCTCCTCCTCTGGTCTGTAACCCCATCGCCTTCCTTCCGCTCAAAAAGAACAATCAGTTCTCCAGCTGATTCCCCCTGGCCCAGGTTCAGACCCAGCCTCTTTTTCCATTTTCCTCGCTATGACTCTTTCCTGCCCCTCTCTGCTCCCAGTTCTGCTCACCCTAGAGCCCTTTCATTTTACTGCCCACTCTACGTTTCATAGCGATGTGAGAGCAGCCTCTTATCTCTTTTATCTTCAAGGGGCAAGTGTTCCCAAGAATGAGGCATACATGGAAGTGGGTTTGGAGGATTTTCAGTAGGGAAATGTGGCCGGCTCCGTGAGTAACTGGAGCACTCACGCACACTGCAGACACCGATGGTTCTGACAAGCTTGCTTTAGAACTCTGGGGTTAGACGATCAAGAGTCCCAGATCCAAAGGCAGGGTTTCTAGGCCCAGCCTGCCTCTGATAATCTACCTGATGGCAGGCAAGTCTCTCTCCCATTTCATCTATGAAATGTGGACATCGGACAAAGGGGTCTCTGTGGTCTTTTCCAAGTTTAGCATGTAGACCCCATAATCATGGGTCACATATTGGTGATCTGCTAAGAGCCTCTTGGGTAACCATTGAGGAAAACACTGAAAATAAGATGAATGACCAGGGCTTTAGGGAACCCCTGAGTCTGGTTACAGAGACAGACTGTATTGTAGCCAGAAAACAAATGCCCCCAATTTCTATCACTCATAATTGTAGTCTCTCTTATTTTTCCTTTAGTTGAACTGATTTTCCTATACGTATTCTGACATACTTGGGGGGATTCTCCTCTCTTTTTGTTCTCCCAGGCTGAAGCCGTCCAGGAGGAGGAGGACACCACTGTGCATGAGGATGATCTTTCTAGTTCCATCAATGAACTCCCAGCAACCTTCGAATGCAGTGATAGCTTTAGCCTGGATATGACTGAAGCAGAGGAAAAAGGCACTCGGGCACTGGACCAGTTTACTCTTGCAAGGTAAAGAGGCCCCTGGCAGAGATGAATGGTGTGAGTGTATGTGGCACGTTGTATTACATTCATTCACACTCAAATGTCACACTTGCACTGCTGGGACTTGCTAATGAAGGGGTCCCAGTTGGCATGTAACTGGGAGGGTTCTCAGCTGGTTGGAGCATTATGTGGAACCAGAAAGATACCCACAGTGCCATAGAATAACATAAAAAGCCAAAGAGGGGCCTGGAGATGTGGTCGAGGCCTTAGAAGCTTTGAAAACAAGCAAGATTGGCAACCTTGAAAGTTAGGAGTTCTTCCCACTTTGAGTTAAAACTCCAGAACAAGTGGCTCTTTATAAGCTAAATACTTTTTTTTTTAAGTGGGTGGCTTTCAGCCTACTGGCTGATTATTTCTGAGACCAGGGCAATACAGTCTAAGAAGATGAATAGAAAAAAAATATAAAAAGGAGCAAATAAAAGCACTAATGCAGCATCTAGACTACATTAAAAAAAAAGACAATTCCACAGGTTTACTTCTGGAGAAGAAAGTCAAAATCCTAAAATCACTCCTCTGAAAGCTGAAAGTGAGAACTAAGTAAAAGCTGCTGATACATTTGACAGAAACCTTCCCTAAGGGGAGCAGAATCTGTGCATCAGAATCCAGGCTTAAGTAATGCCAGAGAAGAATTGCCTTTTGTCTCTGCTCTCTCACCTTCCCTGCTTCCTCCTCTCTGTCTCGCACCCTGCATGTCTCCTCTTTCCTTTCCTGTCCTCCCTCCACCCTTTTCTTCTGGGCGTCTCTGTAAGCGCATTCATTAATACTCTCCCTCCACAAAGCAAAAGTCGAAAGATTCAAAGCCTTTGTTCTCATTTTTCATAAGAAAAACGAGAAGGGCTGAAAACGCCAAAGCATAGGAACACTCCCCCGTGTCTGGGGCATGGCTAGCGAGGATGCAAGAGACAGTGGCTGGGGCCGAGCGGCCCAGAATCGGTGGGAAGGGGATCCGAAATGGAGGGACCCCCGAGATCCCAGAGGTGAGAACTGGGTGTCCTACACTCAGCATCTCGGAGGCCTGGGAGTGAAAGCCGCTGGCAGAGATGAATGGTGTGAGTGTATGTGGCACGTTGTATTACATTCATTCACACTCAAGTGTCACGCTTGCACTGCTGGGACTTGCTAATGAAGGAGTCCCAGTTGGCATGTAACTGGGAGGGTTCTCAGCTGGTTGGGGCCTTACGCAACTCGGAGGGAGGAGTGGGCAGGTCGGGCCCCCTCTGGAGGCCGGCCCGGGATTCCAGTGTGTGCAACCCAGGAAAGGATGCCAAGGACGGCACTCCTTAATGCGGCCGTTTTGGGTTTTTTTTTCCCAGCTATGGAGACGCCGAGAGGGGAGCGTCGCCGCCACCCTCGCCCTTCTTCTCGGCCATCCTGGCCGCATTCCAGCCGGCGGCCTGCGACGACGCGGAGGAGGCCTGGCGCAGCCACATCCACCAGCTCATGGGCGACGCGGACGGCTCGTGCGCCGTGTACACGTTCCACGTGTTCTCCTCCCTGTTCAAGGTAGCGCACCTGCCACGGCGCGGAGGCTGCGGGGGCCGGCAGCTTCACCTGCAAGGAGGGCGTGGTGTGTTGTGCTGGGTTTCTCCTCCTCCTCCTCCAGTCGCCCCTCGGTTTCCTCTGACTTTATCCTTCCTTCTGCCCGACCTTCATCCCCGCCCTCTCCAGCTGAGAGTGGGAGGACTTGGCGCCCCCGGGAGCTAGGCTGCAGGCTGCCAGCCCGCCTTTGACTCCCATCACCCAACCTGGACAGCCCTGCCTCCGAGGCCAGTAGGCGGTATCTCCTGCCAAGCCTGGCATCTCCTCTTTCCTCTTACGCCCTTACTCTTTTTTCTTCATTATTTACATTTTCCCTTTTCTTGTCTTTTTATCTTTTCCACTGTGAATTCCTTAACCATGCCACCCAGATAGGAACACTTGTTTACTGCTCCCCGATGCTTTGGAACAGACGAACAGCTGTTCTTTTCTTCTCCTGAGGGAACCACAGCCTGGCTAGTCCGTTCAGTGTCCTTGGGCAAACAGGAAACAGACCCCTTCCTCCAGAAGGCCGCAGCCCCGTACGTGGCCAGCAGAGCACAGGCGGGGCCGCAGCCCCGCGGCCAGGCGCCCGTGGCAGCTGGCCCACAGCTCACGCGGCAGTCTCAGGGGGCACACCTCCACATTTCACTTGTGATCCCCAAACAAGTAACAACAACTACTGAATGAAAGAGGTGGAGGGAACCTGACTGCTGATTGGTGGCTGATGGTTTAATTTATGCCTGCCTACCGTCTGGTCGTGTAAATGCCTATCAAGTCGTCTTTCAGCATTTTTTTAAACTTTATTTTTAGTAACTCACAAAATAGAACGGCCACTAATAACACAAGGGAAGACATGGAAAGGACTGTGCAGTTCCAACTCTGAATAGACTTGAATGGTGGATGAATGACTGGACAGACAAGTTACGACCCTGTTAAATTTATGTAGAGGTTGAGTTCTGTTGACTATATTGTAAGAGAGGACCCAAAATGTGGTGGGACTGAGGGATGGAACCTTCTAACCACCTTCAGGAAAAGCCATGCTGAAGGGAAAGGCAGGAAGATAAGGAATTAAAGAGCACTAAATGAAAAAACTGGGATCATTTGCCTTAAATAGTTTCAATCTGAGGGAGCCATAATTTAGTTATTATAAAAGTAAACTCTGTTTTTTTAAGCCTGGAGCTACTTCTTATGGCCCAATTTTTGAGAATTATATACCAAAAGTACAAATAGCTACAATTTCTCACTTGTGTTATTCGTGCTGCCCTCAAGTTTCTCAGTTTGCTTTTAGTGAGACCGTCTAGAAAGCCAAATTGACAAACTGAGGTTGTGTCTTGGATTAACTGGGGCCTGGAGGAGCTGTTAGGCTTAAAACAGAAAACAATTGGCTGAGGAAAGATAAGAATTCCAGAGACACTCTAAGATTAAGCCAGATTGGAATTTAAAAACAAACTATGAGAAAGCTACCATTTGAGGTACATTTAATTGTGAAGGATTCAGAAGCAAAGTCATTTGTTATTTATATTATTCTAAAGTCTGTTTTAAAATAATGGTTGATAATACATATTTAAGTTTGGCCGTGAAAGTTATTTTTTCTTACTACAGTTACTAGACTATTCCTGCTCAGTTTCATACTCCTGAGCAGTACTTTTCCCTCTGCCCAGAACCATCACCTAAGGTCCCTCAACTGTACTCCCAATTACACGCAGCTCCCTGACTGGATGTCACCTCAGTGAATGAAGCTTCCTTTTCTTCTTTCTCCCTTCCCCTGTCACCAGGATCTCCAGCACACTGTACCTTGTCACGCTGTTAGAATTTCTTGTTCGGGTGAGGTGTCTGTCTCCCCTGAAAAGGCGAGGATCGGTGTCTTACTCTGAGTCCCCTGCAGCCAGCACAGTTGCTCACACACAATAGGTGCTCAGTAAATGTAGAAAAAAAAAATGGAAATACTTTTCTCTTTCTTTTTAAAGGCAATCTTAAACATACAGCTTCTGATTTAATGCCAGTAGGCCAGCATGTTGTAACAGAGCTGAGAGGTGGGGCTGGGCCCTGGGAAGGTACATTTTGGGTTGAATTTTTCTTTTTAATCAGTGTATTACATCAATCCCTATGAAGCTTATCTGCAATAATAGTTACACAAATGCATACCTCTTATGGGTTTTTAAGATGACTTGAAAACTTTCTCAACTACCATCAAATGCTATCGCTTAAGAGCAATGCTAGTGGCACAAATGGTATCATAAAATAGGCTGGAAATGAAACGCATTTCAGACACGCAGTCTATGAGTCCTTGTCATGTCCTCACCTTGTCTGTTTGCTCTTTTCTAATATTTTCCTGTGAGTTTGAACACGACGTTTCCCTGTATTTGGTTGGATTTTGGAAGGGGCAGAAAAGAGGTATTGTAAAAATAATTTGGCTTTGAGAAAATGGTTTCTAATGGTCCAGTATGAACATCTTTCCAAATGTCTAGTCATTGTATTTCTTTCCTGCTGCCCCTGTGTTAGGATAGCATCACTGTATCTCACAGTGCCACCAAACCCTATGCTGTGCGTATATGGAAGTCAGGGGAAGGCAAAGCTGAATGTATAGTCCCTAAATATCATGCACCATTATACTGTGGCATTCCCACAGACAGTACAGGAAGAGCAGTAACTTTTAGGAAGCATTATAGATCTAGGGAAGGAATGTGAGCTTTGGGGTCAGGCTCACCCGTACTCTCTCTCTTACTAGTTGCGTGACCTTAAGCAAGTCATTTGACTTCAACGTTTTCACCTGGTTGTGAGCACGAATGAGCTGAGGAATGCAAAGCTACAGGACAGAGTTAGACACCTGACAGGACACATGCCCAGACGGAGATATTATTCTGGGTCCCCTGTAGTGTTTGCCCTTCCATTCTCCAGAGGCTTCAGTGGCAGTGTTTTCATGCTCTGTCTCAAGGAGCTGTGATGCTGGGAAACAAGAAAGAGTTACATCTCAGGACCTATTTTGTCTCCCCGACATTGAAGTGTTCTCAGTAACTCCACAAATCTGATGGGCGAGCTGGGATGACCCCCCGCTGCCTACTGACCCTGACCATCAGCAAATAGAAAAACAGTATTTATTTTTAAAGTTGTGTGATCATCCACACATTGGGAAATGACATTTTAGGAAGAAACTTTGTCCACACTAGGTGCTTTTTACTTGATTTAAGACCAATGTTCACTCTGCTCCCTATACCGCCCCCACACTGAGGACTCATGCTCACTTGATGTTTTTATAAAGATTAAAAATGAGTTTTTTCTAGTACCTCAGCAAAAACTTGGCCTTTACAAATGACAATTATTTTGCCTTTCAGAATATTCAGAAAAGGTTCTGCTTCCTCACCTGCGATGCCGCCAGTTACCTCGGAGACAACCTGCGGGGAATCGGGTCCAAGTTTGTCAGCTCCTCTCAGATGCTCACCTCCTGCTCTGAATGCCCCACGCTCTTCGTGGATGCTGAGACCGTGAGTAGCCCAGTCCTGCTCTGGTGAACGGCCTGCTCAGCGTGGGGTGCAGAACTTCAGGCAAGCATGTATGGGCCGTGGTTTGCTGGGAAGACACTTTCCATGTCTGCAGACAGCGCTGTTGTGTAATGACTCCGAAAGGCCTGAGTCTGCCCAGTACTGACTGTACATGGTCAGCCCAGGCCAAGGCAAAGTCATTGCAGAGAATCGGGAGAAAAATCCTCCTCTGTGCTCCCTCCTATATCCTCGGTGCTTCTCTCTGACGGCCCCGGCAGCTGTGAATATGGTGAGCTAACAGCCCAGTGCTAACCTAGCCAGTCCGCACGGTGCCAGGTTGCCCAGCCAGGTGGGTCTCCAGAGGTGCCTTGTCATCACTTTCCCACCCCCGAGTCTCAGATGGAGACTGATTTCCCTCTGGATGGATTTGTCCAGCCCAAACTGCAAACAATGAGTTTAAAGGATGACTAAAACAGTCTCTGGCTGACTGTGGAACTGTGATGCTATGAATATCATTCTAACCCTGCAAGACTGGTGAGCTCTTCAAGGGCAGGGAGTGTCTGCCAGCTTTGGTCACATTCCCCGTGCATATCACAGAACTGTCTCATATGCTGACTAATCACCGAGCTTTAGAACCAGTGCTTTGATTTTAGAAGTCTCTGAAGAGTCAGTCTTTCCAAAACTTGATGGGTGGTTGGCTGTCTTGCAGCAAGGAATACAGTATGAGAAATCTTTCTATCTTAAATGATTTAAAGCACAGATTAAATACAAAATCAGTTTGAAAGTCTATTTGGAGGTCTATCTTCATACTACTTGGAGTATTCTTACTAGATGAAGATACTAGAGAATGCATAAAATGGAAATCATATCTTAATGTGGGCTCCTATGGAATATTTGTTAACATTTGTCTGTCTCGATATGGGAAAAATGGATAGTGTTCTAGGAGATTTGGATTAGCAAGCTAGTGGTCAATTATAATTGCAGCTGACAGTGGAGCAAAATCACAGAATGCACAGCTTAAAAATGGATGCACCTTTATGATTAGCACAGATAACGTGGGGTGGGGGGCACAGGGAAGGCAGTACAGCACAGAGAAGACAAGTAGCTACTCTATAGCATCTTACTACGCTGATGGACAGTGACTTAATGGGGTATGTGGTGGGGACTTGATAATGGGGGGAATCTAGTAACCACAATGTTGCTCATGTGATTGTATATTAATACCAAAAAAAAATGGATGCCCCTGTTCCCTACTTTATATTCCTCTGAATATACTTCTCTTTCCTATCTGGGTAGCCTTGCTTTTGTATAGGTATCTCTAGCTGTTTTAATACAAATTTTTTTTTCTGTCTTTAGCTTCTTTCCTGTGGACTCCTAGACAAGCTCAAATTCAGTGTTTTGGAGCTGCAAGAATATTTGGATACCTACAACAACAGAAAAGAGGCCACTCTCTCAGTAAGTGTCTGTGTTTCTGTGCATATGCATTCGTTAAAATAAAATCAACCCAACCACTTTGAGCTCCTGGGAGGTGTTGTAATTAACCTAAGAGAGGCTCTTTTGGGAGAAGACAGACTTTATCTATTCCTCTGTTAGGTATTATAATTCCAATTCAATGGTGGTAGAACTGTCAAATAGTGTGAATTATTCAAAAATAATAGCTATAAAAGAGAAAATTTCCAGCTTTTATTTTTAGACCCATCATTTCTCTACCAAGAAATTGGGAAAAGTGAGTATCTGCTTAATATGTCATTTTATCAGTGTTCATACTTTCCCCAGAGATTTGTAATTGTTCATTACTTCCTTCTGGTGTTAGCCTCACCCATAACTAGTTGAGATGGAGCCCATCTTTCGCTTCCTCTTAACTACTCTTGGTTGCTGTTTATCACTGTTTCTATTGCTTCTCTCGGCCTTGGTTCCTGCTCTTTACTCTTTTCTTCCCTCATAGATCTAGACTATAAAATGTTAGAATTGATCCAGAAACCATCTGTGCAAACCCCTGATTTCCAACAAATCAGTGTGTAATATCTACGAAGCACTTCCTATAATATACCAGGCACTGTAGAAAGAGCATGGATTTTGAAGTCACATGGACTTGGGTTCAAATCACAACTCAGCCTCTTAAGGGTTAGTGACCTTGGAAAAGTTACTTACCTTCTCTCATCTCAGATTCATCATCCAGAATACAGGGATAATAATTTTCAGAATTGCTGTAAGGATATAACAATTACCATAGTCGTAACAGCTTTCATTTCCTGAGCCCTTAAATGTGTCCAACAACCTGTTGAGTTAAATCTCTTCAAATAAATCTTTGAACACCCACAGCTACCCTTGGAGTTAATTCTTATTATCCTCATTAGCTAGAAGGTAGAAGAATGATATTAAAACCCAGGTTTGTGGGATTCAACTGCCCATGCTGTCAACCACAACACAATATTGCCTATAAAGTAAGCACAGCACCTCATACATAGGACACATTCAGTGTAAAGTAACTGGGTTTTTGTTTATTACTACTTTTGTTATTGACATTCTCATGACCTATCCAAGGGCAGGAATTCCAATATTCTGTAACAATTCTCATTGTCCTCTGTTTCTGTGGCTCTTTACCTGTCATTGCTTTCCAGCTTCTCAATCATTGATTAATAAAAGTAATTCTCTCATTCTGGATAGTGACAAACCAATCTTTCCATATCAAGGGTGAATTTCAGTTCTTCAGTGTTTATTGTTTTCTGCCCAAAGGTTCCTTTTCTCATCTGTATTAGTCACTATCCCAAATGCTTATGACACATAGAATCTCTAAATAGCTGAGTTATTATTTTAATAGCCTTTCTTTCTTACATTAAAGTAGATGTACCCCCATGGAAGCCACCTCAGTGTAACAGAGAGGTAGGTGTACCATGAGTCAGGTCGCATTGTCCAGAATCACCCAACCTGTGGGGAAATTTGGTCCTATCTCTTAACCTCAGTCATATGAAAGGTTTTTAACCACATATGAATTTCTTTTAAATTACACATAAATTGGGAATAATCCAGTGAAACCATTCTCCAGGGTGATATATCACAATGTTGGAATTACATTTTTAAATGAATATCCCTGGACCCACATAAACTGACATTTTATTTCAAATAGTTCATCTTCAATCCAAAAAAATGACTGTCAGGTCTGCTCCTGCAGGAGAGCATATGCTCTTTGGAGGGCCTGATATTCTTTTGTTAATTATCGAAATCGTAGCTCACATTCTTCAGCTGCTAAACTCTTCAGATTCAAAAAAAAAAAGGCCAAAAAATAAGTATGTTATGATAGTGTCCTGTGAAATACTAAGATTTGTCCACTTTTTAAAGGGAAAGTAAAGGTTTGTTTCATACTGGAAAAAAAAATGACTGTCAGAAAGTTACAGCAAAATTTTATTTTACTGCGATGAGAGGCTTAATCGATTTTCCCTGACAAAATTGATGATAAAAATGTTCTCAGGATCTCACTAAATTGACTTACGTCTACACCTCTTTCTGACCACAGTGGCTTGCAAACTGTAAGGCAACATTTGCAGGAGGATCAAGAGATGGCGTCATTACCTGTCAACCAGGGGACTCGGAAGAAAAGGTAATGTAAGTCTGCTGGAATTTATCTTTAGTCTGTTCTGACATTGCGTGCTGGTTTTGATCTACCTAAGAAGCATGGCACTTGAGAAAAGAGGAGGAGGAATGAGTCATCCCACAGTTCCCATGAAACCAACAGAGTAAGAAAGAATGACATTCATGCCAAGCATGACTGTGTGTTGATGGGTTTGGAATGGATTTCTTTTTTTTGTTGTTTTTTGAAAAATAGAGGTATAAAGTAACCCTTTTGCTGGACATTGTCTAACTATACTAATCATTTCCCAATAAATCTGTTCTTAGAATATAAAACCAAATTTTATTATTTCTTCACCGATCACTAGTTCCCTCAGTGAATAAAGTCTTGGTTGACCTTTCAGCAATTGCTCTAGAAAGAGATTTTTTATTCTCATTTAGAATCGCTTTAAGTACACCCCTCTTGTAAATGTATGCTGTACTGTAAAGGGAATGGGGCAGAAAAGTGTAAGTGGGTTAAAATCATTCACTCCGTGGTTATGTGCTGAGCGCTTCCTTTGCGGCCCACGTGGTGGGTACAATAGTGAAACACAGACCAGCCTCCACCCTCCTGCAGCTGCTGATATCGTCAGGGAGACAGACATCAGTCAAAAAGTCACACAGGTGTAAACTGCAGCAAGTGCCATTCAGCAAGGGACCAAACACTGAGCTATGAAAGCATATAGCAAGGGAACCTGATCAAATGGGGAGGGCAGTTCTGAAAAGACAGCTCCATGAAGCACCACCAAGAAAGAGATCTCAGATACGAGCTGGAGTTAGCCAAACGAAGAGCAGTGTGTGGAGAGCCTGTGGAAAGGCCCTGGGGCAGGAGGGAACATGGCCCTCTGCAAGCACTGGAGAGGGCCCGTGTGCCTGGGACTGCAGAAAGCCACATGGAGACAGTCTGAGCAGAGTCCGGAGGAGCTGGCAGGAGCCAGACCATGCAGGACTTGGGAGTTTATCTTAGCAGCAGTGGTAAACAACTGAAATGTTTTAACAGGTGGCTATCATTAGGTGAGGGCCCCCCCACTCCACTGTGCAAACAGACTGAAGTGGGCAAGAAGGAGGGAAGGAAGACGAATTAGGGGGCTGCTGCTGACCTAGGCAGAGAAGGTGTCACTCTGGAATTACACCGTCACTAGGAGAAAAGCATTTCAGATCACACACCCTTCAGAGGATGAGAAATCATCTTCGTGGTTAAAAACAGTGCTTTACTAAAGTAAAAAAAAAAAGAAGAAGAAGAAGAAAGTGAAGTTTTGGGTAAAAATTTTCAACAATACCACGGATTCAATTCCAGTTTGGTAATTCTTTTGAACAAAGTCTGCCGTCGTAACTATCCATGCATGGGTGTTACCTGGTAAGCCCCTTGCTAAGATTTAGTGAAGAGACCAGAGACTGAACAAGCAAACTACAAGGCTGAGAAATATCTAGATAGGAAATCAAAGTGTGGTCTGCATTTCCACATCACTGCCCTTCTTGAGGACACGTGTGTATTTCACATTGTGTCTTACAGAGAACGTTCATATTCCTGAAGGGATTTGATTCTCCCTGGGTGCAGGGCAGGCAGTCTTAGCCCCATTGCATAGATGAGGAAACTAAGCTTGACTTATCCAAGGCTCCAGGGCTGATAAGCGACAGGCAGAAACAGCTTGGCCACAACATCTGGAAACAGACAGATATATGTAATAAGTGGTTTATTTATACAGTTGACCCTTGAACAACATAGGGGTTGGAGTGCCAGCACCCCCACACAGTTGAAAATCTGGTGTAACTTTGACTCCCAAGAACTTAACTACTAATAGCCTACTGTTGACCAGAAGCCCTACCAGTTATAGAAACAGCTGATTAACACGAATTTTGTATGTTATATATATATAACTGTATTCTTACAGTAAAGCAAGCTAGAGAAAAGAAAATGTATTTCAAGTTTTCACAAGTCTCAAAAAATTTTCCAATAATTTATTGAAAAAATCCTCATAGAAGTGGACCTGCATCGTTCAAACCCATGTTGTTCAAGGGTCAGCTGTATCACATTTTTAAAATTGTGTTTAATGACTTTACATAAGATGTCTCCATAAGCAATGCATAGTTGAATGTGTAGTTCAAAATACAACTCCAGCATTTCCATCAGTTCCTGCTTATATATCTATGATGTGCTCTAATTTTCATTGGATATCCTGCATGGTTAGCATACCCCAGAAGAATATGTTAAAAAAATATATATATATATAACCTATGTTTCAGATTTATGGCCACCTAATAGCACCCACACTTTCTGATTCCAGGCCTAGTTCTCCCCCTAGTATACTCTGCTCTTAAAACAAATTCAGTCAGAGAAAAGATACCAGGTTATGACTGACAATTAGCACAAACGCAATCCAGTTCATGATTTAGCTTGTATCGTGGAATATAAAAAGTTATCTAAATATTTACCTTCCATCATTAAATTCTCTTATATTCCCTATAATCAAATCTCAGTCAGGTAGATGCATTCATACATTGCAGATTCTGGGGAACAAGGGTTAAAATCAAATCTATTATTTGAACTTTGCTTATAGCTTCCTGGTTAATTCTCAGATACCCAGAAATTCCAATTACATCATTCTATTTCCCAAACATCCAAATTTTCAAATGAGTGTTTCTGTGCTGCATGTAGTTTCTGTTGTTTTCCTTTGTTTAGATGCTCTTTCCTACTCCCGCCCGTACCCGTTCTTCTCCATCTCCCTCAAAGAGACACTGCGGAACCTTATGTCTGCTCCATGAATTCTAATTTGCTCCTCACCTACCTCTATCTCTCCTTACTTCTGTTTCATAGGCCTGTTTCTTCCCATCTGCTTTCTTGTTTTTAGAGTTCACTTATTCATTCACTTATTTACATGTGGCAGCTTTGTTAGCATTATACTAAATAAAGGCTTGAGAAGACAAAAGTAGAAAGAAGAAACTAATATTTTTCAAGCACTGTACATTTATCTCCTTGGATATTTTCATAAATTGAAATATAATTTACATTATATTTTCACATTTTTATATTTCATATACTTCCTATATATATTACATATACACATACATTTCAGATGTACAATATAGTGATTATTACATGCATTACAAAATGCACACCATGGTAAGTGCAGTTACCTCTGTCACCATACAAACTTATTACAGGATCATTGACTGTATTCCCCATGCTGTACGTTTCACCCTTGTGACTAATTTAAATATTTTACAATTGGCAGTTTTAACCTCTTAAATTTATTGAGACTTGTGTTTGGGCCTATTATGGGGAATGTTCCAGGTGTCCTTTTTTTAAAAAATTTTTTATTAAAGTATTGATATACACTCTTATGAAGGTTTCACATGAAAAAACAATGTTGTGACTACTTTTACCCATATTATCAAGTCCACACCCATACCCCAATGTAGTCACTGTCCATCAGTGTAGTAAAGATGCCACAGATTCACTGTTTGCCTTCTCTGTGCTACAATGTTTTCCCTGTGATCCCCCACACCATGTGTACTAAACATAATACCCTCAATCCCCTTCTCCCTCCCTCCCCACGCACCCTCCTCCACCCCTCCCCTTTGGTAACCACTACTTACATCTTGGAGTCTCTGAGTCTGCTGCTATTTTGTTCCTTCAGTTTTGCTTTGTTGTTATACTCCACAAATGAGGGAAATCATTTGGCACTTGTCTTTCTCCGCCTGGCTTATTTCCCTGAGCATAATATCCTCCAGCTCCATCCATGGTGTTGCAAATGGTAGGATTTTTTTCTTTCTTATGGCTGAATAGTATTCCATTGTGTATATGTACCACTGCTTATTTATCCATTCATCTACTGATGGACACTTAGGTTGCTTCCATATCTTGGCTATTGTAAATAGTGCTGCGATAAACATAGGGGTGCATATGTCTTTTTGAATCTGAGAAGTTGTATTCTTTGGGTAAATTCCAAGGAGTGGGATTCCTGGGTCAAATGGTATTTCTATTTTTAGTTTTTGAGGAACCTCCATATTGCCTTCCACAATGGTTGAACTAGCTTACATTCCACCAGCAGTGTAGGAGGGTTCCCCTTTCTCCACATCCTTGACAGCATGTGTTGTTCTTAGTCTTTTGGATGGTGGCCATACTTACTGGTGTGAGGTGATATTTCATTGTGGTTTTAATTTGCATTTCCCAGATGATTAATGATATGGAGTATCTTTTCATGTGTTTGTTGGCCATCTGAATTTCTTCTTTGGAGAAGTGTCTCTACGTATCCTCTGCCAATTTTTTAATTGGGTTATTTACTTTTTGGGTGTTGAGGTGTGTGAGTTCTTTATATATTTTGAATGTTAACCCCTTGTTGGATATGTCATTTACAAATATATTCTCCCATACTGTAGGATACCTTTTTGTTCTGTTGATGGTTTCCTTTGCCATACAGAAGCTTTTTAGTTTGATGTAGTCCCATGTGTTCATTTTTGCTTTTGTTTCCCTTGCTCGAGGAGATGCGATCAGGAAGAATTTGCTCATGCTTATATTCAGGGATTTTTCCCTATGTTGTTTTTAAGAGATTTATGGTTTCATGCCTTACATTCAGGTCTTTGATCCATTTCAAGTTTACTTTTGTGTTGGGGGTTAAACAATAATCCAGTTTCATTCTCTTGCATATAGCTGCTCAGTTTTGCCAACACCAGTTGTTGAAGAGGCTGTCATTTCCTCATTGTATATCCATGGCTCCTTTGTCATATATTAATTGACCATATATGGTTGGGTTTATATCAGGGCTCTCTAGTCTGTTCCATTGGTCTATGGGTCTGTTCTTGTGCCAGTACCAAATTGTCTTGATTACTGTAGCTTTGAAATAGAGCTTGAAGTCAGGGAGCGTAATTTCCCCCAACTTGGTTCTTCCTTCTCAGAATAGCTTTGGCTATTTGGGGTCTTTTGTGGTGCCATATGAATTTTAGAACTATTTGCTCTAGTTCATTGAAGAATGCTGTTGGTGTTTTGATAGGAATTGCATTGAATCTGTAGATTGCTTTAGGCAGGATGGCCATTTTGGCAATATTAATTCTTCCTATCCATGAGCACAGGATGTGTTTCCATTTATTGGTATCTTCTTTAATTTCTCTCATGAGTGTCTTGCAGTTTTCAGAGTATAGGTCTTTCACTTCCTTGGTTAGGTTTATTTCTAGGTATTTTATTCTTTTTGATGCGATTGTGAATGGAAATGTTTTACTGATTTCTCTTTCTGCTAGTTCATTGTTAGTATATAGGGATGCAACAGATTTCTGAGTATTAATTTTGTATCCCGCAACTTTGCTGAATTCAGATATTAGATCTAGTAGTTTTGGAGTGGATTCTTTAGAGTTTTTTATGTACAATATCATGTCATCTGCAAACAGGGACAGTTTAAGTTCTTCCTTGCCAGTCTGGATGCCTTTTAGTTCTTTGTGTTGTCTGATTGCCATGGCTAGGATCTCTAGAACTATGTTGAATAGAAGTGGGGAGAGTGGGCATCCTTGTCTTGTTCCCGATCTTAAAGGAAAAGCTTTCAGCTTCTCGCTGTTAAGTATGATGTTGGCTGTGGGTTTGTCATATATGGCCTTTATGATGTTGAGGTACTTGCCCTCTATACCCATTTTATTGAGAGTTTTTATCATGAATGGGTGTTGAATTTTGTTGAATGCTTTTTCAACATCTATGAAGATGATCCTGTGGTTTTTGTCCTTCTTTTTGTTGATGTGGTGGATGATGTTGATGAATTTTTTAATGTTGTACCATCCTTGCATCCCTGCAATAAATCCTACTTGATCATGATGGATGATCTTTTTGATGTATTTTTGAATTTGGTTTGCTAATATTTTGTTGAGTATTTTGGCATCTATGTTCATCAGGGATATTGGTCTGTAATTTTCTTTTTTTGTGGTGTCTTTGCCTGGTTTTGGTATTAGAGTGATGCTGGCCTCATAGAATGAGTTTGGAAGTATTCCTGCTTATTCTACTCTTTGGAAAACTTTGAGGAGGATGGGTATTAGGTCTTCACTAAATGTCTGATAAAATTCAGTGGACAAGCCATCTGGTCCAGGGGTTTTGTTCTTAGGTTGTTTTTTGATTACCAATTCAATTTCATTGCTGGTAATTGGTCTGTTCAGATTTTCTGTTTCTTTCTGGGTCAGCCTTGGAAGGTTGTATTTTTCTAGAAAGCTGTCCATTTCTTCTAGGTTATCCAGTTTGTTAGCATATAATTTTTCATAATATTCTCTAATAATTCTTTGTATTTCTGTGGTGTCCACAGTGATTTTTCCTTTTTCATTTCTGATTCTGTTTATGTGTGTAGACTCTTTTTTTCTTGATAAGTCTGGCTAGGGGTTTATCTATTTTGTTTATTTTCTCGAAGAACCAGCTTACGCTTTCATTGATTCTTTCTATTGTTTTATTCTTCTGGATTTTATTTCTGCTCTGATCTTTATTATGTCCTTCCTTCTACTGACTTTGGGCCTCATTCATTCTTCTTTTTCTAGTTTCATTAGTTGTGAGTTTAGACTGTTCACATGGAATTGGTCTTCTCTCCTGAGGTGGGTCTGTATTGCAATATACTTTCCTCTTAGCATGGCCTTCACTGCATCCCATAGATTTTGTGATATTGAATTATTGTTGTCATTTGTCTCCATATATTGCTTGATCTCTGTTTTTATTTGGTCATTGATCCATTGATTATTTAGGAGCATGTTGTGAAGCCTCCATATGTTTTATGGGATTTTTCATTTTCTTTGAGTAATTTATTTCTAGTTTCATACCTTGGTGGTCTGAGAAACTGGTTGGTACAATTTCAATCTTTTTGAATTTACTGAGGCTCTTTTTGTGAACTAGTATATGATCTATTCTTGAAAATGTTCCATGTGCACTTGAGAAGATTGTGTATTCTACTGCTTTTGGGTGGAGAGTTCTGTGGATGCCTGTTAGGTCCATCTGTTCTATTGTGTTGTTCAGTGCCTCTGTCTCCTTACTTATTTTCTCTCTGGTTGGTCTGTCCTTTGGAGTGAGTGGAGTGTTGAAGTCTCCTAGAATGAATACATTGCATTCTATTTCCCCTTTTAATTCTGTCAGTATTTGTTTCACATATGTAGGTGCTCCTGTGTTGGGTGCATAGAGATTTATAATGGTTATATCCTCTTGCTGGATTGACCCCTTTATCATTATGTAGTGGCCTTCTTTGTCTCTTGTGACTTTCTTTGTTTTGAAGTCTATTTTGTCTGATACAAGTACTGCAACTCCTGCTTTTTTCTCCCTATTAGTTGCATGAAATATCTTTTAACATCCTTCACTTTTAGTCTGTGTATGTATTTGGGATTAAAGTGAGTCTCTTGTAGGCAGAATATAAATGGGTCTTGTTTTTTTATCCATTCAGTGACTATATCTTTTGATTGGTGCATTCAGACCATTTACATTTAGGGTGATTATCGACAGGTATGTACTTATTGCCATTGCAGGCTTTAGATTCGTGGTTAGCAAAGGTGCAAGGTTAACTTCCTTACTGTCTAAGAGTCTAACTTAACTCACTTAATATGCTATTACAAACACAGTCTAAAGGTTCTTTTTTCCTCCTCCTTTTTCTTCCTCCTCCATTCTTTATATATTAGGTATCATTCTGTACTCTTGTCTATCCCTTGATTGACTTTGGGGATAGTTGATTACATTTGCATTTTCTTAGTAATCAGCTGTTCTACTTTCTTTACTGTGGTTTTATTACCTCTGGTGAGAGCTATTAAACCTTAGGAACACTTCCATCTAGAGCAGTCCTCCAAAATACACTGTAGAGATGGTTTGTTGGAGGTAAATTCTCTCAGCTTTTGCTTATCTGGAAATTTTTAAATCCCTCCTTCAAATTTAATGATAACCTTTCCAGATAAAGTATTCTTGGTTCAAGGTCCTTCTGCTTCATTGCATTAAATACATCATGCCACTCCCTCTGGCCTGTAAGTTTCTGTTGAGAAGTCTGATGATAGCCTGATGGGCTTTCCTTTTTATGTGATCTTATCTCTCTCTCTGGCTGCTTTTAATAGTCTGTCCTTATCCTTGATCTTTGCCATTTTAATTACTATATGTCTTGGTGTTGTCTTCCTTGGGTCCCTTGTGTTGTGAGATCTGTGCACCTCCATGGCCTGAGAGACTATCTCCCCCCCCCCCCCATATTGGGGAAGTTTTCAGCAATTACCTCCTCAAAGACACTTTCTATCCCTTTTTCTCTCTCTTCTTCTCCTGGTACCCCTATAATGTGAACATTGTTCCATTTGGATTGGCCACACAGTTTTCTCAATATTCTTTCATTCTTAGAGATCCTTTTTTCTCTCTGTGCCTCAGCTTCTTTGTATTACTGTTCTCTAATTTATATTTCATTTATTGTCTCCTCCATCGTATCTAATCTGCTTTTAAAACTTTCCATTGTATGTTTCATTTCTGATACTGTGCTCCATAATGATTGGGTCTCCGACCGGAATTCATCCTGAGTTCTTGAATATTTTTCTGTACCTCCATGAGCATGTTAATGATTTTTATTTTGAAATCCCTTTCAGGCAGATTCATGAGGTCGATTTCATTTGAATTTTTCTCACGGGTTGTATTCATAATTTTACTTTGAACCAGGTTCCTTTGGCATTTCATATTTGTATATGGCATCCTCTAGTGCCCAGAAGCTCTACTCTCTGGAGCTGCTCAGCCCCTGAAGCAATGTTGGGGGTTGCAGGGGGTATTGGTGCCTGGGGGGATGAAAGAGCTGTTTCCTGCTTCCAGGCTGCTATGCCTGTCTCCACTGCCAGAACCAGTAGACTGGGCAAACAGGTATAACCTCTGTGCTTTGCGTTTGTAGTTGCTCTAGATGGGGCTTCCGTCTGGCAAACCTAACGCCAGGGTATGGTTTTCCAGTTTGCGAGCCATGTGTGGCTGGCTGGGAGAAAGGCTCAGTAGGCTGCGTACCATGGAGGGGGTCCTTGGAGCTCTGTAGCCAGCCAGGGAGCTGGAGCTCCTGAAGATTGTGAAAGTTCCCAACCTGCTGGGCAGAGTGCACCCAGAGAATTCTGTCTACCTGTCCTTTCTCCTGAGCAGTAAGCTCTGTGCAATCCTTGCTCCTTTAGCAGCCCTCTTGCTGTTAGGAAGTCTCTCAGACTGCCCACCTTTCTTTTGTCCCAGAGCAGCTGGATATGGATCCCTGCTTTTCACAAGTGGCTGGAATCCCAGTCTCTCCAGGTATTCTACCTGTCTTAGCTTTCCAACCCCCTAATCATGAGAGTACCATGAAAACACCATGAAATGTAGGTTTGTTCTCCCAGATCAGATCTCTGGAGTTAGGTATTCAGCAGTCCCAGGCCTCCACTCCCTCCCGGCTCTGTTTCTCTTCCTCCTGCTGGTGAGCTGGGGTGGGGGAAGGGATTGGGTCCTGCTGGGCCACAGCTTTGCTTCGTTACCCTATTCCGTGAGGTTTATTCTTTTCTCCAGGTATATACAGTTTGGTGCTGTCCTCTTTCCTGTTGCTCTTTCAGGATTAGTTGTATTAAATATTTTTTCATATTATATGCAGTTTTAGGAGGAAGCCTCTGTCTCACCTCTCACGCTGCCATCTTTAATCCCGTGTTCCAGGTGTTCTTGAAAAGACAGTTTATTATTCTGTTTTTAAATGGAATGTTCTGTATATTTCTGTTAAGTCCGTCTGTTCTAATGTGTAAAAGCCAGTGTTTCCTTATTGATTTTCTGCCTGGATGATCTATCCATTAGATGTAAGAGATGTAAATGGAATGTTCTTCCTTCCTCAAAATGGAATTGCTGGATCATGTGGTATTTCTATTTTTAATTTTTTGAGGAAGCTCCATTCTGTTTTCCATACTGGCTGCACCAGTTTACAATCCTACCAATAGTGCACAAAGATTCCCTCTCTCCACATCCTTGCCAACGCTTAGTATCTCTTGTCTCTTTGATACTACCCTTTCTGACTGGTATGAGGGTAATATCTCATTTTGTTTTTTATTTGCATTTCCCTGATGATCAGTGATGCTGAGCATCTTTTTATGTGTCTGTTGGCCATCTGTATATCTTTGGAAAAATGTCTATTCATGTCCTCTGCCCATTTTTTAGTAAGATTATTTAGTTTGGGGGTTACTGACTTGAATGAGTTCTTTATATATTTTGGATAGTAACTTCTTATCATATATATCATTTGCAAATATCTGCTTTCATTCCCCTTTTGTTTTGTTGGTGGTTTCCTTTGCTGTGCAGAAGTTTGATGTTGTCCCATAGCTTATTTTGGCTGTTTCCTTTCCCTAAAGAGAAAGATCCAGAAAAATGTTAAGGCCAATGTCCAAGAGTTTACTGCCTATGTTTTCATTCAGGAATTTTATGGTTTCAGGTCTTAACATTTAGATCTTCAATCCATTTTGAGTTTAATTCTGTGTATGGTGTAAAACAGTGATCAGATTTCATTCTTTTGCATGTAGTTGTCCAATTCTCCCAACACCATTTATTGAAGAGACTTTTATCCATTTTATATTTTATATACTTGCCTCCTTTGTCATAGATTGACCATATAAATGTGGTTTTATTTCTGGATTCTCTATTATTCCATTGACCTATGTGTCTGTTTCATGTCAGTGTCATACTGTTTTGATTATTTTAGCTTTGTAGTACAGTTTGAAATCAGGGAATGTGATACTTCCAGCCTTGTTCTTCTTTATCAGGATTGCTTTGTCTATTTAGAGCCTTTGTGGTTCCATACAAAAGAATTATTCTACTTCTGTGAAAAACATTATTGGTATTTTGATAGGGATTGTATTGAATTTATGGATTGTTTTGGGAAGTACGGACATTTTAACAATATTAATTCAGGCAATCCATGAGCAAGATTTTATCTTTCCATTTATTTGTGTCATTTAAGTTTCTTTCATAAATGTCTTATAGTTTTCATAGTATAGGTCTTTCACCTCCTTGGTTAAATTTATTTGTAGGTATTTTATTCTCTTTGATGCAACTATAAATGAGATTGTTTTCTGAATTTCTCTACTAGATTTTTATTGTATATAGAAATGCAACAGATTTTTGTATATTCATTTTGTATCCTGTAAATTTACTGAATCCCCTTATTCTAATCATTGTTTGGTGGAGTCTTCAGTGTTTTCTTGATATAATATCATGTTGTTTGCAAATAGTGCAAATTTACTTCATCCTTACCAATTTGGATGCCTCTTTTTTTTTGTCTGATTCAATTTTGTAGCTTTAATACTGTGTTGAATAAGAATGGTGAGAGTGGACCTATGTGTGTTGTTCCCGATCTTACAGGAAAAGCTTTCAGGTTTTCACCATTAAATATGATGCTAGCTTTGAACTTGTCATATATGACTTTTATTATGTTGAAGTATTATGTTCTCTCTAAACTCACTTTATTGAGAGTTTTTATCATGAATTGATGCTGAATTTTGTCAAATGCTTTTCCTCCATCCGTTGGGATAATCATGATTTTTATACTTCGTTTTGTTAATGTGGTGTATCATGTTGATTAATTTTTAGATACTGAACCATTCTTGCATCCCTGGAATAAATCCCTCTTGATCATACTGAGTGACCCATTTAATGTACTGTTGAGTTTGATTTGCTAATATTTCATTGAGTATTTGTACACCAGAGTTCATCAGGGATACTGACCTATAATTTTCTTTTTGTAGTGTCTTTGCATGGTTTTTGTATTTGGCATTATAGAGTAAATTTGGAAATGTTCCTTCATTTTCTATTTTTTGGAATAGTTTGAGTATAGGTAGTAATTCTTCTTTAAATGTTTGGTAGAATTTACCTATGAATCCACCTGGTTCTGGAATTTTGCTTGTTGGGAGTTTTTTTATTATTGATTCAATTTTTTTACCAGTAATCTGTTCAGATTCTCTATTCCTGATTTAGTCTTACAAGATTGTATGTTTCTAGCAATGTATCCATTTCCCCTAGGTTCTGCAATTTGTTGGCAAATAATTTTTCATAGTAAGTCTCTTATAATCCTTTGTAATTCTGTGGTGTTATTGTAACTTCCCTTCTTACATTTCTAATTTTAGTTATTTTTCTTGATGAGCCTCACTAAAGGTTTATCAATTGTTTATCTTTTCAAAGAATCAGCTCTTAGTTTCATTAATCTTTTCTATTTTTTTTTTAGTCTGCATTTCTATTTATTTCCACTCCGATCTTTATTATAATTTTCTTACTTCAACTTTGGGCTTTGTTCTTTCTCTAGTTCCTTTAGGTATAAGTTTAGATTTTTTGAGATTTTTCTTGTTTCTTGAGATAGGCCTATATGGCTATAAAATTCCTTCTTAGAACAGCTTTTGCTGCATCTTAAAATCTTTGAACCCTGGTACTTCCATTTTCATTTATTTCCAGGTCTTTTTTTCCTCTTTGATTTCTTTATGGACCCATTGGTTGTTTAGTAACATGTTTAGGCTCCATGTGTTTTGTTTTTTTTTCAAAATTGGTAAGGATGAAGTAAAATTGCACCATTTGCAGAGTACATGATACCATATCAAGAAAACACTAAAGCCTCCACCAAACAACTATTAGAACTAATCAGATGATTCGGTAAATTTACAGGATTCAAAACTTAGATGCAAAAATCCTCAATGAAATATTAACAAGTGAAATTCAACAATACATTAAAATGATCAGCCAATACAGTCAAGAGGGATTTATTCCAGGGATGCAAGAATGGTTCAGTATCTACAAAGTAATAAACATGATATGCCACATTAAAGAAGTATAAAAATCATGATTATCCCAGCAGGTGCAGGAAAAGCATTTTTTTCTTGTAACTGATTTCTAGTTTCATTCCATTGTGGTCAGAAAAGATGGCTATTATGATTTCAGCTGTCAAATCTTTGAAACGTATTTTGGCCTAACATCTGATCTGTTATGGAGAATGCTCCAAGTGCACTTGAAAAGAATGTTCATTCTGCTATTTTTGGATGGAATGTTTGTATATGTCTGGTAAGTTCATCTGTTCTAACCTGTCATTCAAAGCCATTGTTTTCTTACTGATTTTTTCTGTCTGGATGATCTATTCATTAATGTAAGTGGGATGTCCAAGTTCCCTATTATTGTATTACTGTCAGTTTCTCCCTTTATGTCTGTTAATATTTGATTTATATATTTAGCTGCTTCTAACTTGAGTGCATAGATATTTCTTGTTATATCCTCTTGTTTGATCCCTTTATCATTAAAGCCCTCCTTTATCTGTTGTTACCGTCCTTGTTTTAAAGTCTATTTTCTCTGATACAATTATTGATACCCCAGCTTTTTTTTCACTTTCGTTTGCATGTATCTTTTTCCATTCATTCCCTTTCAGTCTGTGTGTCTTTTAGGTCTGTATTGAATCTCTTGTATGCAGCATATAGATAGGCTTTTTTTTATCTACTGAATAACCTTTGTATGTTTTGATTGGAGTATTTAAACCATTTACATATAAAGTAATTATTGAGAGGTATGTACTTATTGCCATTTGGTTAATTGTGTTGTTGTTCTTGTAGTTCTCTGATCCTTTTTCTTTCATGCCCTCTTCCCTTGTGAGTGATGACTTTCTTAAGTGTTATGCTTAGATTCCTATTTTTTGTGTATCTCTTATAGGTATTTGGCTTGTAGTTACAATGAAGTTCAGTACATTAAGTTGATGGTCACTTAAGTTCAAACCCATTCTAACAGCAGTACAGTTTTACTCCTCCCTCTATGTTTTATGTATATGATGTCATATTTTATAACTTTTTACTTTGTGATTCCCTTTACTAATTTTTTAAGTAATAACTGATTTTTCTACATTTGTCTTTTAACCTTCATACTAACTTTGTTAAGTGATTAATCTACTTTTACTGTATGTTTGCTTTATAGATAAATGTTTTCTTTCATAATTTTCTTACTTCTAGTCATGACCTTTTATTTTCCACTTGAAGAAAGTCTCTTTAACATTTCTTGTCAGGCCTGTTTAGTGGTGATAAACTCTTTTAACTTTTGATGGTCTGGAAAACTCTTCATTTCTCCTGCAATGCTGAATAATAATCATGCCAGGTAGGTTATTCTTGGTTGTAGGTTTTTTTCACTTCAGAATTTTGAATATTTTATCATGCCACTCCCTTCTGGCCTGCAAAGTTTTTGTTGAAAAAAATCACCTGATAGCTTTATGGGGTTTCTCATGTGTGTAAGTATTTGCTTTTCTCTTGCTGCTTTTAAGACTCTCTATTTTTAACCTTTGACATTTTAATTATGTGTCTTGGTGTGGAATTCCTTGGGTTTATCTTGTTTGACTCTCTCTGTGTTTCCTGGACTTGGATATCTGTTTCGTTCCCCAGGGTAGGGAAGTTTTCAGCTATTATTTCTTCAAATAAATTTTATGGCCCTTTTTTCTCTCTTCTCCTTCTGAAACCTGAAAAATGCAAATGTTAGTATACTTGGTGTTGTCCCAGAAATCCTTTTAACCTAACTTAAAAAAATTTTTCTTTTTGCTGTTCAGTTTGGGTGCTTTCCACTACCCTATGTTCCAGACCACTGATCCATTCTTCTGCATCCTCTAATCTGCTGTTGATTCCCTCTAGTGTGTTTTTCATTTCATTTATTGTATTCCTCAGCTCTTACTGATCTTTTTCTCTCATTGTAGAGTTCTCACTGAGTCCATCCACTCCTCTTTCAAGGCCAGTGAGCATCTTTATGACCATTACTTTGAACTCCTCATCAGTTACATGGCTTTCTTCTGTTTTGTTTAGTTCTTTCTCTGATGTTCTTTCCCTTAGGATGTATTACTCTGTCACCTCATTTTGTCTGACCTTCTTTGTTTCTATGAATTTAGTGGAAGAGCCACCTTTCCTGGTCTGGATGGTGACATGGCCTTGTATAGGAACATCACCTGTGTAGACTGCATGTGCCTGGCAGCTTGGCTAGCCAGCTTGAGCTAGAACCAGCACCAGCTAGGGGTGCTCCACACAGGGGGCACGCTGGTGGGATGGCTGAAGCTGGAGTAGGCTGAAGGGAAGGAGCTCCAGGGCACTCTATGCCCAAACCATATACACTCTAATTCCACTGGCCTTAACTGAATCACTGCTGAACTTGATGTATGGGTAGGCACAGGAAGGAGTATAAAAATGGGGGAAGACTTGTTTCCCATTGCAAGTAACACTCATACAAGTCTGAAAAAGAGTTATGAGAACAATTTGGGGGGGAATATTTACACACTAAAGTGGGCCTTCAGTCAATGATGGTTTTAAATGACTCCATTTAAATTATGATCTTATGTCCAGAGTTAGTGGTGATATTATTTTGATGATTAGAAATAGCATTTGGCTTCTGCTCCAAAGCAAATACCCAACAAATGTTTGACCTCAGAGCATTGCTTATCCACAAGTGATTCTCTTCAACTCTTTTTTTTTTTAGTCAGATTCTCTACCTTCTGGAATAATTTTATATTGCCAATTATTCTGATCACCCTTTGCAAAGGGGACAGGTGAAATGAGAACAGGAAATGCACTTACAATTTGCAGAACCTATATCTAGATATGAACTGCAGAGAAAACATACTCATAATTACTACATGCATGTATTTCATGTCAGAGGAATGTGTGCTTTATAAAAAGATTAGTGCTTACCTTACTAAACCTAGCAAAGTCAAATTCTGAGCAGTTAGAGGTATCAGTCTGCCAGAAGTGGTGACAGTGTACAAACAGGCTTTGGAACCCCAAAGACCTACCCTGTCTGGTCTGATCTTTGCCAGAAGATGATTTCTAGTCTTTCCTAACAGGTGACATAAGTAAGAAGTTGCTGTGGAATTGTTTGTGGAAGAGAATTTAACTCTTTGTTGACTATTTTCTAATGTCTCTTCTATTCTTAGCATTAAGTTGTGGACATCAAATCAATGCAGGATACTTACACTAGTGGACTGTAAGCTGCAACCAATTCAGAGATGTTTTATTATGCTTGTAACATTTTTTTAATTGACCTGACATTTAAAATTTAAATTGTTCATACGTATACATACACTCAAAACAGGATTTCTGGTGTCTCTAAAAAAGAAAAGAGCTAGCAACATTGGGCCTGCCTTCCTGAGTGGTAGAAATCAACGAGCTGAATATCAGTTGCCCATGTTGTCTCTACTGTTCCTGCTGCACACTGAGTTCTTAACACTGAAAGCAAGAGCCAAATGCCAGTCATCATCATGCGTGAACTACTGTTTCTCTTATAATAGAAAAATGTGTCTCTGAACCTAAGGCCCCAAAATGGGGGAGGTGAAAGCTAGACAGAGAGGGATGTGTGTTTTAAGAAAAATGGGCCACCCATTAGCACCCACTTAAAAGAGTCTTATTATTTGCCTGTGTGAGAAACATGTCTATATATTTAAGATACAAGCACCTGTTTGCTGAACGTGCTCACTCAGGTATGTACACTCCCAGTTCACCTACAAACACAAACTGCTTCTAAGAAACCTGTTTCTAATACTTAGTATTTTTGAAGGAAGGCTTTATTAAATGCAGGCATGATCAGTACATGTTAGGCTTCTTGGTAATTATAATACCAGTTCTCCTAGAATAAGGCACAGTATACTCTAAATAGAACATAAAACAAGGAGTATGATTTATGTGTCTCATGAGAGCAGTTTCACTCATTTGTAGGCACTGCTTTACCAGTGTTTTCTCAGCCTGTGCATATCAAAAGGAGAGACAAATCTCCTGATGCCTTCAAACCAGCAATTCTACTTAAAGATTTTGGTTTCCACTGAACACTCCATATCTATCATGGAATTTACCTGGAGTGGCAACTACGAGGTTGTTGAATAGAAATGTAGGTCAGGGAAAAGATTCTCAGCTCCTGGTTCTCCAGAAAGCAGCACCAGTCTCAGCCCTTCACCTTGGGTATGTACACTGCTTACCTCCCCACTTCTGTAGAGCTGGCTCTGGGGTAGCTGGAGGTGTTTCCACTCCATTTGTTCTAAGTGATTTTAATTGACATTAACTTCAACAGATATTTCTTGGCACTACATTTGACTCTCTGGACTCAAATGCAATAATGTACATTTAGCCCTACTACATTTCATCTTATATTTAAATCATTGTTCTAGTTATTGGAGTCTTTTGGGTCACTAACCCTCTCATTTACATATTTCCTATCCCTGCATAATCCATGACTGAGAAGTCTGCAACCTCTATTCTTATCCAAATTAAGTTAAATGGTGAACAAGACGTTTCTGCAGTTAAATTGCAATCCACTAAACATCATCCTTTCAATATAGCCAACCAGTCTTCTATAAGGAATCCTCCTTCCTATATTGATGAAGAAAATGTCTGCTGAAGTCAAATTTTTCTTAAAAATAGTAAATACATCAGGCTGTGTAATCTGATTCATAAGCTTAAAAATATTCATCTTTCAAAACTTAAGAAGATACTCATGGCCAAGGTCCAAAAAACTACTCAACAAACATAAAACAAGACTCATCACTATGTCAGACCCACGTGATACTAGCAACTGATGAGTACATACTGTTTATACTTGATTGGGAGAGTAAATGCATCTATGTATTATTGAGTAGGGAAGCTTCGACATAAGGCTACATTATCTAAATTTTATCCCATTTAGTTTAAACCAGTGACTTTCAGAGATCACAATGAAAATAATAGCTAATATATATAGTTCACTGTGGCTTATCTCCTGTTATGTCAAAAATTTCTGAGATTTTTACCTGACTGGCTATGTCAGTCATAAGCACAGAATATGTCTTAGACTAGAATACAGAAAAATTAGAATGGCTGTGCTACTGTTAATGAATAGAATTAGATTATTCTGGGCTTTTTAACCTTCCCTGTCTATGATCAGTTCCTAACATCTTAGTTTCTTTCTTTTTTTTTTTTGTTATTACTAATGTACAAATACATGAGCAACATGATGGTTGCTAGACTCCCCCTATTATCAAGTCCTCACCCCATACCCCTTTACACCCACTGTCCATCAGCAGAGAAAGATGCTATGGAGTCACTACTCGTCTTCCCTGTGTTATACTGCCTTCCCCGTATCCCCCCCACCCCTGCTACATAATGTGTGCTAATCGTAATGCCCCTTATTCCCCTTCTCCCTCCCTTCCCACCCACCCTCCCCATTCCCTTTCCCTTTCGTAACTGGTAGTCCATTCTTGGGTTCTGTGAGTCTGCTGCTGTTTTCTTCCTTCAGTTTTTTCTTTGTTCTTATACACCACAGATGAGTAAAATCGTCTGATACTTGTCTTTCTATGCCTGGCTTATTTCACTGAGCATAATACCCTCTAGCTCCATCCATGTTGTTGCAAATGTTGGATTTGTTTTCTTCTTATGACCGAATAATATTCCATTGTGTATATGCACCACATCTTCTTTATCCATTCATCTACTGATGGACACTTAGGTTGCTTCCATTTCTTGGCTATTGTAAATAGTGCTGCGATAAACATAGGGGTGCATCTATCTTTTTCAAACTGGGCTCCTGCATTCTTAGGGTAAATTCCTAGGAGTGGAATTCCTGGGTCAAATGGTATTCCTGTTTTGAGTTTTTTGAGGAACCTCCATACTGCTTTTGACAATGGTTCAAATAATTTACATTCCCACCAGCAGTGTAGGAGGGTTCCCCTTTCTCCACATCCTCGCCAACATTTGTTGTTTATCTTTTGGATGGTGGCCATCCAACTGGTGTGAGGTGATATCTCATTGTGGTTTTAATTTGCATTTCTCTGATGATTAGTGATGTGGAGCATCTTTTCATGTGCCTGTTGGCCATCTGAATTTCTTCTTTGGAGAAGTGTCTGTTCAACTCCTCTGCCCATTTTTTAATTGGCTTCTTTGCTTTTTGTTGAGGTGTGTGAGCTCTTTATATGATTTGGATGTCAACCGTTTATCAGATATGTCATTTATGAATATATTCTCCCATACTGTAGGATGTCTTTTTGTTCTACTGATGGTGTCCTTTGCTGTACAAAAGCTTTTTAGTTTGATATAGTCCCACTTGTTCACTTTTGCTTTTGTATTCCTTGCCCGGGGAGATGTGTTCATGAAGAAGTTGCTCATGTTTATGTCCAAGAGATTTTTTGCCTATGTCTTTTTCTAAGAGTTTTATGGTTTCATGGCTTACAATCAGGTCCTTGATCCATTTTGAGTTTACTTTTGTGTATGGGGTTAAACAATAATCCAGTTTCACTCTCTTACATGTAGCAGTCCAGTTTTGCCAACACCAGCTGCTGAAGAGGCTGTCATTTCCCCATTGTATATCCATGGCTCCTTTATCGTATATTAATTGACCATATATGCTTGGGTTTATATTGGGGCTCTCTAGTCTGTTCCATTGGTCCAAGGGTCTGTTCCTGTGCCAGTACCAAATTGTCTTGATTACTGTGGCTTTGTAGTAGAGCTTGAAGTCAGGGAGCATAATTCCCCCGGCTTTATTCTTCCTTTTCAGGATTGCTTTGGCTATTTGGGGTTTTTTGTGGTTCCATATGAATTTTAGAACTATTTGCTCTAGTTCATTGAAGAAAGCTGTTGGTAGTTTGATAGGGATTGCATTGAATCTGTAGATTGCTTTAGGCAGGATGGCCATTTTGACAATATTAATTCTTCCTATCCATGAGCACGGGATGTGTTTCCATTTATTGGTATCTTCTTTAATTTCTCTCGTGAGTGTCTTGTAGTTTTCAGAGTATAGGTCTTTCACTTCCTTGGTTAGGTTTATTCCTAGGTATTTTATTCTTTTTGATGCAATTGTGAATGGAATTTTTTTCCTGATTTCTCTTTCTGCTCGCTCATCGTTAGTGTATAGGAATGCAACAGATTTCTGTGTATTAATTTTGTATTCCGCAACTTTCCTGAATTCAGATATTAGATCTAGTAGTTTTGGAGTGGATTCTTTAGAGTTTTTTATGTACAATATCATGTCATCTGCAAACAGGGATAGTTTGACTTCTTCCTTACCAATCTGGATGCCATTTATTTCTTTGTGTTGTCTGATTACCGTGGCTAGGACCTCTAGAACTATGTTGAATAAAAGTGGGGAAAGTGGGAATCCTTGTCTTGTTCCCAATCTTAAAGGAAAAGCTTTCAGCTTCTCGCTGTTAAGTATAATGTTGGCTGTGGGTTTGTCATATATGGCCTTTATTATGTTGAGGTACGTGCCCTCTATACCCATTTTGTTGAGAGTTTTTATCATGAATGGGTGTTGAATTTTGTCAAATGCTTTGTCAGCATCTATGGAGATGATCATGTAGTTTCTGTCCTTCTTTTTGTTGATATAGTGGATGATGTTGATGGATTTTCGAATGTTGTACCATCCTGCATCCCTGGGATGAAACCCACTTGATCATGATGGATGATCTTTTTGATGTATTTTTGAATTTAGTTTGCTAATATTTTGTCGAATATTTTTGCATCTATATTCATCAGAGATATTGGTCTGTAATTTTCTTTTTTCGTGGTGTCTTTGCCTGGTTTTGGTATTAGAGTGATGTTAGCCTGGTAGAATGAGTTTGGAAGTATTCCCTCCTCTTCTACTTTTTGGAAAACTTTAAGGAGGATGGGTATTAGGTCTTCACTAAATGTTTGATAAAATTCAGCAGTGAAACCATCTGGTCCAGGGAATTTGTTCTTAGGTTGTTTTTTGATTACCAATTCAATTTTGTTGCTGGTAATTGGTCTCTTTAGATTTTGTTTCTTTATCAGTCAGCCTTGGTAGGTTGTATTTTTCTAGAATGTTGTCCATTTCTTCTAGGTTATCCAGTTTGCTAGCATATAATTTTTCATAGTATTCTCTAATAATTCTTTGTATTTCTGCAGTGTCCGTAGTGATTTTTTCTTTTTCATTTCTGATTCTGTTTATGTGTGTAGACTCTCTCTTTTTCTTGATAAGTCTGGCTAGGGGTTTATTTTATTTTCTCGAAGAATGAGCTCCTGCTTTTGTTGATTCTTTCTATTGTTTTATTCTTCTCGATTTTATTTATTTATGCTTTAATCTTTATTATGTCCCACCTTCTACTGACTTTGGGCCTCATTTGTTCTTCCTTTTCTAGTTTCATTAATTGTGAGTTTAGACTATTCATTCTGGATTGTTCTTCTTTCCTGAGGTAGGCCTGTATTGCAATATATTTCCCTCTTAGCACGGCCTTTGCTGCATCCCACAGATTTTGTGGTGTTGAATTATTGCTGTCATTTGTCTCTTGATTGATCTCTGTTTTTATTTGGTCATTGATCCATTGATTATTTAGGAGCATGTTATTAAGCCTCCAGTGTTTGTGGGCTTTTTCATTTTCTTTGAGTAATTTATTTCTGGTTTCATACCTTTGTGATCTGAGAAGCTTGATTGGTACAAATTCAGTCTTTTTGAATTTACTGAGGCTCTTTTTGTGGCCTAGTATATGATCTGTTCTTGAAAATGTTCCATGTACACTTGAGAAGAATGTGTATCCTGTTACTTTTGGATGGAGTGTTCTGTAGATGTCTGTTAGGTCCATCCGTTTTAATATGTTGCTCAGTGCCTCTGTCTCTTTATTTATTTTCTGTCTGGTTGATCTGTCCTTTGGAGTGAGTGGCGTGTTGAAGTCTCCCAAAATGAATGCATTGCATTCTATTTCCCCCTTTAATTCTGTTAGTATTTGTTTCAGATATGTAGGTGATCCTGTGTTGGGTTCATAGATATTTATAATAGTTATATCCTCTTGTTGGACTTACCCCTTTATCATTACATAATATCCTTCTTTGTCTCTTGTGACTTTCTTTGTTTTGAAGTCTATTTTGTCTGATACAAGTACTGCAACTCCTGCTTTTTTCTCCTTATTAGTTGCATGAAATATCTTTTTCCATCCCTTTACTTTCAGTCTGTGTATGTTTTTGGGTTTGAAGTGAGTCTCTTGTAGGCAGCATATATACGGGTCTTGTTTTTTCATCCATTCAGTGACTCTACACCTTTTGATTGGTGCATTCAGACCACTTACATTTAGGGTGATTATCGATGGGTATGTACTTATTGCCATTGCACGCTTTAGATTCGTGGTTACCAAAGGTTCAAGGGTAATTCACTTACTATCCAACAGTCTGATTTAACTCATTTCCTTTGCTATTACAAACACAACCTAAAGATTCTTTTTTTGTTGTTCCTCCTTTTTCTTCCTCCTCCATTCTTTATATGTTATGAATCATATTCGGTACTCTTTTTCTATCCCTTGGGTGACATCTATTTAGCCTTAGGAATACTTCCATCTATAGGAGTCCCTCCAAAATACACTGTAGAGGTGGCTTGTGGGAGGTAAATTCTCTCAGCTTTTGCTTATCTGAAAATTGTTTAATCTCTCTTCAAATTTAAATGATAACTTTTCTGGGTAGAGTATTCTTGGTTCAACGCCCTTCTACTTTATTGCATTAAATATATCACGCCACTCCCTTCTGGCCTGTAAGGTTTCTGTTGAGAAATCTGATGATAGCCTGACAGGTTTTCCTTTGTATGTGATCTTTTTTCTCTCTCTAGTTGCTTTTAAAAGTCTGTCTTTATCCTTGATCTTTGCCATTTTAATTATCATATGTCTTGATGTTGTCTTCCTTGGGTCCCTTGTGTTGGGAGATCTGTGCACCTCCATGGCCTGAGAGACTATCTCCTTCCCCAGATTGGGGAAGTTTTCAGTAATTACCTCTTCAATGACAATTTATATCCATTTTTCTCTCTCTTCTTCTGGTACCCCTATTGTGAAACATTGTTCCATTTGGATTGGTCACACAGTTCTCTCAATATTCTTTCATTCTTAGAGATTCTTTTTTCTCTCTGTGCCTCAGCTTCTTTGTATTCCTCTTCTCTAATTTCTATTCCATATACCGTCTCTTCTACTACATCTAATCCACTTTTAAATCCTTCCATTGTATGTTTCACTTCAGATATGGAATTTCTTAATGATTGAATCTCTGTCTTACATTCGTTCCTGAGTTTTTGAATATTTTTCTGTACCTCCATAAGCATGTTTATGATTTTTATTTTGAACTTTCAGGCAGATTGGTGAGTTCAGTTTCATTTGGCCCTTTTTATGGGGTTTATGTGATTTTGGTCTGAACTATGTTCTTTTAACATTTCATATTTCTGTGTGGTGTCCTCTAGTGCCCAGAAGTCCAGTCTCTGGAGCTTCTCAGCCCCCAGAGTGAGTTTGGGAGTCGTAGGGGAGTGGAGCTGGTGCCTGTGGGGGGAGGAAAGATCTGTTTCCTGATTCCCGTCTGCCGTACCTGTCTCCAGTATCGGAGCCAGTGGGCGGAGCATACAGGTGTAAGCCTATGTGCTTTGCGTCTCTAGCTGTTGTAGGTGGGGCCTCCCTCTGACTGGCCTGACGCCTGGACAGTGACTACCGTTTTGCGAGCCAGTGCTGTAAGGCCAGGAGGAAGACGCGGCAGGCTGTGAATCACAGTGTGGGCCTCAGAGCTGAGTAGCCAGCCAGGAGGATGGAGCGCCTTAAGCTCCTCAAAGTTCCCAATCTGATGGGCAGAGCATGCCCAGCCAACCTTGTCCCCCTATCCCTTCTCCCGCACAGCAAGCTCCGTGCAAACCCTGCCCTTTCAGCAGCCCTCTCGCTGCTAGGAAGCCTCTCAGACCGCCTGCCTTTCCCTTGTCCCAGAGCGGCCATGTGTAGATCCTGCCCACCACAAACGGCCAGAATCTGTTTCTCAAGCACTCTACCTGTCCCAGCTCCCCATCCTCCAGAGCACCACACAGTGTAGGTTTCTGCTCTCAAAGCAGATCTCCAGGGCTAGGTGTTCAGCAGTCCCAGGCTTCCACCCCCTCCCCACTCCATTTCTCTTCCTCCTGCTGGTGAGCTGGGGTGGGGGAAGGGCCTGGGTCCCGCCAGATCAAGGCTTTGGTACGGTACCGTTTTGTGAGGTCTGCTCTGTTCTTGAGGTCTTTATGCAGTCTGGTGCAGCCTTCTTTCCTGTTACTGTTTTAGGGTTAGTTGTATTAACTATATTTTCACACTATCTGTGATTTTGGGAGGAGTTCTCTGTCTCACCTCTCATGCCGCCATCTGGAATCCCTAACATCTTAGTTTCTTGATAATTTTTTCTCATTTTGAGAAAACCTACCTCTTTTAATCCAGTTTATAAATCAAGCCATATCAGGAGTACAGGAACAGAGCTTGGAGAAAATCCTTGTGATCAAATAAAACAATGACATGCCTACAACATTTTCAAAAGAACCTAAGTCACCAAAACAGATACATTTATAAAAACTTCTTAAGGAATTATTTTTACAACCTGAATACAGGAGAACATTAGCATGGGGGGGAGTTTTAACATTTTCCATAAATGGCTCCTTAGAAGGCATTTTTCTCTAACCTTTTGGAGCTCAAAAAGCAAACTAGGTCCCAGCCTGCAGCCTCGGAAAGGATTCTTAGACAATAAATATCAAGGCAGCTTGGACTAGCCTATTTAAAAAGGAGAATTTAAGAAGGATGCTGAGAACTGTGCAGGAAATTGGCCATCTCCCAAGAACACAAGTTTGTGCCCTGAAAGCTGAGTAGGAGGAATTCATGGACAATGAAATTCCTTGGCACCAAGCTGGAGTCAAAAAGTCATTTGCTTTTATTGAACAAAGAAGATTTTGCTTTAACTGATTTGATGACCTTTTGGATTACAACCTTGCTTTGGAAAACTGTAAAAAGATAGCAGTTTTCTTGACACAAGACCATGTAATGTACTCAGCACTTGCTTCATTCCACACTTCTAAAAATAAAAAGTTGCTACCTGCTAAAATGCATACTAAACTGTTCAATCAAATCTGACATTTTCCAAAAAGTCTTCATGGTGGAAATTCTGTATATATAGAGTTAAGACTCTGTGTACTCTTTTTTAATGTGACAACTGTATTTCAATATCCCAAACCCACATGATATTAGTAACAGGTGAAGCAAGAAGAAATCTGTGAAGAGTTGGGGGCTGGGGTGGTAATGGTAATGCTTTGTTTCTGAAGATACTGATAAATAATTTGGGTTTTATTTTTTCAGCAGTCTATACCTTACACTAAATACAAATACATTAACTGATGATAACCCAGAGATTTGGGGAAGAGCTTTAAAATAAGGGGTTTTAGTTGTTAAGGATTAGAAACTGAGTTGGGTAGATTCTCAAATATTTTGAAAACCCAGAACCACATATATGGGCCAATAATTAGGAATGGCCATATTTTTTTAAAATAATCTGTCAAGTTGTGTTTATCTCTTCCCATATACCCAAACTTTCCTTAAACCAACTCTGTGGTTATGATATGGTGACACCAAAGAGTGGTAGCCATAGTTGAACATGACCAAGTTATAAATTTACATTATTCTAGGCTAACCATCAGTTCTAGATTACTTTTAGAAATTATCTACTGGGAAAAAATTTTTATGAAATATCAAATGCAAGGAAATTACTTGTCATATCTCACACTTGTTTGGGAGTACACAACGTTTAGTCCTTTGAAATGACAATATCTAGCAGTCCTAAAAAATATTCTCAATGTGGAGAGCAATATGACTTCCAAAGGAAATGCCACTTAGATTGTTAATTATAGTCTATGTTAATTGGATGGTCATAGTTTAGTAGATATGAAGCCAAACATACTAAAGACTCTGACTTAACTAACATTTAGCAACAGTATAATTTGTTTGGGGCTGTAATTCTTTCAAATTACTCAGTTGGTCTCCTCACAGTTTTACTGTGTTCACACATTTTTCACATTTAAACACCAAAATCTGCAAGCAAAAGAAGTTTTGATTTCTGGTCTCTAAGACTGACAAAATCTAATCAGAGAATCTAAAAGATTACAAATTACATTTTCAACATGTTTCCCGTTAAAGCTTGTTTTTAACTGGGCCACTGTGCATGTTGAATGGGTACAACATTTGCAACCATTTATCAAGTCTGGGCAAGCAATGCTAATACTGCTGAGGGCTCTGCTCTTGGAAGAGGGCCGTGCTTTCTGTTGCATGCATACACTGACCCTGTACTTTCTTTCCTTTCCTTTGTTTCCTGTGCCATGCTTGCTGTGTAGCAAATGGAATCTCTTGCAGTAAGTTAACTTTCTTTCATACTCTTTGTCCACTTTAGGCACGGACCCATAACAAATCTTACTTTTACTGTTACTATTATATCTCTTTCCCCTTTTCATTTAATTTTATTTGGTGGACTGAGACATGCAGTTTATTAGTAGCATTCTGGGCTGCTTTAGCCCCAGAGTAGAAACGTTTATGTCTATGAACTCTCAAAGTATCTGTGGAATATTCTGAGTAATAACTACCATTATCTGACACTTAGGAGAGTCAGTTTTCACAACTAGGTTTCACCCTAAATTGTGACGGTAACATTATGTCTTTAAGTCGTACTTTGTGAATCTCTGGCAGTTATCTTTTATAACAGATTTTAAAAGATTTTCATAAAGAAAGGTTTAAAGGATCACAAAATATTTTACTAAACCAACTAATGATCTGGTTTGGATTAACTAGTGAGTGTAGCTACTTCTTTACATTTAGGCTGCATCAGGAAATCAAATGAATCCAAGTAGAATTGTTTTCCCCCCTAAGGCCAAGGAAAGGGTGAGAGGAGTGAGAAAACTTCGTTACTCCTTCAGCATAGTCTTAGCATCAACTGTAGTAACTTTTAAAAATTAAGATCAAAAGTCTACTAGTAATACTATTAATAGAATTATCTTCCTAAAACTTAAATTTAAGTTCTTGTAATGTTTTTCTTTAAATTGACTTGGGGAAACAATTTTGAGTCACCTCACAAGCTCTCAGTTCTGAGCTGAGCTCTTACAGTTCATTAGCAAAAGAAAGACCCTGCATATCCTTACTTAACCACAATTAAAAACTGAACAAGGAAGTGTTTAAGCCACATGTTTAACCCATTTCCACTGCTGACTGCAGAGCCATAAAATTCTATCGAATGAAGGCTGCTCTTTTCCTTTCACAGAATTCCCATCCACTACCCAGGAGCTAACCCATTCTTGGAATTAAAAAAACAAGGTTTAGAGGCCATTATAAACAGATACAACTCAAACAATAGCTTGATCATTGGTACTGGAATTTCTCATGATTTCTTTTCCCTCATAGTAGACATAAGCCATATAATGAAAATATTTTAAATTCCAGAGGTATCTATAGGGCTCAAGGGCCATTTTGTATGACTAGTTTTTAATGTTCTTTACACAAATTTTTTAATGTTTCATTTCCTTAAGCACTTTTGGCCCTTTTTCTATCTAATTCAAATATTTATGGACTGCTCAGTAGGGCATCATCAGTAAAACTGATACAGCACCTTAGGGGACCATGTGACTGTTGTATTTATACAGACTTTAGGGTGAGTATCTGCACCCTCAATGACAGCCACAACTGTCACGAGAAGTAATCTCCTAGATGTCTGATGATTTTATACATTTAACACCTGAAATGACTTAACGTTTTGCCTTTCAAATATACTTCTAATTTTTAAAAAGTTACTTGTTTCTAAAAACAATTTTAGCTTACAAAATTTAAGGCTACTCCAGCTATCATTTCTGGGTAGGTAATTGGCAATTATAATGGAAACTTGGCCATTCACTCAGTCCCTTTGTAGCTTGCTACTTCTAATTTATCATCTTCCAGGAGCTATTCTGTATTCATGCATCTTTCACTGATATTTATTGGATGGGTTTTGTTGTTCTATTTTGACAGCTAGTTGCATTTCCTTGATTCAAAGAAAAATGTGTTTGTCCCCACCAAGATTTCACTTGTTATACAAGAGTGATCCTTAACTATTTCTCCCCATGCACATTCTCTTTAGCAATTGGAACTGTGTCAGAGACTCTATAAGCTACATTTCCAGCTGCTGCTACTTTTTCAGTCCTACTGTAAGCTCATCGGCCAGGTGCACGAAGTCAGCTCCATGCCAGAGGTGAGCCCACAGACTTCCCAACCCCGAGACCTGCCATGAAAATCATTCTTTTCCTTTTGTTCCCGCAGCTCGCCTGTTTATTACTGTCCAAGAGGTTTTATTCCCACATAATTATTTTGCTCAAGCACCAGTCTTAAACGTGTCTTCTATTTCTTTCTATTCTCATTTGGCAGTGCGAGGACTGGGGTAAAGCAAGTGACAAACCTAGGCACAAAATTTAAGGATGGCCCTCAAGAGTGAGCACCTCTCTAAATGCTATGCTAAGACACCTCAGTTGGCCCACCTTGATCTGGGCCCTGAAAAACTATTTGAGAAATATTATTCGAAAAATTTCCTTGTGTAACAGTTTTTCTACTTCACATTTTGCTTTTCATAGCTTTTACATTGAGATAAGAAGGAAATATATGATGTGTGATTCTCTTTGGCTTTTCTGCCCTGCTTAGCATTAGGATGCTTTTACGTTTTTAAGTGTAAAAAAGTAAAATAATTTAAACATACTACTTCCAAGCCAAAATTTTCCTAGAAGTGAAAAAACACTGCAGTACAGTAAGTGAAGTACTGGTAGTGTACACTGGATATCATGGAAATGCAGATAAGCGCTTCACCAGGAGACGAGGAGATTGAAACAGGAAATCTTTCTGGAGGAAATCACACTTAAGCTGACTCTTAAAGGATGAGTCGGAGTTAGAGAGGTGGAGTCGGGGCTGAGGAGGAGCATTGCAACAAGAAGAAACAGTGCGGACATAAACGTGGTGCAGAGTAAGAGAAGGGAACTACAGGCCCAAGCACTTGGTATTGCTAGCACACAACATGCAGACCAAAAGGGAGTGATGGAAGAAGACAGGAGGGACAAGTCAGGCTAAGGTCACGGAAGACGTTGAGAGACCTCAATCGCAGGGATGTGGAGGGTGGATTTGGTGACAGCTCAGGAGACGACGAGATCAGTCGTGAGTCTGCTGAGAGAGGACAGCTTGAACTAGGACAGAAGTCAGACTATGAGAGGAGGAGGAGGAAAGGGGGAGAGAGATCATCGGATGAACCAGGCCCTGGTGGCGCTACAGCTGAGACAGGAATTGAAAAAGCAGACTGCGGCAATGGTGCGACCCGTCAAGCCTTCTGCCAGCCAGTCGGTGACTGAGTCTGCCTACCAGACCACACCCAGGTTTAAGGTCTCTTGCAGGAGGTTAAATATGAGGATCTGAGATCAGAGGAGAGATCTGGACTATAGGCGCAGAAGTGGTAGTTGTCAGTGAACAGCCAAGAGTCTATAAAGCATCCTACCCTGAGGAGTGGGGTGCTGATGAAGCTTGGGAGACCACATGGGGTGGGGGGGATAGAATGACAACCATGTTACCATATTTATGACTCAATTTGGGAAAAGGTGAATGTATAGTTTATATACTTTCAAATGTCAAGTTCAGGGGAGGCATGAGTCACACATCTTTGTGAAGAGCATCACAAACCAGTTCGCCATAGATTTACAAATTAACAGATAAAAGACCGTTGTTACCTGTTATTTATCATGTTGTCAAGATAAAAGTTTCTCTTATTCTTCTAGCAAGTATTAACAGGATCCTTCAGTCCATTTGTGCTCAAAAAATAGAGGACATGCAAATGTAACCCCGCAGGTGATTTTCCATATTAAAAAAGCAATTCAAGTTTCACTTTAGTTCATTGTGTTAAATACCATGTGTGTATCTACATATTATATATAATATGTATTATTGTATGATATGTCTGATTCATATACATATCATATATCATGATAATAAAATTATCAAGTAAATTTAAAATGAATTTCTCCTTGATATTTGAAATGTCGGTAAGTTTTAAATACTAGACACACACATGGTATTTAAAACTTACCTAGATTTAAAATAATTGAGAAATTCGCTTTCAAACAGAAGTTATGTATATAAGATTCTCTAATATCTTATTTAAAAGGATTACCTCAATAAATTTTAAACCTAGTACCTGAATAGGTAGTGGTATTAAACAGGCATCTGGGTGAAGACAAACAGTCCTTGAGCGCTCCTGCTCTATAACTTGTACAGTGAGCAAAGCTGGGAACAAAGAAGTGTGAAGATGATGGGAAAATCAGCTTTCAAAGAAAATGAGCATTATCGACTTACATCACAAATTTTTTTTAAATGCTCTTGAGATCAAATTGCAACAGAGTTGACTTCCATAGTACATTTTGGGGCACTAAAAAGGGACACAGGTTTTTTCTTATGATTTACTGTGTTTAACACTCTGGCACTTTGGGTTCCGGTAATTTTGGGGGGAAATGTCTCTTGCCATGAACACGCATATTACACTGAGGTTTTTCCTCTTCTTTAAAATTATGTCTTTAACCCTTTCCCATGGCATAGAAAGAGTGAGAAAAATTTATTTTTCCACAGGGTCCATGTTCATGATCATATTTTGAGCACTTACGTGCCAAGTTGTACTAAGCATTTTATATACAGTATCTCATTTCATCTTTAAAATAACCTGTGAGGTAGGGAAGATCTTTAGTCTCAGATGAGAAAAGCAAGGCCTATGAAAGTGTATTTGCTTGACTACAGTCCCATGGGACACTGCAGAATTGGCGTGTGAACCCAGCTCTACCCAGCTCCCAAGCCTGTTCTCTTGTGCATTTTACCTGTGTAGGCCCTTCTACTTAAATAGAAAACATTTTAAAGGAAGTTTTCATCTTTTATACAAAAGCATCCCAGCTGTTGATACATAAAGTTATTCCGTGCATACAACCCCCTACACATACCATGTAGCCCAGTTTCAATTGTCTCCATTTACCTAGTAAGCTCATGCTTAACCAGACCTCATTGAATCAAATTGTTTTCCTTGGGACATGTAAAATCCAGCCTGCAACTAAATATGGCAAAAATAAAATTTTCTTAACAGCTGCTAAATATGTCCAGGGAGCTGAGTGACTTAAAGAAAAACCTGAAGGAGGCCACAGCAGCCATTGCAGCTGACCCTCTGTATACAGAGGGCGCGTGGTCTGAGCCAACCTTCACATCCACGGAAGCAGCCATCCAGTCCATGCTGGAGTGCTTGAAGAACAACGAACTCGGCAAGGCTTTACGGCAAATCAGGGAATGCAGGTGACTCTACTATTTCTTTTAGAGATGGTTAAAGGAGTTGCATGCCTAACTGTTACTTTGCATGTGGTTGGGGACTAACTCACTATAGCATGAACATCTAGACATTTTATATGCCTCTGCCTCAGATCTTTACCATTCTTGTGAAAGAAACATTGGATTTCCAAACTTATATGTTTAAAGTATTTGTATTGGTTCTGGTCATCTTGTCATCCATACCCCAACGTAATTTGAAAACTAGTATCCTTTTTGGGTTTTTTCCCCCTACATGTTGGTAGTATATTCATAGTCACTGGAACCAGAGAGCTATAGCTAATAACATAAATGTTTTAAGAATATCATGTTCCACCTGATATTTTTGTACTTTAGATATTTCTATCACCATCATCAATTTTAGAATATTGAGTATTATTGATTTTGATGTTTGTACAACACTGAATATTAAATTGTATACTTTAGATGTCTGGATTATATAGAATGTGAATTATATATCTCAAAGATGTTTTTTTTTAAAGAGTAATCTTATACTAACAGACTCATAATCTCTAACGTATGCCGTTATTTTTTGACTGCAGAAGTTTGTGGCCCAATGATATCTTTGGAAGCAGTTCTGATGATGAGGTCCAGACACTACTGAATATTTATTTCCGTCATCAAACTCTAGGGCAAACAGGCACTTACGCACTGGTGGGGTCTAATCAGAGCCTGACCGAAATCTGCACGAAGCTGATGGAGCTGAACATGGAGATCCGAGACATGATTCGCAGGGCCCAGAGTTACCGAGTCCTCACTGCTTATCTTCCAGACTCCAGTGTCTCTGGCACTAGTCTCTGACAGGAGCCTCCCATCCCCCATGGGTCCCAAGCTGGGGGTGCTGTCATGCTGGAGTGACATCATTCAATGTCTTCTCAGCCTTCAGAAGACTTGGTCAAACTGTTCTCCCTCTTGTTACCTGTAGGACTTTTTCTAAAGAAGATGGCAGAACTTCCAATGTGTAGCAATATTCTCAGAACCAAGGTAGCATAGAATATTCTGGGACAGACTCCACCCATCATGCTGTGTGGCACAAACGTGTATCATTTTACTGAGCAAATGCGACTCACTACTGAAGAAGTGACTTCCACTGCATACCAAAGCTGACTACACTGAACAATACCTTTCTTCTAGAAATAATTTTAGATTGGCAAAAGTGCAATGTTTCTTCACTAAAAAAATTTTATATTCTAGAACTTGTACATTCTTTCCCTTTTTTTCCCCCTCTTTTTGGTGGGCTAAGGAAGGAGCAGGCAGCATGAAGCTGGCCACTGAAAATTGTTAAGATGGTCAAAAGCTGACAGCCTGTATACATGAAAAGGGAATTGTAAATGGACAATTTAATGTACACTGTAATTTGAATATGATTACTGTACCTAAAATGAGCTGCTATGAAGTACCTTTCTTATGTTGCTAGGCTACTGTTTCTGAAAGCTCTGGATCTCTTTGCAGGGGTCTGTGATTAGGACCCTAGCACCAAAAATGGTCCAGAGACTTTTTTTTTTAAGGATCTTGGCTGCTTTTTACTAGATGGTTGCTTTTATGAGCATATTTATACTACAGAAGGATAAGTGTTAATTTTAACCAACTTTGCCATTTTGTAGAAAAAAGTTAAAGACATTCACATTATAAATCAAGTCTTGTCACCTGTCACGCATGAATATTTTAATACCCATTTGGATGGCCCGAGTAGAATCATCAAGGTAAAATATGAGTTGTCACTTTTTTCCTTAAGAAATGTCATATTTTATTTGTAATATATATGTAAACGGCCATTCTTAAGTTTTCTCCGTAAACTTAAGGCTGTCAAGTGTTGGATGTGTGCATGTAAACCTGTTGCACATCAGAAAAACATATTCAAAGTTTATCTATATAACTTATTCACTCTGTAAATACATTTAAAGTTTTTGTGATGTAATCTTGGTTGATATACTCTGTTCAGAACTTCCCTTAGACTAAAAAAAAGACAAAATACATATTGACCATGGATTTTCTTTCTGGTTAATGAAGCTTTTGCCTTTGACACATATTTTTTTGTGTCATGTGGGTTGCTACAGTGACAACCCTAAGGGCCACCATTCATGTGTGTTCCATGAATGGTCCCTGTTAGGGCTCTGCACCAAGCACCTGACCCTGTGAAGCAGGAGGGATTGGTAACCTCTCTGGAAGTGGACACCAAACAAAGAACATCAATTCCAACCAAAGACAGAAGCCAGAAGACTGAAAGCTCTAACTCTCCACAACCTATAAGTAAGTCATCATCCTTAAAATTGTGAAACAGACTCTACAATGAGCAGGAAAAAAGGGGTTTTAATTCTGTCACTACCACCCATCTACCTTCCACTCCACTCGAAAAACACACACACAATCTAACTTCTACTGCCTTCCTACTCATATTTATTTAGACTGACAAATATAGCTTGTTTTCCTAACATACAAGAACTATATCATAAATAGTCATTTTCTAGAAGTATCCAGACACAGGGAGTCTGACCCAGGATTTATTTGTTGCCAAAGATAACAACTATTAACTTACTTTAAAAACTTTCTGGCTATTGCTGTCAACACATACCTCTCGTGATTTTTTCAACTTACATGAAAGGTGATTTGTAGGAGACACCTGAACCATAGTCTGTCTGAAAAATATCATAAAATGTGGGTGTCTGTGGTTAACATCAAACAACTGTCAGAGTTCTGCTGGGGCCCACAGTGGAAAGGGCTGACCAGTCATGATTTCATTTTCCCGCCACACACTTGAACCCAGCAAAGAAGCACCATGACGGATTACTTATTCTTTAAAAAGGAGGATTTCATGGGGGATTCTTGGAAGATGGCAGAAAGGAGGTTCCAGAAGCTACCACCTCCTACATACACACCAAGGCAGCAGCTACTCACTCAGAAAACTACTTGAAGACAGAGCAGAACTTCCATAACTAAAGACAAAGAAAAGACTGCATTGAGAAGGGTGGAGAGGCAGATCCACAGTTAGGATCCAAGCCCTTCCCCACCTCCAGCCCACAAGTGGAAAGGAACAAGGTGCAGAGGGGCACAGTCTCTGCTTCTGGATGGCTAGCATGCTGTGTCAATCAGTCTGAGGCCTAACACAGAAGCAGCAGTTTGAAAAGCACCTGGGTTACAAGTAAAGGCGATTTATCAATTAATTTTGGGATGTATACCAGAGGGAGAAGATTTGCAGGAGCTTCCTCTGGGGGAGGAGAGGCTGGCAGGCACCATTTTTCTTGGCCTCTTTCAGCCTAGCTGGCCAGACACTTGTGGGAACCAGTTCTGACACTCTCTAACCTGACAGCACCATTCACCTTGCCCTGGCATTCCCCTGTGGACTCGTCCTACCAACCTGCCTGTCCCAGCAGGCACCCATCCAAGGTGCCTACTGTACCATCCCACCATGTGGACAGCCTCAGTCAGGATGCTACCCCTCCAGATTAACTCCTACCTTGAGAAGACGAGGAGCTAGTCTCACCCAGCAGCATATACAGGCAGTAGACACAGCTAAGCCTCTATGGTAGCCATGCTAGGAATAAGCCCTCCCCACCAGTGTGCCCACAATAGTTTAGCCACTCCTAACAACTAGGCAGAGGACAGGCCCCACCCACCAGCACAATATTCCAGCCAACCACACTGGGAAAGGGCCTTGCAAACTAATGTAGTAGCGATGCTGGTCACTGCTAACAGCCTGGTGGAGAGCCAGCTTCTCCCACCAGCCCTCTGCCAACAGCAGTGGTCCAGATGCAAATGGAGAGTACACAGGGGACACCCCCAGAAGCACCTGATTCTGGTGGCAAGGGGGTATTGCATTACTGGGCACCATGGGCTGTCTACTACATAAGGCCACTGCTTTCAAGAGACATAGCTGATCTATCTAGTACACAGAACCAGACAAAATGAGCAGGCAGAGAAATATGTCCCAAACATACACACACACAAAGACAAAAAATGGCTAAACAAAATGGATGTAAGAAATCTACCTGAAAAAGAATTCAAAGTAATGGTCATAAGGATACCAGACCCCAGGCAGAAGAGTGGATGAACTCAGAATGTCAACAAAATGATAAAAAATATAAATAACCAGTCAGAGCTGAAGAGTACAGTAGCTGAAATGAAAAATACACTAAAGGGAGTCAGTAGATTAAAGAATGCAGAAGAACTGGTTAGCAATCTGAAAGATAGGCTAATGGAAAGCAACCAAACTAAGCAGTAAAAAGAAAAAAGAATATTTAAAAAGGAAAGGTTAAGAGGTCCAGTATTCACAATATGAATCCCAGAGAGAAAGAAAAAGGAGCAGAAAACTTATTTGAAAAAATAACAGCTGAAAACCACCCTAACCTGGAGAAGGAAACAGACATTCAGGTCCAGGAACACAGAGAATACCAAACAAGATGACCCCAAGAAAGGCCACCCAAACACACAAAGTATTAAAATGTGAAAGATTAAAGATAAAGAAAAATCTTAAAAGCAGCAAGAGAAAAATAATTAGTTACATACAAGGAAAACCCCATAAGGATCTCAACTTTTTCAACAGAAACTTTATAGGCCAGAAGGGAGTGGCATGATATATTCAAAGCAATGAAAAGAAAAACATACAACCAAGAATATTCTACCCATCAAGGTTATCAATGAGAATTGAAGGAGAGATAAAGAGCTTCTCAGATAAACACAAGTTAAAGAACTTTATCAGCACTAAACTGGCCTTACAAGAAATGTTAAAGGGGTCTCATTAAATGGAAAAGAAGATGCACAATTCAAAGAAAATTATGAAAGAAAAATTTTTCATTGGTAAGAGCAAACAGAAAAGGTAGTATGTCAATCACTTTTGAAGCTGGTATGATATCTAAAGACAAAAGTAGTGAAATCAATTATATACATAAAAATTAGTCAAGGAATACACAAAGTAAAAATATATACATAAAACATGGAGGGGGAAATAAAAATGTAGTGCTTTTAGAATGAGTTTGAAATTAAGCAACCATCAGATTAATATAAACTAACATATATACAGAATGCTCTATATGAACCTCATGGTAAGCACAAATCAAAAACCTTTAAAAGGAAAAAATAAAGATAATCTAATCATGACACTAAAGAAAGCCATCAAATCATAAGTGAATAGAGCAAAAGAAAGGAAAACTTCTAGAGAAGAACTGCAAAAAACACCCAGAAAACAATGAACAAAATGGCAATAATTATCACTAAGGGACCTGCACACAGACTCACCCTGGAGCACAGGGAGAAAAGAATGGTTTAAAGAGCAACTAGACTATAAATGAAGGAAGCTGATTTACTAGAGTGCCACTCAAATGGCAGGGAAATTGCAGAACTCTGAGACCAGAGGTACTAGAGAGTGCCATTGCTTATGTTCCAGCCCCACACTAATACATTGCTTATGTTCCAGCCCCACACTAATAATGCATACAAGAGCAGGATCCAGATACCACTTCAGAAGGCCCAGTGTGTAGCCCACACCAGCTCAAAAAGTTCCCTGTGTGCACACAAAGGTGCACACCACCCACACAGGAGATACCCCTGGAGCTCTGGTGAGCAGAGAATTTTGTGCTTCTGGCCACCAAAGCACACATGCTACATAAAGCTACTGCTTTCAAGACCAGCCAGCATAGTTGATTTATCTAATACATAGAAACAAAAACAAAGAACCAGACAAAATGAGGAGACAGATGAATATGTTCCAAACAAAAGAACAAAACACCAAGAAAAATGCCAAATGAAACAGAGATAATCTACCTGATAAAGAGTTCAAAGTACTGGTCATACAGATGCTCACTGTACTGGAAAGAATAATAGGTGAACTCTGGGAGGACTTCAACAAACAGGCAGAAAATATGAAAATGAACTAGTCAAAGCTGAAGAATACAATAACTGAAATGAAAAATACAAAAGAAGGGATCAATAGCAGATTAGAGGCTACAGATGAACAGATCGTGATCTTGAAGACAGGGTAGTGGAAAGTAACCAAACTGAACAAACAAAGGTTTTTTTTTAATGAGAACATGTTAAAAGATCTCTGTGTCAACTTCAAATAAAACAACATTTGCATAAAAGGGGCCCATAAGGAGATGAGATAAAGGGTCAGAGAGCCTATTTGAAGTAATAATAGATGGAAATTTCCCCAACCTGGGGAAAGAAATGGACAACACCCAGGTCCTGGAAGCACTAGAGAGCCGCTAACAAAGTGAAGCCAAGGAAGTCCACACCAGGTCATATAGTAATTAAAATGGGAAAGATTAAAATAGAGAACCTTAAAAACAGTAACAGAAAGGCAGACCATTACCTACAAGAGAAACCCTATAAGGCTATCAGCAGATTTTTTTCAGCAGAAACTTGACAGAAGGGAGTGGCATGAATTTTCAAAGTGCTGTAAGGTAAAAATCCATAACCAAGAATATGCTACCCAGCCAGGTTATCATTCAGAGTTGAAGAGATTAAAAAGTGTGAAGCTCAAAAGACAAAATAGTAAAATCAATTATACCCAAAATTAGTCAAGAAAGACACAAAAAGATGTAAATTATGATGTCATATGCATAAAGAGTGGAGGGGAAATTAAAAAAGTAGTACTTCTGGAATATGTTCAAACTTAAGTGCCCATCAAGCTAATATAGACTACTGTATATACAGGATGCTACATATGACCTAATGGTAACCACAAACCTATAAAATACACAAAAAAATAGAGAAAGGAATCAGCATAGCACTAAAAAGTCATTAACTCACAAAGGAAGAGCAAGAGAAGGAACAGGAGAACTGCAAAAACTACCAGAAAACAACAAAATGGCAATAAAATATCTACCTATCAATAATTACTTCAGATGTAAATAGACTAAATGCTCCAATCAGAAGACACAGTGTGGCTGAATGAGTAAAGAAACAACACCCATCTATAAACTGCCTACAAGACACTTACTGCAGACCTAAAGACATCACAGAATGAAACTGAAGGGATGGAAAAAGATATTCCATGCAAATAAAAGCAAAAAAAAAGCAGGATTAGCAACACTTATATCAGACAAAACAGACTTTGAGACAAAGAAAAGGCATTATATAATGATAAAGGGATCAGTCCGACAAGAAGAAAGAACAGTTATAAATATCTATGCACCCAAAATAGGAGCACCTAAAGAGCAAACACTAACAGATACAAAGGGAGAAGTTGACAGTAACAGAATAATAGTAGGAGCCTTTAAAACCCCACTTACATCAGTGGACAGATCATCCAGACTGAAAATCATTAAGGAAACACTAGCTCTGAATGACACATTAGACCAGATAGAATCAGCAAATATATTAAAAAAATTTTTCATCCCAAAACAGAAGAATATAAATTCTCAAGTACACATGGAACATACTCCAGGATAGATAACATATTAGGTCACAAAACAAATCTCAAATTTAAGACACTGAAATCATATCGAGCATATGCTTGTGATTCCCACCACAACTATATAAAACTAGAAATCAATTTTAAAAAATGGAAAAACACAAAACATGTGGAAGCTAAACAACATGCTACTAGATCATCAACGGGTCAATAAAGATATCAATGAGGAAATCAAAAATACATGGAGACTAATGAAAATAGAAACACAACAGTTCAAAAATCTGTGAAAAGCAGCAAAAGCAATTCCCAGAGGGAAGTTTATAGCAATACAGGTGTACTTCAACAAACAAAAGGTTTTAAATTAAAATATTTTTTAATTAAAAAAATTAATTACAAAAAATTAAAAAAATCCAACCTTACACCAAAAGGAACTAGAAAGGAAAAACAAAGTCCAAAGTTAGTGAAGGGAGGAAATAATAAAGATCACAGCAAAAAGAAATTAAATAGACTAAAAGAAAAATCGATGAAACTAAGAACTGGTTCTTCGAAAAGTTAAATAAAATTGATGAATCTTTAGCCAGACTCACTGAAGGGAAAAAAAAAGAAAACTCAAAGTCAGAAATGAAAGAAGAGAAGTTATAATGGACACACTTAATAAAAAGGAATGTAAGAGGTTACTATAAAAAATAGTATGCCACCAAGTTAACAACCTAAATAAAATGCATAAATTCACAGAAACACAATCTTCCACAAGTGAAGCAGGAAAATACTGAAGTATCCACCAAACAACTATTATAACAAATAACTGAGTCAATACAGTCACAGATAAAATTAACTTACAGAAATTGGTTGCATTTTCATACACTAACAATGAGCTGACAGAAAAATTAAAACAATCCCATTTACAACTGCATCAAAGACAATAAAATACCTAGGAATAAACTTACCCAAGGAGGTAAAAGACCTGTACTCTGAAAACTATGACACTGATGAAAGAAACTGAAGATGATGCACATAAGTACTGTGTAGGAGAACATATGTGCAAATGATATATCTGATAAAGGGCCAATATCCAAAATATATAAAGAACTCATTCAAGTCAACACCAAAAAAACATATAGTTGATTAAGAAATAGTCAAAGGACCTAAATAGACATTGTTTCATAGAGGACAAACATGGCCAAGAGACACATGAAAAGATGCCCCAAATCACTGATCACCAGGGAAATGCAAATCAAAACCATAATGAGGTATCATCTCACACCAGTCAGAATGGCTAGTATCAACAAGACAAGAAATAACAAGTGCTGGTGAGGGTGTGGACAAAAGGGAACGCTTGTGTACTGTTGGTCAGAATGCAGACTGGTAGAGCCAGTATGGAAAACAGTATGGAGATTCCTCAAAAAGTTAAAAACAGACATACCATAGAACCCAGTAGTTCCACTTCTGGGTTTTTACCCAAAGAAAAAACACTAATTTGAAAAGTATATATATATACACATTTATGTTCATTATAGCATTATTTATATGGAAGCAACCTAAGTGTCCATTGCTCGATGAATGGATTAAGAAGATGTGGTGCATATATACAATGGAATATTACTCAACCATAAAAAATAATGAAATCTTGCCATTTGCAACAACATGAACAGAGGGTTTTTACGGTAAGTGAAATAAGTCACATGGAGAAAGACAAATGCACAGAATTTCCCTTGTATGTGGAGTCTAAAAAACAAAAACAGATGAACAAGAAGCAAGCTTGTTCAAAGATACTCATAAAGAAAACAAACTGGTGGTTGCCGGAGCAGAAGGGGATAAAGAGGTACAAACTTCCAATTATAAAATAAGTCATTAGGATGAAAGTACAGCATAGGGTGTATAGTCAATAATATTATAGTAACTTTGTATGGTGACAGTAACTACACTTACAGTGGTGAACATTCTGCAATGTACCTAATTTTCAAATCACTGTTGTATACCTGAAACTAATACTGTATGTCAACTACATTTCAATTAAAAAATTTTTTAATGAATACCAAAAAAAAAAGCCTTCAATTGGAGGAAGTAACCACAGATGTAATGGAAAGAACAAGAGAACTAGAATTAGAAGTGGTGCTTGAAAATGGGACTGAATTGCTGCATCTCATGATCATAGTGGTAAGAATGAGGAGTTGCTTCTTATGGATAAACAAAGAGATAGAGATAGCATCTATGCCTGATGAAAACTGTTTAAATGATGGCAGAAGATTTAGAATATTATGTAAATTTAGTGCATGGAGCAGCAGCAGGGTCAGAGAGGACTGACTCCAATTTGAAAAGAGTTCTGTGGGTAAAATGCTATCAAACAGCATCACATGCTACAGAGAAACTGCTCATGAAAGGAACAATCATTGGGGCAAACTTCATTGTTATCTTAAAGAAATCGCCATTGCCACCCCAACTTCCCGGAACCACCACCCTAATCGGTCAGCAGCCAGTAACACCAAGGTAAGCCTCTCCACCAGCAAAAGGATCATGACTCACTGAAAGCTCAGATGATGGCTAGCATGGTTTTAAGCAATGTTATTTTTAAATCAAGGTATGTACACTGTTTTTTTAGACATAATGCTATTGCATAGCCTGTACTATGTGTGTGTGTGTGTACATACACTACATGTAAACTTAATTTTTATATGTACTGGGAAACCAAACAGTTCATTTGACTTGTTTTATTGCAATATTCACTTTATTGTGGCAGTCTGGAATCCAACCTGCAATATCCCTCAGGTATGCCTGTAACTTGCCCATAATTATACACCTAGGTACCACACCAAGGTTTTGAAGTTAGGTAAACTGACTCCAGAACATGCTCCTAACGGTCATACCTCTCAATTCCATCTGCCCCATAGCTCATAGCAGAAATCTGAAAGTCATTTTCTCTCCATCATCACTTCCAACCTTGTACAGCACATTCCTAAGCATTATCTTGAATTGATGTAATTCTACCCACCCCCATGGCCACCACCCTTGTCCAAGCCGTCATTCTGCTCATGTGTTCTTGAATCCTCTAAATAGTCTCCCTCCTTCCATTTTACTTGGTCTTCCCTCACAGTGGTGAGTTTTTTTAAAGTAAGAATCTGACATCATGCCATCACGGCCTTGTTGAAACCCCTTCATGGGTGTGGCCTGAGCCCTGTCTTCTCCAGTCTGTGCCCCACATTAGATTCAGGGGCTACTATTCACGGGACATGCCAAGTATGTGTCCCACTCCCTCAGGGCCTTTGCTCTTGCTGTCTCCTTGAATCAAAACCATCTTTTCTTCCAATTCCCTCAGACTGCAGGTCTCAATTCTTATGTCCCCTCTTCCCAGCCACCTAATCTAAAAGGGTCACTCTATCATAACCTACTGTTTCCATCACAGCACTTACCATATCTGAATCTGAGAAAAAATATCAATGTAGTAAAGCCATGGAGCAAATCCTAGTCTAACTGGGTTCAAATCTGACTATACCTATGACCTCTCTGTGGCTTCCTCTCCTCATTATTAAGAAGGGGTATAATAGTTCCTACTTAATATGGCTGCTGTGATAAATTAAAACAATGCCAGCACCTCCTAAGTGCTGTTTAGGCTTCTGCTGTAATTATTGCGTATACTGGAAGGCAAGAACCTTGTCCCTTGATCATCTCTATTCCAAGTGCTTAGAATAGCCACCTTATAAAAGTGGGTCAAATGAATGACCGTTGTCCCTCTTCACTTTTTCCTTCATAAAAGTGACAATATCTACCATCTCCCAATGCTACATTGACATTTTTACCTCAGGATTACCAATTAATGTGACTTTGTGGACTATTTTACATGCATTTACTTTATTCTATTCACATTGTACAACTGTAATACAACCTACAAAAAGTACAAAAGCCTAATCCATTTTCAATACCAGATCAGAGCTAAATTGCAAAAGAGGAACAGTACAGTAAGTCACAAGAAGAGTTTGGGTGCCCTGTACAAAGTCATACTGCTTGTCACACAATGTATTTAAAGCTGTAAATATTGCCACAGGAGAATCTCTTGTCTTTGCAGCGACCACACAGTTCCTGTCGATGAGGCCTCCTGAGATCAATGTGTCTTTTCTTTTGAGGACAGGAACAACGAGACTTTGAACAGGTCTTTAGAAAATAAGGAACAGTTTCAACACTAAGTGATCAAATTCATGTTTCAAATGTAATCCTCAAAATACTTCTTCCTACCACCCCATCTCTGATATCTTCATCTTCCTTTCAGTCTTAAGATCAGTCCAATACCAAGTTATACAAAACGACTCATGTGGGTTTTTACATTTGAAGCCAGGTGGGTGTGAGGGACAGTGGATGAGTGCTAAGGGATTTAATGATTTGATTATCTAGACTGGCACATCTAAATACACTACACCAGGGATTCTCAGTCTGCATTATTTCATCCACCAGCAGACATTTAGCATTGTCTGGAGATATTTTTGGTTGTCACAACTAGGGGCTGGAGGGTGGCAGGGGTGGGGTTCTAGAGGAAGCTAAGTTTTCTTTCTGGACATGCCTAATTTTCACTGATTTTTTTAACCATCATCCCATTCTGTCTTCCGATAAATTAAAACCACACTGCATGGAGACTGGAATACTGCCTGGGTCCATCCTCCCAATCTTGCTAATCTTTGAAATTGATAATCACTGCTCTCTTTTCTGTGTATGACCATAGCCAAACAGAGTGAGTCAAGCTTTACCTTTTATATTGTGAAAATAGGCATTTCATTTTCCAAATATGATAAGTCTTAAATATGATTTATCAGATGTTGAGTATGGGTGATCTTAATACTAATAGCTAATACTCACATGATATTTACTATATTCACTTTTCTAAATACTTTATACAGATTAATTCATTTAATCTTCACAATATACTTATAAAGAAGAAAAGGCTCAATTTTAAGAAATTTATAATTTTCTTTAAAAATCAAGATTTAATCTCAAGATGGGTTTCTGTTTCTGGCAATGGTGGATTAGGTAGTTTTGACCAAGCCTCCTGCATAGGCCAACCAGAAAAGCTCAGCTAAAAATAATAATTTTTAAAAAAGAACTATATAAATGCATTGGAAAATTATCTAAGCACTGAGAAGGAAATTTATGAACAGAGTTAAGCATGATATTTGGGACTATTTTCTCTCTAAAGGTATCTGCCAGTTCTCGGTGGGGTTAAAGTAGGAAGCTGAAAATGAGTTTGACAAGTTGATGAAGCTGAGGGATAATCTTAAATAGACAAAATGGAAGAGCCCTGATAAAACAATTCAGGTTTTGTGTTGGGGCCCTGAAAGGCTATACACTAAGAATAATGATGAACTAAAAATCGATCAGCCTTCACAAATGCTGTATCCCAGCTTCAAAACATCTTAACCCTGATTATAAAGTGGTGATCTGAAATTGTTAGCATCCTTATCTGCCCACCAGAGGCAAACAAATCTTCTGTGGAAGAAGATAATATCTTAGGCCTCAAATTATCAGCATAATTTTCCTATTCACTATCTAGGACTCAGTCAAAAGTAAATAACAAGGTATTAGACAGAACGACATACTTGAAAACCAAGAAAGATGAAGAGGATAGCAACAGAACCACACGGGATTAAGTTAATGTGTTATCTGAGACAGATTTTATAATAATTATGCTTCATATGTTCAAAGAAATAAGAATGACATTTCCAGCAGATAAATGAAAGTCATTTTTTAAAAGGACATAATTCTAGCACTGAAAAAATGCAATATCTGAAATCAGTGGATGGGTTTAACAGCAGATTGGAAAGAGCTGAGGGAAGAATTAGAAAAATGGAAGATAGTTTAGTAGATAATATCTAAACTGAAGCAAAGAGAAACATAGCACAGGAGATACATAAAAGAGCAGAAAAACATAAGGGATATGGTGAAAGATCTAATATGTGTAATTGGAAGAAAGAGAATGATGGCAGAAGTAATACTTTAAAAGCTATTGTCCTTTAATTTTCCAAAAGTGATAAAAATCTTCAAGCTTCAGATGGAAGAAACACTACGAATCCTGAACAGGATAAATCAAAGAACCTGCAACTAGGCATATAATATAAAACTGCTGAAAACCGAAGCAGAGAGAAATATCATTAAAGCAAGCAGATTTAAAAGGGAAAACCAGAGATTAAGAGAGATTACTTCAAAGGAGCTGCAATAAGACTAAAGCCAACTCACAGAACTTCCATAAAGGTCAGATCCTTAAAGTGCAGAAAGAAAAATACTACCAACCTAAAATTTCTATACCTAACAAAAATATCCTTTAAAAAGCTGTCAACAAAATAGGTACCTTGAGACGTGCACCAGGACATATTAAAATGTGTTCTTCAGGTAAAAGGAAAGTGGTCCTAGATGAAAAAAGGACTTAAGAGCAACAAAAAGGATAAATACATAGCTAAAGCTAGATGAATAATGATAATATAAAATAATGTCTTGTAAAGTTTAAAATTAAAATATGCAACCACAGCAGCATAGAAGTTAGGATAAAGTGATGAGGAGTTAGAATGTTTTATGGTCATTGCATTGTAAAGGAGAGGTAAGATTAATACTTTATGTAGACTTTGCTAAGTCAAAGAATTGAGCTGTAATCCTTAGGGGAGAAAAACACTAAAGAATGAATAAACTACCCAGATAGCAGAGGAGGGCAAATAATTTTTTTACATCATTTCAAGTGAACACAAGAAAAAAGAAAAGGAGTATAAGAAAATATATTTAAACCCAATTTAATAAGTAATTATATTAAACATAAACAATGAGAATGCCAGACTAGAAAACCTAAGATAAACCATTTATAAACTATCAGACTAGTTTTTAAAATATTTATTTCAAAATAATATAAAAGAGATGAAATATTTTTAACTAAGTGAGGGATTTAGGTTTTAAAAAACATTTTGATTGTGAAAATTCAACTATGTCACATTTTTCTGAAAAACTTAAACAGAAGCTTCCTACAAGGTGTTTTAGATCTCATCTAATTCTGTGACTTTGAAGACATTAGAGACACTAGAATCTGATCACTTCTCTAATACTATCTGTGTAACCTTGCTCGTTATTTTCTTGTTGAACTTCAGCTTTCTAGTCTGTAACATGGGGATAACATGTACTTCAAAGGTTAATTTACAGAAAATGCATATAGAACACTTATCCCAAAGTTTGGCACATAGTAAAAGCTTGATAAAGGTTACCTATTGAATTATTACACCCAAACTGTACACAGTGTTCAAGAAAAAAAACACACAAACCCCAAACATACACACACCACAGAATGCTACTTAACAGTAAATCTTCCTCCCCTCCCACTCCCCTCCTGAAAAAACAGAATGTTGCTTCTAAAATGTTATAAAAACTTAAACATTTAGAAACTCTAACACTTCTATACAAATATCCAATTCTACCAAATCCTAACATTTGCCACAGAAGCTTCATATATAAGAATGGAAACATTATGGAGACAACATAAGTGTTCTGTTTGCTTACCTGACATTGGATTGCTTCTACTCGGTAAGGGTTAAAACTCTTTTGGCATTTACAACAGAGTTGTTTGAAATAAACCTAAGGAGAAAATTGTCTTTTTTATACAAGTTTATATGTACCCTAGGCTCCCAGTTGTTAATTTAAGTAGTCCATCCCCTCACCTTATACCTTGCTTTCTCCCAACCTCTACCCTGAGGTCTCAAGCTCTGCTAGTGTTATCAGTCACTTTTTCTTCCTCTTTGAAACCCACTTTCCTTACCTGTAAAACCAAGAACCACAACTCTGTTTTCTGTAATAATAACAACTCTCTAATAATGTACATAAAGTACCACAGTAAAAGTCTTCAGTGGGAAGCAGCTATTATAATTTTATTCATTGTGTGGCCCTGAACTCTGGGTCTTCTCCTTTGTCCTAGTCTCTTAGCCCCTACTTTTCCCACTGTTTCCATATTTCCCCACTTGAACTTCAAATTACTTGTAGTTATCCACCAATACACTAAGCTTTTCTTCTGCATTTTCTCCCTGCCTCACTCAGTGAACTCCCCTCCTATTTGTCCTGTTTTAAAATCCTTTTACATATCATGATGCCTTCCTTCCAAAGGAGCTAATCATCTCCCTCCTGTGTTATTTCTGTCCTGTCTGTACCACGGGTGCCACTGCATATACCACCAAATTCATTTTATCTGTGTCACTCCTACTAGAATTAATTTCTTGAGGATGAGTTTTATGTCCTGTTCTTTGTATCCTACTATCTTAGAGTATTTGAAATAAGCCCGTTGTTTTTCTTCTGGCAAAAGAAGGAAAGCAATTTTAGTTTAGTTTAAAAATCTGTTTGATTCCAGTGTCTAGTAAATGACTTGTGTAAAAAGTCAAGTTTTCATTCAAGTCTTAGCATTTTCCCTTGCCCTCTCCTTCCACAGTTATTTAGCCAGAAAAGCAGTACCTAAATTGTGACAGCACAGGGAATTCAGAATCAAATGCTGTAGAAGTTAATGAAATAGGCCAGATGGACATGGATGCAAAATGACGTGTGTATGCCTAGTGAGAGGAGACAGACATTGCCCAGCTGCCGCCTCAGTCTAAGGTTCTCTTAGCGGAAATGAGAGTCTGTAACACAGTCTGATCAGCAAAATCTGAAATGCAGATTGGGAAATCTTCCCCAATCTTAGTATGTTGGCAACTAATCCAAATTAAGGGGGAAAAGCCCTCTTAGCCTAAATAAATCTCTCCAATAATCTTTACAATAAATTGTTTCTCCTATTGCCCCACCTTGTGGACAATTTCCTAGAGCTAAGACTTAAAAATGTTTCAAACAAACCTAAAAAGAAAAGATTATAGACAGTCCCACCATACACAAGAACAAGAGTTCATCTAAATAACCCAAAAGAACTACCAAACCAAATCCAGCACCAGGATACGGTGCAGGAGTCGCAGGAGCTCATGCAGACTGGTCTTGTTCAGTTCAAATCAAATATTTCCTAAATGCCCAGCATGTGTCTGTCCCTGAGAATGCCAAGATGAGCGAAACACATGATGCTCACGCTCCATTCCAAAGCAAATTCTTCCTCCACTTAACATCTGGGCCAGCCCCATCCTCCTCCCCAGTCCCTCTCACTTTTACTTACCTTATTAGTTCCAGAAATGCACCACACATAAGCACTCTCCCATCTGGTCTTACAATCTTTACAGTGAAAATAACCATATTTTGGTTCCAAAAACTGCAGATAAAGGGGAAAAGTCCTTTACTATCTTGGGAGGAAAAGATACTTCTTTCCTTGTGACTTTGTACAAGAAAAAAAAAGCCTCTTTAACCTCATTCTTAGCTATTTTTGAGGTTACTACAGTAATTTAGTGTCTCATCTCACAAGGATTATTCTGGGATTCTTTTTGCTACTACCCTGTTTCTCCAGTCTGTTTTCCACCATGCCACCAACACAATTTGCCCCAAACAAAAATCCAATCACACATCTATCTGACAGACCTGAAACCCTTTTTTGTCTCCTCATTGCCAATGGTAGCCAGACTTTTGGCTTGCACAAGTTTAAACCTAGCAATCTATTTTACCAAAAAGTTGCAAAATATATAGAGACTATGTGAAATACATGTTTTCAGAACTTCTTCATCACATAAAGGGAGAAGGGAAGATTTTGTTTTTATTGCCCCAGAAATGGAAATGAGGAAAGAGAGGATACGGCTAGCAGAGGGCTGAGGGGAGGGGCTCACCTGGAAGCAGGGTTTTCTGGGCGGAATGGCAGCGTCTGCCAGGGCCTGCTTGCTCTTCCTTTCCTGAGGACTGGAGCCAGCTTCCTCCCCCAGCTCATCATGCTGCCGGAGTTCCTCCTGGCTGTCACCTTCCGACTTTGCCGGTGGTGACAGTGGCTGCTGCGGGCTGGCCCCTGCAGGACCCGAGAGCACCTTCCTCTCCTCGTCTTCCCCATCCTTCTGAAGACTGATCAAGCCCCTGCGGCCTATCACTGGCAAGTAGACTCCCCAGGCTGGCAGGGGTGCCTTGTGGCCTGCACGGCCCCAAGGGGAGCGGCTGCGCAAGGTGCGAGGCCCCAGTGAGCACTGCACGAACTTGTCCACCCGCGGGCTCACCTGGACACCTACCTCCTTGGTGTTGGCCTTGCAAAGCCGCAGGCTCAGGCTGGGGTTCATCTGGGAGAGAATGGACTTAAGCTGTGCCCTCTTGTAAGGGTCCATGTAGTAGTCGGAGGCATTTGCAGGCACCAACAGACCAGGCCTGGCCAGGAAAGTGGGGGGACCGGTGTTTTGCCTCCAGTCTCGCTGTTTGTGCTCATTGAGTCCAGGCTGGCCAAAGGGCATTGTGTTCCCATAGCCCTGGTAGAAGCCATAGGGAACATGGACAAAGCGCTCCATCCACTCCCCAACACCCAGGTGCAGAGCAACAGCCTGGTGCAGTTTGTTTTGTCTTCCACCTTCACTCGCCCCTTCTTTCTCCTGGTCAAGCTGGTTCAAGTTCATCCCCAGCTTCTCCATTTATTTCAGATTCTGATGAGGGTTGCTGCCTATTTATACTAATTGAAGAGGGAAGGCGATCTACCTACCTACAGAGGTCTAATTGCCACCTGATTCCTAATTGCTCTTTCCAGTCTCTTCAATTCACTGCTCTGAATCATTTTTCAAAGCTGTTTTTCATTTCTGACTTATTTGCACACATGCTTTAATAAGTGATCACTTCTATAGTGACTTGCATAAATTGAATACAAGTAGCGAATTGTTTGAGCAGCTGCATTACAGGAGTGTGAGAAAGAAAGTATATTGTGGCAGATTTGATGAATCTAAAGCTCCTAGTGCCCCAGCATCAAGGAGCCTCAAGTTACTGGGGAAGGGGAGATAGTGTATATGGTGAGAGAAAATGTATTTCAGAGGGTTCTGCGACATGCTAGTGGCTCTCATTAGTCCACTCCTAATGAGGACTGCTCTCAAAAAGTGAGTAAAAGCAAATTGTTCCAATTTAGAGGGTAAATTCAGACTTGATGAACTGAAACCTGGGCTTTGTTACCAGGAGGGTTTCTTAACTAGGTGATTCAGTTTTCCCACCTGAAAATACTAACCAATTTCAGTTATTATAAGATTAAATGTAATATTGCTTGTAAAGCATGAAGCAGATTCAGTAAATGGTAGCTATGTTAGATGAGGATCATAAAACTGTGTTCCTTTGCAATTTAGACCCGGGCTATCACAAACTCTGGTAGCCAGCTGTAGTGGTAAGGCTTCCAGCTACCCTAAGAGTTATGATCAAACTAAAATGACACCTAAGAAACCAAGTAGAGCCCTCCCTTTTTCTAATGTAAGGTTGCTTCCGCCGTTTACTGCTTACGTGCTTTCCAGAAGCAGCAAGGCCCATGAGCCGCCTTCACCTCCAGAATTCGGTCGAAGGCTTTCTAGGTCATACATCAAACTCGAATTAAGCCTTGTGCTAGGCATGTAACAGACCCTGTTAAGGATGAGGGCAGATTCCTGTCACCCAGGGCAGTTTGGAAGAATGATAGGAACAAATCACGGTGATCAGTACCCTAAGAATGGAAAGAATACCACGGAAACCTGCAAAAGGGGGTACCCAACACTGCAGGAGAGAGTTAAGGTGGTTTCACAATTTTTCAAGTGGAAAAACAGGCCCAGGGTTCTTGAAAAACGGGCCACCAAAGAGCAACGAGGTCTAAAACTAAAAAGTTCTGGTTTCAAATCTCGGCCTCTTCTACTCCATAGAGAGCAGCGCGTGCAAGGGAGTCGTGCACAACCACGCAACACTCGGCTTTTCTAAAGTGGGCCGACTTTGGAGCACTTACGCCCTAAGGGCAGAACAAGGCCTTTCCAAGACCCCAGGCCGGGTCGGAAGGTGGTCGCCCCAAGTGAGCTGGAGCAGAGAGAATGGGAAGGAGCCGGGGACTATACATCGGACGCTGCCCCTCCAAGTAGCGCGCTAGGAGCGCGAGGTTCAGGGAGAAGAGAGCAAGCGCCCCAGCTCCCTCTTTACGCGCTTCCTGACCGACTGTCACTCAGCAGAATGAAGGTGTGGCTTTCCCACTCGCAGAGGCGGGGGCGGCCGGGCCAAAGCCCGACTTCCGGGTGCCGCACACGCTGCGTGCGGCGTCATGGCGTCACCGCGTGACGTGCCCTAGAGCGGGCTTTTGGCGCGAGCGTCTGAAACCGAGTCTGCGGAGGCGGAGCGGTTCGGGGCTCCTCTTCCTGGGTGTAGCTGGGATTGTGGGGCGCCGCCGCAAGGAGCCTGAGGGGTCAGATCTCTGATCTAGGTTACTCCGGCCGGAAAGAGCTGCACCTCTGGAGGCGGTTAGTGTCGGCTGGGGTGGAGACGGGTCTTTTCCGCCGGCAAAACCTCCCTTGGTCCGGGTGGCAGCCGCGTCCGGCCCGCGATTGTCTCTGCCAGCCCCTCACAGTGGGGAGAAAGCACAGGCTCCTCGGGGCGACGGCTCAGTCCTCCCCAAAGCAGGCTGGAGCCGGCCCCTCCCTGGGACTCCCTTTCCCAATTTTGGGCAGCGCACGTCTCTCGGGTTTGCTTCCCCCCCGCCCTAGATAGCCCCATCTGAAATTTTCTTGGTTGGAAACACGAAAGAGAAAAGTTACTTTAACGGAATATTGCTATTTTGGAAAATGTTTTGCAGTTTCTGGCACCCTGTATCTGCCGTAACCTCCAAGTAATTGCTGTATTATGAGGATTTACTGATTTGCAATTGTCAAATGTTTATTTCCAATCGGAGCCCGAACTGCGCACCCACTAGTCACATGACTAGTGTAATTAAGACTAAATAATATTAAAAATTCTGTTCTTGAGTCGCATTTGCCACATTTCGAATGCTTAATGTGGCTAGTGGCTGCTATATTGGACAGCACAAATACAGAATGCTTCCATCCTCTCGGTGACTTTGATTTTTGTCCCCAAAGATGGGATCCTGGCAAATAAGTGTAACTTTCAGCAGGCGTACCTGCTTCTGATTTTACTTCAGTGTCACTTAGCAAGGGCTGCATCCCTGTAGAGTGTATTTCGGTGTTCTCTTTTGCAGACTCATTTACCGATCGTTGGAGTAATATTGTAAATGAAAATGCCTATTGGATGCAAAGAGAGGCCAACTTTTTTTGAAATTTTTAAGACGCGATGCAAACAAGCAGGTACTGACAGATATTTATATAAATTGATCCAGTTAATTGAGAAAATGTTTTCAGAAAAATATGCAAATATTTGTTCTTACCGAAAAGAACCCAATGCTTCGGGTTTTTTATTACACTACAAACTGTTCTTTTATGGAGTCATAAATCCAGTTAAGAAAATGATCATTTACAGTTAACCAGATGATAAGTTAAGAAAATGATCATTTACAGTTAACCAGATGATAAGTTTAGAATCCCTGGCAGATTAAGAGGAGACTAGCCCTTTAGTTAGCAGTAGGAAAATTTTTTAAGGCACAGAATTTCTAGCAAATCAGAAGCATGGTAATGTTACTTTATAGCAGAAGTTGTCAAACTTTGTGGTCTCAGTACTTCTTACACTCAAAAATAATTGAGGATGTCAAAAGAGCTTTTGTTTACATAGGTTACCATATTAGAAATTAAAACGAAGAACTTTAAAAAAATGTATTCACTTAAAAATAAACTCATTGATATTAACATGAATGACATTTTTCTGAAAACTTCAAAAAATAGAAGAGTGGCAGTATTTAAAATTTTTGCATCTCTCTAATATCTGGCTTAATAGAAGATAGCTGGATTCACATCTGTTCTGCATTTAATCTGTTTAAATATGTTGTTTTGGTAGCCATACATGAAAAAAATCGAGCTTCACACAGCAATGTAGTTGAAAACAGACTATTTTAGTGATCTTCAGTTAATTGTGGGTATGTTTCTTTGAATGTACACCAACACTTAAGAGGAATGTTTCTGAAGATTTGCTGTATGGAATCTGAAACCATATAATGAACTTTGGATACTCTTGTTACCTTAAATTCTATTAGTCTTTCACTGTGAATAAATCATTTATCCGTGCTGTAACATCACTCATTGATTGAGAAAATGCTGGTGTTCTGAATTAAACAGAAATGCCATATATTGGCACCTTGCATTAAAACAGTATGAAAAGTCACATTTGTCAATTCACTGATCTCACCAGAAAAGTCTCAAGATTGGGAAGGTGTCAAGCTCACAGAGGCTGATTAAAATTTAACCAAATTGTAATTCTCATTTGAAAACTTAACGTTTTGTCATTGGTATTTTTCATTGACTTAATCAGTTCTTTCTAGTAAAAACGTCTTCCCATGAAAAAGTGCTAATTTAGCTCAACTCATGAGTGCTTTTCTAGACCACTGTTGTCCTTAAATATGCAGAAATGCTTTATGCATGCTTTTGTTTTGTCACAATATTAAAAAGATGTGGTCAAGTGTTGGGCTTTAATAAGACTGGTTTTTACTGCTTCATTAAGGACGTTTTAAATTGAACTGGCTTTTTCTTTTGGTTTTCTTTTTAAACAAGTGCATGATGAAGAATACTGACTAGTACAGTTTGTTGCCACTGCCTGATTCGTGCAAAGCTGTCATCAGTTTTACCCACCAGTGGTGCACATGTCAACATTGTAAAAAGAGGAAATGATGCCTTAGTATTAATATGAAAATAGTTTTGACCTCTGGACCTCCTGAAAGGGTCTAGGGGACCTTCCGTCCAAATGGTCCAACAGACCATACTTTGAGAACCACTAGATGGGTGGATAGATCATGGTAGAAATTTTGTCTTTTCTCTTTAACAGAAAATCTTTTTATTTCATTTTCTTTGTGAATCTACATGTTCCTTGTACCTATAGATTTATAACATCCACTTAGGTAGTCTTATAATTATCTGAATTGTATCTGGAATGCATTCTTACTATGAATGGCTTTGTTTCTGAATCATGACTGTAAGAGAAAGGAGACTTTAGAAGAGCTAATAGAACTAAGAGCTGTCTCCTTGTAACTCCTGTAAACTTGTTATACCTTACTACAAATTGATAAGAGAACAGATTAATGATCTTCAATTAATGTGCTTTAACAAAAGTAACCCACCACCAAAATCTCAAGCATCCTTTTCTTCATTATGATCTGTACTAGCTCATGAGTTTTTCTGTCACTGATTAAAACCAAGATGGGATTTTTATTTTCTTACAGATTTAGGGCCAGTAAGCCTTAATTGGTTTGAAGAACTTTCTTCAGAAGCACCACCCTGTAATTCTGAACCTGCAGAAGAATCTGAATATAAAATCAGCAGTTATAAACCAAACCTATTTAAAACACCACAAAGGAAACCTTATCATCAGTTGGCATCAACACCAGTAACATTTGAAGAGCAAGGTCTAAGCCTGTCACTGTACCAATCTCCTTTAAATGAATTAGATAAATACAAATTATGTTTAGGTAAGTAACATAATGTCATAGACTAGGGAAAAACATGAACTAGCAATTAAGATGAACTAGGAATTCAGACAAACCTGTGTTAAAAATTCCAGCTCTGTTGTTAACTGTGTCATGTTGGTCAAATCAACCTCTTTGGCCTTTCCCCATCTGAAAAAATGGAGATGATGAAAGTAATACCTGATATCTGATAAGTTTGGATTAAGTAAAATAATGTAGGTACTTAATAAATGTTCCTTTTCTTCCCTCCTTTGACTGATACATCCTGCCTGTTGAGATTTGCTAAATTATATATGTATTTTGCTGTACACAAAAACCTAGGGTTTATTTTGGTATTAGTTCAACTAAACTATATTTCTGCAGGCTGTGACAGAGAATAGAGAAGATTATTTTTATCAGCTTGCTACAGTGTCTTTTGATTTGGTAGCAGTTTCCCTGGCCTGCATTCTAGATGTATCCAATCTCATGTAATAAGATATATTCAGTCATTTAAATGTGAATTACCTGCTTGGTTAAGTAATATAGTCTCTCTTTCTTTGGAGTATCACTTTCTGGTAAGGGGAGTTAACAGTACACAGATAAGGTATAGTCTAAGATTGATATGGTATATGGCAAAAGAAAAGTACAAAAAATAAAATGAGAGTTGGGGAAAAAAGCACAAACAATACTGGAGGAAATTAGGGCGTGATTCATTTGAATTAAACCTTGATGGGTGATGAAATTCAGAAATGTGAACATGTAGTAGAGTGATAGTATTCTGGGCAGACGGAAAACCTGAGGAAGAATTGATTTAAAAAAATAGAAGTAATTGAGATTAACTTGTGTGTTGTATGTCTGAAAGGGACCGATAAACAACATATGGCTAAAAAAGATAGCATTGAATGCCAGGCTAAAGAAACTGAATTTTTTTTTATAGGTTTTTGGGCAGAGAAATCACATGCAAATTGATCATGCTACTTCCTGCTTCAAACTTTTGATTACTCCCCCTTGCCTTCATGATATAATCCATACTCCTTAATGATTAACAAGGTCCTTTATAATCAGGTCTCATTAACTCTTGCCTCATCTTACCATAATTTCTCTCTCACTCATCCTGAATTTACCATTCATTCATATAGAATTTCTTTTCAAAACCGCCATGATGTGTGGCCCTTTGTACGTTGTTGCCTCTGCCCAAAACGTACTAGCTTTTTGTCTAGCTAATTTACAGTCATCTTTCAGATCTTATCTGCTTCTGGAAGTAGTCCCTTTCTCACTCAGCTTTTAGTGAAGGGGACTTACATAAGCAATTATAGTGTGATAAATACCATGAAAGAGGAAATTCATGGTACCAGAAAATGTACACACAAAGTGGATATAGATAATGTACAAAGATTTTCTTGTATGTTACTGGATGCCAAGTGGCATACAGAATATTCAGTAAATATTTGTAGAATAAGTGAATATTTTTTTTCCTTTAGAAAGCCTAATAATCTGGAAGCAATCTTTGTAGGATGTTTTTTAAAATGCGATGCCTGGCCCATCAGAATCTCCTGAAGTGCTAATTGACAGGGAAGATTCCAGGCCCAACTCAGAATCTCTTAAATTATAATCTCTGGAAATAGAGCCCATGAATGTACATTTAAATCTAATTGCCTGATTCTTATGGAAGGGGAAGTCTGCAGGCAAGGACATGAGTTAGTAGACATATAATGGTCCAGGGTTGAGCGAGGACCTTAATTAGATTGACGGTAGTGAAGCCAGTACACAGGGCACAAACTGCAGGGCCCTGCAGCAGCCTGGATATGGAGACTTCAAAAGAAAAGGTCAAGTTACAGATCTAGAACATGACTATGTTAGAACATAGACATTGGAAACTCTGGAAGAAAAGCAAGTATGAGAAGAAAAAACCTTGAAACGATATAAAAATTAGGCTGAGTTTTGGACTGCAATTTGAGACTAATGGGATTTTAAGGTGGAGATGTCCTGAAGGCTTTGGGGCATACAAGACTGAAACTAAAGAAATAACACAGGCAGGAGAGAAAGATACAAAAATCATCTGTCTGTGTGGAAAGTGATAAAATCACATACGATGAGAAAATTGATGATGACACCTTGAATAGAACCTTCAGGAATAGTCAGCGGATGAAATGCCGAAGGGAACACAGGAGAGGGACTAATCCATTCAACAAATATTCCATTCTTCCATGTGTGGTACCTGGTGCCTTGTTGGACTTTCAGTATACAAACATGAATAATATGACCTTTCACCTCTAGGAACTCAGTCTTACATAGGAGAAAATATGGAGGTGTATGTTACCATAGGTGTATGTACTGAGTGCTGTGCTGTGGGCATAGTAAAAGGGGCAGCCATCTATTGGTGTGGTCAGGAAAAGCTCTGTAAACCAGTTTATGCAAATCTACTCGATCTGGAAAGACACCTAGAGTTGGTGGTTTATTCTCTAATTGTAACCTGATGGAATGGTCTGTCCATAACCAGGGAAAAATAGGAATGAATTTGTGAGGCCACTCTGGACTTGCTGCAAAAGTTAACTTTTTTAAGGTGGTTGTACGTAAGTTGGCTGTAGTCTCTTAAGACCTTTTGCCTTTTTTTTTTTAACTTTATATTCAGTGTTGAAGTGTAAGAGTTAGACTTAAGCTGGTTTTCTATGTACTTTATTCAGTTTTAACATCTAATACATTAGATTAAAAAAAGAATTTCCCTTCAAGTTCTTTGAGGAAATGTGTTATTTCTGCTTTTCAGCAGTCCTTCCTTTTGTATGAAATCATACCAGTTTATCTCACCATTACTCAGCTTATTTATGAGATTCTGAAGTTATCTAGGAAATGTTTATTTGGATATGAACTTGCTTTTGTCTGTTTCATTTTTTTACCTTCTTTTAATAGTTGGGTTTCTTTTCATTGCTGAGCCATTGTTGATACTTTATTATTAACCAAAGTCCTTTGTTTACATTAGAGTTCATTCTTTGTACGGGTTTGTACATTATGACAAATGTATAATGACATGTATCCCCCATTACAATATCATACAGAATAGTTTCACTGCTCTAAAAATCCTTTGTGCTCCACCTGTTCACCCCTCCCTGCCCCTGAAACCCGGGCAACCACTGATCTTTTTACTGTCTATAGTTTTGTCTTTTCCAGAATGTCGTGTCTTTGGAATCCTACAGTATGGAGCTTTCCATACTGGCTTCTTTCACTTAGCAATATAAGGTTACTCCGCATCTTTTCATGGCTTGATAGCTCATTTCTTTTTATCACTGAATAATACTCTGTTGTATGGATGTATGAGTTTGGTTATCGAGTCACCTACTGAAGGACATCAATTGCTTCCAAGTTTTGGCAGTTACAAATAAAGCCACTATATCATGTGCAGGTTTTCGTGTAAACCTGTTTTCAACTCATTTAGGTAAATACCAAGAAGCAAGATTGCTGAATATGTGGTAGGAGTATAGTCTGGGAAGAAACTGCAAACTGTCTTCCAAAGTGTGTACCATTTGGCATTCCCACCAGCACTGAATGAGAGTTCCTCTTGCTCTACATCCTCACCAACTTTTGGGGGTGTCTGTGCTTTGGATTTGAGTCATTCTAATAAGTGTGTAGTATCTCATCTTTTTTAAGCCTTTTTTTTTTCCTTATTAGGATCTTTGTTTAAGTCAACAGGGAAAAAGGTGAAATTTCAAAAAATACATTTTGCTACTTTTTACTATCTTTAAAAGTCTCAGAGGAAGAGGTTAGATATTTTATTGAAGTGGAGTTTTTAAGTTACATGTATGTTCGGTTTATTAGTGATTATTTCTATTCCCTGTTACTTGGCAAATGAAAATATGACAATGTTTTTGTCTGTGCTGCTACACATGGTTTTCAGTTTGGTCTTACCTTTACTTTATAATACTGATACAGCTTGTTTTTCCCAAAGGTTCCCCAGGTTAGACATTGTAGGATCAGTTAAAACACTATTTTTAAAACTATTTGTTTTTTATTAAGGTATCATTGATATTAAAAGCAATTTTTAAGAGTAATAATGAGTGCCTTGAGTGCCAGGTTTGTGATACAGAAAATAGGAATGTTGAAAAACTGTAATAGGATTTAATTGAACTACATGTAGCTTTAGAAACCCTGTTTGAGCATTATTACTTAGAAAGCTTGTATTCAACAACAGAAGTATTAGGTGTCACAATCTACAACTGAATGTTCTAATCATTGCTAATTCATTTAGCCAATATTTGTAGAGGGACTGAAACATATCAGGCAATTATTGCAGTTGCTGAGGATACAGTGATAAATCAGATCTCTACCTCAAGGAGCTCACAGTCTAATAGGGGAAGCAAGAGCCATGTATGGTAAATCTGCAGGTAACACATCAGAGGGATAGTCACTTAATCTCACTTTAGGGACCTTAAAGTTTTCTGGAGGAGGTAGTTTCAAAATGGAAGCCTGGAAGAGGATATTCCAGGTCAAGATAAATAAAAAGAGAAAGAAACAGTTTATACAAAAGCCCAGAGAGAAAGAAAGCATTCTTGCAGGATATGCAAGTCATTGGATATGGCTAAAAAAGTACTGTGTGAAAGAATGTTATCATAGAAATTAAGAGGTCAGACTGAAAGGCCTTGTTAGTAGGGAGTTTTGCTTTGGAGTTAGAGCTTGACCTTGAGAACAAGATCTTGAAAAGTTTTCAGCAGAAGGATGATATGGTCAGATTTGGTACCTTGCTGGGTTTTCAGTAAATGTCTTTTCCTTTACTCTTTATCTTCCACGATACCATTGTAATATATATAAATTAATAGGACATATCACATGCTTTGTATTCCATTTGTGTACATTTCAAAAAATTTTCCCTACTATGTGTATTATGAACTCCTTGAGATTAAAGCTCTGTCTTGAATTACATTACCCAGAGTGTCTTATGCATATTATATATTTAATTGGTTGTTGAATAGGGCAGATATTCTTTGAGACATCCCTTTTTGGGACGAATCAGCAAACTGAGAAAGCAGTTCGGGCTGAATCACCCCTACCCCTGTATAGTGTCCTTCCCAGTATAGATGAGACTTTTTTTTTTTTTTTTTTTTAGTATTTACAGAGTGTGAAAATTCACAGTCCAGAACATACACATCTTCACTAAATCATTGTACCGTTTTAGGAACAGATACTACCAGTAGTAAACATAAAAGCTGTTGCACAATGAAGGCTAAAATGGATCGAGCAAACGATGTTACCAGCCCACCTCTAAACTCTTGTCTTTGTGAAAGGTATGATGAAACTATTACATTAAAATATTTAACTGAGACATTTTCCCATATATGATATTTGTTTTACAGAAATGCTTCTAATTTTCCTGCTCTTATTTTGCCTGAGAGCCTGGTGGAGAATCTTTTATTTTTAAGTCATCTAGTAGGTTCAGCCCTTTAATACAATAGTCTTTACATTAGGAATGTTTACTTTGCTTTTCTTATAATGTTGAATTCACTGGTTTTTGTGTATGTCCTGTGAAATTTTAAACAACAAAAGTACTGGTGAAAAGCAATGCCCTTGAAATATCAGTTTAAAATAAATTGTGTACTTTGAATCTTTAAAGACAATATGATGCTACTATAGATTCACTTTACATAACTTTCAAATTCAAAATATACAGTTCTAGCAGCTGAAATTTGTGAGTACTTTATCCATTACTTTCAGTGGACATTTTAAACATGATTTAGTGGTTACTTGATTCTTCAGGCGGTATTTATTTTTTAAAAAGCAAAGATACTAAAGGTATGAGTCTAATAATTGATATGACTTAGAGTTCTTTTTTTAACAATAAAATTAGTATTTTGTTTCTTTTTGCCATGTGTTGTCTTCCAAATAATCTGGGGGATTTGTTTTCTTTTGTTTTAGTCCTGTTCTACGATGTACACATGTAACACCACAAAGAGAAAAATCATCGGGTATGATTAAAAACAAGCATTTTTTTAAAATACCTGGATTTTAATAAAAAATAAAGCTTAGTAATTTTTCCCTTGTTTTATCCCCAGTGGTATGTGGAAGTTTATTTCATACACCAAAGCTTATGAAGGTAAATATTCTGCCTAGTTTATTTTTATTGTGCGGTAATTGAGAATTTGACAAGTATCATACCTATGCCCTGAGATTTATACATGTGTACATGTGGTCTCATGTGAGCATTCAGTAAATGATAAATTGAAAAAATTCTTAATTAGCAGTGTATCTCTCTGAAACAAACTGTTTTCTTTATTTCCAGGGTCAAACACCAAAACGAATTTCTGAAAGTCTAGGAGCTGAGGTGGATCCTGAAATGTCTTGGTCAAGTTCTTTAGCCACACCACCAACCCTTAGTCCTGCTGTGCTCATAGGTAATATTGGCGAATGTGTAACATATGGGAGCAAAGACAGTGTTGATAAACTGCCATCTCTAATGTATCTGTTAAAAAGAAAATAGGAAAAGATAGATGATAATTAGATTATAGTATTTGATAAGTGTGTTAGTAGTTCAGAATAATTTTAGTGTAGATTGGAATAAATCACAAGTATATTAAGTGGTATTCTATGAGTCAAATTAATTTATGCAAACCAGGATTTTTTTTCCAGCAAAACATTCCATTTTCCTTCCTTGTTATTTGCGAATTTAACTTTCTTCTTTGTTGCTCAGATGAAATAATATAGGTGAAAGCATGTTGAAAAGTAAGAAGTGTTTAACAAATGATATGCCTTTAGATAATAAATGATAAAGTATACAAACTTCACTTTTTAAGTTGTAACTTCACAGCTTCATGCTTCATCTGATTTTCCAAGTCTTTGTTCACAGTATTTCTTTATAGTCAGGATCACCAAACCTGACTATAAGGTAATATATAGATATAGTTTCTTTCACCTTATGAGCAGTACTAAGGAAGTAAATGTAGCTTATTCACTGTGTTGATTGGCCTTTCCAATTACTATGCTTGGGTCAATTTATTTTGTTTCAGATATGTTATTTAATCCAGTGGTGTATGTGTCTTTTGACGTCCTACCAGAATATACATAAGTTTTTGCATTAACTTTAGTGGGTGATGGGTAATACAGTGTAGGTAAACTGAATTCTTTTTTTTTACAGTCAGAGATGAGGAAACTTCTGCAACTGTATTTTCTAATGATACTACTGCTGTAAGTAAATATGAGAAGTTGTTGGGTACACTGTTGGAACTGCTTATCATTTTAGAATGCCTTGGAAACTTACTTGAATTCATTTGCTAATTCATGATTTGTCTTAAGCTTTTGAGAAAGTCTAAACCTGTTCCTATATATGATTTTCTTTGACTTCCTATGAAACTCTGCCCTCTCTCTAAGAATAAGTTAAATATATATGCATAGTAAGAGTTTTTTCTACTAGTACTTTTTAAATATAACTTTTGCAGACTTGGAAAAGCTATTTTTCTGACAATGATGAAAGTCTGAAGAAAATTGATAAGTTAATCCCTTCTGTACCAGATGATGAAAACAAAAATCAAGGAGAAGCTAAAAGTCATGGTAAGTCCTTATGTTTAATTGAACTACTGTTTTTAACTGACATTGAAGTATTGCTTCTCTTAAGCAGAAAACACATTGGTTCTCCTTTATTGATTACTAAAGGTATTAATGGTAGAAACTAACTTGATTTAGATGAAAATGTTTAAACATCATGCTAAGACAATACAAGATGATATTGTGACACAAAACAAAATCCACTACTCAAAACTTAGAGATCAAGATAAGACTTATAATTAACAAAATGTAAAGGCCTTATTTTATATTTTCTAGTTAGAAAGTAAATATATATACTGAAAGTTACCTCATAAGGTCACCAGAGTATTGTTCTTAGTTTGTGCATATGTTTGTATAAATGGATTGGGTATCTGTGTATAGGTATATATGTATATATAAAATCAGATTTTACTCTCAATTATTGTAAGGCCACAAAATTAATTTAAAACATCTGTTTTGATAGATCTTAACAATATTTAGTTGTGTATATAAAGTAAGACTAGGTGAGTTAATTGTGTAGAACTGGAAAAGAAAGGTTATTAGGGATTGGAGTATGGATAAAAGGCTTTGGGTACATTGGAATCAATCTAGCAGAACAGGAGAAGGGTCACACAAAAATAAAATAAAAAAGTAGCATTCAGGATAACCTTTTAAATGCTAAGTTATGTGTTATTTAGTGTATGTATTTCTGATACAGGTTGAGAGAATAGTATAAATTATATGGTTGTATTTAAAATGTTACTAACATGCTTCTGTTTTAAATTTTAACAGGATTGGGGAACATGTTAGGGAATTCATTTGGTAAAGTACATAGCTACAAAGACCATTTTGGAAATTGTATGCCAAACGTCCTGGAAGATGAAGTACATGAAACAGTTGGAGATATTTCTGAAGGAGATAGTGTTTCATTATGTGTTTCTAAATATAAAACAAGAAATCAAAAAACAAAAATTGGCAAGACTAGGAAAAATATTTTCAGTGAAACAAAAACCAGTGACTATGAAGAAGCTAAAAAACAAATGAAAGAAAATAAACATTCATTTGTATCTGAAATGGAACCAAATGACAGTGATGCATTAGATTCAAATGTCACAAATCAGAAGCCGTTTGGGAATGGAAATGACAGAATCTCCAAGGAAGCCGTGCCATCCTCGGCCTCTAAATGGTCTCACCTAACCCACTCAGTTCTAAATGGAACCCAGGTGGAGAAAACACCCCTACTGCATATTTCTTTTTGTGATCAAAATAATGCAGAAAAAGACCTCATAGACACAGAGAAACAATATACCAACTTTATTACATCAGAAAATTCTTTGCCACATATTTCAAGTGTACCAAACACAGAGAAGATACTAAATGAGGAAACAGTGGTAAATAAGAGAGATGAAAGGCAGTGTCTTGCATCTCATGAAGATTCCATTCTTGTAAAGCAAATGTTATCTGAAACTTCTCTAACACCTTCTCCACCTCAGGGTATCAAAAAATCTATATTTAGGATAAAAGAAGAACCTGAAAAGATGTTCAGTCCAGTTTTCTCAAATAATAAGACTGATCCAAACTTCAAAGAAGAACCTGAAGCTCCTGAAGGTGGATTGGAAATACATACTCTTTGCTCACAGAAAGAGGATTCTTTATGTACAAGTTCATTTGGCAATAGAAGCTGGCCAGCCACTATCAAACATACTTCTGTGGCTTTGAACAATGCGGGTTTAATATCCACTTTGAAAAAGAAAACGAAAAAGTTTATTTATGCTATAAATGATAAGACATCTTACCAAGGACTAAAAATTCAAAACGACCAAGAATCAGGACTAATTAACTGTTCAGCCCAATCAGAAGCAAACGGTTTTGAAGGACCACTTAAATTTACAAAGGCTGATGCAGGTACCTCGTGTGTGTGTGTGTGTGTGTGTGTGTGTGTGTGTGTGTGTGTGTGTGTGTGTGGTACATATATTTTGTGAATGGTGACAAGTTCTTTTATTTTTGTATGCAAAAATCTCTTTTATCTTTTTAAAAAACATACAGCCTACTTTTCTGTAGTTTTTTCTGATTTTTCCTTCTGTAGTTTTTTTTTTTTTTTTTTGGCTTTTTAAATTCTCTAATATCTTACTTTCAATACCAGGCACTGTCTACATGCATTATTGTTTAGGCCTCTTGATTACCAATGTTCAAATCATTTCCTTCAAACTTGTTGGATCGGTTTGCATAGTATATGTAAAATCATCACTCATAAGACAGAGCAAGTAGTTTATAAGCATCAAGAGCTTAGCTACTTAATTCCTGCTTTAATTTTCAGGTTTACTACATGCAAATTGAACAACTCTGGAAATATGTTATGCTATTTACAATGCATTTTCTCTAAAGCATGTTTAAAAAAAATTCTATTGCTAGCTGAGTTTAATGTAAGCCAGTCCTAAAATCAGTTTGTTATTGTTAGATAGTGTGCCTAAATATTTAGAGATTGCTTGGAGTAATAACTATCTCTTGGTATTGAGAGTGTACACAGTGAAACCCAGTTTTATATTTGAGCAACAACTCAAAATTTTATTGGTAGATAAACTGGATGTTAAAAAGGTGTTCTATCTTCCAAGAGAATACCTTGGTGAGTGGACTATCTCAGTGAATAAGTTTAGTGGAACTGGAAGGCAGAGGGACTGTTTTAAGATTTGGGTTAATTTCTAGAGAAAAATGTTTGATGCTGTATATATCAGAGTTAAAACCACTGAAACATCTAATATGTGAAATGGTCACTGATTAAATGAGATTAATAATTTTGACTTGTTAATAGGAAATGCAGAAGATAGTTAAAATTAACAGAGCAGTTTAACTCATTTGCCTTTATAATTGAAATTAGATTCTCTTTCAGTCCTTTCATATGTAAAACCTTTTTAAAAGTTGGTTTTTTGTGTTTTTGTTGTTTTGTTGTTTCAGTACAAAAGACTGAGTTAATCAAAGGAAATGGTTACTTTTGTTACAGGTTGAGTTTATTCTCCTGGGTTCTTGTCCCTGCCGGCAACGAAAAATTGAAAGGCAGAGACACAGTAGTGAAGTAGAATGAAAGTTTTATTTAAGTACACTCCAAGGGAGGAGCTGGACAAAGTCAAGGTACACAAAGGCAGGAAATGGATGCTCATTGAACTCCTGCTTGGCATTGGGCAAATCCCTTGCCAACTCCTAAAGCCATGGTCACCTGGTGTCCAGTGTCTACCTGAATCACATGGTGTGGGAACTAAGTCCCTACCACCCCAGGATTTGGGGGAGCCAAAGAACACTGGATGGAGTGAGATAATATTCTGGGAACTACCAAAAGGCAAAGAAAGGAGATTTTCAGGCAGGCTGCTAAAGAGCACAATCATGTGGCTGCAGTCCTGTCTGGGTCACCCAGGTGATAAGAACTTGCAAGCCCCAATCAGAGCTCCCAGTAGCCCCTCCCTACTTACCTGGAGTAGAACAGACAGAATGATACACTTGAAAGGGGAGTGTAGGCAACCTCAGAGAAGGAGGCATGCTTAAGGGTTTAGGGTTTGGGGTTTTATAGTGCCTTTTGGGTACGGGTCAGCATAAGGCATGATGTATACAAGTGATTCATAATTCCTATGAAGTTTTGTCTTAAGAATAGTGTTTTTTAGGTGACTGTGTTGGTCTAGATCTCGGCATTCTTCATCCACATAGGTTCATTTATACTTCGGAGGTCTGTCACCTGCCCTGGTTGTACAGTTACTTGATTAAGGGGCTGGAAGAAGAGGAAGAACAGCATATAGATTAAAGAATAAGCTGGGCCTTTTTCTCAAGCCTAGTAGATTTTATAATGGCATGATCTAATTGATACAGTGAAGATATGGGCTGCACTCTGATACTTTTCTTTATCTGGGGAATATCTGGACATTCCAAGTTACTTGTGGTCTTTGAACCTTCAACTAATTAACTAATTAACTCGTGAGTCTTTTCTGGCTCTCTGGTTTTATCTGGTTAACTCTTTTAGTTCCTTTTAGTGGGCTCCACTGGCCTTATTCTCCCACCATCCACCCATATTTATTTTTCTGCCTAACACTTTTCTAATTCCTTTGTCTTGCTATTCTGTCTCCTATTACACCAATATTAAGAGTTTTTTCCAGTTTTATTTTCCAGTAAAATTACTTTGAATTTTACTTATGGTAGCTAGCTGCTTTCTGGAACTGTATACTAATGTTGATGGAGTTGATACATACAAAAAAAATGTGAGGTCCTATTTCTCTTTAGTTGGAAAATGTAACTTCAAAATATGGATTATTTAGAATTCTTTCTGTTTTAAACCTAACAGTCATGTCTTGCTTTTCATGTAACTCTTGTTTTGTACACTACCTTTTTAACTTAGCGGAAAATCTTTAGTGAATATAACTCATGGTATTTTAACTTTATTTTATCACTTTATGTCTTTTTGCTTAGGTTTATTGCATTCTTCTGCAAAAAAAAACAGTTTACAGAATGACTGTGACGAACCAACTTCATCTTTAACCAGTTCTTTCGGGACAATTCTGAGAAAATGTTCCAATAATGAAAGTAGTTCTTCTAATAATAAAATGATATCTCAGGATCTTAATTATGAAGAAGCAAAAAATAAAAAGGAAAAACTGCAGTCATTTATAACAACAGAAACTAACCATCTGTCATGCTTGAAGGAAAAGGATTGTGAAGATGATCCAAATAGCCAGAAAGTTTCAGATATAAAAGAAAAGGTCCTGCCTACAGTAGATCAGCCTGCAGTGCCACATTCAGAAGTGGAATGTAGTAGTGTTCACCTGCAGCCCCAGAAAAGCTTTTCATATGACTGTGATAATTCCAGCATTTTAACTCCTGGCTCCGAGGACCCTCCATCAAATCCAGTTGTGATTTCTAGCAGAAAAGAATTATATAAACTGTCAGAGAAAATAAAATGTAAGAACTGTAAAGCTGATTTTGAATTAACTAAAAATATTCCCATGGAAAAGAATCAAGATATATGTGTTTTAAATGAAAATTCTATAAAAGCTGAGCTGTTGTCACCTGGAAAATACATAAGAGTAGCCTCACCTTCTTCAAAGGTACAGTTCAACCAAAATTCAAATCCTGTTGTAATCCAAAAAGACCAAGAAGAAACTACTGTAATTTCAAAAATAACTGTCAGTCCAAACTCTGAAGAACTTTTACCAGACCATGAAAGTAATTTTGTCTTTCAAATAACTAATGAAAGGAGTATTCCTGTCTTTGAGAATGGTAAGGAACTTAACGAGGCAGACCTCGGTTGTGTAAGAAAACCTATTCTCAAGAACTCTACCAAAGTACTACGTACAGACATAGATGACAAACAAGCCAAAGTGTCCATTACAAAAAGTTTTGATTCATCAAATATAGCCTATGATCCTACAGAGAAGAACAGAAATAGTGTAAAACAGCAACTAAAAATGATGCTAGGTCAGGATTCAAAATCAGAAATCACTTTGGATATAGATACGAAATCAAACAGAAAAGACGACTACGTGGACAAATGGGCAGGACTCTCAGATCCAATTTCAAATCACAGTTTTGGAAATGGCTTCAGAACAGCTTCTAACAAAGAGATAAAACTCTCTGAATACAACATTAAGAAAAGTAAAATGCTCTTCAAAGATATTGAAGAACATTATCCTACTAACATAGCTTGTGTTGAAATTGTAAATACCATACCATTAGGGAGTCAAAAGAAACTAAGCAAACCTCATGCATTTGATTCACAGTCAAGTAATATTGTATCTGGGTATGTGCAGAGTAGTACATTTGTTTCTGTGAGTGAAAACAGTCACACTACTCCTCTAAATTTAAAGCAAGATTTTAATCCAAACTATAATTTAACACCTAGCCAAAAGGCAGAAATTACAGAACTTTCTACTATATTGGAAGAATCAGGAAGTCAGTTTGAATTTACTCAGTTTAGAAAACCAATCCACATAATACAAAGTAATCTATTTGAAATGCCTGAAAAGCAGATGACTGTCTTGAATACCATTCCTGAGGAATGGAAGGATGTTGGTCATCTTACAGTGACTGCCCTATCTGTCAGTCAGGTAGACAGCAAGAAATTTGAAGGTATAGTTGGAGGTAAGCAAAAGATTTCTTGCTTGTTGAAAACCAACTGTAACAAAAGTGCCTCTGGTAGTTTAACAGATAAAAATGAAGAGTTTAGAGGATTTTATTCTGCTCATGGCACAAAACTGAATGTTTCTAGTGAAGCACTGCAAAAAGCTATGAAACTTTTCAGTGACTTTGAGAATATTAGTGAGGAAACTTCTGAAGAATTAGATCCAAGAAGTTTCTCTTCAAGTAAATGCAATGATTCTATTGTTGCAATGTGTAAGAGAGAAAATCACAATAAAAACTTAAATGAGGAAAGTAATAAATGCCAACTAATACTACAAAATAATATTGAAATGACTACTGGCATTGTTGAAGAAAATACTGAAGATTACAAAAGAAATAGAGAAAATGGAGATAAATATATAGGTGCCAACAGAAATATTTGTAACTTAGGAGAATCTGGTGGCAATGGTTCAGGTAAGAGTGAGACAGTTTGTATTCAGAAAGATGAAAATGGCTTGCCATGCATTGATCAGCACAACATATATCTAAAATTACCAAGCCAATCAATGAAGGAGGGAAACATTCACATTAAAGAAGATTTGTCAGATTTAACTTGTTTGGCAGTTGTGAAAGCTGAAGAAACGTTTTGTGTTAATACATCAAAAAAAGAACAGTTACCTGCTTGTCAGATGGAGCAAAGTATAAAAGATGTTGACGTCTTTGATACATCCTTTCAGACTGCAAGTGGGAAAAACATCACAGTGTCCAAAGAGTCATTAAATAAAGTTGTAAGTTCCTTTGATCAAAAATGTATAGAAGAAGAATTGAATAGCTTTTCAGACTTATTGGATTCTGAATTACTTCCTGGCATAAATAGCAATAAAGTAGACATTTCAAGTCATGAGGAGACAGATATGGTTAAAGAGAAAATATTGAAAGAAAGCGACCCAAATAATATTGATAATCAATTACTGATTCTGCAGCAAAGACCAGAATGTGAAATAGAAAAGATCAAAGAACCTACCATGTTGGGTTTTCATACAGCTAGTGGGAAAAAAATAAAAATTGCGAAGGAATCTTTGGACAAAGTGAAAAGTCTCTTTGATGAACAAAAGCAAGATAATAGTGAAATCACTAATTTCAGCCACCAAGAGGCAAAGACACTAAAGGACAGAGAAGAATGTAAAGCAGGGCTTGAATTAGCCTGTGAGACAGTTGAAATAACAACTGCCCCAAAGAATGAAGAAATGCAGAATGCTCTAGAGGAGAAAAAACTTATTTCTAATGAGATTGCCTTGCTACCTGAGCTCTTAAGTAATAATTTATACAGACAAACTGAAAATCTCAGTATATCAAATAGTATCTCTCTGGAAGTTAAAGTACGTGAAAATAGAGACAAAAAAACAGCAAAAAGTCCTACAACTTGTTATCCAAGTCAATCCACTAGCTCAGCCATTGAAAATTCAGCTTTAGCATTTTACACAGGACATGGTAGAAAAATTTCTGTGAGCCAGGCTTCACTATTTGAAGCAAAGAAATGGCTTAGAGAAGGAGAATTGGACAATCAACCAGAAAAAATAAATGCTGCCCAGGTCGTATGTTTAAAAAAGTATCCTGAGGATTATGTCGGAAGTCCTCCTCCATGTGGATGTAGTTCAAATAGTATCATACCTGAAAAGGACAGAAATCATCTCTCTGAAAAACAAGATTTAACATGTTTAAGTAAGAGCATGTCTAACCATACTGATTTTTACCATTCCAGTCAGGTATATACTAAATCAGAATATCTCTCAGAAAATAAAACTGATAATTCTGGTATTGAGCCAATTGTGGAGAATGTCAAAGAGAGAAAAAACACTAGTTTTTCTGAAGTAATGTCCACTGTAAGAGAAGCAAACACACACCCACAAACTCTAAATGAAGATACTTGTGGTCAGAAAACTGTAACTAACTGTTCATCATGCAAGAATAAAAACACAGCTACTAAAGTAGCCATATCTGAATCAAGCAATTTTGAGATAGAGCCACCTACATTCAGTAAAGCAAATGGTAGGACAGTCTTTGTTTCGCATGAAACAACAGTGAGAAAAAGATTTATGGACACCTGCAGTGAAGTAATTGAGCAAAGCACTGAGAGTAAATCAGGCACTTACCAAACAGAAATTGTGGCAGGTTATCATAACACTTTGGAAGATTCAGAGGATATTATTTTTCCTAACTCTCTGGATAGTGAAGAACGTAGTATGCATTCACGTAAGGTTTTTGCTGAAATGCAAAGTGAACAAATTTTACAACACAACCAAAGTATGTCTGGATTAGAGACTGTTCCTGAAATGTCACCTTGTCAGATTAATTTTAAAACAGGCCCCTCTGATATATGTAAATTTAATATGGGGAAGCTTCCCAAGTCAGTCACTTCTATGAAGGCTTGTGGGATTTTTAGCACCGCAAGTGGAAAGTCTGTACAAGTATCAGATGCGTCATTACAAAAGGCAAGACAGGTATTTTCTAAGATAGAAGATAGTGCCAAGCAGCTCTCTTCCAAATTATCATTTAAAAGTAATGAAGATCATTCAGGCAAGTTCACAAGAGAAGAAAATACTGTAATACATACTTCCAAAAATTTGCCCTCTTCTGCTTTCTCTGGATTTAGTACAGCAAGTGGAAAACAGGTTCCAGTTTCTGAATGTGCCTTACGTAAAGTTAAGGGAATGTTACAGGAATTTGATTTAATCAGAACTGAATATAGTCTTCAGCATTCATCTACATCTACAGAAGATTTATCAGAAATACTTCCTCTATCCTGTATTGATGTGAGAACCCCAGATCACTCTGTAAACTCCAAAGTGGAAAAAGCCTACAGTGACGAATGTAAATTATCAAGTAACTATGACATCGAAAGTGATTCTTCGGAAGATAATCACTCAGTTAAAGTTTCTCCATCTCTCTCTCAGTTAAAGCAAGACAAACAACAGTTGGTATTAGGAACCAAAGTATCCCATGTTCAGAACATTCATCTGGGAAAAGAACAAGCATTGCCTAAAAATATAAAAATGGAAATTGGGAAAACTAAAACTTTTTCTGATTTTCCTGTGAAAATAAATACAGATATTTGTTCTACTTACTCCAAAGATCCAGGAAACTATTTGGAAACAGAAGCAGTAGAGATTGCCAAAGCTTTTATGGAAGATGGTGAGCTGACAGATTCTGAATTGCTAAGTCATGCCAAACACTCTCTCTTTACATGCCAAAACAACAAGGAAACAGTTTTGTTAAATTCAAGAATTGGAAAAAGAAGAAGAGAAACACTTGTCTCAATTGGTAAGTGTCTACTTTTTCCTTTTAGTTTGCCAATCACTTTTTAAATTAAGTCCCTAACTAATACTCTCTGGTATGCTAGTTTATAGCAATTAGGGTATATTTAAAAAACTAAGTATCTTTTTTCAGGCTTTAAATACAATTTGGGGGAATATGATTATCTTGATATCACTCTTGATATCTCTGCGGCTTCGTACCAAGAAGTCATGTTTCTCTTAATGTGTTTTTAGAGACTATTAATATAGTTATAATTGAGAAATTATGTTAAAGATTTGCATTTCTCTAGAAAAGCTGAAACTCTATCTTCATGCTACAACAGGCTGTGTAAGACAATCTATTAACTGTTGTCATACATACATGAATATGTGTATATAGAGAGCATGCATGTGGAGATTCAGACTGGCTCCTGTGAACTTTAAAAGTTGGTTTCCAGTTATAGGTGTTGGCTTGCTTCCTTTTTCTTTATCTAGAAAGTATTCTAAAATCAATTACCCTTAGCAAATAGTATTCTGGCCTTACTGCCATTTGGACTATATTCTAACTTCTCTTTTAAATGTGTATCTGACAACTTAGTTCAACTATTACATTAAGATGTGTGATCTTTTCGTTGTCCTTCCTTAGTATCTCTGACTAGGAATAATCTGAAATAATTGAATCTGTTCATCAGTTACAGTTAAAGTAAATGCTGAAACTAACTCTCCACCTTTTAAGTGGATGATCTTAAATAACTAGCTCCTTTTAAAAAAAACTGTAGGCTAAAAAAGAGTTGAGTTATCATAAGTCTTCTTGTTCACTCTCTTCATATTACAGAGAAAGACACTAACGCCAGTCAGTTCATTCTCACACTTGGTGCCTCTTGCCCATAAGCGATACTGGTTGATACAGATTTGCTTAATCAAGTGTCATCCAAATCACAGCTTATATCAAGTTTATGTAATGAGCAAAGTAGTAAGTTTATAATACTAACATCAACTGTTGCTCTTTTCTAGTTAAAATTCTGAAGTGCAGATGTTGAAAGATATTCACAATTATTTTATGGAAAATTACAGGAACCCATTTTGTTCATGTGTATACTGAAGTGGGTTGGTCTTTGCTTAGGAAAAAAACTCAAACTTCTAATAAATGTTCTCAATAGCATCACTATTTCGTTTCCCTCGCTTCTGTTTTATATAAATATAGAACTTAATTAGCTTCTGGTTACTTGAATAGTATAGGTTCTTGTTAAACAATTAAATCACTCTATAATCTAATACTTGATAAAACCTTGCATGGACATTCTTACTTATTAAATCCTACAAATTCATTCTCTTTAATAAAGCATCAAAAAGCAAAGTACCTGTTATTATTTACTATCACAGTATGACCTGGAAATGCATGACTTGAGTCATGGTTTAATTTTGCTCTCAGCCTTTGTAGACTTTTTAGATAAGTACTTTTACTAACATTTTAATGCAATTTTAGTTGTTTAAGAAGTCTTTTCTCTTATTCTAATTCAAGGATCTATATAATAAATTCCATCTTGAGTTTAGTGCCAGAAACAGTTTATTTGAAGAAATTTGTCCTTCGTAAGTAAACTTAGTTACATTTGATGCCAGTTTATTAAAAATTAGCTTATCTGTTGTTATCAGGTAACATCTGTTCATCCCTAGAGCCTGTTAAACAGTGGCATTTTCAAATGGTCAAAAATTAATAGAAATTAAATAGTGAAAAATGAATTTTTCTCTTTCAAAGTAAAATGGTTGCTATTGAGATTATAATTATTTTTTGCTTAGCATATTATAAGAGTCTGTACTTTAGTTTTTAAAAATGGACTGTAGGCTTTTGAATATGATTGATATTATGGGCTTTAAAAACATGTAAAAAACATGTATGGCAACTTCTTTTTAGGAGAAGCCCCGATCAAAAGAAACTTAATAAATGAATTTGACAGGACAAAAGAAAACCAAGAACAACCCTTAAAGCCTTCAAAAAGCACTCCAGATGGTAAAATTTGCTTTTTATCCATATCTTTTCCCCCTCTATAGGTATTATACATAATATTCTTAAAAGTTATTTTTCTCAGCTTGTTTGGGTATGTAGATAATTGGACAAGACTTAGCAGTGTGGTTTGTTAAACTTGTATCTTACCTTGTTATGTGAGCTTTTCCTTCATAGTACCTAGTATGGTGAAGAGGTTCTCTGTGCTTAGGAAGCATGCAATGATGATAAAAATAATGGCTTTTTTAACAACAACAACAAAAGCTATAAGAATTTAGCAAGAACATAGTGTAATAATTTAAAACTTAGGTTCTGGAATCCAGTCAAGCTCTTGACCTTCACCATTCCACCAAAATCACTCTTTCCTAAGTCATGTGGTGATTTCCATGTTGGCAAATTCAGCAGGCATTTTTATGTCTTCATTCAAGTTTGAGTTTCTACCAAGTTTGACGTAGTTGATCACTCTTCTGACCCTACCACCATGCTTCTTGGTTCTCCTACTCAGCCACTTACTCTCAGTTGTCTCAGTTCCTCTTACTCTTCCCTTGCTCTAAATCTATGAATGCCCCAGAGCTCTGTCCTTAGATCTCTTCTTTGCTTAAACTTCAGTGCCTACCAAAATTATATATGCAGTCTTAGTCTGCTCCAGAACTCCAGATTTACTTCCCCATTGGCTGACTTGGTACTTGTCTCTGTGTATTGCTGATACACATCTCACAGTTAATTCGGCCTGTGCTGAACTGATTCTTTCCCTCCCCCCACCCCACCTGCTCTTTCTGTTGCCTCTCCTTTCTCACTGTCATCCTGCCAGTTGATCCCATCAAGACCTTAATGTCATCTTTTACTCTTTCATTTCCTCTTATGCCACACCCAACCCATCAACAAGGCCTATAGGGTCTACCTTCAAAATGTAAGAAGAATGTGATCATTTTTTCTCACCTCTACCCCTACCACCTTCATCCAAGCCACTGAGTAGCTTCTAGCTGATTCTTCTTGCCTTTGCCCCTTCTCCAGGCTATTCTCAGCACAGCAATCATCCTTCTAACCCAAAGGTCAGATCATGTCACTTGACTGCTTAAACCTCTCTGTAGCTTCCTATCACATTTAGATTGAAATCCAAAGCTCTTACAATGGAGTACCTGAAAGTAAATAAAACATGTAATTACTGCTCACTATGTATTTGGCTCCTGGGTTTGGACAGGAGGAATTCAGATGGTGAAGGATAAATGTATTAAACTCTACAGCCTTAGTTCTGAAACACATGGGATAAACCCCAAAGAATCAGGAACATATGGAGTTTTCTAACTCTTATCTCATTTAATGTTAGAGATTTGACATTTATCTTACAAACAGGATGGTTTGAGTATCCAGAAAACTGCATTTCTTTCTGTTCTTTTCTTTCTCCTGACAAACCTTAGTATGCACAAGAATTCTGAACAGAGTTGAAAACTAAAACCATGATTACTCTTCCTTATGAGCAGAAGTAATTTTTAGGGTAATTTTTACCATACTCAATTGTTAATTGCTAAATTGTCTTTAGAACCCATATAAGATGTAGCTTCTCTCTAGGTATTGAAAGAATGGTGTCAGACAGTAGGCTACAGGCAAATCTTGTCCTTGTAAAACAATTGGTTTGATATAGTTCTATGGAAAAATAAATAGAAGAACATGTATACAATTCTAACAGAGTTGCTATTGTGTAAAAATGATCGTAATTCTCTCTTTACAGCTATCTTGAGCCAGTAGATATTCAGTATTTATTTGATCATCACATCTCATTATTTTTTTTTCAGCTTAATCATGATACCCTTTGCCAGTGAATGATTCTTTCCCTATAATTTTTTATTATGAACATTTTCACACATGGAAAAATTGAGAGAATATAACGAATGCCGATATAACTGCCGCTTGCATTCAACAGTTATTACTACTTTGATGCGTTTGTTTTATCTAATTACATATAATATGTGGATTTACACAGTAATATATCTGTGGTTGTAGTTTTTTTGGTTTTTTTGCTAAAACATTCAAGTATTAGTTTCAGACATAATGATATTTCATAATGGTATCCAGAGCCATGATGTCACAGAGCCATGGTATCACAGAGCCAAGATCACCAAAGAAAATTGCCTAATAATCTAATCCACAGTAGTAATCTTACCTTTTTTCAATTTTTATGTTGTTTTTTATGATATTAACACTTTAAGCTAATTGTTTGTAGACTTGTCGCACATTCTGGATTTATTTATTTCCTCATAGTATCATTAATTTGTTGCTCTATTCCCTATTTGGATCAGACTTAATTAGGACTAGTTTATACATTTTTGGCAAGAATGCCTCATAGAAGATCTGTGTACGTGTATGGCATAACATTGAGGGTACATTATGCCAAGTGATATGATCCCTTGGTTAAGATGCTACCACACCACTTCATTTAAAAGGTACATTTTCCTGTTTGCAATTAGCAAGTAATCTGTGGAATCATCCTTTGGTACTTGTGAGTATATCCAGTTTCCCAGCCTTTCACTCACAATTTTAACATCCATTGATAATACCTGAATCAATTATTTAATTGGAGGTTTAAACATACTGATTTTCAAATTCTGTTACTCCTTATGTACATTTATTAGCTGGGATACTTTAACGAGGAAGAGCTTTCCCTTAACAATTGGGGATGAATTATAGTTTTTGAAAAGACAGATTAAACGTTTAGTTTTTCCCTTAATTACCAGCTTTTCAGAATAAGGAGTGGTTGATGTAATGATTACTGGCAATGGAAGCAAAGGAATTTGGTTTTTTCTCTTTTGAGTAAAATTGATTTCTTAGAATTTTATTTTTAACGTGTATTAAGTTTAAAAGTAAAATATATTATAAATAATGTATTTCTTTGCAAAATGATAATGTTATTTTTTTATTTCAAATCATCCCAAACTTGAAAGTGAAAACCCCTTTAAAGTTCCGAAGGGTCCGTTTGTTGGTTTGATTTTTTTAACATGTCTCAAGTAACTTTTGAGCACTTTCTTGCTTTTTTACTATCATATAACAAGATTTCCTCTGATGTCCTGGTAATTCCCTACCCCAATGCTAGAAGCACCATTTCTCCAAAGTTCCTTTCAGTGGTTAATAGTTTAAAAAAACAAGATTTGGGTGCAGCATATGCTCATTACCGATGGTGCTTTTACTGTTTTTAATGCTGAAATTCTTGGTTCCTAATAACATTAACATATTTACTTGTTTGTGTTATCCTACAACAGTGGTTCTCACACTTTTTGGTCTCAAGATCTCTTTGTGTGCAGAAAAGTGATTGAGGCCAAAGAACATTTGTTAACATGGATTAAATCTATTTGTATTTACCATACGCAAGATTAAAATTGAGAAATTTTAATATTTGTAACATTGTACATTGGTCATTTTGAAAACAGTTCACTAGGTTATGCAGCTCTCCTAAACATTGGCACATTTTATTATACAGTCACATTTGTTAATGATACCACTAATCTAATCTGAAAAGTTTAAGTATTTGGGACACTTAGAAGCCAAGAGCCAGATACAAGCTTTCCAAAATTCTCCTTTTTGTTTAAAAGCTTGGATTTTACCACTAGCAACAAATACTGGCAATTGTTTTCCTTGTAGTGACAAGCTAGTTTCATTCATTTTTTAGAAAATATCTGCCAAATACCTAAGTATGAATAGCTGATTTACTGGTTTTTCTTTCACGTGAAAATGGAATTTGTGGGGAAAAATGAGTAGCGCAGTTCATATAAGTGCATTTCCTTGAGATAGTCATCACACTACAGTATGCAGCAGGGTACACCAGCAGTGCAAATGTCAGCACAGTGAAGAAGACATATATAACATATTTTTATTGTTACCATTATTATTAAGATTGTTTTGACAGCTTGGATCCCCTAAAACAGTCTGGGTACCCTTCCCCCACGGTTCCGTGGATCACACTTTGAGAATCACTGTCTTATAATATATACATAATAGTTTCAAATTTATAATACCGGTTTTACTACTAACAGTAAACTAAGGGAAGTTGAAGAATTCTTTGCAGTTTTTGTCCTAAGAATATATATCATCAAGAACGTATAGTCAAAATACTATATTCAAATATTACTCAAAGTAATTCTTTTGTGTGTGCTTACCAATTTGATAATTAAGTTAGATTCATTTGTTTCAGTCTGTTTTCAATTTAAGGATTTCCTTTTTTTAAAAATTTTATGTTTGAATAAAAAAAAACACTTCATAGCTCATAGCTCATACAGCTACTTACATAGCTATAGAAAGGTCTATTTAGAAAGTCTTGTTTCCATCCCTGGCCCTTCCATACTATTCATCACCTTCCCACTTCTTGCTCATCATGTCAATAATCATTTTTAATGGTTTTTGGTTCATCCTTTTAGGGTTTATTCTTATAAAACTAAGTAAATATATGTGTGTATATTCTCATTTTCCTCCTTCCTTACTTAGAGGGTATCATTGTATACACCCTCTGTACCTTCTCTGTTGTTGTTTACCTTAGAATTTATCTGCCCATCCCTCCTTAATGGTATGTAGAGATGCTCTTCATTCTTTTTTATAGTTGCATTGTGCTGGATCATGTAGCTGTTTCAATATATTCTAGTTTATGCAACCAATCCCCTACTAATGGATAAGTTGAAGGCTTAAGAAGTATATGTTGCATACTGAGAATGAATAATCTAAAGTTTAGCTTGTAAACCTTCATAAGACTTTTTTTAAAATAATTTATTTTGGTATCATTAATCTACAATTATATGTGCAATATTATGGTTATTAAACTACCCCCTTCATCAGGTCCCCCCCACCAACCCCATTACAGTCACTGTCCATCAGCGTAGTGAGATGCTATAGAGTCACTACTTGTCTTCTCTGAGTTGTACATCCCTCCCCATGCCCCCCCAACATTACATCTGCTAATCATATTGCCCCCTTTTCCCCCTTATCCCTCCTTTCCCACCCATCTTCCCCAGTTCCTTTCCCTTTGGTAACTATTAGTCCATTCTTGGTTTCTGTGAGTCTGCTGCTGTTTTGTTCCTTCAGTTCTTTTCTTTGTTCTTATACTCCACATCTGAGTGAAATCATTTGATACTTGTCTTTTTCGGCTTGGCTTATTTCACTGAGCATAATACCCTCTAGCCCCATCCATGTTGTTGCAAATGGTAGGATTTGTTTTCTTCTTATGGCTGAATAATATTCCATTGTGTATATGTACCACTCTTCTTTATCCATTCATCTACTGATGGACACTTAGGTTGCTTCCATTTCTTGGCTATTGTAAATAGTGCTGCGATAAACATAGGGGTGCATATGTCTTTTCAAACTGGGCTGCTGCATTCTTAGGGTAAATTCCTAGGAGTGGAATTCCTGGGTCAAATGGTATTTCTATTTTGAGTTTTTTGAGGAACCTCCATACTGCTTTCCACAATGGTTGAACTAATTTGTATTCCCACCAGCAGTGTAGGAGGGTTCCCTTTTCTCCACATCCTCACCAACATTTGTTGTTGTTTGTGTTTTGGATGTTGGCCATCCTCACTGGTGTGAGGTGATATCTCATTGTGGTTTTAATCTGCATTTCTCTGATGATTAGCGATGTGGAGCATCTTTTCATGTGCCTGTTGGCCATCTGAATTTCTTCTTTGGAGAAGTGTCTATTCATGTCCTCTGCCCATTTCTTAATTGGATTATTTGCTTTTGGTTTGTTAAGGTGCGTGAGTTCTTTATATATTTTGGATGTCAACCCCTTATCGGATACGTCATTTATGAATTTATTCTCCCATACTGTAGGATGTCTTTTTGTTCTACTGATGGTGTCCTTTGCTGTACAGAAGCTTTTCAGCTTGATATAGTCCCACTTGCTCATTTTTGCTTTTGTTTCCCTTGCCCGGGGAGATATGTTCATGAAGAAGTTGCTCATGTTTATGTCCAAGAGATTTTTGCCTATGTTTTTTTCTAAGAGTTTTATGGTTTCATGACTTACATTCAGGTCTTTGATCCACCTTGAGTTTACCTTTGTGTATGGTGCTACACAGTAGTTCAGTTTCATTCTCTTACATGTAGCTGTCCAGTTTTTCCAACACCAGCTGCTGAAGAGGCTGTCATCTCCCCAATGTATATCCAAGGCTCCTTTATCAAATCTTAATTGACTGTATATGTTTGGGTTAATGTTTGGATTTTCTATTCTGTTCCACTGGTCTGTGGGTCTGTTTTTGTGCCAATACCAAATTGTCTTGATTACTGTGGCTTTGTAGTAGAGCTTGAAGTCAGGGAGCATAATTCCCCCTGTTTTATTCCTCCTTCTCAGGATTGCTTTGGCTATTCGGGGTCTTTTGTGGTTCCATATGAATTTTAGAATTATTTGTTCCAGTTCATTGAAGAAAGCTGTTAGTAGTTTGATAGGGATTGCATTGAATCTGTAGATTGCTTTAGGTAGTATAGCCATTTTGACAATATTTATTCTCCCTAGCCAAGAGCATGGGATGCATTTCCATTTGTTAGTGTCCTCTTTAATTTCTCTTAGGAGTGTCTTGTAGTTTTCAGAGTACAGGTCTTTCACTTCCTTTGTTAGGTTTATTCCTAGGTATTTTATTCTTTTTGATGCAATTGTGAATGGACTTGTTTTTCTGATTTCTCTTTCTGTTCATTAGTGTATAGAAAAGCAACAGATTTCTGTGTGTTAATTTTGTATCCTGCAACTTTGCTGAATTCAGATATTAGTTCTAGTAGTTTTGGAGTGGAGTCTTTAGGGTTTTTTATGTACAATATCATGTCATCTGCAAATAGTGACAATTTGACTTCTTCTTTACCAATCTGGATGCCTTGTATGTCTTTGTTTTGTCTGATTGCCATGGCTAGGACCTCCAGTACTATGTTGAATAATAGTGGAGAGAGTGGGCATCCCTGTCTTGTTCCCGATCTTAGATGAAAAGCTTTCAGCTTCTCGCTGTTAAGTATGATGTTAGCTGTGGGTTTGTCATATATGGCCTTTATGATGTTGAGGTACTTGCCGTCTATACCCATTTTGTTGAGAGTTTTAATCAGGAATGGATGCTGAATTTTGTCAAATGCCTTTTCAGCATCTATGGAGATGATCATGTGGTTTTTGTTCTTCTTTTTGTTGATGTGGTGGATGATGTTGATGGATTTTCGAATGTTGTACCATCCTTGCATCCCTGGGATGAATCCCACTTGATCATGGTGTATGATCCTCTTGATGTATTTTTGAATTCGGTTTGCTAATATTTTGTTGAGTATTTTTGCATCTACGTTCATCAGGGATATTGGTCTGTAATTTTCTTTTTTGGTGAGGTCTTTGCCCGGTTTTGGTATTATAGTGATGCCGGCTTCATAGAATGAGTTTGGAAGTATTCCCTCCACTTCTATTTTTTAAAAGACTTTAAGGAGAATGGTGTTATTTCTTCTCTATATGTCTGGTAGAATTCAGCGGTGAATCCATCTGGCCCAGGGGTTTTGTTCTTGGGTAGTTTTTTGATTACTGATTCAATTTCGTTGCTGGTGATTGGTCTGTTTAGTTTTTCTGTTTTTTGCTTGGTCAGTCTTGGAAGGTTGTATTTTTCTAAGAAGTTGTCCATTTCTTCTATGTTTTCCAGCTTGTTACCATATAGATTCTCATAATATTCTCTTATAATTCTTTGTATTTCTGTGGGGTCCGTCGTGATTTTTCCTTTCTCATTTCTGATTGTGTTTATGTGTGTAGATTCTCTTTTTCTCTTAATGAGTCTGGCTAGGGGTTTATCTATTTTGTTTATTTTTTCAAAGAACCAGCTCTTGGTTTCATTGATTTTTTTCTATTGTTTTATTCTTCTCAATTTTATTTATTTCTTCTCTGATCTTTATTATGTCCCTCCTTCTGGTGACTTTGGGCCTCATTTGTTCTTCTTTTTCCAATTTCAGTAATTGTGTCTTTCAACTATTCATTTGGGAATGTTCTTCCTTCTTTAAATAGGCCTGGATTGCAATATACTTTCCTCTTAGAACTGCCTTTGCTGCGTCCCACAGAAGTTGTGGCTTTGTGTTGTTGTTGTCATTAGTCTCCATATATTCTTTGATTTCTGTTTTGATTTGGTCGTTAACCCATTGATTAATTAGGAGAATGTTGTTAAGTCTCCATGTATTTGTGAGCCTTTTTGATTTCTTTCTAAAATTTATTTCTAGTTTTATACCTTTGTGATCTGAGAAGTTGGTTGGTAGGATTTCAGTATTTTTGACTTTACTGAGGTTCTTTTTGTGGCCTAGTATGTGATCTATTCTGGAAAATGTTCCATGTACACTTGAGAAGAATGTGTGTGTATCCTCTTGCTTTTGGGTGCAGAGTTCTGTAGATGTCTGTTAGGTCCATCTGTTCTAGTGTGTTGTTCAGTGCCTGTTTCTTTACTTATTCTCTGTCTGGTTGATCTGTCCTTTGGAGTGAGTGGTGTGTTGAAGTCTCCTAAAATGAATGCATTGCTGTGTATTTCCTCCTTTAATTCTGTTCGTATTTGTTTCACATATGCTGGCGCTCCTCTGTTGGGTGCGTATATATTTATAATGGTTATATCCTCTTGTTGGACTGACCCCTTTATCATTATGTAATGTCCTTCTTTATCTCTTGCTACTTTCTTCATTTTGAAGTCTATTTTGTCTGATACAAGTACTGCAACACCTGCTTTTTTCTCTTTGTTGTTTGCATGAAATATCTTTTTCCATCCTTCACTTTTAGTCTGTGTATAAGACAAACTTTTAAACTTGGTATTTGTATTGGCAGTTAGCTAACAACTTGGAGTTATGATTAACATCAGCTGACTAAATTTATACTGATTTCTTTTACATGTTTGCATTGTGAGTTATTTGGTAGATAGTCACTAACAGCTTGTGAGTCAAATATTTCTTTTGATTGTTATTTACTGAGGATCCATTATATATGCATTAAAAATTTGAAAGTCTATGTTTATCTCAAATTTTTTATGTAAATATTTATGTAATATGTGATAAACACATAGAAAATAAAATCTCCCATTACATTTTCATTAATACATAATGAAAATAATATTTTTCTAGGCACAATCAAAGATAGAAGATTATTTATGCATCACATTTCTTTAGAGCCAATTACCTGTGGACCCCTTCGGTAAGACATGTTTAAATTTTTTAAAATTCTAACATAAAGTAGGAAATGTATGATTTTTAAAAATAAATATTTCTAAAAATAATGATAGTAATATACAATAAAAAAGTTCATCCTTCCCTTTTTGAAAGCCTGCATCAGGACTAAATCGATACTTTGGTAGGACTTCATGTAGCTGTTCATATTATTATCTCATTTTTTAGTTCCATAAAACTTTGTAAAGTAGAAAAAACAGATTTTATTCCAGTTTTTGGACAAGGTACTGAGCTTGAGAGAGGTTAAGGAAAATGCTCAAAATCAGTTAACAAAAAGATGGCATATATTGAATATTGAAAATATCCTTTTATTTCTCTTCTCTCTTAAAACTCTACTAACTGCTAAGAAAATTTATTTAAATGCAGACATTCACACATACAATGATCAGAAGAAACAAAATTTTGGAAGCCAAAAAGCATGAATGACTTAGAAAGCCATAGAAAGCTAAAATCTGATATTAGGGCAACTAGAGAAGCCACCCAGTTTCCCCTACAGAACCTGAGGAAAAAATCCATTTGACTTGTACATCCGAAGATAAGGCAGAAAATAAAAAATAACTTGCAGCATTGTTGAAAAAAGTCTTTGAACTGTATTTCTGGAATATATTTTCAGCAGTGTACTAATATACATGTTTTGAATGTAGAAAGCTAGGTGATTTTTTTTTTTCATTTTCAAAAACATGTAATACTAAAAATAATTGCTTAGTTATTTATCTGCATGTTACCTTAATTTACACATATGGTGGGAAAATAGTTTTATGCATTTCACAAACATGTATTAAGTACCCTTTCTAAGTGTTTAATTTATACTATCCTGACAGATGAAAAGATATGTAAATCTACCTCAGATTGCTAGTCTTGGAGCCAGGCATGAAAAGAATTATTGTGATATATAAATAGTAAAATAGATAGGACAAAGTGATGTGAGAGCAGAGAGACTTGGCAGCTGTCACAAAAACTTTGCAGGAAAAGTACTTCAGGCAAAATGTAAGGAATGCCTGGTTGAAGAGGGCATTCCAAATTCTGGAAAATAGAAGTTGTGTGACTTTCATCAGGGCACTTAGCAGGCAGGGGGCAGGTGGGGACTGGAAGGGAAAAAAAAAAAAGAAACTGGGGTTAGGACTAAATAGGAATCCGCCTGGATGTCACTTCCAACAAGTCGGACCCTGGATAGGTGCACGTTTGTCTTGGCCAGATAGTGACTAACTGAAAGTGCCAGAATAGCTCCACTTAGATGCTACAAATAGACACCTTGAGCATAACCTACAAAGCAAACTCCTCCTTTTCACAATATTCTTAATATTTAAAAACAAGGAGTAGAGATGGATGAAAATACATTTTGGAGCAGAAGGTTTATTCATTCTTACACACTAAATCTCATTTCAATCATCTCTTGGAGGACATCAGTCCAGCAGTTGTCCCCTCTCTTTCCTGCATTAGTAATTTTTTCCTTTCTGCTAGACTGGTCCCATCAGTGTGGTGGCTGCTATGAGTTTCCCATCTTAAAAAGAAAAGCCTTTCTTGACTCTTCCAATTCCACGCATCCATTTTCTTGCCTCCCCCCTCCCCACCCCCGCCTTAAAGCACAATTCACTGGAATTGTCTCTACTGAATTTTTCACCTTCATCTCTTCCCTTCTCTCCTAAACTCACCTGTCTTATCACTATATGCTACCCCTTGTCAGAATTGCCAGTTAACCTCCACATTGCTAACTCTTGTCAGCTCTCCATCCTCATGTTAAGCTATCAGTTAACCACTCCTGCTTTCTTAACACTTTCTCTGCTCTAGCTTCTGGGACTTTTCTCTCACTTCTCCTTCTGTCCCACTGGCTGTTCTAGAGCTGTTATTATTGGAATATGTTTTTTGTCAGACTACTAATTTTCCTTCAAATTTGAAATAAAAATAATTATTCTTTACAAGCTGAAATTTTTATTATCCCTGAAGATTTAAAATGAAAGCAAATTGATATGTATGGATTTATAAAACTTTAAATTTTATGTTCAGTGTGCTTTATTATGCACTTTTTAAGTTTTATGTTCAATTTCATTTTTTTACTAATTATCTTCAATAGGTTTAATTATAAATCTTCGAATGCCAGAGATATACAGGTTAGCAAATTAAAAAGAAAGGCAAAATGTTTTTCCACAGCCAGACAGTCTGTATCTTGCAAAAATGTCCACTCTGCCCAGTCTCTTTTGCTGGTTCTTCCCCTAGTCACTGAATGTTAAATTTGCCTGTGATTCAGTTGCAGATGGCTTCTCTTCCTGCCTTCTTCCCTAGTAATCTTGTCCACCCTCATGACTTTCTATACCAACTCTTTGCTGATGACTCCAAAATTATTATCTTTAGTCCTTGTTTCTGGCCTGAACAACATATTCATCCAGCTAATCACTTGACATTTTCATTTGAGAGACTAATAGACATGTTAAACTTAACTCCAAAACTGATGTCCCTTACTCTAATCTGTTTTCCTATACAAATTAAAAGTATTAACACCTCTACTTTCAAATTGTATACCCAAATTCAGTCACATCTCACTGCTTCCGCCCCTAACACCTGGTTCAAGTCCCATAAAACTGCCTGGATTGTTTTCAGTAGAACTGGTCTCCCCGCTTCTGACTTCGCCCTGCCATCCCTGCCAGTACGGTGAATTCTCAGTGAAGAAGCCAGGGAGCTCCTTTTAAACATCGGACGGAAGATGTCATTTCTGTACTCCCAAGCTATTCCATGACTTCCCATCTGAGAGACAAGCCGAAGTCCTCACTATGGTGAACAGATCTCCAGGATCTGTCCTTTTTCCATCTTCCCAGTCTCATCTGCTCGCTTTGCCCCTGCGCACTTTGCTCCAGGCATCCTTCTGTCTAACCCAGCATGTGATATGTACTCCGCCTGCAGCAGCCAGGCTTTCCTCCTCACTTCCCTCAGGTCTCTGAACCCATGCCACATTATCAGTAATGTCTTCCTCCCTACCCTGTATCAAATATCATTTAATTCTCATGATCACTTCCTGTGCCCTTTGCCATCTTTTACTTTTCTCCGTAACATTTAATATCAGTTGACATCCAGTGACCTACCTCTCTGGGGAAGGGAGGTAATCCTGACAAGGAGTTCTGGGGTAGAACTGGAGGAGCCAAGCATGGAAGATCCATATCTCACAGATTCTTTTTATGTGAAGTAGGTGGGAAAGCCACAGGCTGGGAGTCAGTGCAAGAAATATGTACAGATGTGAAAAACATGGTGTTGTTTTGGATGGCAACCATGATGATATGTGAAAGTTACCAGAATAGGATTACCATGTATAGTAGTTGAGGGTCTACAAAAAAAAGCATTTTCCAAAACTCTATATGTGTATATTTACTGGTAAATAACCAAACAAATATTTTTCCACCATTGCAGCACAACTAAGGAGTGGCAAGAAATACAGAGGCCAAATTTTACGGCACCTGGTCAAGAATTTCTCTCTCAATCTCATTTTTATGAACACCTGACTTTTGAAAAATCCTCAATCAATTCATCAGTTGCCAGGCAGCCATTTTGTAAGGTTCCTGCCACAAGAAATGAAAAAAGGAGACATTCCATTGCTACAGGCAAACCAACGAAAGTCTTTGTCCCCCCTTTTAAAACGAAATCACATTTTCACAGAGATGAGCAGTGTGTTAGCAGGAATACTGATTTGGAGGAAAACAAGCAAAAACAAAAAACCATAGGTGAACATGGCTCTGGTGAGAGAGAAAACAGTGTTAATGACAGTGAAATTCATCAGCTGAACAAAAATAACTCCAATCAAGCAGCAACTCTAATTTCCACAAAGTTTGAAGAGGAACCTTTAGGTATTGTGTGAAAATTTGTGTTAACACATTTTTGCCTTTCAGATATACATTTCTCGTGTCAAAGAAATGCCTTGAGGGTTATACCCTTTTTGTGATGATTAATAATTTCAAAATCTTTTTTAATGCTTTAGATTTTACTAAGTCCAAAGGTTTAAATAACTCTAATTGTTTCTTTTAAAGGTAATGTGGACTTTCTTGTTTAAAAAAAACAGACATGCAACCTAGAACTGCTATTATTGGAATATATTTTTTTATCAGGCCACTAATTTTCCTCCACATTGAAATAAAAATAATAGGTCTATTCTTTACAAGTTGAAACTTTTCTCATCCCTGAAGATTTAAAATTAAAGCAAATTGATATACATGGATTTATAAAACTTTTTAAATTTTTATGTTCAGTGTGCTGTATTATGCTCATTTTAAGCTTTATGTTCAATTTTATTTTTTGCTAATTATTTATTCTTCAATAGATTTAATTACAAATCTTCAGAATGCCAGAGATACACAGGATATGCGAATTAAAAAGAAACAAAGGCAACGGGTTTTTCCACAGCCAGGCAGTCTGTATCTTGCAAAAACATCTGCTGTGCCTAGAATCTCTCTGAAAGTAGCGGTAGAGGGCCGAGTTCCCTCTGCATGTTCTCACAAACAGGTACACTTTTGTCTACAATACTAAAAGCTTTTATAGAAAGTTCAATTTTATTAATTAGTAAGTCCAAGTTCTGTTTGAAGAAAGAACAAATTAATGCAGGAATGGATGAATGAAATTATCATGTTTCCTAGTCAACCTACAGAGTGGCTACCTCCTCTGCTGCCTTATCCTCCCCAAGGGATCTGTGCTTCAAAATTACTCTTTCTCCTCCCCCTTCAAAACATACTCATTTTGTTACTACAAGTGCTCTCAGCAAGATGTTAGAGGAAAGTAGTCTCGTTGACTATAAAGTGTGAATAGCTCATTGCCCTGAACCCACTAAATGCTATTTACATTTTTAAAAGAAGGTTCTTATTAACCTAGTACTAGTCTAATTAGAATTTTAGGCAATGGAGAGGTGAGAATAATATTGGTCATATTAATAGGTGACATTTATTGAGTATTTCCTGCGTGCTAGGCACTCTTCTAAGCACTGTTCCTGTGTTGGTTCTATCTTGCTTAATCCTCCCAAGTACCTAAAAGGAAGGCATTGTTATTTTGTCCATGATTTCACAGATGAGCACTGAAGCACAGAGAGGGTTGAGTAACTGCCCCAAAGTCACTTGACTAATAAGTGGAAGACCCACAATTCCAAAGCAAGGAGTGTGACTCCAGAGTCACATGGGAACAAAGGATACTTTGGGGTTAGGCATGCCGGGTGAAAGGAAGCTCCTCTCCGGGCCTGGGTGACCGTCTGACCTCCAGTGGTCAGAGTCCCTGACATACTGTTCTTTCCTGTCTAAATTTTTAAACTCAAGAAGTTTTGTAAAACATTAAATTACTTTTTTATCCTCACAGTGACTTCTGATGGCAGATATAGCAGGAGGCATATACCCAAGGGGAATGTAAAAGTTCAGACTCTTGAATGTGTGGATGGTTTATATTACATTAAAATGTTTAGCTTCTGATAAGTTAAACATTTTTATAGTGAATATTTTAATATTTAAATGAAAATATTTGGTTAAATTCAGTTTTCGTTATAATTGTTTTCATTTTATGAAACATGCTCTTTGACTTTGGTTTTCATTATCAAATTTCTCTATCATTTATTTTGTGCAGCTATATATGTTTGGCGTTTCTAAACATTGCATAAACATTAACAGCAAAAATGCAGAGTCTTTTCAGTTTCACACTCAGGATTATTTTGGTAAGGAAGGTTTATGTGCTGGAAAAGGAATGCAATTGGCTGATGGTGGATGGCTCATACCCTCCAGTGATGGAAAAGCTGGAAAAGAAGAATTTTATAGGTACTCGATGCAAAAAGATTCTGTGTTAACTTTATGTACCCTGTCATCTCCCTCTCTTTTCACAATTTTCTCTTCCCTTATCTCTATTGAATTTAAAAAGTTGGCTAGAAATCAAGTTTTTATACATTGAATCATTGTAAAGCATTGTGGTTTGGTTGCCATTCTGTTGAGATCTTTTGAAAAGTAAATTATGGTTTGTCTTAGGATTTAATTAATTGGTTTTTTTTAAATTGGGACATTTTTCTTGTATTTACAAAACAAAGACTGATTAATAAAAGTTAAATTTGAGTTTACCTTATTGTAGACCTATACACACATATATTATGTCATATTCTCTCCCTTTGTGTATTTCAACACATATATAAATACTAAAACAGAAATATCAGTAATAGCAAGTAAATAGTAAAACATCAAAAATTTAGAAACTATATAACTTGTTATGATTCTAATATTTATACAAAAATAATTTAAAAATTTTGTTATCAGGGATTTATTACCTTATATCAGTGGCAAGAGATGGGAAACCTTTCTTTAATGCTCTTATTTTTTTTAATTTCTGTGTATCTTTCCAAAATTTATAGTTTTGGGAAAGTGATAAATTTTCCTTAAATTTTTTTATGGTTTTGGAGTATTTTAAAACAGGAATGTTACTTATATCTTGCACTTGTCTCAAAACAAATATCTGCTGTTAATTCTAATTGAAAAAGCATGGTAACAATTGTATTATTTTCTTTTCTTAAGTAGACTGTGTACTGGGGAGGCTAAGAGGAGTGATTACCCTTTAATCACATGGGCATGGTTCACAGTGTTTGAGTGTTGAAGCTCATGGTGTTTTTTTGATTGCTCAACAAATATGTATTGAGCACCTACTGTGTGTCAGATGCTATTCTGGGTACTAGTGATAACAAAACAAAAATTTTCTTGTCTTAATAAATTATACATTCTAGTGGAAAGGTCTGTGGTGGGGAAAGAAATTTTTAGAAAGAAAGCAACTTGTATAGTGTATTAGACGGTGATAAATACTACAAAGGTAAAGCTGGGAAGGGAGTAGTAAGAAGTAGGAGAGGAGAGGTGCAGGTTTTTAAATAGAGTAAGTCAGGAGGCTTCACTGGGTTGTGATTGATCAGGTAGCTGAAGGTAGTCCAGGGAGTGAGCTAGGACCATCTAGGGAGAGCATCCCAGGCTCTAAGTGGGGAGCATGTTCATTTGAGGAACAAGAGGGAAGTCACTGTAGTTGGAACAGATGTACAGAGGTAGAGCCTTATAGGCCTTTGTAAGAGCTTTGGCTTTTACTCTGGGGAACATTTTTATTCTGAGTAAATCACTAGATTGTTTAAAGAAGAGAGTGACATGATCTGACTTTCCAAAGAATGACTCTGGCTGCTTACTGTGATGAGATCGCAGAGAGGGGTGAGGGTAGAGGCGGAGCGCTTAGGGAGCTGTTGCAGTGATCCAGGTGAGAAGTGGGCCATTGGGCCAGGGAGGTGGCAGTGGAGTTGGTGAAAAGCAGTTGTATTCTGGGCATATTTTGAATATGGAACCATCAGGATTTGCTCAAGGATTGATGAGTATGAGAGAAAGAGGAGAATAAGAATGGCTCCAAAGACTTTGGTATTAGCAGCTGGAAGGGTAGAGTTACCTTCTCCTGAGAACTGAGACTAAAGATGGAAGGGAAATCAAGCATTCAGTTTGGGACATTTGAGGTTTGGGGTGTTAATTGACATCCACATGGGGATACTGAGTAAGTAAGATACTTGGTGGGAGATACTGGATATGCAAGTCTGTAGTTCACAGGTGAAGTATAGGCCAAAGAAATCAATTTGAGAGTTGTCAACATATAGATTGAATTCAAAGCCATGAAAAGAGACTGAGAAAGAGTACCCCAAAAGTTAGAAATAAATGTCAAAGACTGTGGTGTGTTGCAAGCCAAATAAAGACAGGACTTCAGGGACTAGAGAGTGACCAGGCGCTGCTGACAGGTAAAGCAAGGTGAGGACTGATCACTGACCCCTGGAGATATCAATGTTAATAAAAATAATTCAGTAGGTTGGTGGGGCAGAAGTCTGCTCACAATACAGTCAAACAACAGTGGGAGAAGAAGAGTTGGGGAGAGAGAATGCAGTCATTCAGGAAATGCCAAACGTGCAGCAGAGAAAGGCACGGTGTCCAGAGAAGGAAGTGGGACCAGAGGGTGTTGGTTTTGTCGTGTTTATTGTCAGGCAGGAAAAAAACCGGTTTTTGATGCTAATGGTTAGTAGCAGGGCAGGAAACCAGTGACACCAGAGAAGAGGAGGCCTCCCCAAGATCAGTATCCCTGACTAGGCAAGGAGCGCGGGAGCGGGGGCACAAACAGCAGGAGAAGGCACAGCGCGAGGGTCCGGGGCTGGCGGCTCGGTATCTGTGAGTGTGGAGGCTTATGAGAGTTCTCTTTTGATCGCTTCTGTTCCCTTGCGACTGAGAGGGGGGATGGGGGGCAGGAGGAGTTAAAAATGTGAGAGAGGGGGGAAGATACAAAGAAGAGCACCGGGACTAGAGGAGGAGGCTCTGAAGTGATTCTAAAAACCATCTTGTAATAAGAAAAATGATCTAAAAATGTAATTATTTTAAATTAAGATCTTATTTTCCAGTTAAAATAACTGTATTGACTAATACGTGGGATTTTTATTAGTGTATCTTGATACGTGTCAAATCATCCTCTACAATTATATTACTTATTGATCATATGTTAACTCATAAGAAGTTACTGAACAATCTAGTACAATGTAGTTTTTGTGCAAAGAAGAGTGGTCATTGAATTCAATTTCTTATGTTTTTATTATATTTTTATTTTATTATAAAAACCACATTTTTATTACATTATTCCACCACTGTTTGCTCAGGGCTCTGTGCGACACCCCAGGTGTGGATCCAAAGCTTATTTCTAGAGTTTGGGTTTATAATCACTATAGATGGATTATATGGAAACTGGCAGCTATGGAATTCGCCTTTCCTAAGGAATTTGCTAATAGATGCCTAAGCCCAGAAAGGGTACTTCTTCAACTAAAATACAGGCAAGTTTAAATTGTGAATTATGTAATTAGATGCGGCAGTACGCTTCAGACTTCTGTGTAGTCTGTGACTTCCCTATCATAGAGGCACATGAGCAGCAGTGACCGTTGCCCATCCCACACTGCTGTTCCGTTGGCCAGAGTCATTCTCTTGTCATCCCTCAGCTCCCATTTACGAGAAATCACATATTGATAGAACTCTTGGTTTCCTCTTCCGCCACCTCCTTTTTAACCTCTTGGCATATGAGAAAAAGAGTATGAATTACTAATTTGATCTATTCAAGGATTGCTAATAAAGCATTTTTGCATTTCGGGGGGTTTTAATATTTAATTCTTACTTTAGCAGTGTAACACTTAATACATTGTTAGCTACCAAATTTTAAATTCTTTTCTGTCTTAGTATTTTATTTCTTCAATAAACGAATTATTTTTTATTCTCAATTATTCAGCAACTTTCTTGACAGTGAAATTCTAGGCATGGTTCCTAAAATATGCATTTTTCTTTTTCTTTTTAGATACGATCTGGAAATTGATAGATGCAAAAGATCAGCTATAAAAAAGATAACGGAAAGGGATGACACAGCTGCAAAAACGCTTGTTCTCTGTATTTCTGGAATAATCTCCACAAGCACAGATACATCTGAAACCTCTAACAGTAAAACAAGTAGTGTGGATACCAAAAAAGCGGGTGCCATCGAGCTTACAGATGGGTGGTATGCAATTAAGGCCCAGTTAGACCCTCCCCTCCTAGCTCTCTTAAAAAATGGCAGGCTGACTGTGGGCCAGAAGATCATCATTCATGGAGCAGAACTGGTGGGCTCTGCTGATGCCTGTACACCTCTTGAAGCCCCAGAATCTCTTATGTTAAAGGTAAATCAATTTAATGCACAATCTTGGTAAAAAAATCAATCATTGATTCAGTTAAATTCTAGAGAAGATTTACACTTAGAATTTTAAACTTATGCCTATTAAGGATGATTCATTTCTTGAAAACGTAATGATAATCTTAGTGTAAGTGGAAGATTCCTCAGACTTAAATTTTGGGGGCTGTTTTGGGGGGTATTTACTGAGCTAAAATAATGCAGTTGCAATTAAAGAATAATAAATTTGTAGCAGATGTGCAACTTTGGCACCCACAACCCACTGCTCTCTTGTTCTCATAGTAAGTTGCCTCCACCCTGAATACTTAATCACATCTCTATTCCAATGTAATTAGAGAATTAAATTCCAGTGATTGTTGAATATATAATAATAAAATAAGCCTTTCACCTCTATGTAGATTTAAAATTACCCAATAGGACCTCGTCATGTTCAGTAGTGTACATGTTGCTGTCAGAAATTACTGACAATAGCGCATTCAGATTCACATATAAGACCTTGCAAAGAGTTTACTTCTTTTGTATTCTGGGTCACTAATTCAGGAAAGCATTTTATAAAATTAACACTTTTAAGGTAAAGAAATACTTTGTCATTAACTCCACATTGAATTGCTTTTAGTCAAACTGAAACAGGCTTTTGTTTTATGTTGCTTAGAATATCAGACTTGGCAGCAGTTTTCAATGTTTTGTTTTATCAAATCAATACATGTACATATTTCAAAACTCAAATAATAAAAGGCTTATGACCCCCAAAAAAGAAAGCAGTCAAGCTGTAGCCCTGCCTAACCCCAACTCATGCTTTCCGGCCAACTTTGAACCCCTTTGGATGTTTGTTTTCCTTGTACTGCTGTGTCTTCTTCAGTTTAGACATGAACTATTAGCTTTCTGCTGTGAAAAGTGGGAGTAAGCTCAGTATTCAATGTTCATGTTATAGTGACTGAAAAATATTTTCTGCAACTCAGCATATACAGGTGATCCTTAAACTCGGGGTGAGGGGCACTGACCCCCATGTAGTCAAAAATCTACATACTTTTGACTCCCCAAAAACTTAACTACTAATAGCCTGCTGTATGTAAAATGGGTCAGTTAACTTCAGATGTAACAAAGGATAGAAGAGTAGAGAAGAAATAGGAAGGTTGTAGAGTCCAAGAGAGAAGAGAGCAAGCAGAGGGTGAATCAGCTGCTGTCGTGGTCCCTACCCCAGCTGACACCTGCCTTTAGGTGGGTCAGGCCTAGGCTGGGAGGGACACACTTCAAAGGGGCAAAGCTTCCCACTTCCTTCCTCTCCGTTGCCTGACCTGGGCCTCAGCTCCTCTGCTATCTTGGCATTTCTCTCTGGTCCATATAGCAGCTGGTTAGCTCAGTTGGTTAGAGCACGGTACTAATAACACCAAGGTGGGAGGTTTAATTTCTGGTAAGGGCCCCTATATGTAACATTCTTCCATTTCCATTGACCACATCTCAACCACTTCGTGGAATCTGCTGCCTCACCTCCAGTCACCAATACTGTATATTGAACAAAAAAGCATGTAAGTGGACCTGTGCAGTCCAGATCCATGTTGCTCAAGGGTCGACTACACTCTGATTACATTTCTGTCCTTTGCAGCTGAACTGCTTTTCCAGAAGTTTACAACTGTCTTGCTCTTTTGGTTTTTCTTTATTTTCTGTATCCTTTATCTCTAACTCATTCCCACACAGGGGCTATATAAAAGTCACCTCAATATGTTAAAATACCTGTATCAGTTCCATTTCTTTTTCTTGGAGATCCTGGGACCTGTCCATATTCTTACTACTTTCTGAAGTGGTTATTTTCTATGTATGCTGCACAGTTACCATTCTGGAAATTATTTTCACCTATTTCTGTGTTAGAAGCCCTATTTTCTGGATTTCATGTTTTTCTAGATTTATTCCCTAGCTTTGAGGGCAGACCAACCAACCCCAGAGTCTTGTCAAGAAAGGGCCTGCACCTTTTTTTAATCTTACTGTAAATTTGGCTGAGTCTAGAATTTGAGATTGAAATAAGTCCTTCAGAATTTTGAAGACATTGATTCTATCATCTTCTTACTTCTAGTATAGCTTCCGTTAAGTTTAGTGCTATTCTTATTCCCAGTCTTTCACTGTGTGCTCTGCTTATAAGAAGTGGTTAAGATCATTTGTCTCTGCTATTCTGAATTTTCATAATAATGTACATAGGTATCAACATTTTTTTAAATCATTGTCCTGGGTACTCAGTGGTAATCAATCTTTAAACATATATCCTCCATCTGAGTTCTGGGAAATTTTTTTGAAGTAATTCTTTGATTATTTCTTCCCTTCCATTTTTTTCTCTTCATTTTTCTTGAACTCCTAATATTTGGGCAGTAGGCCTGTTGGATGGGTCTTCTAATTTCTTGTTTTCTTCTGTTTTCTATTTTTGTTGTCTTTTTCCTGCTATTTTCTATTTATCTTCTAATCACTAAAGTGAATTTGTGCCTCTTGGCATAATTTCAATTTTCAAGAGGCATTTAATATTCCCAAAATGTTTCTTTCTTTTTTTTATTACATCTTATTTCATCGATATAATATCTTCTCATCTTCCTGAAGCTGTTGTTAATATTTTGCTTTATTTTAGTTTTTTCTGCTCCTGGTAGGTTTTTTTTTCCCCCTCTTTGAACCTATTTGTTTGGGTGTCTCAGGTTGGAAATTTTCCTCAACTGGTGATGGTTAGCTATTCTTTCTTCTTTGAGAATGGGACACTAATGAGCTGATTGGAAGCTCTCGGTGAGATGGGGCTTGTCAACTGGTAGGATAATAAAACAGGAATTTGATTTTTTACATTAGGAGACCTATAAATATCAGTGACTGTTCTGAGAGCTGAGCAGAGCACGAAAACTAATAGGGAGACTCGTTTTTAACTTAAGGATTTTCATTTTTGTTTTCAGTGTAGCATCTCACCCCCAACCCTGGCTGCCCTCTGCCTGCTAATTCCAGATGGCAGGATATGTGCTGTTCAGCCTCTCCAGAGAGCACAGTCTCCTGGGCTTTTTTTGGTGTGAGGGAAGGACAGTCCCCTGGCTGCTTGGGATACAAGAGGAAATCTGAGATCCTAATTATCTTTATACAAAACCTCAACCATTCTTCCTATTTTCTGCCATACCTCAAGCTCCTGCCTTCAGAGGTACCTGTTGTCTCCAGTTTCTGAGCAATTTCCTTAAATTACTTTGTTTCATATTGGCTCCATACAAGTTTGTTAGCTGAGTAACCTTGAGCAGGTGATGTAATTTCCCTTATACTTAAGTCTCATCATCTGTAAATAGGAATAAGCCTTAGGGTTGTTATGAAGATTAATGTTAATATATGTAGAGCATTTAACACGGTGCCAGGCACCATAGGAAGTACCGTGTGAATGTTGACTATTTTTATGAACTGTGATCATTCTCAGGCTGCTTTATTTACCACTCATCCAACAGATTTTTAGCTACCAACATCTACTGTCCTCTTCACTCCAGTTCTCTTTGTTCTTATAGGTTTTTTGAGGGAACCTAGGTAAAAAAGTGTATTTTAATCCATCATGTTTAAGTTAAAGCCTCTATTAATTTTCTAATAGTAATATTTACATAACATTAAAACTTGATAATAGTATAAACATTTTTGAAATAACTGTATTTTGAAGTAATTAAAATACTATGAGTTTATACTTGTGAAAGTATTTTCACTTACTGTGTACAATTTCTCTACTTATTAACCTTTATGAGACTTTTTTAAATGAATATTTTTAAAGCAGCCCTAAAAGAATGAAAAATGTTATGAAATCTGAAATAGAATTAAATATATGTTTAACTTAGAAATCAATTTATTCATGAATCTGTCCAGATTTCTGCCAACAGTACTCGGCCCGCCTGCTGGTATGCCAAACTGGGATTCTCTCCTGACCCTAGACCTTTTCCTCTCCCCTTATCATCTCTCTTCAGTGATGGAGGGAATGTTGGTTGTGTTGATGTAGTTGTTCAAAGAGCATACCCTACCCAGGTATGATACATTCTTTAAACTTACTATGTATTTCTGGTGAGACAGTTAACTTGAATGATCCCTTCCTACCATGTATCTTTGTTTGACACATCATTACAGTGGATGGAGAAGACATCATCTGGATTATATATATTTCGCAGTGAAAGAGAAGAAGAAAAGGAAGCAACAAAATACGCAGAGGCCCAACAAAAGAAGCTGGAAGCCTTATTCACTAAAATTCAAGTGGAATTTGAAGAGCAGGAAGGTAAAATTAGTTATATATCACAAGGTTGTTATTTTGTTTTGGAAATAGTTTTTTTTTAATTAGAAGTTTTAGAGGCTTCTAATTTAATTTTTGTAATTGTGTGAATTGTCTTTTTTTGAGTAATGTCTTTTTTCTCATTCTGAATATGAATTCTTAAAAATTAAAAAAAAAATTTTACATGGATATACAGATAAGCATTGAACTATCTCCATATTATCACATCTTTATTCAATACACCAAGCTTTGAGATTACTTGTGATTGGTTTAGGCAGTAAAATATTACATGCCCACAGGACTTTTCACAAGTGTTAATTAAGTAAACCCCCTCTTAAGCTTAAGTACTAAAGTACTTACAGTATCCTTTTTTGGGACAAGAGAAAGAATAGCAGCAAGGGAAAGAACTACCAAATTATTTTCCCCGAGACAAGCACTGCATGGTATCACATGTGGAATATGAAGAAGTCAAACTTGTAAAAAAAAAAAAATGAAGTGGTGGTTACCAGGGGATGGGAGTGGAGACAAAACTGATGTTATTTAAGGGTACAAACATTCAAGGAGCTGTAAGGTAAGCCATAGTGATCTAATGCACAATATAATGAATGTAGACAATACCACAACAGCAGTCATATTATAATATAGAAATGTATCAAAGTAACCCATTATACACCTTAAATTTATACAGTATTCCATGCCAAATATACTCAATTTAAAAAAAAAAGATAAAAACTCAAAAAAATACTATTTTCCCCTGAGCTGTTTGTCATCTCTTTCTTCAGCGTCAGTACCTACATTATGTGCTAATGCATTTTTGTTGTCATACCTGTTGGTTTTTACATCATTTTAACCAGGAGCTGCAACTTGTTTTCCCTGTGGCGTAAATTTTAATAAGAATAATAATTTTGTTTTGCTGAAAGGATACAAAATCCCCGTTTTTATCTACCTTTTTAATATACTTTTTATTGCTGAAAATTTTTTCTTGCACTTCTTCATGATTTTCTGTATTCATCTCCTGTTCTATATAAATCTGCAGAATAATTGGACTCAGTATTTGATTTGCATGCATGCTGTTTTCATGATTAAATCACGAACTAATTTACTTAATTTATAAATTAAGTAAGTAAACACTGTATGACTGATAGTTTTTTAAACCATGAGTACACTAAGTTTTTCAAATTTTCCTAGAAAAATTTAGCAGATAAATATTTCTTATTTTTTAACCTCACTTCTTTGGGTGTGGTGTTTTTTTGCTTGGTTCTCTAGCTTAAATTTGTGGTCCAGTTAATTAATAATGCTTCTTTTCCCTAGAAAATATAACGAAGCAATGTATGCCATCACGTGCACTGACAAGACAGCAAATCTGCGCGCTGCAGGACGGTGCAGAGCTTTACGGAGCAGTAAAGAATGCACCAGACCCAAGTTACCTTGAGGTGAGAGAGTAAGAGGGCAAAGAATGAGTCTTAATCCGCATTCTTTAGGGTGGAAACTGGAGTCACTCTTCTGGCCATTACAGGAAGTGGTGTGTTGAAATTCTATGTTTCACAAAGGGAATGTGCATTTCTAGGGTAAGTGATGTGCCAAACCGGTGTCAGACATTTTTGATTCTAAACCAAATAGAGGATAGGAGGGTTAAATTATTTTATACACTAAATAAATGTGGTTTAAAATGAAGGCAAAAGTTGTTTACTTGTAAGATAAGACAAGTATCTTCCAAGCAGTGTCTCAGTTTCCATGTTCTCAACTCTTAGATTCTACCATAGAGTTTATTTCATAATCCTCTACCTTAAGGGTACTTTGGTAGAAAAGTTTCAGAAACACTAAGCTCTTAGACATAGCATGAGCTATAGAATCATGGCTCTGCCATTTATTAGCCAAACAAATTGGGCATAAAATAGCTATAAAATGGGCACAAAATAACTTGTTTTAGGATCAAATTAGATACTATATATAAAAATGTACTGTTATATTATTCAGCATAGTTCTGGAGGTCCTCATCATGGCAATCAGACAACACAAAGAAATAAAAGGCATCCAGATTGGCAAGGAAGAAGTTAAACTGTCCCTGTTTGCAGATGACATGATATTGTACATAAAAAACCCTAAAGAATCCACTCCAAAACTACTAGAACTAGTATCTGAATTCAGCAAAGTTGTAGGACACAAAATTAATACACAGAAATCTGTTGCATTCCTATACACTAATAATGAACTAGCAGAAAGAGAAATCAGGAAAATAATTCCATTCACAGTTGCATCAGAAAGAATCAAATACCTAGGAATAAACCTAACCAAGGAAGTGAAAGACCTATACTCTGAAAACTACAAGACACTCATGAGAGAAATTAAAGAAGATATCAATAAATGGAAACATATCCCATGCTCATGGATAGGAAGAATTAATATTGTCAAAATGGCCATCCTGCGTAAAGCAATCTACAGATTCAATGCAATCCCTATCAAAATACCAATAGCATTCTTCAACGAACTAGAGCAAATAGTTCTAAAATTCATGTGGAACCACAAAAGAGCCTGAATAGCCAAAGCAATCCTGAGAAGGAAGAATAAAGCAGGGGGGATTACGCTCCCCAACTTCAAGCTCTACTACAAAGCCACAGTAATCAAGACAATTTGGTACTGGCACAAGAACAGACCCATAGACCAATGGAAACCCAAGCATATATGGTCAGTTAATATATGATAAAGGAGCCATAGATATACAGTGGGGAAGTGACAGCCTCTTCAACAGCTGGTGTTGGCAGAACTGAACAGCTACATGCAAGAGAATGAAACTGGATTATTGTCTAACTCCAAACACAAAAGTAAACTCAAAATGGATCAAAACCTGAATGTAAGTCATGAAACTATAAAACTCTTAGAAGAAAACAGAGGCAAAAATCTCTTGAATATAAACATGAGCAACTTTTTCCTGAATGCATCTCCTCAGGCAAGAGAAACAAAATCAAAAATTAACACATGGGACTACATCATGCTAAAAAGCTATACAGCAAAGGAGACCATCAGCAGAACAAAAAGGCACCCTACAGTATGGGAGAATATATTTGTAAATGACATATCCGACAAGGGGTTAACATTCAAAATATATAAAGAACTCACACACCTCAATGCCCAAAAAGCAAATAACCCTATTAAAAAGTGGGCAGAGGATATGAACAGACACTTCTCCAAAGGAGAAATTCAGATGGCCAACAGGCACATGAAAAGATGCTCCACATCACTAATTATCAGGGAAATGCAAATTGAAACCACAGTGAGATATCACCTCACCCTCGTTAGGATGGCCAACATAGAAAAGACTAGCAACAACAAATGCTGGCGAGGATGCGGAGAAAGGCGAACCCTGCTACACTGCTGATGGGAATGTAAACTAGTTCAACCACTGTGGAAAGAAAGCAGTATGGAGGTTCCTCAAAAAACTCAAAATAGAAATACCATTTGACCCAGGAACTCCACTCCTAGGAGTTTCCCCAAAGAAAACAACTTCTCAGATTCAAAAAGACATATGCACCCCTATGTTTATTGCAGCACTATTTACAATAGCCAAGATATGGAAGCAACCTAAGTGTCCATCAGTAGATGAATGGATAAATAAGCAGTGGTACATATACAAAATGGAATACTCTTCAGCTATAAGAAAGAAACAAATCCTACCATTTGCAACAACATGGATGGAGCTAGAGGGTATTATGCTCAGTGAAATAAGTCAGACAGAGAAAGACGAATACCAAGTGATTTCCCTCATTTGTGGAGTATAACAACAAAGCAAAACTGAAGGAACAAAACAGCAGCAGATTCACAGACTCCCAAGAAGGGACCAGTGGTTACCAAAGGGGAGGGGTGGAGGAGGGCAGGTGGGGAGGGAGGGAGAAGAGCATTGTGGGGTATCATGATTGGTGCACATGGTATGTGTGGGGTCACGGGGAAGACAGTGTAGGTCAGAGAAGACAGATAGGGACTCTGTGGCATCTTACTACACTGATGGGCAGTGACTGCAATGGGGTGTGGGTGGGGACTCAGTAAGGGTGAATGTAATAACCACATTGTTTTTCTTGTGAAACCTTCATAAGAGTGTATATCAATGATACCTTAATCCTTGACTTTAAAAAAATGTAGTTATAAAATTCCATATAAATGTTGTTACTATATTAGAATATCATTTCCTGTATTAAGGAAATAGCTTTTTAGGTACCTGGGTGTCTAATTAATGTGAATTCTAGGCTTAGTTTGCTAGATAGGGAGGAGAGGGGAAATTTTAGGAAAACTATTGTCTGTTCATTAATTAATCTCATTTATTTGATGAAAATAAATCTTGTATATAGACTTTCTGCAGTAGCAGTACTAAGTACAAAATAAACAATACTCTATTAGGAGAGTGAGCAGTGCTATTCGGAATAGAACTTCCTCATATTTAAATGTTACAGCTCGGATTCTCCCTGTGAGAAGTGAGTCCACTCTTAAGCCCATGAGTATACTTGATGCAAGTCTGTAGGTTTAAGACATTATGCTTTCCTGAAAAATTATTTGCCTCTATATCTTACATTATCACGTATGCTGAAGCTTGTGCTTCCCATGATGAATATAGTTTTAATTTTATCCACAGAATTTCACAAAATATTTATTAATCTGGTTTCCTTTTACAAAATGTATTTATTAAGGAGGAAATAAGAATTGGAGGACTAAGGTGTAGACCTGGTCCTGCCACTTTTGTATCTGGACAAGTGCTTTCTCTCTTAGGGCTCCTTTCTACCTTCTGTCAAGGGAAAGCCACAGAGTAGTTTATCTCTGAAGTTCTGAGATTATGTGATTCTGTGAGATTTTCCTTAAATAAAGTTAGCATTGTAATTCTTGACGGGAAAAATAACCATCAGTTTCTAAAATGCCCTGTCAAAAGGAGCTGTTTTCAGTGACAATGTTAAATGTTGTAGGACTTTGATAATCATAGATTTTTTTTTCTTAAATTCATGTTTAAATCAAACACACATATTTAGAAAGACCTTTTCAGGATACAGAGATACCGTAGTTTCCCCTCCCAATATAGATTAGGATATTAAGATGTGTAAGGCAGCCATCTACTTTGTTATATGTCTGGATTCCATTCTATTTGATTTGATTTAATTTTTTTCATTCATTCATTCATTTTTGTTACACTGGGTGAGATTCCCAAAAGTTATAGACAGCAGTTTGCTGACATGATTGGGAGATAGGTATGGAGGCAGAGATTAGCACTTGTAGAACATGTCTGTTTTAAATTGTATCTACTGTTCCAGAGAGCTGATAAAATTTTACTACAGGGAACTAAGAATGAGGGTTCTTGAGCTAACCCCTACCTGTATGGCTCTGCAAGTTATTTATTCTGTGTGCTTCAGTCTCATCATCTATAACATGGAAAAACCATACTGCCTACCTCACAGGGTTATTGTAAGGATTGAATGAATTAATACATTCAACACACATAGATCATTTCTCAAATACAGTGAGCATTCAGATGTTAGCCATTTATAATGTTGATATTGATAACTATGGTTATTAGAGTATGTCTATAGCAGGGGTTGTTTTGGCCCTAGGGAAGTTTGTCATGAAGATTAGTAAACAGTTTAAGGCACCTGAAAATATTTGTGATAAACTGAGTACCTTAATCTCAGTTTTTATATTGTCACACCCTTAAAGTGAACTCAATTCTGTTGCATTTTATCCTTATCCCCATATAAAGGGATTTATTTACAATGGGTGAGGTGTTCTGTTTCTGTTTGGTTTGCTTTTTATTCCAATATCATCTGCCTTAATATGTTAAATGATCACAGGGTTATTTTAGTGAAGAGCAGTTAAGAACCTTGAATAATCACAGACAGATGTTGAATGATAAGAAGCAAGCACAGATCCAGTTGGAATTCACAAAGGCTATGGAATCTGCAGAGCAAGGGGAACAGATTTTATCAAGGAATGTTACAATTGTATGGAAGTTACGTATCATAAGCTATGAGAAAAAAGAAAAAGATTCAGGTCAGTATATGAGCTTTTTTGTTTTTATCAGTTTTAAGTTAAAAGTATAGTGTAAAGTTAGTCTGTATCAGAGGAGCAGAGATGGGCTGTCAGTGCCCACGAAATGATGATAGAATCCTTAGATCTTTGTTGTTACCAGTATTTATTCTAAAACAAGAATTTTAATGATTATGAATTCTTACATTATGTCTTTTTTCTATCTAAATAGTTATACTGAGTATCTGGCGTCCATCATCAGATTTATATTCCTTGTTAACAGAGGGAAAGAGATACAGAATCTATCATCTTGCAACATCAAAATCTAAAAGTAAATCTGAAAGAACTAGTATACAGTTAACAGCAACAAAAAAAACTCAGTACCAACAACTGCCGGTACAAACTTTTCATAATTTTTCAATTTTGATAAATGCATATTAGGTTTTAAAATCTACATACATTGATTGTTTTTTTTTCTTACAGGCTTCAGATGAAATCCTATTCCAAGTTTATCAGCCAAGGGAGCCTCTTCACTTCAACAAATTATTGGATCCAGACTTCCAGCCACCTTGTTCTGAGGTGGACCTGATAGGATTTGTAGTTTCTGTTGTGAAGAAAATAGGTAATGCATGATATATTTAATTGTAGCATTTTATTGATGCTTTCGAAAAATATTATCTTATAAATTTGTCTTCCTTGTGATTAATTGGAGCTACAAATTGGCAAATTTGAATAGTGATTTGAAAGTAGGCCCGTTTCAACCTTGATTCTTAATGAAGCAATTCTACATTATTACAAGGAAAGAACTTAACATCCCATTCTGTGCTACTTAATTTTATAAATTGCTGGAAAATGTTTTGCAGCATTTTAGCGATTGCTAGAGAATTATATTCTCCCTGTGTAGTTAACTGAAAATTCAAGCCTCCACTTCCATCTTTTTTTTTTCTTTGCAATATCCCTCATCTGTTATAGTATCCCTTGTTCTAAAACTTACTTGGTATTACTGTAGCTACTCCAGCTTTTTTATGGCTAGTGTTTGTTTGCATGATACGTTTTTTTTTTTTTTTTGTCCATTCTTTTATCTTTGATCTGTCGACATCTTTATATTTAAAGTGGATTTCTGGTAGACAGTATAGTTGGATCTTGCTTTTTTATCCAAGCTGACAGTTTCTATCTTTTAACTGGTTTGTGTACTCCAATTGCCTTTAATGTGGTTATTAATGTGGTTGCATTAAAATCTACCACCTTGCTAGCTGTTTTCTGTTTGTCCCAGTAGTTCCTTGTGTTGGAAGGCAATTCTGTATGATGGTTCCACACACTCTGTGGTAGCTATTGTCTCAGGCTACCTTTTCAAGAATGTTTATATAGCAAAAAAGCCTGGAAGGACAGAGATAGTGTCTACCTCCAAGACAGAGGGCAGATTTGTTTCCTGATCAGGAAATCTGATTTCTTTGGGTGTTGTTTGTTTTGTTGTTAGATTCCACGTATGAGATCATACAGTATTTGTCTTTCTCTGTCTGACTTACTTCACTGAGTAGCATGCCCTCAAGGTCCATCCATGCTGTCTCAACTGGCCGGATTTCTTTCTTTTCTTATGGCTGAGTAATATTCCACTGTGTATATGTACCACATCTTCTTCACCCATTCATCTACTGATGGACACTTAGGTTGTTGCCATGTCTTAGCTATTGTGAATAATGCTTCAGTGAACAAGGGGGTGCAGATATCTGTCAATACAGTGCTTTTGTTTCACTTGGATATATACCCAGAAATGGAATTGCTGGGTTATATGGTAGTTCTATTTAAATTTTTTGAGGAATAAATATTTTTAAATAACAGAAACTCCATTTCTGTCCAGCCCCTTCACCCTGATCTGCCCAAGAAAAAAAGTTTTTAATTGGTGACCTTGGGAAATGGGTCATTATCCATGTTTGTCTTCTGCTGTCTTTGGCCCTGTCCCTTGGAACTTGTGAGCCCAAAGGGCATGTTCCTTCCCCTTCTGCTCTTTCCTCTTCCAGCTTGCAAACGACATCACCAGGAGAGAATCCTGCACCTTGAAAAGAAAGGGAAGAAGAGATTTTGTTGTTCAATATTAGATCAAAGCCACAATCGCCAATCCTGCTTTATCAACAGAAAAAGCTGGTATTTGACCCTCTAGCTGATATCTGTGTCTTTTTCCCCTTTGGTTCACGATTACCATTCCTCAAAACCCAAAGAGAAGTGGAGGGAGAAGAATTTGGTGGGATGAGGTTACAGGTGAACTGGGAGGCCGAACGGGGAAGTCACAGAAACCTAGGCTGAAAGCAGGGGAGGAGACGATACCCAGTGCCTCGGCCGAGTGCGGCTGGCACGGCGGCCTCCGTCCTTGGCACTCCCGGCACCTCAGCCGACCCTCCGTGCTTCGCCCCTCCCGGAGGCAGTACACAGCCTCCTTCCTTCTCCCTCTGCACACATTCCCTCTACAGAGCCATGTGCTGCATCGCCTGCTCGAGTGCTGTGGGAGTCGCAAGGCTCAGCTCCCGATTCAAGCACAAAGGCCTCCGTCTGTTGGTTTTTTGTGCCAGGCTCCTGTCTCATCTCCCAGCACGTTGCCCCCATCCATGCCAGCTGCCTCAGCCCCTTCCTCGCTCTCCTGGAGCCCACAGGGCTCACTTTGATCGCAGAGCGTGCCCACTCTCTGCCGCTCCTCCAGAACACCTTCCCCGCCGGCCCGGCCGCCTCCCCTGGCTCTCCCCAGCTCGCGGACGCTGCCTTGTGGCAGGCCTTTCCCTGCCTCCCTTCCTAAAGGAGCAGTACTCCCTCTGCTCCCACCTAGCCTTTGTTCCCCTCTTCCTCTGCTTTATCTTTTTCCTAGCACTCACCAGCACCCGGCAATACGTACAGACCTGTTTTTTTGTCTCCCTCCAGAATACGAGCTTCAAGGACAGAGGCTTTGTCGCTGCTGTTTCCTCACTCTTACAAGTATACATACAGGATGGGGTCTCAGATGTTTGGTGCCCTTGTTCATCAGCTGCCCTGTCATGGTCTCTTCCCTCTCAGTTCCTCAGCTCAGGTTCATTGTCAGTTTTTATTTTCAAGACGGCTTCAAGTGTGCCGTATTCCATGAGTTCCTCGTATGTTTGAAATGTATGCCTTAATTTTGAGATAATTCTGTGGGACCATGCTTTCTTTCCTCGCCTCAGAACTTTGTAGAAATTGCTCTTTTGGCATGGGACAGTCTCAGAGTGGCCTAATTTTTTCCCCCATTGAGGTGATTTTCCTTTTATGTCTCAATGTGTGAAGAATATTTATGTTTTGTAGTCCACAGCCTTAACTAAGCTGTGTGTTAGTGTAAGCACACTCTATGCAATTCTCCTGGGACACAGAGGGCTGAATCGCAGATTCAGTGCTCTCTCTATTGCAGGGAAATTCGGTAGTAGCTTTGATTACATCTGCTATTTTATTTATTGGGATCTCTACTTGAAGGCTACCAGTCTGATGTTGGATTATTTTAATTTTTGTTTTTTCTCTTCTCTCATTGCTTTTGTTTCTTTGTATTTTTCCATCTTCATTCACCATGATCACATGTAGCCTTTATGTCAGTGATTTTATTTTGTGCAATGTCTTTTATTCCTTACTATTTCTAATGCTTGTATCTGCTCCACTGTGATCCTTTACTGACGTCCTCGATTTATTTCTTCTTTCCTGAAGTCTCCTCTTCATTTTACAGGGCTTTTATCATCCCATATTCAAGCTTTTGGTTTTTTGAACATATGTTCTTACTAAGCTCAATAGCATGAATCAATTTTGAAAACTTTAGAATTTTTTTCTTTTAATTTTGTTTCCTTATGGGTTGTGCTCTTTGTCTTTTGCGATGCTCTTTTCTCCTTGTTTTAATGTGTTGCATTTGGTTGTGTTTTAGTGCTTTGTGGGTTTTCCTCTTTTGATATGTATATTAAGTCGCCACACTGCTGTAACGAGGCACCGCAGACTGGTGGCTTCAACCACAGAAATGTCTTGTCTCTCGCAGTTCTGAAGGCTGGAAGTCAGAAAGCGAAACTGGCAGCGCTGCGCTGACAGGCGGGCTCCTCCTGAGGCGCGAGGGGGAAGCCATTCCAGGCCCGGCTCCTGGCGGCTTGGGTGCCTTGGCTTGTGCATGCGTCACCCTGGCTTCTGCCTTCTTCACCACGTGACATTCTCCCTGTGTGCATTTCTGGGTCCAAATGCCCCCTTTTTATAAGGACATTGGATCAGGATTAGGGTTCACCGTAATGATCACATCTTGTTCACATCTGCAACGACCTCATTTCCAAATCCAGTCACAGTCACCAGTGCTGGGGGTTAGGACTTCACCATCAATTTGGGGACACAGTTCAACCCCTAACACCCTGTAACATTCACTTCTATCAGTCAGTCCTAGCTGCCTGCTTCCCCATTGCAGCCGTTTTCATTATTTCTGATCAAAAGAAGAAAAAGGTAAGGGTGCATATTCTGTTTGCTTTCTTCATGTTAAGGATCATGGAATGGGCAAAGTGTGTCCTTTCACCCATCTGGGGGCGAGGGTCAGAAGCTGAGCCTTTTTGTGTTTGACTCTATCCACAGCCTTCTGTTTCTCTGCTTCATCACCTTTTCCTTCATCAATTTTTAAATTTTGTATCAGAATATTCTTCATTTGTATGTTTTGGTGAACTTTTTAAATTTGGTTTGCTATTATTAGAGGAAGAAAATTGTGCTAGAAAATTTCAAAGTGCCACCTTAAGCTTGAAGTATTAGTGATCTAGCACCCAAATCTCATCATGTTTCCTAGCTTAGACTCTTCAGTGCTCCCTATGTATTAGTAAATGAAACCCAGACTCCCTCATATGCCTGAAAAACCCTTCAACTTTCTGCCTTAAACCACCACCCCACACACCTCACCTAACCTGCAGTTTCATACTCCTGACACACTCAGACATTGAACACTTCCTGTCTTTAAAAATGCAGTCACTTTGCTTAGAATGCCCTTTGTCCTCCCAATCTTGATGAGTTTTTCCCATTCATTATTCAGCTTGCTTGTTGTCTTCCTAGCCAGGTGTCTGCAGTCTGAAATGGAGCCTCCTTCCTCACCTTTTGTAGCTGTTTGTGTTTGGTGGTTTGAACAGCCGTCGCAAGGGCTGTGGTCCTCGATCCTCTCTACATTTCCAGACCTCTTCCCCAGGCCCCACTAACACTGGGGTCTCTTTAAGGAAGCGACCCTGTCTTAGTGTCTTTCTCTCCCACTTCTAACAGAACGGGTGGGGAGATGATGGTGGAAAACTTAAGGTATATACAGTTTCATAAAGTCTTCCTGGCAACACCGTTCATTTGCTGTTACCATCCACCTTACAGATGGGGGAGCTGGAGCTCAGAGAAGGTAAATAACCTGCCCAACGTCACAGTTACTTTGAACCCAGACTTTAAAGCTTATGTATGCTTTCTTACACTTCAAGCTGAGAAAACAAAACCAAAACCAACATTTGAGAACTGGGCTTAAAATGGGGAATTCTATATTTTCAGCCTATCTTATTGCTATATTACAAAACTCTGATATAAAAAAAATTAGTTGAGATACAACTTCTTAGGCTGGATTCCCTGGAAAACAGACTCAAGAGATTTTCATGCAGATGTATCAGAAAAGGCCCTCAGGAGCAGCCTTTGTGAGAGGGCAGGTGCGGCAGGGGGACGGCCGTGCACCAATTCCTTGGGGACCTCTGGGACTGGGGTGGCCCTGCAGGGTCATGCCAGACTGAGGCAAGGGGCCAGTCACTGGACACTTGCTCCCTCCAGACAGCAGGCAGAACTTCAGGTAAGTCAGCACCTTTCAGTTGAGGACAAGACCAGGGAGAAACGCAGGCATGAGCTGTCAACAGCCAACACTCCCCACAAACAGGAGGGATTCACACCCACACCACAACGTTCACTAGAGGACTAAAGGCAGAATTTGTGAAGGTGGTTTTTATAAACTGCAACATGCTTTATCATTTCTATGAAATTTTTTATAAGGAATTAAAAAGGCACAAAGAATTCTGTGAAAGTTCAGGGTAGACCCCTACTAAAAGCTGTGAAATAATTTTCTTCTCATCCTTTTATTTGCATGAATATTTGTTCAGTACCAACATTCCAAAAGCGTTACTTTAAAAAATTCTTCCAGTTGTTACCATTGGTACAAGATACATGGTAATTACAGAAATAAGTTTCTGTTCACTGCAATGCATACAGTTTGATCCAGATAAGAAATCTCTGCTTATGAAAAGTGAAATGAGGAAACTACACTGTAAGTTTAGTATTTTTCATTTTCTAAATGTTTTTAATTTACATGTATTCTAATTGTGGGAAAGGTCACTTGGGAGAGGGGCAGGCCTGTAATCAAATTTTGAATATAATTAGAAGCAAATTCCAAAATTAGAAAATAGAACATGCTTGGGAAACTTAGTTTCTCTAACAGCAGTGTTTAATATTTAAGATGAAAATCCATTAAATAAGTTTTCATTTATAGCTTTGAAAAGTGAAAGGAATAACCATCATTTGCAACAAGGCAACAAATCATTATCTGAGAAAGGCAATTCTTTCCTATCATTTATAAGGGAAATGACACAAGAATCCTAAATAGTAGGATTGATATTTATTGTCTAGTTCAAGTAGATCTTCACCACCTCAACCTTATCCTGGCTTTTTCCAGTTTTGGGATTGATATTTTTTGACTTTTTATTTTGAACTAATTTCAGACCTTCAGAAAAGTTGCAGAAATAATAGTTTCCAAATACCCCTCACCCAGCTTCCCATAATGTTAACCTTTTGGATAACCACAGTATGATTATTAGAATGCTGGCACAGTATTATTACCTACACTGTAGATTCACTTGAAGTTTTTTACAGTTTTCCTTTCTCTTTTCCAGGATCCCATTTTCATTTAGTTCTTCTTAGTCTCCTGCGACCTTTAACAATCCCTCAGTCTTCCCTTGTTTTTCATGGCCTTGACACTTTTGAATAGACTGGTCAGTTATTTTGTAGCATTTCCCTCCATTTGGTTTGGTTTCTCCAAATGGAGGTTGTGCATTTTTGGCAAAATTACCACAGAAACAGTGTCCTTTTCTGCACCTCTTATGGGCAGGTTAGAAACGTTGCTAGTTCTTACTAGGGTAATGGCGACCTTGATCATTTGGTTGAGGTGGAGTCGGCTGGGTTTTCCACCTGTGAGATGACTGTCTCTCCCTTTGTAGTTAATATCTTGGAGGAGATTCAAGATGATGCAAACCCTATTTCACCCCAGACTTCGGTCCACTAATTACAGCATTCATCAGCTGATTTCATTTGCAACATATGACTGTGGTATTAAACTAAGGGTGATTGTCTTTTTTATTCTTTCCTTCTACATTTATTGGAATTCTGTTGTAAAGAAGAGCCATCTCTTTTCCCAAATTTACTTACTTATTATGAGTATTTATTTTATTCTAGGGGTTAAAATTAAGCACCTTCATCATTTTTACTGCTCCAATTATTTCAGTTTGGGCCATTTGGAGCTTTTCGAGTTGATTCCTGCGTTCTCCTGGGCACTTCCTTACTTTCTGGCATCACAAGATGTTCCAGGTTCATTTTACATATGCCCTGTCCCAGTCCTAGAATTACCTACTTCTCCAAGGAATCCTGGATCCTTTTTTTTCTCTTTTTAAGAGAAAATGGTGTTTAGAACCAAGATCTGATTGCTGGATGTGCTCATATCTATAGAGGTGTTAACTGCTTCTAGACGCTTTCAAGCAAGAACTAGGAACTGTTTGTATTCCATTTTGGATTTTGGATTTCCTCCTGGTTCATTTGAGCTTGTTTGTTGGTCAGTTTTCCTGGATGATGTGTGTCAGGTATGTGAAAAGAGCAGAGAAGCGTCACTCCCTCCTTATCCCACCACGGCAGTGCTGTCCCTCCCTTTTCCCACTCATACCTTGTCCCTGTAGTTTCTGATTTATCCATCCTGTATTTGTTTTCCTCTAGTGGACAGATACATGTATATTTTCTTGCATCTCCTTCTTATGTGAAGGGTAACAAACTCTAGTCTTTATTTTATGCTTTTCTGTTTTCACTTAACAGTATGTTTGGAAATCAGTTCATAGAGATCTTCTATTCTTTTGTACAGCTGCATAGTACACCACTGTATGGATATACTGCAGGTTATCTAGCTACTCTCCTGGAATGTCGGTTGTTTTCATTAGCCTGTAATTACAGGCATACCTCAGAGATATTATGGGTTTGGTTCCAGACCACCGCAATAAAGCAAATACCACAATAAAGTGAGTCAAATCAATCGTTGGTTTCCCAGTCCATAGAAAAGTTATGTTTGCACTATACTGTAGTCTGGTAAGTGTGTAATAGCATTATGTCCAAACAATAATGTACATAATTTTAAAATAACTTAATTGCTAAAATATGCTAACCATCATCTGAGCTTTCATCACTGATCACAGATCACCATAAATAAAATAATAGTGAAAAAGTTTGAAATAGTGAAAGAATCATCAAAACACGGCCAGCCATGAAGCAAGCAAACGCTGCTGGAAAAATGGTGCCAGTATACTCGATGGAAGCGGGGGTGCCACACACCTCCAACTCGTAAAACATGCAGTATCTTCAAAGTGCAGTAAAACGAGGTGTGCCTGTGCAAACTGTTCCGTTGAATAACCTCATACACAGGCGTTTTCCTGAACCTTGTTCATATGCATCTTACTCTTACTGGAAGCATCTCTTCAGAGTAGAGTGTTGGAAGTGGGATTGCTGGCTGGAAAGGGAAGCGCATGTGCCACTTTGCTACGTATGACCACATTTTTCTCCAGAAGGCTGCATAGATTTGTACTTCCAGCACAACGTATGCGTGTGCTGCACCCACAGCCTCAGTAACCAAGTGTGGTCTTATTGGAGGTTTAGTACCATAAGCAACAGGTCATTTTGGAAATCATGAGCTCTCTCTAAATTTAGTTATTTCGATTTGTTTTTACCATCGGCATAACAAGATAAATGGGCATGTTAGAGGTCCCTTGCATTTTTAAATGTATCTTAACACATATATGATGAAATGGGGGTTTTGTTTGTTTCATTTTAGGTCTTGCTCCTTTGGTCTATTTGTCAGATGAATGTCATAATTTACTGGCAATAAAGTTTTGGACAGATGTTAACGAAGACATTGTTAAACCTCACATGTTAATTGCTGTGAGCAACCTCCACTGGCGACCAGAATCCAAATCAAGAATTCCTACTTTATTGGCTGGAGATTTTTCCATGTTTTCTGCCAATCCAAAGGAGAGCCATTTTCAAAAGACATTCTACAAAATGAAAAATGCTATTGAGGTAAAATTAGTTTTGAGCATTACCATGCATTTGGTATTTCCCTATTTTGACAGATATCAAGGAGTGGCAACTTTAATGAAAACTGGATAGTTGAAATAAAATGTAAGACAAGGTTTCATCATATATTAATTGCTCATGAATCTGAAAAGATGAGGGGATAATGGTACCGGGGAGAAGAGAATGATAGGAACTGTATTCAGAGAAATTGTGAGAAGCATGTTCAGAGCTGTAGAAGGTGTAGGCAAACTGGAAGCTGGTAACAAGAATAACAGCAGTTACCCATGGGGTAGCAGTTGACAGTTTTATTAGTTAATACTGTGCAGACTCCAAATTTACATTTTAAGCTCCATATCTAGGTTTTTATATAGTTTATACCTGTCTTTGATTTGAAATAATCCCAAATAGGAAAACACTAAAATTATTTTCCCTGGATAACATAGGCATTTTATGCTTATATCTATATATGGGCTAAAGTTTTTTGAAAGCATACTATATGTCAGGCCTTGTTCTAAGCCAACTCATTTCATTCTTTCAGCAACTCTATGAGGTGGGGAACTTTTTCCATTTTATTGGTGAGAAACGGGCTAAGTTACATGGTCAAGTTGGTAGAACCAGGACTCATACTTAAGCCATCTGAATGCAGAGCCCAAACTATTAACTACTCTGCAATGCTGCTTCCCAGACAATGTTAGATTTCATAAATTGACAACTAGTAAGAATGTATAAAAGGTAAATGTCTTAGTTCTATAGATTAATATTTGAAATTAATTCATAATTTATACAAATAAAATTATATCCTAAAAGCATTAGCTGTTTAAAGGAAGTGTGTGTGATATTTTAACATAACGATATGAGGAATAACACCCTGATCACCTGGTTTCTAAATTGGACATTGAGTGTGGGGTTTTAGTCATCACTTGGCTCCCGTACAGGGAACATTCCAGACTTTCTCAGACTGTTCAGCAGCAGTTCAGAGACAGCTATCATTTATATAGCATTTTAAGGGTTTATAAAATACACTCATGAAATAGATTAAAATATATGTTGCTGGTATTTGGCCATTTGTGGCTTCTGAAACAATAGTTTCATGTGGTTTAACCTATACATTATTTCAATTAACTCATGGGGCAGACGTAAGACAGGGCTAACCTAAGGAGTACTCTATAAATGTTAGATGATTAGGTAGTGAATAGAGCTGCAACTTGAGTTCCACCTACAAATCCAGCATCATATAATACTTGCCAATTAAATTAGATGGTTGACAAGACCTCCTACATCTCTTTCTTTCCCTGACGTACACACAAACACTCCCTCTTTCTCTCCAACAACTATGTTTCCCTAAATCACTAATGTAGGTTTTGAATGTTTCCATCAGCATACTGTTTGACAGTTGCTATCAAATTTTGGGTGTCTCATTCCTTTTTTCTGGTCTGAATTTTTGATTTCTGGTTTTAAAAGTAATGCTTTCTGGAAATATAAATGTGTCGATCTGCATTTTAAAAAACAGCTTTTCTAATTTATTTCTTAGAATATTGCTGTATTTTGCAATGATGCAGAAAATAAGCTTATGCATATACTTAATGCAAATGATCCAAAGTGGTCTACCCCAACCAAAGACTGTACTTCAGAGCCACACACGGCTCAGACAGTCCCTGGTACAGGAAATACGTTACTGGTAAGTTAATGTAAACTTAATTCTATAAATATTACATAGGGAGGCAAAAATATATTCTGGTAGATACCTAGTAAACATGGTAAAACGTAATGAAACTTAATTAGAAAGTGAGATTGATTGTCACTTGGCTCCTATAAGTTGTCTGGAAATTATGTCTTTACTGATGCCAAAATGTAATATTCTGGGAGCAAATTTTACAAACAGGGGCTTTCATTTTTACTATTCCAAGTACATGTGAGTGAAAAGACCTTTTTGCCTGTGTCTTTGCTAGGAGGACTACTCTCTACAATTAAGGCTGTTTATGAAGTCAGTTTAACTCTTTAAATCAGAAAAAAATGTGAATCAAGCTAAAGTCTCTAATATTGGCTACTGACTAATTCTTAAGTAGCTAACATTGCTAAGTATATTCATACTAACTCATTTAATCTTCACAATTACCCTCTGAGATAAAAATTAGTCCATTTTACAGATAACGTATCTCTGGCATAGGAAAATCAAGTAATTGCCTAAAGTCACAAAGTTAGAAAAGTATGTATTTGAAACCAGGCAGTCAATGTTCTTAAAATGGTTTTAAAATGCTTATCTTCCTTTAACCTGTTAATAATAGAAAAGATTAAAGCAAATATGTCTCTTACCTCCTTTTTTGTCTTTTACTGTGATTAGTCTTCATATTTCTTGCTTTTCATGTCATTTTTATATGTAAAATTATTTCCTTCTGGACTAAGTATATGAATGTTTCTTGAAATCATCTGACCAATTAGCCACTAGGGGGGTAAGAATATGTGTGGTATTTGTGTGTATTAATATTTTTAATGAAAAGCTAATTTGATTTTGTTTTGTATGTTAATATAATTATATAAGCTACATTTTGATTTGTTTTTTATTAGATGTCTTCACCCAATAGTGATAAAAATTATCAAAGTCCTTTACCACTTTGTAAGCAAAAAAGAAAGCCTGCTCCCACATGTGTAGCAGCTCCAGTGAGTTCAGAACCTTCTTGTAAAGGGGAGAAAGAGACTGATGACCCAAGGAACTGCAGGAAGAGAAAAGCCTTGGATTTCTTGAATAGACTGCCTTTACCTCCGCCTGTTAGTCCCATTTGTACATTTGTGTCTCCAGCTGCACAGAAGGCATTTCAGCCACCACGGAGTTGTGGCACCAAATATAAAACACCCATAAAGAAAAAAGAGTTGAATTCTCCTCAGATGACTCCACTTAAAAAATGTAATGACATGTCTCTTTTGGAAAGTGATTCAATAGCTGATGAGGAACTTGCCCTGATAAATACCCAAACCCTTTTGTCTGCTTCAAGAGGAGACAGTCAACTTACACCTGTCAGGGACTCCACTGAGACTGCTCCCAGTAGATCAAAAGATCATCTCCGACTGCAAGGGCATGACATTGCGTCTGTGGTCAGAGAACAAGAGGCTCCCCGAGCCAGCACCAAAGAACAGGAGACTGACGTGCCCAACACAAGTACAAAACAAGGTGTATCGCAGAGACGGCGACCAAAAAGGAAGTGACCACAAATTAGTTAACTTGTGACATTTCCAGTTTGTACAACATACACAGTTTCACACTGGACATCAGTGTTTGCATGAGAGAGAGAAGAAACAGGTGCAAATTTGCCTAAATGCTTGTGTATCCTAGGAGTGCTCATTGCCTGCTTCTGTATTGGTACACTTTATTTCAGTTCCGTATCATAAAGCCGAACGTAATTTATTAACTAATCAAGAAAACAATCTCCTTTAAGTCTTTATGACTGGATTTGATCACTACAAGTATTAGTTTACAAATGGAAGTAAACATACCTTTTTCTTTTAGATTGTGTCCTTAATTAAATTAATGTAGGTTTCCAATACAGTTATTTGCACTCACATAATTCCTTTTAGTTTAGTTTCTGTTTTAGGTTTTGTGGTGTTTTTGGGGTAACCCACTGTGAACTAGTTTCCCTTCCTTCCTTCATGTGTTGATTCTACTGTGGTTCCATCCTGGCCAAACGTCAAGATGAGTAAGATACTACAGTGATGTTTTCCTTTGACCAATTCTTCCTCAAGTCAGCATGATTATAAGAAAAACAGAACCCTCCATGATCTTTATGATTCCAGTGGAATCTCTGAAATTAAAAAAGGGGGGGGGGGAATCACCCTTTTTATGATTCCAGTGTGATCTCTGAAATTATTTCAATTAAAAATTCAAATACTTTAAACAAAAAGCACATTGCACAGTGTTTTGTTTTTCATCAAAATGATCATCTGGACTGCAGCTTAAGAGCAAAAATCTTTTCTTTCAAACTCACAGGAATCTCCCTTCTTTATTTTTAGCCCTATCACAGGACTCAGCAAGCACTCCCTTTTAAATCTGGTTTTTTCTAACTACCAACGCAGAAGATAACAGTTCAATATAAGATGATATCCTTACTTATTACTTACATAAATAGAGAAAAAGAGAAAGCAGTTCTAAGAAGGAGCTAACTGCACAGAGAAGCGCTTAAGTCAGGTCTTTTAATGCCTTAAATTTATTTATGTTTTCACATCTAATTATAAACACATTTCAAAGCCAAGAGTAAACCTTTTAAAAAGCAATTTGTTTTCTTCCATACTATGATCCATGATTTTCTCTAAAAATCACTAATAGTCCATTCTGCTGTTCTTTTTAACTTGTGTTCTGCCAGTCTTACTAATGTGATTTGAATTTTATTCACAAACAATTTGGTCCTCACATCCTCATCTTCCCAGTGGTCCACTCTAGAACAGGGAATAAGACTTGGGCAGGTGAACAGAAAGGAGTGTAAGAATTTTGCTTTTTTTTCCCCCTGGAAAAATGTAATTGTTATTACCTCCTCCACTCTTCACTACCATTTAGACTACCAACTATAGAGAGATTCCATACGCATACTACTTTTTATAAATTGTAAATAATATAGCCGAGGTAGTGAGGCTAAGTATGAAGCTTGAGTATATGTAAATATTAACCCCAAAAGTGACGATTTAATGATTACAACGTCAACAATATACAGTGCATGAGACAAGGCAAGTGGTAAAAGGAATTCTTGTTACTTATTCAACAATCAGTGAGAGCCTATTGTGCATATAAACTGTGCCAGCTGAGAATGCAAAACAAGTCAATATCGAGTGTTCAAACACTATATAAGTCAGGAGCCATGGGAATTAAGAGAAAAAAGATCACTTCTAGCTGGGATAAAGTTGGTGGCATTTAATCAATTATTTTTATGCTTTCAAACCAAGTGTTTCCGGAGTCAGGAAAATAGATGGGGAAACTATTCTGAGCTCTTTAAAAGCCTGGATCTGTTACCTTGGGCCACTTCTCCATGGTGCTCACTCCCTGAGCCCAGCTGAACCAAAGACCTACACAGAGAGCCAGACACACATCACCAGCACTTGAATTCTGAGCCTTCTGTCTGCTGCCGTGGAATCAAAAACAGGCAATTCCAATTTGGGCTCTCTGACACTTCCCTCTACTATCCTAGATGAAGCAAGCCATCTGGATTGAGCTAGTTCTGCAGTCACCATACTGACCAGGATACCCAGGACTACCTGGGCCTTAAAAACGTAAGTATTGTTTGGTGGATTTTACTATTAGATTTTTACATGTTGTCCTTAGGTGCATAGAATTTAGCAAAACTCTAGTACCTTAGATTCAAACTCACTAAATTCTAGTTTTATCAAACTTTGTTAGAGGAGATAATTTTTAGAATGTTAATGAAAGAAAACATTACAGATGCATTGCTGCTATTCTCTGCCACAAGATGTTGGGAGATTTCAATAATGCCAAATAATAAAATGTCAAAGTAGTATAGTCTTTCTAATGTGCACAGCTCAACTAATTTATATAAGCAAGAAAAATATGTTGCTTTTGTCTTTACCCGAATGTCTCCTATTTATTAAAGAAGACCAGTAAAAAAGTTTATGATACAGGAAAGCTAGTTCTTAAAATGGTAGAATTCTGTGGGATTTGGGTAAATTTTTTATATTGTTGAACCAAAAAAAGGTTAGATTCAATGACAAATCCGTGTAAAGCAATACCATATATATATATATAATTTTTAATAATCATAAAAGCACCATTATATAGGACACTTAAAATAATACTTCACAGAACATTAAAAAGAAGCTGCTGGCCAACAAGAAATAAAGCATACATCCTACATGGTCAGCTATCGTGATCTCACGCCAAATCACTCCTACTCCAACCTGTTGAGATTTAATTTGGGTTCATAAATTATTTATATAATAGAGGGCCATTCCAGAGTTTTGGTAGAACTTCAGTGTCTTAAATAATGCCACATAAAACACCAAGACTGCTCATCTCATAATGAGCATGACTTTTACACATTCCTATATGATTTATATCCTGGGATTAATCCCTTATTGCATTCCCAAATATTTGGGCTGCCAATTGATCACATATTTTTATAGGCATGATTTTTTTAATTGCTTAATTATTCATCTTAAAAATTGGTATTTTATAAAAGCAGGCTTGTTTTATTTACGCTGTTAGCACAGCAGCCAAGTCATTCAGGTTTAATCCTGTTCAATGAAGTGGTGGTTAAAACACAAGATAGGACTTTAAATGACACTGATTTTTCTTGCAATAGCTTGTATACATATTAAGAAGAATCCAACAGACATTTTTAACAATTACACATCACTAGAATAAAGGAATAATTTCCCAAAGTATTCACTTCGAAGGACAATATTCCCTTAGATGTTTCTAGCGTATTCATGGTAAAGGAAAAATCAGTATCCCATGACAGCCACCCATCTCACGTTGTTGAACACAAATCGTCAAAGTAGCATTGGCACTAAAACGTTTCCTGCGTTCCACCTCGCCTTCCCCACCTTTCCAACTTTCCTGATACAGATGAATTTCCTGAAAAAATAGATTACTTCAGAGAAAGTGGTACTGAAGCTTATAGATATATTATAAACAATTTATTTCATTTCTGAACCTGGAGGACTGGTTATGTTCTTCGGTTTTCAGGTTTCAGTTTCAAATCAGTTCTTTCCCTAGGGACTTTGTTTAATCGGCTCTGCAGAATTCCCCACATCAGACTCTGCATAGAGCGTCACTTTATCAGATACCTGTTGGCGAGGAACATAACTTCTGCTCAAAAGCCTTTGGGTTCAACTATGTACACTGGAATTAGAGCTCTAAAACTGAACAAAGAATAAATACCAAAAATTTTAAGTAAAAACTGATTTAGGAAAATGAATGCCTGTAGGAGAGGCCTCTAGTACCCATGGTGCCAGCCCCCCCTTCTGCGGAAGGCGCTCTGGTGTATGAAGCCCCTGGGAGCCCCGCGGCTCGGGAGGCCCGCATAGGCGCTCCAGCACCCGGCGCGGGCGGGCGACGCAGCCGCCCTCCTGTCCTGCTTTCCGCTCCCTTGGCCCGGTTTTTCTGCGTGAAGCACACTGTAAAAGGTAACATCGTGTTCATACCGTTCTTTCATTCGGTGTATCTTTTCTCTTGGGACGCCATGAATGTTTCTTCTACATGGAAAAAAAGGCAAAGATGGGGTTAAGGCCGTACATCGAACCAAGCTCCTGGCAGTTTACAAGTCCTGTTTTCTCCCGAGGACAGGCCCTCCTGAGCCGCAGGACGTGACTCTGGCCAGCACACCGCAGCTCGTTAAGCTGTTACCTTGCAGGCCCCACTCCGGCCCTCCCTGCTGCCTGCACACCCCACACTCCCCCGAGGCTAGCAACGAGCTAAAGATTCAGAAATGCTTTGTTTCGGGAAATCTCGGTTCTATGGTTCAAGACATAAAAGAACACTGAGATCTTTTTTATTACATATTTGCCTATGAATCATGCATATGTATCTATCATCAGTTTATGCCAGCCAGGCTTAGATACTTCTAGATACTTATTAAAACATTCATAAATCCCAGTGGGCATGAGAAGCAACTGGGATATAGTTCGAAATGTAATTACCAGAGATTCCATATGAAACGGGGTCCAGGAAGTATGATAACCACCTCAAGCAATTCTGATGGGTGGTCCACAGACCCACTTTGGAAACAGTATTGCGTGTGACCATAAGATGAAGTTGCTTTATTCCTTAAAAGTAAATTCTGATCTCACTGGTTACTGTAAATCATTGACATTATCCAATAACTGAATATCAGAACCATGCATTCAATCAAGTTAGTATTACTGGGATGCTTATAGCTTTATAAGTTAGAAGCAGCATCTAGTCCATGAATGAACCACAGAGTGTTCAACATCTACCCATCTTTATTCAGCCGAAATGCAGAAACACCACTGGCGTGTGCAAGCCCATGCAGAGGAAAGTGCTTTAATGTTCAGTAATGAGGAAGCATTTTAGCAGAAAGTTAAATGTGTCCTTTTAAAGGACCAAGTCCAAGCCAAGACTGAGCATTTAGCATTCTATTAGAAAACTGACCCAAAACTAAACTCTTACTAATAATTCCAAAGTTATCAATTTCCAAGAATTACCATTTCTGGCCTGAAAACTACCATGTCCATTTCCAGCCTGAAAAGATTCTTTTTTTCGGTCTGAAATACCTGAAAATAGCAGGATACATAATGAGGAGCTAGAAAAAACAAAGAAGTACCTTGCTAACTCTTGAACGTTGAATTTCCAGCGAGTGTCAGGTTCTCGGAATATAACTTCATAGTTATTTTCAAGCGCCTGATTTTTCAAAAGTACATAAAACATTGAAGACATGGTATGTATGTTTGGGAATGTTTATGCTGCCATTTAACATTTACTACAAATCTTTTCCAAAACTCCTTTTGTTTTACCAGTAATTCAATGCCTTAGTTTATCTTAATAAGTAGACTTGGTTCATTTCCATACGTAGCCTCTCTCAGATTGTATTATGATTCCCAATTATAAATTATGGTCAATTTTATCTATTATGGAGGAACACAATAAGAGTTCTTTGGTTTGGGCATTTTTGAAAACAGCTGAACTAGTTTTAAATGTCTTGTCCACAGGTGTGAGCAACGAAATCAGTGGCTTCCCAAAGCCCCTTACATGGTTATCAGAGATTTTCTTCTGTCAAATGCCTTGTCCTATTCCTCAAGTGTTGGTTTAGAAAGCGAGTGCCACGGGATCAGAGCTTATGAAATAGAAGTGATTCCCACATACTCTTCCACCCCCCGCCCAAGAGCTCTCCTTGTTTTGCGTACAGTTCAGCTTAATGCACTGGGCCCCATTTCCTTGAATTTTGAAAATTATTAGTTTCCATATAAACAGTCCAAATATTCTTTGCATTCATAATTGAGTACTACTTATCTCAAACTGAACTCTATTATCACTATGATTTATTGTGTTATAAAATACAGAACGAAAAGAGCTAAGTAAAAAAACTTTTTTATTCTTTAGATGGGCACTCCTGATTAGAGAAGGAGTCGAGTACCATATATGGAAAATAGCTAATTTCTGGGTCTTATTAGTAACTGTGGATGGCTGAAAAAAATGTACATATCCAGAAAATAAAAAGTAAAATTACTTCCCTTAGGCCACCCCTCAGTTAACCCCTAACTCTTGGTTTTGAGTCATGCCTTAATTAAGTGGACTCTTCATATCGCTGTTTATTTCTCCCCCAGGTGGACTCTTGGTCCATGAACTGAAATAACCACAAAGTTGTACAATTCTTTCCTACACTCACCACAGTCTGGGCCTAAGTAAACTGATGAAAATATAGAGAAAAGTACACTGTAAGCTATTTTGCCCAAAATGTTCAAATAAGCCTAAAAATAGACTGCCATGGGCCCAGTTTGGGCAATATTCACTTTACAACTTGCCAAGTGGGGATTAAGAGTGACAGGTGGATCCTCAGGACCCTCAGCTGTCTTCTTCTTGCCCCATTATGTTCCTGGACCTTTTCTCTTTTCTATACCCAGTAGGAAATGGAAACTTATTAGCCGAAGAGATAAAATATGTCTAAACAAATGTCAGACATATTTCAAAACTTAAAACGTGCACATTGTTTTATTCATCTTACTGTTCTTTTCCAACTATGGGAGCTGGGTTGTTATCTTTATATGTGCATTTATAGTTGTATTCTAGTATCTTAATAGGGTTACAGTGTTAATCCTAAATCTCTTTTTAAACTAAAAGTTCTGTTGTCCTGCAACTCCCTTGCAGCAAAACTACATAGTACTGAAATCCCAGCATGCCCAAGACAGAACTGGCCTGTGACTCTAATCTCTGACTCTGCTAGGCCCATCATCAAGCCCAGTACTTCTCTGCGGGTTTCAGTGGGTGCCCCTCTGCCTGCCTTCCCTTTGGGAAACAACCAAGACCAAAAGCTATCAAGAAATCAGACCCAGGATTGTTTAAAAATTGTACCCCAATATTAGCATCTCAGTAAATTTCGGCCACTGAACAGCAAAGAAACACTAAAATAAAACCTCTCGCTCCCTGAGAGAATTACTATTAATAACGTGAGCACACAGATCAGAAAAAAAGGACAAATGTTTCAACTTTCTCACAAAATGTCCATAACTGAAAATTCAGAATGATACATCTTCCTACCATGACGGCATAGGGCTTCATTTCCCAGGCGTGGAGGTTGGTATTATCAATAATTATGGGGGATATGCCATTCCTCATTGCTTTTCTTGCTGCAACACAATGTTATATAACAGTGAACAACAGGCAACAGCAGAGGGAAGGGTGAGCATATTCCACATTTTGTTATCGTCATTACTGCACGTCCTCATCACACAACTTCAGTGGCACCTTTTTCAGAACCCATTATCAATGATTTTCTTTTTCCTGGAATCTAGGGAGGTTAGGCACTGGCATTCCGTTTGCAGAAAACAAATGGCAGAACTTTGGATTAAATCCTTCCATAAAACATTCACTCTGCAGCCGCTACATTCTATGTGCACAACAGGATTTCCCCATAGGAGTTTGGAAAGGGATTTGTCACCTCTTTTCTGGTTCCATTCGTGAGCTTGCTCCAGGAAGTCAGGATTGAACTCATAGACACCATCTTCCCTGAAGAAAAAATCATCCGTGCTGAAAATCAGGGCCCTGGGAAAGTCGCGTTTCAGTTGTCTGAAAAGTGGGGAAATAAGAGATTATTTTATGACTACACATAGTTCTAACAGAAATGTTTTCCTTCCATCTCTAACATCTAGCAGTTTATAATTATGAGACTACCGGGTTTGACTTGTTGAAATTCGGTTTAGAGAGAGAGGCGCCCATTACCCCTAGATGGTGGCACTCCTTCACCGGAGGCGGGAGAGGGGCCATCGGGACTGACTCTGGGCAGAACTCTGCGGGCTCCGCTGAGGGGCGCGTTAGCCTCTCCCGGGGCCCCAGTCTCCTCGCATTCCTGGACCGACCCGAGGGCGCCACGCCCCCGCTGCCGCCCTCCCCGGCCCCCATCTCCCTGGGGGGCTGTTCTCTGTAGGGACCCGTCCAAGAAACTAGTTTTGCTGAGCTATGAAATGCTGATAGAAGTGATGAGCGTGCCGCCCCGAGGAGGTGACACATGCGACCTAAGCCAAATGGGAAAAAAAGCACAACCAGGAGAGAAAGAGGGGCTCCCAACGTGCCCCATGGCTCCCTAAACCTCCATCATCTGTCACTCCAAATACGGAAACGGCAGGCCAAAGAGAAACGGAGTCCCGGCTTCACAGCAAAACAAAGAAAAAGCGTATTAAGTTCTGCACCAAATGACTTCAAAGAGAAGTTGTTTCCACTGGCAATCTTTACTGAGACTATTTGGGGGAAGTAGATGGATAATATTACGGTGGGCCGTAAATGGGTAAATCCCAGAACCTTTCTTCATCAGTGAAAGCTGAGGGTGCCGCCCCCTCCGTTGCTGGTTATGAGGCTGGCCACAGTCCCGGGGAAACAGCCCCGGCGGCAGGGGGCGCGCGACACTGGCCACAGCGCTCGGCAGCAGGATTCCACTGCCAAAACAGTTGCAAAAGGCAAGTGGGATAAGTGAGCAAATGGCCATGCTTAGAACAAGACGATACTTTAAAGCTGGGGGGAAAATGGTTGGAGAAGGACAAGGATGAGAAATGCAGAGAGAAAGCAGAGCTACTCAACGCTTTGTTCTCCTGCAGAGGAAGGCTCTCTAAGGAGGAAAGCACCTAGAGAACACAGGCACGGGGGCCACAGGGAAAGAGCAAGCCCCGGGTCCTTCTCAAAGACTTGGGCTCACCTCTTGGCCTCTTCCTCCATCCAGGCCTGTGGCCTGCCTTCTGAGCTCCTGTTTTCTTAGCCAAGAAACATAATAATCACTTCCTATGAAGGTCAAGTGATACAGGGTCTAGGAAAACAGTTGCTGAAAGGTAAGGCAAATGTGAAGGGCTGGTCTTTTACTAACAGCAGTAACAAAAGAGGCCAAATTTACCAAGCAGACTGTTTCCATGGCACAGCGTAAAGGACACTGGCGTGTGTACGTCATCCTGCAATTACTGCAAATAACTAGAGTATGGCAGTGAATGAGAGCGATGAAAAGTGAAAATAAAGCAAATGCCTCAATTTTCAAGAATGAGTAAACACAGTCCAGAAAAAGTAATCAAACATCTCAGTCAAAATTCCTTGGAAGACTTGATAGTATTTAAAAAGAAAGCAGATACAATCGCTGAAAAAGTAATGCCAAACAAAACACAATTTTTTTCATGGGTTGTGGTGGTAAACAGGGAAATTCATTGGACATAATCTTAAACCTTGGTTTAAACAGGAATCTGATGTCTCTCTTCATAGACTTGTGGGGAAATGTGGGCCAGAAGAGAATGGATCTTAATACCCAAAGAATATTAGAATATTATCCAACTCATCAAACTTCTTTTGAGCACTTAACATATGTCAAATGAAGCCATAAGTCCTATTCTGTGTGAAGTCTTAAAGTACAAAAGCCAAGCAGCTGGACTTCCGGGAAGATGGCGGTGTGAGCAGAGCGGCAGAAATCTCCTCCCAACACTATATTTATCTACGAAAACACAGAAAATACATCTATTCCTAAAAGAGAGACGAGAATACACAGGAAAGCGCACAGCATGCAGCTACACCCAAGAGGACTCGGCACCC